>VDFB02000017.1:130529089-130630782 GCA_007258455.2 Sequoia sempervirens
TGGAGTTTAGGGGATTTTGACCCTGTAGGAAATTGGGGGTTTCCGTCCCTGATGGAAATCCCCAAAATCTCCAAGCCCCCTTCAAAATCCTGAAATTTTCCAAAAATGGAAATTTTTCTCTTTTGCACCCATGGATAGAGGACAAAAAATTAGGCAAGGTTGCTTTTTGAATTTTTTGAAAATTCCTTCTAAAAAAAAAAGTTATGAGGTTTAGAGGATTTTGACCTTGTAGGGAATTCGGGAATTTTCGTCCTTGATGGAAAATCCCGAAATTTCCATGATCCCCTCAAAATTCTGAAATTTCCATTTTTGGAAAATTTCCTTGCCCCCTCAAAATCCCAAAATTTTTCTTAAAATGGAATTTTCCAAAATGATTTTTTTTTCCTTAAAATGCAATTTTTCCAAAATGGAAAAATTCCTGAAATTTTAAAATGTTCTCGAAAATGAAATTTTGAGATGGATAAAAATTTCAAAAATAAAATTTCCAAAAATAGAAAATTTCCGAAAATGGAAAGTTTCTATAAAGATATGTAAGTTTTTTTTAAAAGGCCAAAATTTTATTCAAGTTTAATTCGGATTAGATTTTTAACATGTGAGCTACTAATGATGATATCTATTTTTTAGGATTAAATAAATCAAAAGGGGAACTTGCATATGGATTCGTGCCAAAAGGGAAATATGGGAGAGTTCAATTCAAATTTTAAAAGTGGGGCTTACATAAGAATCTGTGCCCAAACTGTCTACAGTTGGAAGAAGTTTCTCTAAGACATGTGAAGCTGATTTCATCATCCAATCAAAATTTTCATTAATGACAAGTTGGCATAATATTGTTTTCTCATGGTTCCATGATGTAACTGCTTTTATGCAATTGGATGATGATGTACCGTGAGCTCCCAAATTAAATGTAACTGCTGGATGCTTCTAGAGGTGTAATTTGTAGCCATTGGATGAATTAAATCCTAGCCATTGATTCAAAATGTAATTTTCTATAAAAGGCCAGTGCCTTCTCATTTGTAAAATGGGTTAGATTTAGAGGTTAGAATAGCTGGTTTGGGGCTATAAAAAACCAGAATTGGCCAAGTTAGGAGAAGTCAGTAGCAGTAGGAGAGGGGAGACTTGAAATTGTTATGTAATACTAGAGAAGTTAATGCAATTGGATTGTTGATTTGGAAAACTTTGTATTTATCTTTGACAGTTTATGATTTCTTGTTCTCAATTCTCAATGTTAGATGTTAGATTTTAGTTCTTTTGCGATAATGGTAAAATGTTAATGATGTTGATCGATCTTTAGTCCATACTTTTAGCAATTTGCTAATTGTAAGTTGTCTTGTAAAGTTAGTCTGGGCCTTATTTTGTGCTAAGTTCAACTGTGGATGCTTGTTTACATTGCGCCAGTTATTGGGTATGTGAATGAATGTTCAAATTTTGAAAATCTTCAGTTTCCTTAGAAGACTGCACCATTTATGTGGAGTTGTAGGCTTGTCCTTGATCAAACAAAGATTGGTTTCATTGGGGATATGTCCATTTGCAACATTCATCATTGTTGTGATTGATCTTAGGTTTTAGTCTTAGAAATCTCTCTAAAACCCTTATCTCTTTTGTTGCTTATTTTGAATCTGGGTTAGTTTTAGGACTAAAAGTATCACCATATTGTTGCATCTGATGAAAGTATGCTTCCAACATTGTTCATTTGTAAGGCCCCTTGTGATTACCAACATTTTCACATTTATCACTGAGTTGTTTATGCATTTTTAAGACCCGACATTAGAGACCCTGGGGTTATCTCTTGAGGCTTGCTGATAGAGATTTACCTTTCAAGAGAGATAGGATACTTGTATCTTGTTTGAGTTGTTACTATGCAGAAATACCATCAACAAGATGCACATAATAATCAGGAACATCATATTATCACCACATCGGTAGATATTATTGTTATCACTTGAATGTGCACCCTTTGTTGAGCCCTATTCAACCATTCAGTGAAACATTGGAAGACCTATCAAAGTGTGGGTTTTGACACACAGAGGTCAACCTCTAGAGAAGGATGGATTCCTTTGGTACTCACCTAAAACTAATCTACTGAACTTGCAAAGGAAAAGGGTAGAAGGAGATAACATAAACTGAAAAACTACTATAGTTTAAAAGGTGAAACACCAAATTTTTATGACAAATACCACTGCATATCATGCACAATGAGCTCAATAAATCAGCTTGTTTCATGACACAACTCACACCTTTCTCATGTTCATGTATTAATATTTCATAAGAAGGATTTAATGCTTGTAGAATTAGAAGGAAAATTGAAGATTCTCACAACTAATTACTGATTAACACTATGTCACAACTTACAACCTACACAAACCATGTACTTTCTATTTAGAGGTTTTAAAAATGAGACATACATTCAAGGATTAGAGCATAAATAACAAAAACATACATCAATCATATAGCTACATAGTAAACAATGTTGAGAAGGTCAAAATCACTACATCTTATTGAATCTCAAAGGTAAAAGGCTGTAATACATGCTTGTAAGTGAGTTATAGAAAAATGTAGACTTTTCTACTAGGGACTCCGAAAGTCACAAAGTAGAGAAAGTTCAAGTCAAAACTGAATACAAATGAGTCACACAAGTGATTATAAACATCTCCAACTAAGATCCACCAAAATAGGACCTAGAAGCCTATTTGGGTCGGATTCCTCCATAAAGCCAAAAATATAGCAACAAGATCTCTTCCAAATAAGCTCCAAAATGTTGAAACAATCAACTTTGACCAAGTCTACCATAAAGCCATAAGAAACCAATTCCTAAAAGCACTCAAAACTTCCAACAAGGTGAGTAAACATCCCTATATGCTCTCCAAATGTTTGTAAACCTCCTTCAAACTCCCTATATGCTTTCAAAAGCATAAAACTCCATAACTATTGCTCTTTGACCATATCTTGAAAACAAATGCTTATATCCTTTTGCACAATAAACAACATTAATCAAAATGGTTTATAAAATACCATTTCAACTATGCTTTACATTATACATCTGGTGTAAAACATAAAGTTGACTCGGTCTAAGAAAAAATAAAAATTTGTTCAAGGGACTCTCCTAGTCACTTGGCATATGAATAAAATGCAAAGGTTTAAATTTTGACTTGCTAATATTTTTATCCAAAAGGATGAAAATGCCTTTACTTTTGGCCGACACTTATTAGGGTTTCCAAACCCTAACACAAAAGTCATGGGCAACCATTCATTTCCACTTTTATTTTTACTTTTTAGCTTCATTGTGATTTTGAGTGCCACCAACATAGGGTTTCAACTGGAGAATTCATGGAGGTTTTGATGGAAAATTATGGAAAATAGAGGCATATTCTTTGCAATTTCACACCAAAAAATGCAACACCAATCTTGGGTAAGCTTCCACTAAGAAAACCCCTACATCTTTCATTTTTATGTAGAAGATATGTTTGCTCGAGCTTTGTCCTTTTTATGCATTTCAAGCATTTTCTCTAAAAACAATAGAAGAATGACCGTGGCTTTATCGTTTTCTTCAATTCTCCAAAATGAAAATGCTTTCATTTTTTTGTTGTTTATGGAAATAAAAATGATAAAATATTCTATTTTGAGTTTCATTTATTATACTATGTGGCTGAGGGTTTGACCTCTGTGCAAGCCTTAGATTTTCAATTTTCATCTCCTTTTCTCCATTTACCATGAAAAAGTGATCAACACTATCATAATCACCTTTACTATGATACTATCGTGAAAGATTATAACATGAATGAGATTTCATGAGAGGGCTCGGTTTGGGCACATGGCTCGGCCATTTTGATCTTTCCCTATTCCGTTGAGCTTCATCTATGATTAACTTGAATTTTTTTGTCTCTGTGACGAACAAAAATGATCTGCTAAATGATTCCATACCATTACACAGTACGGGTATAGTCCAAAGATTCTTTGCATCTTTTCCATTCCTTCATGAACACTACCTTTTCACTAGCTCGAAGCTCTATCCTCAACTCACCAGCATTGCCACTTACAACCTGAGGTCTATTTTTAAATGATCTTAAACCTCACAATAAGAAATATTATATCTTTAGCATAAACAATCTCCTAAACTTACCATACGCTTCTAGAATTGAAATTTTTGGAAATTCCTTGTCCTTGTTGGAATGTTCAAGAAGAGGTGAAAAGTTACCTGCCAAAGAAATGTAGAAACTGTATCTCTACTCACTATGATTACTTGAAGAAACCACCCTCTTTTGAAACCTTGGGAAACTCTTACTCTTGTTTAATGTGCTTGTAACTATGCATTATAAGTTGTGTATGAGCCACCCTTTGGATATTATCTACCATCAAGACCATTTATGGTCCCCTTCATATGACTGTCATTCTGTCTTATTAAGATTTCATATCTCAACATGTTACAAGTTAAGCATCTCTTGTCTCCTCTCCAAGAATTCAACTTTGTAAATCATTTTCTACTAGAAACTTTTCATACTCTACCATTCCTTTCTTTACTATGCATCAATAGACTCAATTTTCTTTTGTAAGTTATGAATTTACATTTGATTGTTTTATCACATTGCCTCATTGTAATATATCACCATCACACCATACTTTGGCAAAACAACATGCCTATTTCTGGAGTGCTCTCTCTAGGTTTAACTATCCACATCTTGGAAAATTTGTCGTTAAGAAAAAGACACAACTAGCATAAGTAGTATCATGGTCATAGACCTGTTGGATGTTGTGGTTGTGTTGCTAATATGTGGTTGTCATTGATATCAATACTATTAGAATTATTGTATTGAAGGTTGTATATGTCGAGGATATTGATAAAATTGTTAAAGGCAGAGTTGCAGGTTGCCAGTGGAATAGTGAAGATCATGAAAGTGTCTTGTTTTGTACGTTGAAGATCAGTTGTTGTGGACTAAAGGGTTTATTGTTGAATGTATCTAGTTCATCTACTGGAAGTTTTAGAGGTTCGTGTGAAGATTTGATCGTGCTATGAATAGTTGTGTTTTGACAGTATTTCTGTGGGTTTTGTTAGTGTTCCTAATTGAAGTTTATGTGATTCTAATAATTTATGTTGCCGTAGATGATTCTTTGTTAGTTCTTGTTGTTTTTGGATGCTTCTAGATCATTCTCTATCCTTGTTGTATGTCCGCATTTATCAAAGTGCTCGTGGTCAAAGATTTTTCTCGGTATGATCAAGTTTTCATGTTCTCAGCCAACATGATGGTTGTAACGTGTTGCAGATGCTTGAAGATTAAAATTTGAATGTTTGGCACCCTTGAAGATATTGTTTTGGGTCTCATCATAATATTAACCAACAGTGTTAGATTCACATTAAAATTTATTTGTAAATTTGGGCCGACATTGTAAATATGTTTTATATTTCTAGCTGACTAAGTTGTTGATGTATTTCATGTTGCAGATATATAAGAGTGATTGTTTGAGCAAAGTTAGTGTGTGTATGAAGTGAAGAAAAGCTAGAAAAGAGAAAGTGTGTGAACATTGATCTAATCATTCGATTGCAGAACAGAGTGTGAAGAAGTTTGAGCAAATTGTGAAGAAGGTTTTTTGTGCTTAACTAGAACTATAATCAGGCTTGTGTAGAAGCTATTTTCTTAGTTCAAACCCTACGGATCTAATTTGTATTGTTGTGTATTGTTGGGAAGTGATCCCTCTTGTATTTGAGTAGTGAGCTCTAGGCAGTGTGCCTGAATGCATGTGCATTCCCATTATTATTTTTCATTATACTTTTAACAAGGTATAATATTGTGGACTAACATCCACCGTGGTTTTTCCCCTAACAGGATTTCCATGTAAAAAATATTGGTGTTCTCTCTGTTTCTGATGTGATGATTTTTTATGATTTATTGTTCATTCACCAGATCTAAGATTAAGTTAAGTCTGAAAATTTTAATATTCTGTGACAACTGATTCACCCCCCCTCTCAATTTTCTATCCTTGTTTTACCAACAATTGGTATCAGAGCAAGTTCCTCTGAAGAAGTTTAAAAGCTTGAGGTGATATGAGATGGCATCATACAAGAAGGACAATCCTAGATTTGATGGAACAAACTAGTCATTGTGGAAAGCTAGGATGGAATGTCATTTGAGGTGTATTGGAGAACCCCTCTGGAAGATTACAAAGAATCCATATGTTATTCCTTAGAATGGTCCTTACACTGCTAATGAGATTAAAGAAGTTGAGAATAATGTCAAGGCTATGGAAGCTTTGTTGAGTGCTCTAACAGATTTAGAAATGACAAATGTGATAGGTCTGAAGAAAACTCATGAGATTTGGATAAAGTTGGAAAAATTGTATGAAGGAGATGTACATGTGAAGATGGCTAAGCTACATAGTTTGAAAGGAAAGTATGAAAATTTGAAGATGGGTGAAGATGAAAATATTTCTTCTTTTATGCAAAGAGTAAATGAAATTGTGATGGGTATTAAATGTGCTGGTGGTACCCTGGAAGCGGAAGAAATTGTAGCTAAAGTGCTCAGATCATTGCCTCCCTCTTACAAATCAAAGGATCATGCTATTGAAGAAACCAGATCATTGATGAATTTTGACAAGAGATACACTGATTAGTAAACTTGCTACCTTTGAGTTGAGTGAATTTGGTGAACCTATTCCCAAGATTGAAACTGCATTTAAGGCTACTGTATCCAGAAGAAACAAGCAAAGATATGATTCGAGAGAGTGTTCCAGAAAGTCATTCAAGTATGAGGAAGAAATGAAACAAATTGAAGATGAAGAAAGAGAGGTAGAAGAATTGGAAGCGCTGATTGTAAAGAAGGAAGGTAGAGGACAAGGTAAGTATAAAGCAGTGCTTCCTATTTAATGTTTTTCTTGCAGTAAAATAGGTCATTTTGCATCAAGGTGTCCTGAAAGAGTTCCTAGATCCAAGCCTAACAAATCTAGATTCCAAAAGAAACGTTACTATGATGGAGTGACTGATGATGAGTCTGATAAAGATAATGGAAATGAAGATGAATGGGTGTTCCTTGCTATCAATGAAAATGGTCTGGTGGCTACTGAATTTTCTAAAGTTGAGAAAGCTCTTGCAGCCTGAATTGAAGAAAAGGATGAGTGGGTTATTGACAATAGATTCTCACATCAGATGACTGGTAACAAAAGAAAATTTGTAAGTCTTGAGAAGTATGACGAAGGGGTTGTAAGATTTGGAGATAATAATGTTGGTGTGATTCATGGCAAAGGATCTATTTGTCTTGGTGGTAAGCATAACAATGATTAAGTTCTTTATGTTGAAGGCTTGATGCACAACTTGTCAACTGTTGGACAGATGGTGGACAAGGGTATTGATCTTTAGTTCAAAGATGGAAGATGCAGAATACTTGGAAGGTCTGGAAAGGTAATTGCTTCAGGTAAAAAGACAGAAGGTAATATTTTTCACTTGAATGTTGCTAGTGAAAGTTTTTTAATTGCTCAAGTAGATGAAAGCTGGTTATGGTATAGGAGGCTATGTCATGTGAATTTTGATAACATTGTAAAAGTAAGTTCCACTCAAGCAGTAAGAGATCTACCTAAGATAGTGAAGCCTGCTAACACAATTTGCAAGGAATGTCAGATGGGAAAAAAAACTAGAGTTTCTTTTTAGAGCAAACAACATCATACAAATGGATTAATGGAGTTGGTACATACTGATCTATGTGGTCCCTCCAAAGTCAGAAGTCTTCATGGAGAAAGGTACTTTATGCTACTTATTGATGATTATTCTAGAATGATATGGGTTGCTTTCTTAAGAGAAAAATGTGAAGCATTAGAGGAGTTCAAAATTTTCAAGGCCATGGCATAACATGAGAAGGTTCTAAAAATAAATGATTAAGGTCAAATAGAGGTGGTGAATTCACCTCTAGGGAGTTCAATTATTTTTGTGAAGAACATGGAATCAAAAGACTGTTATCTACTCCCTAAACCCCTCAACAGAATGGATTTGTAGAGAGGAAGAACAAATTTTTTTTGGATGTTGTAAGCACTGTTGTGTACACTTTAAACTGGGTAAATGTCAATAGTAATTCTAGTAAGACTCATTTTGAACTATGGTTTGGTTATAAACCCACTATTAGATATTTCAAGATCTTTGGAATCAAGTGTTATATCAAGATAGATGAGGATATAGTTTGATGCAAGAAGTGATGAAGGAATCTTTCTAGGTTATTCTACTAAAAGCAAGGCCTATCGGTGCTATAAGAGAAGACTGAGAAAAATGGTTGAGAGTGCAAATGTCAGAGTTGATGAGGACTCTTCTAGATCATCCATATATTGTGGATATGATTTAGATGACTAGTAAGACAACACAAACAAAGGGAAGAATGCTCAGACATAGAATCAACTTCAAATTGTGCCATATGTTTTGGTAAAATAACTTCAATTTGTTTCAATAAATTAAGTCAGGAAGGAGAGACAAGTGCAAGTGCAAAAGAAAGAATAGAAGAACCAAAAGCTTGAGAGAGAACCAATGTTCCAAGTTATGTGAAGCTAAATCATTCTAAAAATTAAATTATAGGAGACAAGAATAAAGGTATGAAAACTAGGAGAAAAATTACAGAAGAATATTGCCTGATATCCAAGATTGAGCCTAAAGATGTGAATGAAGCTTGCAATGATGAACACTGGATGGAAGCTATGGAAGAATAATTGATGTAGATTGAAAAGAATGATACATGAATACTTGTTCCTAGACCTAAAGACAAAAATGTGATTGGTACTAAATGGGTCTTTTAGAATAAGCTAAATGAACAAGGTGAAGTGGTCTGAAATAAAGCAAGACTGGTATGCAAAGGGTATTCACAAATGGAGGTATTGATTTTGAAGAAAATTTTCCCCCTGTTTCTAGAATTGAAGCTTTCAAGTTATTTCAAGCTTATGCTACATATAAGAACTATAAAGTCTATCAAATGGATGTAAAGTCAGCTTTTCTGAATGGTGAGCTAGATGAAGAAGAATATACTAAATAGCTAGATGGATTTCAACTGATTGACAAGGAGGACTTGGTTTTTTGATTGAAGAAAGATCTATATGGACTCAAGCAAGCACCTAGAGTCTGGTATACTAGACTAGATAAATATTTACTAAAGCTTGGATTCAATAAAGGTACTACTGACAACAACTTGTATTTCAAGTTGGATCATGACAAAGAGTTGATTATTGAGGTCTTTGTTGATGACATTATTTTTGGAGGAGATGATAATCTATGTATGAAGTTTGCTAATGAAATGAAGAGTGAAATTGAGATGAGTATGATTGGAGAGTTGAATTTATTTTTGGGATCAAAATTTACTTAGTTAGACAAGGGAATTTTCATATCTCATTCCAAATATGTGAGAGAGTTGCTAAAGAAGTTTGGCATGGAAGACTCAAAACCTGTTGGTACTCCCATGGTAACCAGATGAAATTTAACACAAAATGATGATTCTCCTAAGGAAAATAAAACAAGATATAGGTCAATGATTGGTGGATTACTTTACTTAACTCATACTAGACTAGACATTATGAATGTTGTATGTATATTTGCTAGATTTCAAGATGATCTAAAAGAATCTCACATGACTACTATAAAGAGAATCTTCAGATATCTAAAAGGAACAGTTGACTTTGGGATTTGGTATCCTAAAGATGATGATCTTACTTTGAGTGCATATATTGATGCAGATTGGGTAGGAGATGTTGATGATAGGAAGAGTACTAGTGGTGGTTCCTTCTTCCTAGGGAAGAAACTGGTGTCTTGGTTGAGCAAAAAGTAGAATTCCATTTCTCTATCTACTACTGAGGCAGAGTATATTGCTGCTGCAAATAACTGTACTCAAGTGATGTGGATGAAATAGATGCTGAAAGATATCAAAGTAGTATATGATGAGCCTGTTGCCATATATTGTGACAACTCAAGTGCAATAAACATAGCGAAGAATCCAGTGCTACAGTCTAAGACCAAGTATATATCAATCAAGTTTCAATTTTTGAGGGAGAACGTGAATGAGAAAGAAGTTAGACTGGAGTATGTGTCTACCAAAGAATAGGTTGTAGACATTTTCACTAAGCCATTGTCGAAGGATACTTTTGAGTATCTCAGAGGGATGCTAGGGGTGATTAGCCCTCCTGATATGAACTAGAGATGCATTTATTTGCATCAATCTGTCTACTTCATAGATATTTCCTAATCTGGATTGATGTTTATGTGGTTGCTACTCAGGGGGAGTAGTCAAATGTCTAGATATTTGGTTCAAAGCTTGTATGTGGGAAGGTAATGCTTATATTTACCATTGATGTCAAAGGGGGAGAAGAGCAATGTGAAAAATACTTTAGGGGGAGAAGAGAAATTGAGGAGAAGAGTCATAACCAAAGGGAGAGTAAGTGTAGCTATGTTGATGGTATTTTTCACATCATGTGTTGCCATCAATGCCAAAGGGGTATATTGTTGAATGCTATGGTTGTGTTGCTAATATGTGGTTGTCATTGATGTCAACACTATTAGCATTATTGTATTGAAGGCTGTATATGTCGAGGATATTGTGAAAATTGTTAAAGGAAGAGTTGTAGGTTTCCAATGGAATAGTGAAGATCATGAAAGTGTCTTATTTTGTACATTTAAGATCAATTGTTGTGGACTAAAGGGTTTATTGCTAAGTGTATCTAGTTCATCTACCAGAAGTTTTAGAGGTTCGCATGAAGATTTGATCATGCTATGAACAATTATGTTTTGACAGTGTTCCTGATTGAAATTTATGTGATTCTAATAATTTCTGTTGTTGCGGATGATTCTCTGTTAGTTCTTGTTATTTGTGGATGCTTCTAGATCATTCTCTATCCTTTTTTTACATCTGCATTGATCAGAGTGTCGTGGTCAAAGATTTTTCTCGGTATGATTGGGTTTTCATGTTCTCAACCGACATGATGATTGTAATGTGTTGCGGATGCTTGAGGATTAAAATTTGAATGTTTGGCATGCTCAAAGATATTGTTTTGGGTCTCATCATAATATTAGTCAACGGTGTTTGATTCGCATTAAAATTTAGTTATAAATTTGTTCGAACATTGTAAATATGTTTTATATTTCTATCCGACTAAGTTGTTGATGTATTTCATGTTGCAGATATATAAGAGTGATTGTTTGAGCGAAGTTAGTCTGTGTATGAAGTGAAGAAAAGCTAGAACAGAGAAAGTGTGTGAACATTGATCTAATCATTCAATTGTAGAGTAGAGTGTGAAGAAGTTTGAGTGAAGTGTGAAGAAGGTTTTTTGTGCTTAACTGGAACTATAACCAAGCTTGTGTAGAAGCTATTTTCTTAGTTCATACCCTGTGGATCTAATCTGTATTGTTGGGTAGCGAGCCCTCTTGTATTTGAGCAGTGAGCTCTAGGAAGTGTTCCTGAATGCATGTGCATTCTCATTATTATTCTTAATTATACTTTTAACAAGGTTTAATATTGCAGACTAACATCCACCATGGTTTTTCCCCTAACAGGGTTTCCACATAAAAAATCTTGGTGTTCTCTGTGTTTCTAATGTGGTGATTATTTATGGTTTATTGTTCATTCATCAAATATGAGATTAAGTTAAGTATGAAAAGTTTAGTATTCTGTGACAACTAATTCACCTCCCCTTCTTAGTTGTCTATCCTTTTTTTTCCAACAAGGCCTAACACATTTATACAATGTTATTGTTCACTCCAAACTTCTCCACAAAACCACTTTTGTACACTCAATCTATCTCCCTGATTTGGACTTTGTGTTTTCCCTTACTAGCAGATGCATCCGATTTATTTGGAGTTTCTATTATATTTATCTTCTCAGAAAGTTCAATTCCATTTGCACAATTCATGCTACCTTCCTCTCTCTAAGAAACCCACCACTAGTAATAACTCCTGATTAGCATGTGACAGGGTTTCTAGATGGGATTTCTTCAAGATCATCATTCTCACTGTGTTTTCAACAACAATGACCTTGTCCCTTAAAAGGATAGCATTTTCATGTATAATCCACCTCGTCATACCTTGCCTTGACATGTCATGCACAAGACTATCCATATATAACTGATTGTCATACATCATATTGTCATTTTGGGGTGTTTCTTTTGATGAAAATTATTGAGAGAGACCCTTGCAAATAAGTATAAATTGGCTTTTCCTTATGTTCATCCTTCAAAGGAGTAAATTTCACTGTCCTCATCTCAATCATAAAATTATGACTGTCTCCTTTATTAATCCCATTGATTATTGATTTTTTCATGTCCCAATGACTTTTCTATTTCAATCATACCCTTTTGAAGCATCTCCATGTTCACTGTAATGAATTTGGTAACATAGTAACTACTAAACCTTTTAAACAGGTGGTGATACTTTGATAGATCCATAAGCACTTTGAGATCCTCATTTATAGCCTCCTCATTATGACTGTAAGTCTTTATGGGATCATCAAAATAGCTAACTGTGACTGATAATTATCCAATCTGAAAGTATAATACTAGGTGAGGTAGGGTTTGTTCATGAACTTGTGCATACTTGATGCCACTGTCATCCTTGCAATTGACTGTTATCTACCCTATATCTTTATAACACATGTATGATAAATATAGTGTAATACTGCACCTTTCTTGCTTATTGATTCCATTAACATTTATTTCAAAGCATTAACTATAATAAACCTTTCCTTAGCTACGTGTTGTACTTTGTAGTCTATTTTAATACAATGATATTGTATACATCCTTTATGATTACTTTGAGCAAGTATATGTCACTATATTTGATGAGTAACATTTTTTAGACTTTTAGGATAGTGTGATTTTGTTGGGCATCAATTTATTGTTAATACCAGTGAATTTGAATTTATCAACTTCACTGCTATGAATGATGAGTTCATCCATGATTGAATCACAGTGTCATGGAAGACAACAATTTATCCTATAAAAACAAAAAATGATAGCAGACTGGGCTCAACCCTTGTGGGAGCCACATTTATTCCATGTGCTATAATCAGATGAAACAAAACAATGAAAAGGATTTCACCTATACCTACATAGGAAGCAAACATGTTAGTTAAAAAAAAGCATATGATAGGTGTATTTGATTACGCTCTTGTGTTTTCATGGACATCTATGGTATACTATTTGAATGCACATGAGGATAAGATTATATGCTTATAGATGTATGCACATATTTTGGTTGGTGATCCTTCATTTGTCTAACAACACTTTTATTTTAGTTGTAGGAAGCCGCTGCAGGAACGCTAGGAGTAGCAAGGAGAGCAAGAAGGACAAGTGAGAGGGAACGAAGGTGGTGCAGAAAAAAGTAACCAAGATTAGTCATTTAGGAAATGGCAGGTCCCCTTTCTTTATATGCGCATTCTTTTATTTCTATATCGATAAATGTATAGTTTTTTCCATGATATGCGTTCATATGGTTAGTCTCATGGCTTGTGTGAGACATCCTACTTTTATATTATCACTAAAGACTACAATTTTGAAAAGATTGTGCATTCTCTTCTATATTATATGCATTTGCATAATGCAATGTAGTATTATAGTCTTCTGATTTTATTTATGCACATGAATGTGACATAGAAGATTTAAAAATGTACCCTCTTTTCACTTGTAAAACATAACTAGCTCTACCTATTTGAGCTAGGAGAAAAATAGGTAACATTTTTAGCGTCATCTATTATATGTTTTCTTGCTAAACATCTTGACCAATTGTTTGAAGCTTATCCATTGGGCACCGAGTCACCTAAAAGCTGATACGACCTTAAACCATTCCTGAAAAATACTATAAATCACTAGATCAATACATGACACCTTCGAAACTTATTCAAACACCAAAATCTCAAAAGGAGAACTACCTAATTGTGTTGAACACTTAGGGAATTGAAAAATTGCATCTAGAAACCTACCCTACACTAACAACAAGACAAAACCACTTAAACAAAACCATTTACAGGATGCCTGAAGTATCTTCCCTTTCTTCTAAATATATAATGACTTTCTTGCTTAAGGACAACTAAGAAAAGATGAGACATAGAAAAATGTTCAATAAGATGAAGCACTACCTCTTGAAAGAGGTAAACAAGTCCACTTACCTCATCAAACAAATCATATGTATTGTTGTTTGAAAGAAGATAAGTGAGTTGAACATACTCTTGTCTAGTTGCAAATGCATCCTTGATGCCATCTTCAGCTAAAGATTAATGTGTGGGTGCTTAAATGGACTCCCTCTGGGCTAAGTACTTTATTGGACAGCCTCTTGTACGGACAAAGCTTGGGCTCTCTTTTCTGATATCTTGTGCATGGAATGCCATATTTTCACCTTGTTGGCTGGAAAGGTCTATCTCCTGTGACTGACTTGGTGTAAAAATAGTAACCTCATTTGTGCGCTCACACTGCTCATGGTTAACATCACCTAGAGGTGTTAGTTTAGCATCCAAATCAGTACAAAATGTCTCTAAGTCATTCCAAAACATGTCCTCTTCAATATATTCTTTAGTTCTTTGAATCGAAAGACTAATTTTAGGCTTAGTGTAGCTCTCATCAAGCTTTGATAAAACATAGAAATCATCCTCTTTGTGGAGCAATAACCTTGACTGAGGGACTTTTTCAACTTGATGGACAATTTCATGCACATTAATATCTACATCTCCCTGAATAGTGCTACCTATACTTTCCTCTTCATGAGTTAAGTTTTCAAACTCACCTTCGTCATCATACACCAACAACTTAGCAAGACCTCCAACATCTTCTTGTTGTTTTGAAACTTCATCCTTGTCAATAAAACAAGGCATCTCATCAAATGAGAAGATCAACTCTTCCTTCTAGTCTTCACCCATTTTCCTTGCACCTTGTTGCTCAAACTAATCACCCTCAACTTGCAAAAGTTTAGATTCCCTATCATCCAACTTTAAAAAAATTGTTCAATTATCTTTGTGCATGCCTCTTCATAAAGCTCAATATTAGCCTTTCATCCATAACATGATTAAAGATATCAAATCTCATATCATGGACAATGGTGTTAGGTTCAACTTTATGATTCAAGGCTCCATTGTCATACTAGTTTTCATCAACCAACAACTCCTCAAATTGTTTGCTATCCTCTTGCTGTTCTGAAACAACTGTTGATATGATCAAAATCACACCCTATTCATCTTGATGTCCTGGCTGAACTATCAAAACATTTTCATTATTTTCAACAAAAGCAAGAGGATCATTAGCAAACAAATTAAAAAATCCACCTTGAGAGATATTCTCTTATTCAATCTTTTGTTGCTATAGCCAGTAACATGCTACAACTAAATGTAATGGGTTTACCTTACTGATCTTCTCCATGAGGAGTAAGTCATCCTTATAAATGGGATACTCTTGAGGGATGATGGACTGATTTTTATCAAGTATAGGCTCTTGCAAAGGGTCATTACTCCTAAAACTTGGAATTTCAAATCTAGTAGGCTTAAGAGGTTCACATTGTTTGAAGCTTGGAATTTTAACCATGGAAACCTCCTGTTTGGAAAGCTTTAGCCTCATTTTTGCATCCTTTGCAACAAGTTGTTGAGCAAGATTCTCCTCAAAATTCCTCTTTTGTGCCTCCAATTCTTGCTCATGGAGATGAGCTTGGTAAGCCCATTCATTCTACTGCAAGTTACACTCCTATTGCCTATTGATTTCATCAAACTATTGTTGGAAGTACAAAGACATCCTCTATGTTCATGTTATCAAAATTTTGAGGCTCATTAGAAAAGTAGCTTTGCTGGTTGAAAATAAAATAACCTTCTTGGGGTTGTTGATGAGCATAGGCATGTTGCTGCAAAGCTTGAGTAGGGGTGGGTGGGCTGTAAGCATGTTGAACATGCTGGTTATCTGCTATTACTAAGTTACTTAGACTAAAACCAACATTGGAGTTGGCTTGAAATGATTGATAAGGTGTAAAGGCAACATTTTCATGAAATGGTGAATGGTATGACATATTTCCATGATACATTGACATGGTTTTTTATTCATAAGGCTAGAATTGAAGAGAAACCAGATTTTCTTTTTAATAACTGAAACATACCAACACTTAGACTACAAAAACTAGTAGAAATCTTCCCGAAGTCACTAGGTGTGTTGAAAAATTTCCTCTAAAGGAAGAAACTACTATTGTACACACCAAACAACAGTAATGTGTAGTACAAAAGAGACTGGAAATCAATTCTTTGTCCCACCAGGCATGCCAAAATTGTTATCACTTGAATGTGCACCCTTTGTTGAACCCTGTTCAACCATTCAATGAAACATTGGAAGACCTCTCAAAGTGTGGGTTTTGAAAAATAGAGGTCAACCTATGGAGAAGGATGACTTCCTTTGGTACTCACCTAAAACTAATCTATTGAACTTTCAAAGGAAAAGGGTAGAAGGAGATAACATAAATTGAAAAATTACTCCTATGGTTTACAAGGTGAAACACCAATTTTTTGTGATGATACCACTGCATATCATGCATAGTGAGCTCAATAAATCAGCTTGTTTCATGACCCAACTCACACCTTTCTCATGTTCATGTATTAATATTTCATAAGAAGGATTTAATATTTGTAGAATTAGAAGGAAAATTGAAGACTCTCACAACTAATTGTTGATTAACACTATGCCACAACTTACAACCTACACAAACCATGTACTTTCTATTTAGAGGTGTTAAAAATGAGACATAAATTCAAGGATTAGATCATAAATCATAAAAACATACATCAATCATCCAACTACACACAATAAACAATGTTGAGAAGGTCAAAATCACTGCATCTTATTGAATCTTAAAGGTAAAATGTTGTAATACATGCCTGTATGTGAGTTAAAGAAAATGCAGACGTTTTTGCCAAGGACTCCAAAAGTCACAAAGTAGAGAAAGTGCAAGTTAGAACTGACTACTAATGAGTCACACAAGTGATTATAAACATCTCCAACTAAGATATACCAAAATTGGACCTAGAAGCCTCTTTGGGTTAGATGCCTCCATAAAGCTAAAAATATAGCAACAAGATCTCTTCCAAATAAGCTCCAAAATGTTGAAACAATCAACTTTGACCAAGTCTACCATAAATCCATAAGAAACCAATGCCTAAAAGCACTCAAAATAGGCAACAAGGTGAGTAAACACACGTATATGCTCTCGAAATGTTTGCAAACCTCCTTCAAACTCCCTATATGCTTGCAAAAGCATAAAACTCCATAACTAGCCCTTTTTGACCATATCTTGAAAACACATGCTTATATCCTTTTGCACAATAAAAAATATTAATCAAAATGGTTTATAAAATACCATTTCAACTATGCTTTACATTATACATCTGGTACAAAACATAAAGTTGGCTCAGTCTAAGTAAAATTCAAAAGTTGTTTAAGGGACTCTCCTAGTCACTTGGCATATGAATAAAATGAAAAGATTTAAATTTTGACTTGCTAATATTTTAATCCAAAACAAAAAAATGCCTGTACTTTTGGTCGACACTTATTAGGGTTTCTAAACCCTAACACAAAAGTCATGGGCAACCATTCATTTCCACTTTCATTTTTACCTTTTAGCTTCACTGTGATTTTGAGTGCCACCAACACAGGGTTTCAATTGGAGCATTCATGGAGGTTTTGATGGCGAATTATGGAAAACAAAGGCATGTTCTTTACAATTTCATACCAAAATATGCAACACCAAGCTAGGGTAAGCTTTCCACTAAGCAAACCATTACATCTTCTTTCATTTTTCTATAGAAGATATGTTTGGTCGAGCTTTGTCCTTTTTGTACATTTCAAGCATTTTCTCTACAAATAATAGAAGAGTGACCGTGGCTTTATCATTTTCTTCAGTTATCCAAAATGAAAATGCTTTCATTTTTTGTTGTTTCTGGAAATAAAAATGATAAACTCTTCTATTTTGAGTTTTATTTATTATACTATGTGGTTGAAGCTTTGACCTCTATGTAGGTCATAGCTTTTCATTTTCTACTGATTATAAACACACAGGTATCTCCTTTGCTCCATTTACCATGAAAAAGTGAACACTGTCATAATCACCTTTACTATTATACTATTGTGCAAGATTATAACATGAATGAGATTTCATGAGAGGGATAGGTTTGAACACATGGCTTGGCCATTTTGATCTTTCCCTATTTTGTTGAGCTTCAACTATGATTAACATGAAAAATTTCTATCTCTATGAAGAACAAAAAATGATCTGCTAAATGATTCCATACCATTACACAATACGGGTATAGTCCAAAGATTCTATGCATCTTTTCCATTCCTTCATGAACACTACCTTTTCACTAGCTCGAAGCTCTATCCTCAACTCACTAGCATTGTCACTTACAACTTGAGGTTTAATTTTAAAGGATCTTAAACCTCACAATAAAAAATATTATATCTTTATCATAAAAAATCTCCTG
The DNA here is from genome assembly GCA_007258455.2 of Sequoia sempervirens. Classification (NCBI taxonomy): domain Eukaryota; kingdom Viridiplantae; phylum Streptophyta; class Pinopsida; order Cupressales; family Cupressaceae; genus Sequoia; species Sequoia sempervirens. The sequence goes on from VDFB02000017.1 coordinate 130,547,521, forward strand.
AACTTACCATACGCTTCTAGAACTAAAATTTTTGGAAATTCCTTGCCCTCGTTGGAATGTTCAAGAAGAGGTGAAAAGTTACCTGCCAAAGAAATGTTAAAATTGTATCTCTACTCACTATGATTACTTGAAGAAATTTCCCTCTTTTGAAATCTTGGGAAACTCTTTGTTAATGTTCTTGTAACTATGCATTATAAGTTGTGTATGAACCACCGTTTCACTATTATCTGCCATCAAGACAATTCATGGTCCCCTTCATATGACTTTCATTCTGCCTTATTAAGATTTCATATCTCAACATGTTACAAGTTAAGCATCTCTTGTCTCCTCTCCAAGGATTCAACTTTTTCCATCATTTTCTATTGGAAACTTTTCATACTCTGCCACTCCTTTCTTTACTATGCATGCATAGACTCAATTTTCTTTTGTAAGCTATGCATTTACATTTGACTGTTTTATCATGGTGCCTCATTGTAATATATCACCATCACACCATACTTTGGAAAAATAACATGCCTATTTCTGGAGTGCTCTCTTTAGGTTTAACTATCCACATCTTGGAAAATATGCCCTTAAGAAAAAGACACAACTAGCATAAGCAGTATCATGCTCATAGGCCTGACACCTTTATGAAATGTTATTGTTCACTCCAAAATTCTCGACAAAACCCCTTTTGTACTCTCAATCTGCCTCCCTAATTTGGACTTTGTGTTTTCCCTTACTAGTAGGTGCATCAAATTTATCTGGAGTTTCTATTATATTTATCTTCTTAGAAAATTCAATTCCATTTGCACAGTTCAAGCTACCTTCCTCTCTCTAAGAAACCCACCACTAGTACTGACTCCTGATTAGAATGTGACAAGGTTTTTAGATGGGATTTCTTCAAGATTACCATTCTCACTATTTTTTCAACAACAAAGACCTCGTCCCTTAAAAGGCTAACAATGTTATGTATAATCCACCTCATCATGCCTTGGCTTGACATGTAATGCAAAAGATTGCCCATAGATCACTAATTTTCATACACCATATTATCATTTTGGGGTGTTTCTTTTGATAAATAATATTGAGAGAGACTCTCAACTTGCAAGTAATTATAAATTTGTTTTTCCTTATGTTCATCCTTCAAAGGAGTAAATTTCACTGTCCTCATCTTAGTCATGAAATTATGATTGTCTCCTTTATTAATCCCATTGATTATTGATTTTTTCATGTCCCAATGATTGTTCTATTTCAATCATGCCCTTTTGAAGCATCTCCATGTTCACTTCCATGCATTTGGTAACATGGTCACTATTAAACCTTTTAAATAGGTGGTGATTCTTTGATAGATCCATATGCACTTTTAGATCCTCATTTCTAGCCTCCTCATTGTGACTGTAAGTCTTTATGGGATCCTCAGAGTAGCTAGTTGTGACTAATAATTATCCAATATGAAAGTATAATATTGGATGAGGCAGGGTTTGTTCATGAACTTGTGCATACTTGATGCCACTGTCATCCTCGTCATTGACTGTTACCTACCCTGTAGCTTTATAACACATGTTTAATAAATACAGTATAATACTACACCTTTCTTGCTTATTGATTCCATTAATTTTTATTTCAAAGCATTAACTATCATAAACCTTTCCTTAGTTGCATGCTGTACTTTACAATTTTTTTTAATACAATGATATTTTATACATCCTTTATGATTACTTTGAGAAAGTATATGTTATTATATTTTATGAATACCATTGTTTAGTCTTTTAGGATAGTGTGATTCCATTGGGAATCAATTTATTGTTAATACCAGTGAATTTAAATTCATCAACTTCATTTCTATGAATGATGAGTTCATCCATGATTGAATCAAAATTTCATGGAAGACATAACAATTTATCCTGTCAAAACAAAAAATGATAGCACACTGGGCTCAACCCTTGTGGGAGCCACATTTATCCCATGTGTTGTAATCAGATGAAACAAAACAACAAGTAGGATGTCACCTATACTTGCATAGGAAGCAAACATGTTAGATAAAAACAAGCATATGATAGGTGTGTTTGATTACACTCTCATGTTTTCTTGGACATCTATGATATGATTGAATATTTGAATACACATAAGGATCAAATTATATGCTTATAGATGTATGCACATATTTTGACTGGTGATCCTTCATTGCTCTAACAACACTTTTATTTCAGCTGGATGAAGCCACTACAAGAAGCCTAGGAGAAACAAGGAGAGCAAGAAGGACAAGTGAGAGGGAATGAAGATGGTGCAGAACAAAGCGACCATGATTCGTCATTCAGGAAATGACGAGTCCCCTTTCTTTATATGTGCATTCTTTTATTTTTGTATCTATAAATGTATAATGTTTTCCATTATATGCATTCATACAGTTAGTCTCACGACTTGTGTGAGACATCTTGCTTTTATATTATCACTAAAGACTACAATTTTGAAAATATTATGCATTCTCTTCTATGTTATATGCATTTTCATAATGTAATTTAGTATTGTAGTCTTCTGATTTTGTTTATGCACATGAATGTGACATAGCAGATTTAAAAATGTACCCTCTTTTCACTTGTAAAACATAACCAGCTCTACCTATTTGAGCTAGGAGAAAAAATAAGTAACAATTATCATGTGAGGAAATGTGGACCAAAATACTAGATTAAGATATCTCCATTATGTTTTGGATTTGTGAAAATATCAACAACCAATGTTGACATCAATGATAACACATTAAGGGATTCCTTCTTCATTATTTAAAAAAACATGGTACTATTTGATGTTATCCTATAGAAGAGTGTGCTATCAATGAATGAATTCAAATAAAACTTACCATTTGAATGGAGAGATAAGGAAGAAGGGGAAAAATAAAGTGATAAAAAGGAAGCAAAGCTTAATACTCATTTAACACTATCTACATCTTCTAAGAACATAGTTGTGCTTGAAAATACTGCAAAAGTGTATTTTTTTAGTGAATTAATTGAAAGAGATATCACCTTTTTATTTGAAAGATAAGGAAGAGGGGGAAATAATAGGTGACCCACCCAACAATCATATCCATGAGGAAACCCCTCTCCTATAAAGTGAAAGTACAAAGTCTTCATAAGGGATTGGTCCAACTATTCCTACAGAGGAAAAATATGTTTCCAGGTTGATAGTCATCCACAAGATTTAGATGGTTGGAAAAATCCCAAGAAAAAGGAAATTTGAAGAAGGAAAATGTAGGGGTTGAAACCAAGGTGAATAGATACTCCTAAAGGAAAACAAGGCATAGGGAAATTGCAAAGGAGATAGCTATCAACATACAAAGGATGTTGGATATGTCCTCAAAGAAGATATCTAAATGAAGTTCCTCTCATGGAATATTAGAGGGCCAAATATCTCATACAAACACCTAACTCTAAAAAATTGCATTTTGGAGATCAAGATTGACAACTTTTATTGTAATAAGTTAAGATGAAAAACACTCATATTGAAACCATTCCTAAGAACATATGGCCTTTTTCCCACTTTTTGATTAGTTAGGCTACTGGAGTATTAGGTGGCCTTGTTACAATGTGGAACCTGAATAAGATGAGTGGTTCCCTATTTCTCCATTCTAAACATTGCTTGGGTACTAAGTTCTCTGCTATTGGTCTTACTTGGAATTTCCTAAATATCTATGTGCCCAACACATGAAATGCTAGAAAAAATCTATGGCTCAAGCTAAGAAGATTGGTTCTAGGAAATAAGGATGTGTGTTGGGTGCTTGTAGGGTATTTAAACTCCCTTCTCTACCCCTCAAAGAAATGTGGAGGCCTAATTGACCACACTAACATCATGGTAGACTTGGTTGACCTTCTGAATGCTATTGGGCTTATAGAGATTGACCTTCATGGCTAGGTTTTTACATGGACAAACAAGATATTTGGTGAAAATATTATCCAAGTTAGATTAGAAAAATTTCTAACCTCCACTAATTGGGTCACCCTTCATAATATCAACCTCCTATCTCTACTTAAGATGGTGTTCAACCATAACCCTCTCCTATTGAGCTAGGATGACACTGTCGTGCAAGGCCTTTCCCCTTCAAATATGAGATTATGTGGGGCACTCATACTGATTCCAAATATAAGATATCCAATTGGTAAAAAATTCCCATTTAGGGATCTACAATATATCATGTGAGCCGAAAACTAAAAAATATTAAAAATAAGGTGAAAGGATGGAACGAATCGGTCTTTAGGGATGTTTTCCATGAAAAGTGTGACATAAATGCTAATCTCAAGGATATTCAGGAAAAAATGGATGAAGGTGATGTGAGTGAGGCAATCTTCTAGTTTGAGGAGTATCACCTTTATTTAATTAAAGTGCTTAAGAAAGAAGAAATATTCTAGAAATGAAAATCTAGAATCTAATGGCTCAAAGGAGGTGATCAAAACTCTGCTTTCTTCCACCTCTTTTCCCTAAAACACAAAAAAAAAGGAATATAATCACCAATTTTATAAATGACAAGGGGTTTTAAGACACTACAAAGGATAAAATTGGGAAAATTTATTTGGGGTATTTTCAACACTCATTTCTAGAATCTATTTCCAACCATACTACATATTTGGAAGAATAGTTGTTGGACAAAACCCTAGTTGCAATAACTGATAATGATAATGCTACCATCCTAAGGCTTGCCACCCATGAAGAAGTGAGGATTGCAAATTTCAGTATGGAGGATTTCGAAACTCTTGGTACTGATGGTTTCCCCCCAACCTTCTTCTAGGAGTTTTAAGACATTGTGGGGGATGATGTCTACCTAGTTGCCAAAGATTTCTTTAAATCTAGAAAGTTTCTAAAGAAATTAAACAACACCTTAATTTATGTGATTCCTAAAAATTCTAATCTTGTAACCATGGTTAACTTCAAACCCACTATGATTAAATATTTAATGTGGGTTGCACATGGGAAAAACATTTAATATTGGGAAAACCTAGTACCAATATTAAATGAGGGGTTAATGGTTTTTTAAGATTAAGGTTTTATTGACATGGTTTTATGTAATACCAATTGGTGGTTTTGTGTGAGCTTGTTTATATAAAAGAAAACACATGGATAGTTGTCTAAGGTTGGAAGGTTGGATGGTTGGCTTGTTATCTCTTGTTATCTCCTATTAGCATTTGTGAGGGTTGAAGCATGGCATGGGATGTGTGGTTACATGCTTGTTCACATCGAGTTCTTGTAGAGGGCTTGATGTTTCAAAGGTGTTCATGGAGGACTCTAAAGATGTATAGTAATATTTATATCTAAATAATACATGAGTGATGGATGATTTTGGAGGCTGGGTATTTCCCTCTTGATGGTTTTCCTAGGGTATATCTTGTGTCATCTTTGATTTTATGTTGTCTATTCTTTTGCATATGGATTTTGAATACTTGTTTGCATTGATTTATCTATTTGGGTTATGTGGAAATTATCTTGGGTTGATGCATATTTCCTTTTATATGTTAGGGGAAATTAAATTGCCATGTCTTTAGGAATAAAAAGACTACAGGTGGAAGGTGACTATAAAAAAAATATAGATGCTATTAAATGTAAATGGAAGATAATATGGACTTGTTTTGATAGTATTTTTGATGTTCAAAACCTCTTGATGGATTTGAAGAGAATAAATATTTCTCATATATATAGAGAAGGTAATCAGGTGGTAGATGCTATGAATAACTTGGGGGTTTCCTTGGATTCAACTAGATGTTGGAGGGACATCTCATGCATTTTGACTAAGGTCAAAGTTTTAATCCTTAAAGAAGAATATACTAAAATTCAAAATGTGGAAAGCTCAAACTAATTTCTTAAGGCTTGTCCTTATACTCATTCTTACACTTGTCATAATCCATTTCCCTAATATGATAGGTGGGTGGTCATGTACTTGGATTGTAGATGAGGAAATGAACAAGAGGAAAAGTGGTCTTATGATCAAGTTCCTTGAGGCTTCAATTATTAGTTTGAATTCAAGGTTGATCATGAGATTATATGATCAACTAAATAAAAGGGATGCTCAAGTCATGAGGTTTATAATAATGATTAGTAATTTAAAAAGTGATTGTCAAATTATGATAAATATTTTTCCACCCAAGTTATCTCTCATTAATCCTAATAGGGGAAACTATAACCTTGGGAATATGATAAAGGATGTTGGAAAATGGATGCAGGTTACCCATCTTAACTATGATAACAATTTGATAAATGTCTAGATAAATTGGATATGGCTATGGATTTCCCATATCCTAGACATGACATGCCATATTTTCCTCAATCCCTCACACAACTTGGTATATTTAATTTTATCAAGGAAAAACCCCATCTTTTCAATCCTCATTAAGATCTCATGGGTAGGTGAAGAGGAAATCATGTGGTCTCCCATTCTATCCCATCCCCTCCCATTTGCATAATCCAAAGTTTCTTTGTAATTGTGTCCCTCTAATCCTAAACCTAGTAATGAGAGCTCATCTACAATGATTGGTGGGAACATATTCTCACACAATGTACTCAATACCTCATATTCTATAGAAAGAGGATGGTTGAAGATATAAGAATACATGATAAATATGTATAAATAAATTATTGAAAGCATAAAAAGCCACTCTTGCTTAACATTGAAAACGAGTCTATTCAATGAAGTATCATGGTTATAGAAAATCTTCAATAATTTTAGACCCACAAGAGAAATGATCTCTAGCTATCTCCAGACTAAATTATATTAGAGATTATTTTTTTTAAAATAAAGTAAAAACATAAGAAAGAAAATATCATATTGATTGGGAACCTCCAACATGAGATTACAAACTTATTTCAATACAATAACTTGTTCCAAGACTAGTCACTTGATAAAGTAGTTGAACAAGAACTAGACCATGTCATTCAAAATTGCATTCCTTAAATATCTTCCCATGTTCTTATCAAATTAATGGATTAAATCTTTTCTCCAAAGGAGCTTGAAAAAAATATCTTCTTCATGGTTGATGAAAGAAGCACAATTATGGATGGATCAACATCTAGATTCTTCAAGGTTACATGACCTACTATTCATGATGATTTCATCTAAGTTTACCTAGAATCAAAATAAAAAGTTACTCTAGGGCCCTATATAATTTAGGTTTTGATCAAGTTAATTCTAAAAGGAAACCAAATAAAATTTATAGCAAGGTGGAGGCCTATAATGTTGTTGATTTCATCTTCCAAGATCATCACTAAAACTATTGCAATGCAAATCAAACCCTTTGCTAATGATTTTTGGGAAATTATGTCTCAACCTTGCAATTATATATATATATATATATATCCTAGTTACACCGACAGGTGTAATATACAATGGCATAAAGGGGGAGGATTGGGATGCGTGTAAACAATTTTTTGACTTTTTCAAGAAACTACTAAAATGATTGACATACATTAGATAAATGATACATTTTAAATCTAGATCATTAATTATTAGGTTTTAGATCTAATGGTAGATATTTTGTTGGCCTGCCTTTCCCTAGAATGTGATCCTATTTTATGAGGGCATTGTATTACAACTGTAGTAGAGAGACAGTGATGTATTTTGAGAGTCTGATAATATTCGTGTTGTCTCTTGATCTCTAAATGGTGATACTCCTGTGAGAATCTTGCTCTGCAAGTATATTGTAATCTTTGTGATTTTTGAATAATATATTGGGCAGATTTTGGAGTGTGGGGTTTTTCTCGAAAGGGTCACTCGACACCACTTGTTAGGGTTAGAGATTCAACAATTAAAATGCGATTTAAATAATAAATAGAGAAACTAAAACATAACAGTTAAATATAACACAGAGAATTTAGCGTGGTTCACCCAATCTGGGCTACATCCACCAAACCGCAGCCATCCAATACTTTTATTATCCAGTGCAAAACCTATTACAATCTTGCAAATAATCATGTTTTTCCTCATCTGTAACCCCATCCCAACCCTTTTAACAAGCTTTTAGAAGCTTCCAGAATTAGGGTTTTACAATGTTGGTTTTCTTTCTTTTTCAGAGATTTTTCCTTTTTTGTTGACGACGCGAAAAAAATGGCAAAAAAAAATTTCTCGGGGGCTGCGCCCCCGAACCCCTACTTTTCAGGGGCGGCACCCACCCGGGGCCCAGCCCGCCCATGGACCCTGGCAAGGACGGGGAGCCAGGGTGTATAGTATACCATGGGCTATACAGTATAGCATGATTAGTCACCACATACCAACACATTTGACCTCTGCATAGAAACTATGGAAGAAGCTTGGTGAGATGTATCATGCCAAGTCTTTAGTGAACAAGATTTTCTTGAGGAAGAATTTGTATTCCTTGAGAATGGAAGAGGGTGGAAAAATTACATACCACTTAGAAGCATTCAACATGCTAGTGGCTCAATTGGAATCCATTGGTGTCAAAATGGACGAGGAGGAAAAATGTTAGATCTTGCTATATTCTTTTCCTAATTCATGGGATTCTCTTGTTATGGCTATTGGGAGTACTTTCTAATTTTGAAGACTAAAGATGTGGTGGGTTCTTTTCTTTCTTACGAGATGAGGAGGAAGGTATCCATCAATGCCAAGGAGGTTCTAAATATTCATGGAAGACCTAAGGAAAAAGGAAAGAAGAATGAGAAGCATGAAAAATAAAAGTCTAGGGGGAGATCTAAATCTCTTGGAAAGTCTAAAGTTATTTGTTGGAACTGTGGTAAGCCTGAACATGTTTGTAAGGAATGCAAATAAGAAAAGAAGAAGAAAAAGAAGAAATTTGATTATGATTTTGAATCTAAGAAGGAAGATGGTGACACACTCATTGCAGCTTTGAAAACTCATGTAAGTAATGATGCATGCTTAATTGACTCAGGTGCATCTTTCCATATGACCTCTAATAGAGATTAGTTTTCTAAATATGAAGAATTTGTTGGAGGTAAGGTGTACTTGGGTGATGATTCTCATTTAGAAATTGTTGGCCATGGTAGAGTTAGAATCAAATTTCCTAATGCTGGAATAAAAAGGATTAATGGTGTGTTGCATATCCCTGAATTAGCACAAAATTTGTTATTTGCAAGCAAACCAATAGATGCAGGTGTGCAAGTAGTATTTTCTAGTGTAGGATGCAAGATGGTTAGAGGTGCTATGGTGATTGCTAGAGCTATCATATATGGCACATTGTATAAGTTGAATGCATGCACTATTGAGTGCAATAGTACTTTTGTGAAAATCAAGTCTGTGGAAGAAGTGATGGTTTCAACTTCAACAAATGGTCATGGATTTTGGGTACCCAAGGGTGCTCTTTCCTCTGAGACAAAGTTACCTGTAGAGAGAACTATGTTATGATAGAAAAGACTTGGACACATTGGATAAAAGGGTCTAAGGACCTTGAAAAATAAAAACCTTGTTGAAGGTTTGATTAATGGCAATCTTGAATTCAATTTTTGTGAGCATTACATTTATGGAAAATAAATCTACATTTAGTTTTACTCAAGTTCTCATAAATCTTGTGGTGTATTGGATCTTATTCATTTTGATGTGTTTGGTCCTATAGATGTTCCTTCAATTGGTAAATCCAAATATTATGTTTCATTTATTGATGATTATAGTAGAAGGACATGGGTATATTTTCTAAAGAGTAAATTTGAAGTTTTTAGTCAATTTAAAGAATTTAAAGCAATGGTTGAGTTGAAAACTAGAAAGAAAATAAATGTTTTGAGGATTGATAATGATAGTGAATTCCGCTCTAATGGTTTTGATAGATTCTATAAATACTGTGGTATTCATAGACATAAGACAACTCTGTATTCTCCACAACAAAATGGAGTTACATAAAGAATGAATGGGACATTGATGGAGAAGGCTAGGAGTATGTTGAGTGGTGCTAGCCTAGAAAAAAGGTTTTGGGCTAAAGCTATTTCCATTTCCTATTACTTGATTAAAAAGTCTCCTACATCAGCTCTTGTTGATATGACACCTATAGAGGCATGGTCAGGTCACAAGTCTTCATTAATACATCTTAGAGTTTTTGGTTATGAAATATGTGCACATGTGCCAAAGGAGAAGCGAACAAAGTTGGAGAACAAGACTATGAAATGTATCTTCATCAAATATATTTATGGTGTGAAAGGATACAAGCTTTGGGATCCTATTTCATAGAAGCTAATACATAATAGAAGCATTATTTTTAGAGAAACTAAGCCTTCTTCTATTACATTGTAGCCAAAACAAAGTAAATAGGAAGATGTGATTCAATTTCATTCTACACCTGAGAAAGTTGAATCGAGGCCCAAGGATAGACAAGAAGTTGAGGAGATCTCATCTAGTTGTGAACCTTCAGAAGAGGAGGAAGAACCTCCAAATCAGCATGTCTGTAGGTCTACAAGGCATATACAACCACCTGAAAGGTATACACCTGATGATTGGAGATGTATTTTTGCTTTGAATAAAAACATGGATGAACCCAAATTTGTAGAAGAGGCATTAGGTATGAATGATGCAAAATCCTAGAAGATTGCTATGGATGAAGAAATGGTATCTTTGAAAAATAATGATACATGGTATCTTGTACCATTTCCTGAAGGATGGAAACCTATTGGTTGCAAATGGGTGTTCAAGGAAATAATTGGTTCAAATGGAGGTATTGAGAAGTACAAAGCAAGGTTAGTTGTAACAGGTTACCCTTAGCTTGAGGGTGTTGATTATGGTGATATATTTTCTCTTGATGAAAAATGGACATCGATTAGATTTTTACTTGCTATTGTTGTTGCTTATGATTTAGAGGTTGAACAAATGGATGAAAAAACTCCTTTCCTTCATGGTGACTTGGAGGTGGATATTTATATGACATATCCAAAGCACTACATGGTGAAAGGTAGAAGTAAGTTGGTTTGCAATTAAGGAAATATTTGTATGGATTTGTGTGCAGCATGCTTTCTAACCTAAAATAATGCAAAAAAAAAGAAATTCAAAGGAAGAAAAACACAAAACAACACCTCAAGATAAGCTGAGTTAAACTTGAACAAATGGAAGATGAAAACAAATAGATTAACTTGCCCAAGTCAATTGGTTAGTTGGACCTATTGAATCCATTTTTTGTGTCCTCCTTTGATGGAAAATCACATAAAAAATAGATGCAAAATGAAGTGGATGCAATGGGGGATGCAATGGTGAAGGTGGGTATTTGGACAAGTGCACAAAATGGAAGCAAAGTGAGCTTGAAAATTGCAGCAATGGAGGATTGTGTGAGAGCTTGAGAACTTTAGTGCTTGAATGTGTGAATGCTTGAATGCTAGAGTGTGTGAATGAATGAAAATGAGTTCAAAATCCTCTATTTTAGGGGAAAGGCCTCTAAAGAAAATGGAGGGATAGGATTTATCCATCATGGACAAGATGAATGGCTATGGTAAGTTGAGGACTCACAAGCCCTCACATCTTTCCATGTGGAAATGAGGTGTAAAGGAGGAATGTGATGTGGAGGTACTTGAAAGTACCTTGGGGTTGGGAGAATATTTCCTCAAAAAGGAAGTCTTTGTCCCCATGTGGGAGGGATGTGACACATGAGGAATTTAAAATTCCTCAATAATCCTCATGGGAAAGAGAGGAATCTTGGAGGAATAAAAGTGAATTTTTAATTCACATGATGTGAAGGTACTTGGAAGTACCTTGGGATTATTACAAGGTCTCCCCATAAAGGAGGTCCTTGTCCCCATGTGGGAGATGTGACACATGAGGAATTTAAAATTCCTCAATAACCTACATGGGGAAGAGGAGAGCCTTGGAGGAATAAGTGTGAAGAGGATGCCTTGGCTAAATGAAGAAAGCATTTATGATGGTTGACTTGGAGGTATTCCATAAATGGCATGGTGATTAGGTTGACCTAATCATTTGATTAAGGTTGTGCAAATAGGTGATTAAAGGGACTAATGAGGGATTGGAAGCAAGTTGCAAGTTATGGACGATGTGACATTAATCTTGATTAAAGGTGTCCACATCTAAATCAAAGATTAATTAAATTAATCCAAATTAGGAAGAATTATGGAGGATGGGACAAGGAGAGAGAAAATAATGAATTTAAAATTGATTTAAATTCAAAAGATGAACTGACTAAATCAAATAAATCAAGACATTTATTTAATTTAGAAAGGAAAGGGAAATAAAGGTAAAGTATTTAATTATTTAAATTAAATACCTTAAGAACATTAGTAAAAATGGAAATATTAATTAAATAAATTATTTAATTAACATCGATGGGGGATGCGAAATAGATGGATAAAGGGGGCGAATTTGACCATGTAGGAGTGGTCAAATTTAGATGTCTATATTTTTCCCCTCTTCAAAATACTGTTAGAATAACAGTGTTTCAAAAAGAATAAAAATATAGGTGACTTGATAGAAGAAAGGACTAGAAAAATGATGCCCCTAGTGCAGGAAAAGTCGTGTAAGCTATCTAGATGATGGAAAATGAAGGGAGATGCCCTAGTGTCATAAGGGAATGATTTTGACAGAAGAATGGAGGAAAATGGTAGGGTATGCTCCCTCAAGAGGGTAGATGGGGAATACAAAAGGGCCCTAGGTGACTTCTCGATATGAAGAAATAAAGGGTACCATTGGATAGAGCTCAAAAAACCATGAAGATTGGATTTTGAATGGAGGAAAATAGACAGATGGTGTGCAAATGGTAGCCCACGGAAGATAGAGGATTAGTCAATTAAAAAGAAAGTTAAATAATGGGTAAAAATATCCAAAATTTAAAAAAGGTTAAAAGGAGTGAAAGGGGAATATATAGTAATTTTAGAATTAATATTCCTCATTTGCACACCTGGCAGTTGAGTGAGAGAGAGAGGAGAAGAAGGTGATGAGGATGATTGAGGAGTACAATGATGAGATCATCCTCTAGGAGGATGAGGTACGATGGTACTACCATGAGCGTGTGATACCATGCTAGGTTAGTTCTAAAACCCTCTGTGATTTTGAGCAGATTTTTTAAATATTTATGCAATTTGAAAACATGGGTTTTGGGGTTTGGGTAGGTTAGTAAAATGGGTAGTTAAGAAAAGTGCAAGTTCACGCAAATTTTTGAGAAAAATACCTGTTAAAGGGTCGGGACGGGACAACAAATTTGCCCAAATAGAGGAAAAAGGGCAAAAACAAAGCAAAAAGGGATAGATTTTCCCAAGAATTGGGTGAATCTGCCTGAGAAAGGGGGGTGTAGAGTTAGTATGGGTGAATTTTCCCATATCATGGGTGGATTTTCTAGCAGGGCCAGGCATGGGTAGATTTTCCCGTAACATGGGAAAATCCACCCATGCAGGGTCCATGGGAGGAGTTGCCCGTAACAAGGGTGAATTCGTGGGTGGAGTCACTCACGACATGGGAAAATCCACCTATGGGGCATCTGAAGCCGGAGTTTCTTGCAACATGGGTGAATCTGCTTGTGAGGAGACTATGGGCAGAGTCACTTGTGACATGGGAAAATCTAGCCATGGGGAAACCATGGGCAGAATCAACCGCATCACGGGAAAATTCACCTGTGGGGAAACTGTGGGCAGAAAACACGAGCAAATACTCCTGAAATATGGGTGGATCCACCCGTAAAATGAGTGAATTCACCTATGGGGAAACCATGGGCAGAGTCACCTACAACACAAGTGAATCCCCCAATGTGGAAAACATGAGTAGATATGCTCAAAATATGGGAGGATCCACCTAGAAAATAGGCGAATTTTCCCAAAGGGTGGAAAAGATTAAGAAAGGGGTGAATTCACCCCTTAATTGGGAAAATTCTCCCAAAAGGTTAAAAGGGATGCGAGAAAGGGCAAAAGGGATGCATAAAATTTGAGAAGTCAACCCAGGGTAGGGGAAAAAATGAGGGAGAAAGAAAAGTGAGGAGGGTAAATAAAATATAGCTAACATAATGTTTGACATGAATGCAATGTTTTTACAACCTGTGGACGTGAGAGAGGCGTTCAAAGGTTTTGGAGGTGATGATTACAACAATGAATGGGGAGGATCATGAGGCATTGGCATGTGCGAGTTTGCTACATATGCTTGGGTACCTAACTATCCGAGCACACTGAGCACTGTTGATGACATTGATATAGTGATGGAGTTTGGAGACATCCACCTTCCACCTCCCGACAGGGGAGATGACATTCACACTAGATGACATGTGGAGGATTTTACAGCTACGAATAGCCGGTCACCTCATCAGTTGGCTGAGGTCACAGGAGCAAGAGCTAGACTAGACCCTATTGTTCCTCTTTGAATGAGATGACTTGCTAATTGAAGGGATGGAGTTGGATCTAGACAGATGCTTAGGGCTGGGAGTACCTCCATTTCCATTGTATCTCTGTGGTATGATCAACAACATTTTACTGCTAGACATGATTGGTCGTTTCTGCAGCCTTAATCTTATGGAGGTTGTGAGACATATTATAGAACAAGGGGAGGGGATTTCACATGGGGTCCATGTGTACTAGCATAGTTGTATAGGGACATGCACGTGGTGTGCTATCGGTGAGTAGTTAGTGTTACACATGTGACACTGTTATAGGTTTGGCCTAGGAGCATATCAGTGTTGCTATGCTAGGAGTTTTGATAGGAGGGGAGTAGAATCCTACACTACTAGTGGCATACTGGTATGGCATGGAGTACATCTAGATATTTCACTATCAGGACTCTGGTGATCTAGAGAGATGGAGGAGACTGGATGATTTATGAGAGGATCAGATAGTATGGAGGCCATTTATGACACGACATTTTTGTAGATGGAGGGAGGATGAGGAGATGCATAGAGGATACTTCTATACATTATCCTATTTGATCGATAGGGAGCCCTACATATTGGAGCTACATAGGGAAGACAAAGTACTGAGACAATATGGGATTTAGCAGGACATCCCTGCAGGACTACAAAGATTCAGACAGATCACTTGAGAGAGACCATGGGGGGATCCGATTACAACAGAGTTCATGATACAACAGTGGTAGGAGCTTCAAGAGGTACCTTACCTAGGCAAGAGAGGATGGAAAGAAAATGAAATGATGACAGTGAGGTTCTTCGTGTGGTGGGCCCATCACCGACCGACACGAATCACACCGGTGGACTAGATTATAGAGGCACATGGCTTCAGTCTAGAGGATGAGTTGAGACTAGCTAGATAGAGGAGGGTGAGGAGGGGAGGGAGACAACAGAGGAGATGATAGGAGGAGGGAGAGGCAAAGGAGGAGAGAGAGGACTGAGAAAGGAGAGAGAGGAGAGGAGGAAAATAGAGGAGAGGATAGGAGGCTATGATAGAGGAGGAGAGATAAGACCAATAGAAGAGAGTGAGGAGGAGAGGAGGATAGAAGAGGAGAGGATAGGAGGTGTTTGAAGCAGAGGAGGGGAGATATGATAGATAGGGGGAGGTGATGGAGGTAGATGCTCTTGAGGTTGATCCATTGGCTATAGTACCATGCATACCACCACCACTGGAGGACCCAACCGTGCTACTAAGAGGGGCCCTAGTGAGTCTACAGATTGTGGAGTAGAGACTCAAGGATTTAGAGACTGAGAGGAGTAGGCTGGTGGCTGAGGTGGATAGGGTGTATACAAAGGGAGAGAGGAGTTACAGGACCTTGGCATATGAGGTAGGACAACATGTAAATGAGGTAGAGATAGAGAGATATGGAATGGAGGCTAATGTTGGAAGGTTACGTGTAGAGGTGAATTGACTAGAGGAAGAGGTGTCTAGACTGGGAACAGAGGGTCAAAGAGACTATGGAGAGCTAGAAGATCATAATGCACTAGAGAGGAGTGAGTTGGTGGCAGAGAGTGATAGATTAAAGGGTAAGGTCATCAAACTACAGGCAGGAGGATAGAGATACTATGGAGGGTTGGTGGCAGAGAGTGATAGATTAAAGGGTAAGGTCATCAGACTATAGGCAGGAGGATAGAGATACTATGGAGGGTTGGTGGACCAAGTTTCTATACAAGTCCTAGAGGAGGCAGAGAGAGATCTAGAGGATTTGAGGATAAAGGTGACAAATTTTCTGAGGGAGAGGACCTATTTGAGGCAGGAGCGAGATGAGCTTCATGATAGAGTAGAGGTAGTAGATCAGGTAGTTGGGGATGCAGGGTTGGTGTTGGAGAGAGAGGAGGCTATGAGGACCTAGTTGTATACCATGCAGAGAGAGATATGCAACATAGGCACAAGTGCATGCCCTACAGGGGGAGAGGGATGTGACAAAGGCATGGGTATAGGAAGTGGAGTGAGAGAGGGATGCAATGCAGGAACATGCCATGTAGGAGGAGGGGGGAGAGACAGGGGCACAAGTGTAGACATTACAAAGGGATAGGGATCCAACACAAGAATAGGTACAAGTCATGTAGGAGGAGAGGAACAAGGCAATAGATTTTAGGATAGATATAGGGCAGAGAGAGATTTAGCCAGGTATCAGGAATCAGAGAGAGATGAGTACATTAGGGAGGCTAGCTACTATATGGCAGCCTACTACATAGCAGAGATAGATCTTGGACAATAGGTACTAGCCTATATCCAAGCTGCAAATTTCAACACCGTCCTACTCAACATGGACACACACCCAAGGGTATAACAACTATCGAGAGACTCCTCCACGTAGAGGGCCAGTGCCAGATTCATCACAAAGGTTAGATATGGGCAGCTCAAGGTAGAGATGAGAGGGATGACATGATCTGAATTTTTTGATAGGTGTAGGATGGATGTACAGAGGACAGGGACAAAGGCCACATGTGCCACAACACATATTAGCTAGGGATCACCCGTTCATTGATGTAGTCTCTTTATTTTATTTGAGGACCATGGATATGTATTGATGTATTTTATGATGAAAATTATATTTTGAGATTTATATAATATGCGATGACCATTGTCAACACCATATGTTATTATGTGATGAATTTTTATTTAGGGATGTGTGTATGAATGTGACTCTTGATAACATACATATGTATCTATGAAGATTTATGTTTATGCCTAACATCTTGTGATGCAGGATGTGATGGATTATTATGATGTTGTATGATATGATTATTGGATGACTAATTTTGTAATGAAAATGGCGATATATGTATGCACATTCTTGATTTGTAATTTATGATAACATGAATGCAAAATGTGAGTATGCATATGTGATCTATGTTATGGATGAATGTAATGAATATGCAATGTAACAAGATAGATTAGGATGTTTAATGCAATGTAAATGGATAATGTAATGAAACGATAATGTCATGAATCTTAAGATGCTCAAAATAACCAATTAAGGCTAATTCAAACAACATAGAATGATAATGAAAATGAACTTAAGATGCTTAGACTAACAAAAATATATTAATCTAAACAACTTAAGATGATAACGCAAATAAATCTAAGATGCTTAGAATAACCAATTAAGATTAATCTAGCCAACTTTTAAAAAAATGACTATGAGAATGCATCCTACATGGAAGATGGGAGTAATTAAATTCCTTACAAACATTATTAATAGGCCTCCTTTATTGGTGTATCATGCTTGCTTTAGCTTATAAAATGAAGGGTATCATGGGTGTGAAATGACACCTATCAAGAACTGTAGGAATCCTGAGAAGAACGGGAGATGGGGGGATGAATGCACAAAAAAAATCACAAATCATTGGTTAGGGGAGGGGATGGATGAAGGTTAAATACAATGTGACAAAAGAAAGGATGAAATGCAATCCTAATGTTATTTTCCATTCTTAGGAGAATTGATTTTTACAGTAGCAAAATACACAATATGCCAAGGTATGAAGTACCAAGACTAATTCATGTCTAATGCATAAAACAAACACAACAAACAAGGAGGCTATCCCAACACCCCAAAGTCATGACGACTTTGGTCAGGCCAAGTATTGGGATAACCAAAAGCACAAAGGATGTCCCAGCACAACACAAGACCACAGGGATCTTGGTGGGTATTGCGTGGGGCAACTGGGAAGACAACAACAAAGAAAAGATCAAGATATGCCCCTATGTTTACCAATGAGAGCACGACATGATATGATGGATCAAGGTGACCATGACAAGGTATGATAGGGAGCTCAAATGATAAACAAAATCCAAAAGAATCAAAATATCATAATCAATTTTAGACATCCTTTTCCAAAAAATTGAGAGGGTGGATGGGATTGATGAGGTCTGTTAGGAAGGATGCATCATGTTAAGACCAAAGATGGATACTAAGCTAAAAGATTGGTATGATGTAGGAGACTCCAAAACTAATTGGACCTAATGATACGAGTGGATCTAATTTGTGAAGAACCAACTAGATAAGGACATACTTGATGACACAACACAAGATGTGAGACAAAAGACACAAGACTGACACACCCTAAAGACCTAGGGGCTTAGGGGCTGATCAAAGATTAGCCTTGCCTACGTGAAAGCACAGAGCCCTCTTAGTTTGATAAAAGACCATGGATAAAAGGGGAAAGAGGAAAATGGAGACCAATGATGGAGGACAAAAACCAAATGTACAAAGCCCCGAGGGTGGATCAAAGATCAACCTTGCCTAGGTGAAAGCAGAGGGGCAATGTAGTTTGAAAAAGACCAATGAAAAAAGATGAGACCAAGAGACTGAAATGATAGGATGGGATCTAAATGAAGACCAGCACAATGACATATATCTATATGAAGATGCGAGATTGACTGACGACATAGACAAATGACATAGGCTCAAAGTGGGATAAAAGCTCAGGATTACTAATAGTAGATGAAAATCATCCAAGGCTCAACCAAAAAATACCAAGTGGTAGGTAAGGGGATGTGGATGAAAGGGGTTGGATTGATAGGATGTTAGGATTGGATATGCAGATGGGACAAATAGAAGGATAAAGTAGCTAGGATGCAAGGTAGATAATGATCAATCCCTTTATGAATGGTTCCTGTTACTAAGTTTTCACCAAACTTACATACCCAAGGCACCACCAAAGGTGGTTTTCACCAAAGGACAAACTATTTCTCTTTACTGTTTGTGGAATTTTTTGACTTTTTGATTTTTTTGTATTTTTAACAATTTTTTACTTTTTTGGTATTTTTGCAAGATAGGATAACCCATCCGACTTAAGTATAAAACCATTTCAAGTGCATGATGTTGATGGGATCCTATAGGGGTTCTCCTTCTGGTGTAGCAAGCCTGTATGTGTGAGACCCATATTTAGTTGTGATGACATAGGGACCTAACCAATTTGCTTCAAATTTACCTTTCTTATCTCAGTCTGTTGGGTATGTTGATTCTCCTTAAGGACTAGATCACCAATGTTGAATTGGTGAGGATGAACCTTCTTAGTATAGGTTATCTTAAGATGATTCGGATATACTTGAAGATGATTGTATGCTTTGATCCATTTTTCATCTAGGAGTTCCAATTGACTGAGTCTTGCAACCCAAGTATCTTCATCATTGATGAGGTTCCTCAAAGATATTCTCAATGATGGGATCTCAACCTCAATAAAAAATATGGCATCGACACCATAAACAAGGGAATATGGAGTGGCGCCTGTAGGGGTGCAGATGAAAGTGCAATATGCCCAAAGGGTGGGATGGATATGGAGATGCCAATCGCGACCAATGTTATTGACCACTTTCTTGAGTATCTTGATCAAGGTTTTGTTGGTAGCCTCCACTTGACCATTACCTTGGGGGTAATAGGGCATGGACCAATGATGCTAAATGTGGAAGGTGTCACATACATGTTTTACAACCTAGTTTTTGAATGGTTTTCCATTATTAGAAACGATGGTGGATGGGATTCCATATCTACAAAGAATATGAAAAAGGATGAATTTGGAAATATGAGTACCCATAATTTGAGAGAGTGGCATCGCTTCCACCCACTTGGTGAAATACTCAATGGAAGTGATAATGAAAGTGTGGCCATCAGAGGATGGAGGGTATATCTTTCTGACTAAGTCAAAACTCCATTGAGGGAAAGGACATGGTGCTATGATGGACTGCAAATCTTGAGTAGAAACATGTATCAGGTTCACATGTTGTTGACAAGGCAGACATTTCTTCACAAATTCACAAGATTCATGTTCTATTGAAGGCCAATAGTAACTAGCTCTAATAATCCTCTTAGCTAAGGCCATGCCATTTGAATGGGCCCCACAAACACCACTATGTACTTATGTTAATGCAGTGTGAGCTTCGGTCTCATTTAGCCACCTAAGAAGGGTTCCATCATACCCACGATGATAAATCCTATCACCTATGATAGTGTAATGAGAGGTGCATTGGATGAAGGATTTTTATTGATTACATGTAAGATCAGGGGGTAAGATGTTATCATGAAGGTAGGTGTAAATATCGTGTTACCATGGTGACTCGGGACCTATGATGTTGCACACCATTTCGCTCTCAGGGATGTCATAAGTAGGGATTAGCAATTGTTTGACTAGGAACTCATAGTCTGTTTGATCTTTTGGCATGTCAATCAGGGAACCAATTGTAGCAGTTGCATCAACTGCTTTATTTTGCATTCTAGGGATCTGGTTGAATTGGATAGAGGTGAAATATTTTTTTAAATCATCCACCATGCACTTATAAGGTAATAACTTGTCATCTCTTGTTAGAAACTCATCATTAACCTATTTGATGATCAACTGGAAATCACCAAATACTTTCAAATGAGTGATGTTCCATTATATTGTGATTCTAAGGCTGGTGAGAAGAGCTTCATATTCAACTATGTTGTTCATGCATGGAAAAGCCAACTTGAATGACTTCAGGATATAATTACCTTGTGGGGTGATGAACAAAATGCCTGTGCCCACTCCATTGTGAGTGTATGACCCATCAAAGTAGAGTGTCCATGTAGCTAATTTTATTACTGTAAGAACCTCTTCATCAAGAAATTCTGCTAACAGGGGATAGGCATTTACTAGGGGAGTATCTTCTAGCTGGTTTTCTATCACTTTCCCTTTAATCACCTTTTGGTCCACTTACTCGATATTGAACTTGCTTAACAACATAACCTACTTAGCCATGCAGCCAGTCAAAGTAGTTCTTGATAACAAATACTTGAGTGGATCAAACTTTGATATCAGCCTCACGAGATGGCTAAGCATATAATGACGGATTTTCTATGATCTAAAGACCATAGCTAGGCAAGCCTTTTCCATTAGAGGATAGTTGAGCTCATAGCCTACTAGGCTCCAACTGATGTAGTAGATAGTACGTTCTTTGGATGAATCATCATTTTGTGTTAACAATGCCCCTAGTGTAACTGAAGTAGCTGAAACATACAATAGAAGTGGTTTACCTGGAATGGGAGGCATGAGGATGGGCAGATGAGCCAAGTACTCTTTGATTTTTTCAAAACCCAGCTGACATTTTGAATCCCACTTAAAGGACATGTTTCTTCAGGAGGTGTGTGAACGACTGGCATTTGTCAGCTACCTAAGCTATAAACAATTTGATGGACTAAAATTTTTCTTGAAGGCTCCTTAACTATTTTAGATTACACAACAAAGGAATTTCCATGATTGCCTTGACTTTAGCAAGGTCGACTTCTATTCCCCTTCTAGAGATAATGAAGCCCAATAAATTTCCAAATGTGACTCCAAATACACATTTCTTCAGATTCAGGCATAGCTTGTAATGTTCTAGCCTCTCAAAGATCTTCTTTAGGATCATAGAGCGCTCTTCTCTTGTTCTAGATTTCCCCAGAAAATCATCAATGCAATCTTCCATGATTATGTGAATGAGATCATGAAAGATGGCAGTCATTGCATGCTGGTAAGTTGCCCCCATGTTCTTGAGGCCAAAGTGCATGACATTGTAACAAAATGTGCCCCAAGGCATAGTGAAGGAAGTCTTATGCTAATCCTTAGGTGCTATTATGATTTGGTTAAATCTAGAGAGACCATCCATGACGGATAGCATCTCGTGTCTTGCAGCTAAATCAACCAACATGTTGATGTTCAACAAGGGGAAGTCATCCTTAGGAAAGGCTTTGTTGAGGTCTTGAAAATCGGTGTAGATCTTGATGTTCCCATTAGGTTTAGCAACTGGCACTATGTTGTAGATCTAATCAGAATAGTCAATGGGCCTGATGAATCCAAATTCTAATAGCACTTCCCGCTCTTTTTTAACCAACAAAGCTACTTGAGGATGAATCTTCCTAAGTTTTTGTTTGATGGGTTTAGCATCTGAGCGAACATCCAAATGGTGCATGACTAGGGAAAGATCCAATCCTCGTATATTTGAATAGGACCACACAAAATTGATGATGCTTCCTTTGAGAAGTTGGACAATAGTGGAGTACTCTTTTGATAGGGACTTGGCCACATCAATGATTTTTGGATCTTCTTCGGCACCCAAATTTACCTCTTGTGTTTCCTCTATGAGTATAGAAGATCATTCAGCCAGTTGGGTTCCCACAAGGGGAAGATGAATGTCCCCATCTTCTAGTGCCTCATTGAGGTTTTCATTGTTAGATACGTCCTTTATTTTTAATTTTTTTGAGTCAAGAAGTGCCTCATGAAGGTTTTCAATAGGTGACCCTTTTTTACTTTTCTTTTTCTTATTTTTGTGACTAGGGCGTTCATCCTCCCCCAATCCCATAAGATTTACATACCCATCCACTAAGGGAAAGGTTTCAATAGGTGTGCTACCATGTAGGTCCCAATCAATTAGCTCAGGGTGATGAAGGGAAAGGCTAATGGTGAAAATGGATAAGCAATTGAATGTGGAGGAAAGGTCTATGTGATCCACATCATCGTACACATGTATGATGGATTCTTCTCTTGGTGTGTTTTCGAGGAGATCATTTTCCATGCTAACATTGTTAGAGGCACTAGTTGATGGCATACGACCTTTTTGTTTGATGTCATGGCATAAACCCTAGTATCTTGGTCACACCGAAGCCTCAATAGGTTGTCTCCTTCCTTGTTCTTTTGCACCAAGGTTCCCCCCCCCCATAATTGTGTTTCTCTGCAAACTTAGAGGGCCAAGGATAGGTCTCTTGGAAGTATTCCTTTATAGGGGGAGAGGGTTCAGTTTTCTCATGATATACCCATTGGCTAATGTCATCTTTGAGTATGTCTTGTCTTAAACCAGGGGAGTGAAAGGTGTTGGATACCACATTTTTAGAGCTCAAGGTGATCATTTTCTCTTCTTCTTTTGGTGTAGACTGAGAAGGTTGGAAATATTTATGTGGTGAGGGTAGCATGGTTGCCACATTTAAAGCAATATGCATTTCATACTCACCACACCCCTTTTCAATGATCTGGACCTTGGTAATGGTGGAATCAGGTGCAGAAGATGTAGTGGATGTTGTGTTGGATTTGGTATTAGAAGATGGATGAGATGTTGATGCTTGAGATGCCCCCATTTATATGCATGGATAGTAATGAGAATGGGGAAAATAAGCATCTAGTGCACAAAAATACTCAAACGGTTGAGGGTTGACATAAATTGCAACTTCCATCCCATTAAATGGGAACTTCAAGCATTGACGGTAAGTGTAAGGAACATCTTGCATGGCATGTAGCCATGGGTAGCCAAGAAGAAGGTTATAGGGGAGGTCCAAATCAAGGATGTGACATGTAGTGTACTATACAACGGGTCCAACGTAAATTGCAAGACAAATTGTCCCCTCAAAATCACACTCTGCATTATCATATGCCTTGATAGTGATAACCTGATTATTTAAGTTGTTGTGGGTATATCCTACCTGATTTATGAAATTTAACATGCACAGATTCAAAGCAGAGCCATTATCTACCAAGATGCTTTTCACTTTATGGTAGGCTACAAGGACCTCGATATGGAGTGAGCGGTTATGGTTGGAATTTATGCAAGGCATGTCATTCTAACTAAAGCATAGCTGATAAGTGGTTGAGAGATGTCCTACCAATGCTTGCAATTGAGTAGGATCGATTTCATTGGGGACGTGGGTATCCTGTAAGGATTTGGTTAAAATCTCTTGGTGCATAGGAGAAGACTTGAGCAAATGCAGAATGGATATCTACACTGGGGTCTTCCCTAGGTGGTCAAGAATATTATATCAAGAGAACTTACAAGGGGTGGCTGGGTGGATGTAGAGGCTCTAGGAGCTGTGATGCGAATGTGGAAAGTAGTAACAACACATTGTGGGTCTTTACCTTTTATATGTATCATAGACACACGTGGTTCTACTTGTTCAATATGCATGATGAGACCCTCATAATTAAATGACACATTTTTGTACCTAATTTTATTTGTGGTGTTACTTTGATTGTTATTGTTATTGGATCCAGGATTGGAATTTGATGTGCTAGTTCCTTGGTTATGCTTTGGGAATGCGTTTTGGTATATCTAAAGTTGAGAATTAGAAAAATAAGCCTAGTTGGAATCCACATGTATATTACCTCAATCTATAAGATCCTGGATGTAGGTTTTTAAGCCTTGACACTTATTTAATGAATTCCATTTGATTTTTTGGAATTCACAGTACTAATTTTCTTTATAGTAGGCTAGCTTGGGTTTGGATTCATCAAGAGGCTTGGTCATGAGATACGTAATCAAATAATTAGCTTGAAGGAGCCTATTTAACATGACACTTAAGGGCTCTCCTAGTTGAGTAAACTGGCATTTTTATTCTCTTGATTGTTCTAATTAGATTGAGAGGGAGGACTAGGTGCCCCTTGTGGCATTGAGATGGTATTAGGAATGGATGGTTGATTAGAGACGTGTTGTTGTCTCTGTGATGTGTTAGCTACTTGAACATGTTTGGAATTTGTGATACCATCATTGACAACATTCTTATTTTTGTTCCAATAGCAAGGTTTATCCTCGGATGGCTTTTCCTTGTCACGATTGTAAATTTTGACTGGCCCTTTACCAATAGGGGCTCTCTCAAGGATAGGACCCTTCTCTACTACCTCTACAAAGGTTGTGACATAGTGGAGTTTAAAATTATGTGCCATTTCTAGGTGAGAATTTTTGACGACAAGGGTGACCATGTCTTTTTCCCTAAGCAGGCATTTCATTCGACCAACCAAAGCTCACCACCATTGAAGGTAGCTTTTGAAATTTTCTCCTCCATGTTGTTTCTCTTTTAGAAGATCCAAAGTATTGATATCCTTCTCCAAATTAAAGGAGAAGTGGGAGACAAACTTTTTCAAAATATCTGCAAAAGACTTAATGGATCCCTTCTCAAGACCCATGAACCACTGAAGAGCTATCCCTATTAGACTCCTTGGAAATAATCACAAGATATAATTGTCATTATGCTGGACTTCTTGAAAATGGGAGTAAAACTCCTCAAGATGGATTTTAGGATCTTTAGTTCCTTTTTACTTACCAAATTTTGGAATCTTGAAATGTTTTGGAAAAGGAACTAATGAAATTGAGGGATCAAATGGATAGGGACAAATGTCTTCA
The DNA here is from genome assembly GCA_007258455.2 of Sequoia sempervirens. Lineage (NCBI taxonomy): Eukaryota > Viridiplantae > Streptophyta > Pinopsida > Cupressales > Cupressaceae > Sequoia > Sequoia sempervirens. Next base: position 130,572,919 of record VDFB02000017.1, read on the forward strand.
AACTTAAAGGATTGCTTGTTAGTCCCTACTTGAAAGTCTTTTAGTGTGGCCTTCATTTCTTCCCATTCCTTGTTAATGGGTGGTACCTGAGGTTGATTAGATGGGATGGATTGGTTATATGGAGGATATTGTTGATAGGATGATGATGGAACAAATAAATTTTGGTTGTATGAAGGTGGAGGTGTGTATGAAGGCGTAGGCTAATGTTGATTGGTGTAGGTGGACTGTGGTTGCTAGGTTACATAGGATTGCTAATAATATGGAGGATTTTGATAATAAGAGGTAGAGGCCTTGTTGGTAGGATGGAGGTGCTTTATAGTATGAGGTGGAAGCACCTTATTGATATGATGGTTGTTGATATGATGGATGCTACTGTGAAGCATGGTATGGGTTGGACTAAGAGTTATAGGTGGTGTGTTGTTGTGAAGCATATGGTGGTTGTTGGGGATTAGGCTACCAACAGGAGGTGGAAGCAGTGTGTTGGTATGGTGGTTTTTGATAAGGTGGTTGCGAAATGGTAGCATGAGGTGGTTGTTGCGGAACATGATACATATGACCAGGATTTTGGTTTGATGTGTCAGGTCGTGTGTAAAGTGAGCTATTTGGGTGATACATGTACTATGCGATGTTTTGTGGGATATGTTGATGAAGTGGTGGTTTTTGTGTTGGGACATGTGTATGCTGATGAGATGGTTGCACCCAAAGGGGTAGAGATGGGATATCGGGTTGTTGGGTAGCTTACAATTGTTGGAATGGTAGATTTTGAGGGGGGTGTGTTGGATTGCCATGTGGTTGATATGAAGGCTATTGTGGTTGTATTGTCAAGATGGAATATTTTGTTGTGGACATTGTTGTTGTGTTGTCTGCTACAGAATGGTAGTATGAGGAGGGTTGCCTTGTAGTGGATATTGTGGTTGTTGGGGAATGAATAGATTGGATACGAGTGACCCCAGAGGTGGTGGTAGGAAAGGATATCCCCCAGTATTGATGAGTGGATGACCTAGCTAGTTTGGAAGAGGTGGTCTAGACATAATGGGATTTAGACCTTGCGGGATGTTAGGATATGGTGACAGTGGAAAATTTTGTGGCATGCCATAGGAAAGGGGGTCGGTAGGATTAGGACTCGACTAGAAGGCTCCTACAATAGTAATATGGGAAGGATGGTGGACCTCATAAAGGATGACATTCCTAAATCCTTCTTGATACCAGTTGTCTATGGGGGGACCTTCGAGGATATATGAATTTCCTAGAATGCTCTATGAATTCTAGGGGTCTTGAGGCATGGGTACAGGTGGTGTAGTGTTGACGTATTGTGATATGTTAAATTCAAGAGGTGGTCTGACTCCTTTCATAATTAAGGTGGAAAGAATTTTATCCCCACATTCATTGAGGAGGTGATCTATCAATTTAACATTTGTGGGGTTACTGAGGTACTCATCGATAGTGACTTCAGGTTGGATGACCATGCTGTCATCACTAGGAGGTGATGTGGTTTGGACTTCAGTGTTGGGATCCTGAGGAATATTCTAGGTTCCTTGGCTATTGGGATCTTGAGGAATGTTTTGGAACCTTGACCTTGTTGTTCTACCATTTTCTTTGCTTTTGATCAGGTTTAAATAGGCATGAAAGTGCAAAACTACTAGATGAGCTAGGATGACGCTACACTCTAAGATGCAGTGCAAGGATGATCTAGGTGATGATTAGAGGATTTATTTAATTGGATGAAGAATCGATTGATTAGATGATTAGATGAAGGATAAGATTAGATTGGATTGGATCAATTGATGAGATGAAATGATTGTTTGGATTAGATAATTGATCAAATAAGATGATGAAATAGACTCTAAGCCAAGTTTAGAAATCACTCCAAGTGACTTAAGGTGTTGATTGATAAAATTGAAGGATAGATGGATGATTACAACACTGAATCCACCTCAATATGGAAGCAGATTGATTGGGCCGAAGATGATAACTGACCTAGGATGGATAACAATCCTAAGCAGATTTAGATGATAATGATCAGATTCAAACACCTAAGAAAACTTGGATAATAACCTCTAAAACAAAGTCTAGGGGATTTGGAATGATGAAACAATGATGGATATGTGATCTAGAGATATCCTAAGATGCACCTATATGATTTGGATGATGAACGGATGACCTTGGAAAGTGAAAATGGAAGGTGATAAAAATGTTTCGATCATGGAAAATGACTAGGAAAATGATAAGATCTTAGTGGTCCAAAGGATTGACATTCTAGTATTTGTATGGGAAAGAAAAACACCTTTGTGTGTAGCAAATTTTCCCTTTTGATGAGAAAAATTTCTTATTCAAGGGAGTAGATTCACCCAAAATAGTGACAGACTTGCCTAAACATCTAGTAGACTCACCTAAACAAGGAGAAAATTCACCCAAACAGGGAGTAGATTCACCCAAATAGGGAGTAGATTCACCCAGACCCATGGCAGATTTGGCCAAACAACTAATAGATTCATCTAAATAGGCAGCATAATCGCTCAAACATGGAACAAATTCACCCCTAGCAGATTCACCCAAACCATTAGCAAATTCGCCTAAAAGGGGAGCAAGCTCGCCCAAACAGTTGGAAAATTCACCTAAGACACTAGTAGATTTTCCCAAAACAATGACAGATTCACCCAGACAATTAGCAAATTAACCTAAAAGGGTAGAAATCTCACCCAAATAGTTGTAAAATTCACCTAAACTCATAAGAATGATAGGGAAATAGGTGGATTCATCTTGCAGAATCACCTAGCAGGGATGACAACTTCACCTATTTCTTGAACGAGATGGACGAGGGAAAATTTTCCTAAAAAAGTGATCACCCAATAGAAAAATAGACTCACTAAACGGAAAAATGACCTAGACAATGGATAAATGGACTTGACAAATGAGAAAAAAACTATCCCAACGGGGAAATAGACTCTCTAAACGGATAAATAGATGCACCAAATAGATAAACAAACTCTCTAAACTCTCTAAACAAATAAAAAAATGTGTCGAACGGATAAAAAGACTCTCTAAATGGGAAAAAAGACCCTATAAATGGATAAATGGATGCGCTAAATGGATAAATGGACTCTCTAAACGAGAAAACGGACATGATCAACTAGAAAATGGACAAATAGAGACTCAAACGAAAAATGGGATTGGCTATTTCTGAAGTAGATTCGCCCAAACTAATAGAAAATTCACCCAAAGATGTGGAAAATTCACCTATTCTCAGAGGATGGGAAAATTTGATGACTCATAAGACTGACATGGGACTGGAACAACAAGAAAAATCACCTAAAGCTAAATCAAATTCTCCTATTTTGTAGAAACAAGCAAATTTGATGATTGATGGACTGACTGAATGACTCAGACAATGAGAAAAATTTCCCCTTTAGGAGGTAAGTTCACCCAAGATAGTAGAAAATTCTCCCAAACAAGGAGAAGGTTCACCTATTTGTAGAGAATAGGTGAATTTGTGGGGAAACAACTGATGAAATGACTTAGACAAAAAAAAAAATCATCCCTATGGACAACAAGTTCACCCCAAAGAGAAGCAATTTTTCCTTTGACAAAGGAAAATTCACCAAAAATGACATACTTGGATTGAGTTGGGTGAGGAACAACTAGCTATGGAAAAGGAAAAAATCATAGCAAACAATAGACAAAAGGAAAGGTTGACTCAACTAAAAATAAATGAACTGGTATCACACAAAAAAAACATGCTAAGTAGCACAATCCTAGAATTAGTGATAGGGTTTGGAAAACACAGTCCTCTATCTAGGCTGAATAAGGCTATCTCATGAGTCCTCGATATATGCATAATACGTGGGGCACAATCGTGAACACTAGCCCGTCACAAGTGTGAGTTGGTAGCCCCAACAAGGTACTAGAAACTCAGACCAACTCTTCACATCTTATCTAGGTATCACCCTAGCTTCAATGCTTCGCTAGACATGACACGACTAGATTGAGGTACAAATTTCGCTCTCCCCCCTTTATATACCCTGTTGGTAACATGTGGTTGGAATCATCCCCCAGGTGATGAAATCCCAGGCAGGTCCTGCTAAAGGAAGAAGATACTAGACATTTTCAATTGCTCCCCAAGCTCACATGTAGCAAAAAGGGAACACTTAGGCGTACTAGTACCTCCTAGGTAGAAACAAGTGGACTAGAGTGAACTGCGATTTATCATCACCCATGATGTCCAAACAATGCAAGGGGATTAGATGCATCAACAACCCACTCAAAAACATAGAAAACAAATAAATTTGACCCTCTAATTAGTTCTACGTGTGCCTAACTAGTATGAAAAACAAGCAAACTAAACTAAAAGAACTGGGACCGATCATTCTACAAGAAAACATTAGTAGTTTTGAACCTCTAACCTTGGATGAATGAGAAACAACTACACAAAATGTTAGTGAAAAGCAGACACACTCACAAATCAACAAGTTAGGGGGTTAGTACTTGAAAACGAAACCAAAACAGAGTCAAAAATAGAAATATTAAATCATTGTTTTACCTCAGATTTGACTCTGTAAGAGGAAAGTTCACCCGTTTTGGAGTGCAGATTCACCCCTGTTCAAGGAAAATTCACCATTTTTAGTAGATTTTTTCTTGTTTGTAGAGAGTAGGTTTACCCAAATGAGGAGCAGGTTCCCCTGTTTCAAGAAAAAAAGAGAAAATTTTCCCAAACTTGTCAGATGGGTGAATCTGCAAGATGCAGATTCACCTCTATTGTTGCAGGCTCACCCTTGTATGTGCAGATTTTCCCCTATATAAGAAACTTTACTTGTTTAGGTAGCATATTTTCCTATTTGTAAAACTGAACCTACAAAACTTCAAACAATAGAGAATGTGAAAGAAACAGATCCATTTGTGGGTACCACCAGGCATGCCAAAAATGTGTGGCATGTTTTCTAACCTAAAATAATGCAAAACAAATGAAATGTAAAGGAAGAAAAACACAAAACAACACCTCAAGATAAGCTGAGTTAAACTTGAACAAAGGAAAGATGAAAACAAGTAGATTACCTTGCCCAAGTTGATTGGTTGGTTGACCCTATTGAATCAATTTTTTGTGTGCTCTTTTGATTAAAAATCACATAAAAACTAGATGCACAATGAAGTGGATGCAATGGGGGATGCACTGGTGAAGGTGTGTATTTGGACAAGTGCACAAAATGGATGAACAGTGAGCTTGAAAATTGCAACAATGGAGGATTGTTTGAGAGCTTGATAACTTCAGTGCTTGAATATGTGATGCTTGAATGCTAGAGTGTGTGAATGAATGAAAATGAGGTCAAAATCCTCTATTTTAAGGGAAAGGCCTCTAAAGAAAATGGTGGGCTGGGATTTAGCCACCGTGGACAAGATGAATGGATATGGTGAGTTGAGGACTCACAAGCCCTCACATCTTGCTATGTGGCAATGAGGTGTAAAGGGGGAATGTGATGTGGAGGTACTTGAAATTACCTTGGGATTGGAAGAAAATTTTCTCAAAAAGGAAGTCCTTGTCCCCATGTGGGAGGGATGTGACACATGAGGAATTTAAAATTCCTCAATAATCCACATGGGAAAGAGAGGAACCTTGGAGGAATAAATGTGAATTTTTATTTCACATGATATGAAGGTACTTGGAAGTACCTTGGGATTATTACAAGATCTCCCCATAAAGGAGTTCCTTTTCCCCATGTGGGAGACATGACACGTGAGGAATTTAAAATTCCTCAGTAACCCACATGGGAAAGAGGAGAGCCTTGGAGGAATAAATGCAAATTTTTAATTCACATTGGGAAGAGGGTGTCTTGGCTAAATAAGAAAAGCATTTATGATGGTTGACTTGGAGGTATGCCATAAATGGCATGGGAATTAGGTTGACCTAATCATATGATTAAGGTTGTGCGAATAGGTGATTAAGGGGACTAATGAGGGATTAGAAGCAAGTTGCAAGTTATGGAGGATGTTGCATTAATCCTGATTAAAGGTGTGCACATCTAAATCAAAGAGTAATTAAATTAATCCATATTAGGAAGAATTATGGAGGATGGGACAAGGAGAGAGAAAATGATGAATTTAAAATTGATTTAAATTCAAAAGATGAAGTGACTAAATCAAATAAATTAAGACATTTATTTAATTTAGAGAGGAAAGGGAAATAAAGGTAAAGTATTTAATTATTTAAATTAAATACCTTAAGAACATTAGAAAAAATGGAAATGTTAATTAAATAAATCATTTAATTAACATTGATGGGGGATGCAAAATAGATGGATAAAGGGAGAAAATTTGACCATGTGGGAGTGGTCAAATTCGGATGTCTACAAGCTTAAATAGATTCCTAGGATGTGGTACCAAAAAATTGACACATATGTGTTGAGTTTGGGATTTGAGCATTCTAAATCTGATCATTGTGTTTATTATAAAACCAATGGTGATCATTTTCTAGTTTTTGCATTATATGTTGATGATATGTTATTTATTGGCAAAGGGAAATGTATGATTTCAAAACTGAAATCTCAACTTGTTGCTAAATTTGAGATGAAAGATCTTGGTGTAGTTAGACACATTCTTGGTATGGAAATTAAAAGAGATAGAGTGAAAAAAAAGATATGGCTTGACCAAATTAAGTATGTCAATTCAATTTTACAGAGATTTAACATGCAAGATTGTAGACCATTATGTGTTCCTATTTCAATTGGAACAAAGTTATCTATTTTAGATTGTCCAACATGTCCATCAGCATTGGAAGACATGAGTAGAGTAACTTACCAAAGTGTACTTGGAAGTTTGATGTATGCTATGGTTTTTTAGACCAGACATTGCCCATGTAGTGAGAGTTTTTTCCAGATATATGTCTAATCCTAGTAGAATTCATTGGGATGTAGATAAAAGAGTCTTCAGATATTTGCACGGTGCCTTAGATTATTCCTTATGTTCATAGTAATATGACTGAAGATGAGATTTCCCTTGATATTCATGGTTATGTGGATTCAAATTAGGCAAGTGATATTGATTGCAGATGATCCATCGATGCTTATGTGTTTACATTATTCGGTGGTGCAATCAGTTGGATGAGTAAGCAACAGGCTGTGGTTGCTTTGTCCACTACTAAAGTAGAGTATATGGAAACTACTCATGCTTGTAAAGAATCCATTTGGATTAAGAGAATGTGTTCATATATTGGTTTAAAACAAGGTGTAGTGACAATTTATTGTGATAGTGAAAGTGCTATATGTTTGGTCAATAACCCAACATTTCATGCTAGGACCAAGCACATTGATGTACAATATCATTTTGTTAGAGATATAGTCGAAGATGGTAGGGTGAAGTTAGTTAAGGTAGAGACTTTGATGAATGTTTTTGATTCTTTAACTAAGCATGTGAGCACAAAGAAGTTTACATGGTGTTCAAAGATTATGGGCCTTTTGGCCCCTAGCAATTAAGAGACAATGTTTACTCCATCCTATTACTCTTGCAAGGTGTTCGACAAGTGGGAGATTTGTTGGGAAATTGTGTCTCAACCTTGCAATTAAATAAAGATTATTGTTGATAGGATATATATATATTTGTATATATTTGTATATATATATATATTTGTATATATATATATATTTGTATATATATATATATATATATATATCCTAGTTACACCTATAGGTGTAATATACAATAGCATAAAGGGGAAGGAGTGGGATGTGTGTAAGCAATTTTTTGTTAAGTTTTTCAGGAAACTACCAAAATGACCAACATACATTACATAAATGATACATTGTAAATCTAGACTGTTAATTATTAGGTTTTAGATCTAATGGTGGATATTTTGTTGGCCTATTTGACCCTAGAATATTATCATATTTAATGAGGGTGTTGTATTATAGCTAAAGTGTAGAGAGACAGTGATGTATTCTGAGAGTCTGATAGTAGTCATGTCGTCTCTTGATCTCTAAGTGGTGATACTCCTATAAGATGCTTGTTATGCAAGTATATTGTAATATTTTTTATTTACTGAATAATATATTAGGCAGGTTTTGGAGTGTGGGGTTTTTCTCTTGAAAGGATTTTCCCCACATAAATCATTGTGTTGTGGTATGAATAATATTTGTGTTTTTTTGTTTAATTTTTTGTAACTATTAAAGATTTGTAAAGTTTTATATTATTCTCCTTTCAAGATTAGCGTAGGAAGTTGTTTTCCTACCTTCGGTTCCTTACAAGGATATAATGGGAAAGGAGAGCATTAAGGGGTAGGTGCAAAAAGATGGGGGACCAAAAATTTCCCACCCCATTTTTTGGCCCCATCTAAGCCATAACACAAGTGCATTATAATGTGCTTGCATTATGGCTTGGAGTGACTCAGTCTTCAGCTTGGTCACTTCTAAGCAATAAAATGAATGTGTTATAATGCACTTGCATTATTGATCATTAAAGAAATAAAAAGATACAAACATTCCTCATGATAGAGCCCTCAAAATTCTTGATATTTTGAGACCTTTTATTCTTGGTAATAGCATGTCACATGTCACCTACTTCAATATGGGTTTAAGGTTTTACTTAGATGATCTTATTTCCAATTGATCCATGTTTAACCCTTTAGTGTTCTATTGTTGCATTGACTTTTTTTCCTGATTGCCAGACATAAGTTGTATTATGAGCCATTGTTATGTGTTTCTTACTGGCCCCTTCACTGAGATTCTTTAGTCATTGCTTGCTGCGAAGTGTTTTAATTTTCCTAAAGTCGGGTTCTTATATCTTGGTCATAAGTGACTTAGGTTTAAGTCATCGATCTCCAAGAGTAAAATATTCGTCGGCCTAGTCGAGGCCCTCTTTTATGAATAACTTCGTTGCATGTGCAGGTTTGAAGATCATGCAATTGTGCGATTTGATCTTAGCGACTCCCCGCTAGGTTGTGCATCCCAAGTGATGACAAATTAATTGTTGTGAGGTCAATGAAATGCTGACATGTGCTTGATCGGGTATGTGGGCCCAACTATTGTGTTCCAATCCAATGCTTGAGCTTCTAAGATCGATGATAATGGTTGAATGATGAAAGGTGATCAACACCGTTCCCTTCCAACTCATGGAAGTAAGATGTAGGCTTGTTAAAAATAGTGAGACCCGTGAGAAGTGGCCACATACACTCTATGGCTACAAATGGGTGGAGCCCGTAAGTACGTGGAGGAGGTCCAATCAGAATGTTTCTATTGGCTACATGTACAAGCTAGAGCAATGATGTAAATTCAAATGGCATTCACTCAATTTGAGTCGTTCGAGAAGGCCATCTCATCTAAAGATCAATGATATACATTCAAAGCTACAAAGTACGCCCATTGAAATTTTTTCACTTCGCGCGAGTGGGAAGTAATGACATAGGTGACCTATAAACTTACTCAATTGCCTTAAAATTTTGTGTATATGGTCAATTCTTGCTAACTTGGGATTTGAAGACATGTTTGAGTGATACAAAGAATTAAAAGAAGTAATTCATAGAAGTCATTTTGACTGGTATTAGGGTTCATTGCAATTGAAAGCTATAAGTACGACAAATGTAGTTTTATGCTTTTTTAGGTTTTTTGAATTAGGGCTTGCTTTCAATTTTCTTTCAGACAAGTGTGTTTATTGCTTTGATTTTATTACATCAAATTAGGGATAAGTTATTTTTTAAAAGGCTGTAACCCTGCAAAATCATCTCACACTAGCATTCGTTTTGAGTCATATGTTGCAATTAGGAGGTTGATAGTTGAAAATCCTCCTGTTAAAACCCTAGTACATAAACCCATGGCTCCCAAAGTATAGATTTCCACCTCTTCAACCCAGTACAGGTCATTCTCCCAAGATGTAATTGACTTGCTTCTCCCATCTAGGAGTAATAGAATAGAAGGTCTTATTTCATGGCCCTATTGTGAAAGAGGGAGTGATAGATAAAGCTTTCTTCATAAAGGACACTAAATCACCCTATACTAGATGGCAATTGTTTCAACATTGGTTCGGGAATAGGAACCTCAAAGCTCCTCTCAATAATCCTTGGATGTTGGATATGGGAAAGGTAATTGTTCCCAATGTATACATGGATGCTGATCTTTTAATGATATCACCTCAAGGTATGACCCAATTTCTAGGGTGGTCAGGACATTTGATGGGGTAGATATGGTAAGGATAACCAAGAAGGAAATTGAAGAAATTTTTGACTTGCATGAGTGGAGTTAGGATATGGTCCCTTTGGACATGGATGAAATTAGAAGAGAATGCACCAATACCAAGGTATTCATTAGAAGAAAGATGTTTCCTCTGCATAATGCAATTACTGGCATTAGGAAACACAAAAGGTAGATTAAGATTGATAACAAGGAGCTTGAGCCTTTCCCAATGAGCTATTTTGCTAGTTATTTCAGAAATACTGTGTATTCTCTATATCAAATCAAAGGTTCTACCCCACTTGATACTTTACAGAGAGAATACTATTAACTGGCCACACATTTGCAACACCCACCATACAACATTGTCTATGATTCTGGTACCTATCTGGCAAAACATATCCACAAAGGCCTAGTTGAGTTGAAGGAAGGAAAAAAAATGGTAAAGTTCTAGTGGTATTCACTATTAATGCACATGTTTTTGCATAGAGGATAGAAGGTCTTTGAAAATGATATCACTTTGAGAAGGAAGGAGGAAGGTGTTGACCTACTTGTTTAGTGTTGGACCCGAATTCTGGACAAAGATGAAAAGTACAATTTTGTAATGTTTCAAAATTCTTTTGCATCCAAAATAAGGATTTCCCTGATATTTGAACCACCAATAATTCCCAAATAAATTCATGAGCTCTTGAGACCCATGGAGATGAGACTAGACTTGAACTTGAGTCATAATTGGGGAGACTCGATTTTATATCCTGACAAGACAATTTTTAGAGTATATTGAAATAGCCTGGACCCATATGTCTTGCCAAGGGATGTGCCTTTGAGGATAGGATTCCTTGAAATCATTTGGAAACTAGGAGCTTCATAGACAATGCATCTACCTAATACAACAAGGAAATGATCATTATTTGTAGAGTGGATAGAGTTTGTTGATTATATTTTGATAAAAGGGGCATGGAAGCAAATAGTGCATCTGCTAGCACCTTATAAGCTGGTGACTATGCACCCAAGGAATCATGATCTTGAGGGCTTCATTAGTAAGTTAAAAGAAGACAAGATGGGTACTTTTGTGCATTTCTTTGATTATCCCGAAGATGTCATCAGGAACATTTTTAACATTGGAGAACAATATGAAAGGAAAGAAAAATATCTTACTTATAGGAAGATGGTAGAAGAAAAATGGAGGAAGGATCCTCAATATAATCCTCTTCCAAACATACACAATGAATTAAGAAAAGTCATGCATGTTATGGAAAAATTTCAAAGTGTAGTTGGTATGTTGAGGGAACAACGGGAGGTCACAGATAAAGGAAAGGAAAGGGTGGTTGAAGAGGATGCTGAAGTAACATTGGAAGAAAGGCCTACATACCAACCACCCAAGCAACTAAGAATTTATTCCAGGAGGAAGAGAGCGAAAAATAAGAACAAAGCTATTTAACCCTTATTACTTCTCAAGGGACAAAGGTAGATTCTCCTGAGAATGCATTTCTAGCACCACCCACACAGGCTCCTTTGCCTATAATTGATCTTGATTCATCCCCTAAAAGTCTTATCCCTTCCGAGCAACCACCTCTAAAGAAGTAAAGGACTGAGGTAAGAGGAATGCTTGAATATCCTGATACAGATGAGGATGACATCTGTATCACTCCCGAGGATATGTAGCTAGGAATGCCTCCTCCTGAAGGGGAAATTGCCTCAAGTTCAGGGTAGAGTAGTCTCAGACTAGGAAAGCTTGACATTAGCGGTCTAAATACTACTGATGACTTGAGAGTAGAAGCTTGTAAAGACTTTATGGAAGATGATTCCTTTATTGAAACATCTACATTCAAAGATTAATGCCCATGTTGGCAGAGAGCTTGTAAAGAAGAGTGGTGTGTTGCTGCTACCATAATGGAACATTGTTGACGTTATTGTTCTAGATGCCATAAGGAGGGTTGAAAGGCCTCTGTTGTAAACAAAAGAAGAGTTGTAAATGACACTTTGGGGTTAAAAATTTAGTGAGGATTGGGATGCATTGTCAATATGGTCACTATCTATTGGATCTAGGAAACTATTCCTCGCAAAGCCATCAGATTTCAATGGACAATTGCTTGTGGAGAGGGTTGTTGATACCCCAGCTTTGGAGGCAACTGACATGGCTATAAATGTTGCTAGGTTTACTAAAGCAACTGTGGAAAGTCTCACCCTGGAGAGGGATGATTTTAGGAATAAATACCAAGATCTTCTCAATGAATATGATGATATTCAACAAAAGATGGTTGTATTAGAAACCGAGTTAGCATTCTATAAACAAAGGGGAGAAGTGCAAAGAGAATAGGGCCAGCCTAGCTCAAGTCACCCAACTCCAATGTCTCCAGTTGCATCTTCCTAGCATTCACCTCCAAGCTAGGCCTTAGCAATGGTGACATATAGTTTAGGACATGGATCACTCTCATTTGAGGAATCAAGCCAACCAGGTCCTATCTCATTTAATGAACAAACAAGGGAGCAACTTCTCTTGCAAGTTGAAACATATAAGGGGTTACTGGAAAAGGATCACTAGGCACAATGTATGAAAATGTATCAAAAATTGTTCATACTATTTTGAGGCATCTAAATGAGAAGATCCAGGCTAGAATGAATAGTGTGCATGACAATTATGCCTTGATGATGTGGGCAATGGGATTGTCCCAAAGGGATAAGAGTTAGCCATGCCAATCTTGAACAAGTGGATCCCAAGAGCTGAGAGATTAAAGTTAATAGCAGTTGGAGCTACGCAACATGAAGATAAATATCCCCATGTGCTGCCAACCTATACATTTTTGTGTGAGTTGAGTGAGAAAAAGTTTCAAGGATACATATTTCCACTAGAGAAAAAGATAAGAGAACTAACAACTCATTATGATTTTTCAGATTTGTCACCATTGCCAGATATTCTACTCACTAATTATCAAATGAAATAATTGCAAGTATGGAAAAAGGAACTAGATAATGTTATATATAGACTCCTAGGTGGGTGAAATCTATAAGGAGATTGATATTAATGTCTTTAATGACACTTTGGGGAAGTTGACGTTTATTGTTAGCTTTCTAGAGAACTTTGACAAGGAATCTAATTCTGTAATAACCAATTACTCCCCATACAAGAAGACATTAGATAAATTTATTGTTTTCAACTGGCCATCTGATGAGGAATATGAAGAATGGGGAAGATTATTGCTTGGACGATTTGGTTTGTAAGCATGAATATGTGAAACATATAATTGGTCAAGTATTGTACAGGTCTAGCATTAGGATTTACAATGTATAAAATATATGTTTCACAAGAAGGTATCAACGATTGATGATGTGGAATGCTGACTGAGATGCAAATTCACTTTTGGTCTACATCATTTTGTCATTTTTCTCGATGAAACGGATGTGCTATGATGAATAAGATTATTCTTTTTGAAATTTTCTTTTAGGAAGGAAAAGTTGTTCCTTATAACGGATGTAAATAATCTTTGTCTGGCATGTATTCCCTCCATTTTTGAGGAGTGCAAATGTAACTGAATTAGGGAATATGTCTTGTAGTAGTCCAATTAGAATGTGACATGCGTGCATCTAGCCTGAAGCTTTTTTTTCTCCCTTGTTCTATAAAAGGGGAATTTATGGCCATTTGTGGGGGTCTTTTGTTGAATTTTGGAATTAGAAGGTGAAAATTGAGAACACAAAGTGAATATATTAAGCCTTTATCGAATGTTATGAGTCTAGATAGTAAATTTGTTGAATGTATGGTTCTTGAACATTTAAGAATGATAATGAAGATTTTTCGAGTCAGTAGTCTCTCCATTTAGCTCTGTATTTGAATTATTAATGAAAATATTGATCAAAGATCATTTCATTAATTGTCATCTTCTTATACTTTGATATGTGCTTTGGTTTTAGCTCTTGTTCATGGAATAGGTTAAATGCTAATTACAAATTCTTATGTAGAGTGAGTGGATCTAATAAGTAATCTTTAGAATTTGGTCATAGATTGGTGAATTGTAGAGTAATATCGCTTGGATCTTGGATGTTCAAAATTAAATATACCTTATATTTCAATTTTCTTAGACTCCTAACTCGTAGATAATGACACTAATCCTAATATCCTTAAGTCTTTCTCATGGTTCTAGTTAACTTACTTAAGAACAATCTTTTAAATAATTGTTAACCCATCTTTACTTGGTTGTTTTTTATATTGTTTGGTATTCTTGACTTAAGATGTATAATTCATTCAAGGAAATGCCAACTTCTTGGATAGTTTCATCTTATTATTCATTGGTGAGAATGTATCTACTTCAATATGCAATGTGTATGTAAATTCTCTGAAAGAGTTGTGTAATATGCATTGTGGGACAACCCCCCCTAGTTTTACAGAGCCCAAAGTGTAGGAGATAAAATGATCAGTGTTGTATCTTGTTTGTTGGCCAATAATCTTGTAGGTATTTGAGAATTGAGTCTAGAAAACTGATAGGCACCTGGTACGATTCTATTGGTTCATTGAAAATAACCAACACCTCACTCTACATTTATGTGCATTGCAAAGCTAGTTTGTGCCCAAAAACCTTAAAAAATGCACTCATGCTCTTAGAGAGCTAGTTTTTAACCAAATCTTCACCAAAGTGCTGCCAAGATGTTGAGGAGGTCAAAGGAGTAAGTTTTCTTTTAGTGCCAAATTTATATGAAATATGTATATTGAATTTACTTTTAATTGAAATTTGTTTAATTTTTAGGAATTAACAATTCACCCCAAAATCTTGAAAATCCCAATTCACCTCATCATGAAACCCCTCTTGAAGAATAACCTCAACAAGTACCTCCTAGAATTCCTCATCATACTCTAAGAACATAAGAAAACATATTAGGGAAAATTGAAAATAATAGAAAGAAATTGAGTTAAAATTGCAAGGTTGAGAGATCATGTAGAAACAAACTCCCATAGGATCACCCTTGCTTAATCATTGCAATCCATAATATCACATGTAGAATCAGTTAGTAAGAAAATAAATAGTTGGTCTAGCAAAAGGTAAGAAAAAAAAAATTATGCAAAAAAATTATCATATAAGCAAGTTATAGATATAAAAAATTAAAATCTGACTTGTGTGCACTCTTCACCAACCCATGAACAAATCAAACTTTACATGGTGCATGCAAGAGGTTTTTTATCCATTGGTTCCACTACCAAGGTATAAAGAACAATTTTTGGTAAGGTGGTGGATAGATTTTGACCATCCTCCATGCAACAACAATGGGGTGCTAAATACATTTTAAGGAAACTCTATTGTGAGTTTGTCCTCAATAAAATATCAAATAATTTTCACATGCAAGAGTTCTAGGGTAGAGGTGAGGGCTTTACACAAGATAGAGGGGGTAAAATCTTGACCCACACCAACCAACAAGACCACTCACTAGACTAGACTATGAGCATGTGACTATCCCTTCCGTTGTAAAGGAGGATATTGAGGTGGATACCTTGCAGTTGATTAGGTCACTCACTAAGAGCCTTATACATCATACTAGGGCTCTAGTAAATGGTGAGGTGGGTGATTCTACCAAGTGTCCAGTTCCATCTCATTTATGTCGGTCTTTATTTATGATCCCAAGGATAGTCAGATGCATGTGCACAGGTTATATCTATAATAAATCATATGGTGATGGCATAACCTCTCTTGAGTGATGAATTTGGCTTTGATAGTCAAGTAAATGTCAACAAGTTCATTTAATTAAATTTATTAAATTTGAATTTAAAATACAATATTAACTAAATTAGTTTAATGATTATAATGAAATTTTAGGGTCATAGTGTTCACCCTACTTCCAACGATCCTCCAACTCCCTATTACATGATGATGTCGAGTAAAATGGTATGCAACTAGTAAATAATTATAACTATTACATATGATTAGTTGAACCTTAGATGAATGGTATTTTTATAAATCAATTTTGATGTTGAATAGGGTAATGATGGGCCTTCAACATCAACACCTAGAAGTGGAGGTGCTCATAGAACTTTCACTCAGGTAATACAAAGAATTTTTAATTTTAAAATAAAAAGTTGTATTTGGTAATTGAATAATGTTTAATGACTCAAAGGTTGTACATAGTTTGTAAGAATGCTTTGTACTTTTTAATTAATTTTATTTTAGGTTGCTATGTACTTCATAATCTATGATTTTCATTTGATCATGTTATTGACCTCTAAAAATATAGGTTGATGGTGTCAATTAATTTTCTATCTCCTCGTGGTCGGTGTTGTTAATAGAGAATTTTATATTTTGGAATCAAAGAGAAGATTTTTATTTAAGTGTTTAAGTAAATAAACAACTCTTATAGCTTTTCTTAGTTCATTTCCAATCCACCCATGATAAAAAAAATTCTCTTTTATTTCCAAGGCCTTCATCTTGGTTTACCACTTAATTTTTCATTTCACTTGTAATTAGGTTAAAAAATTTCCAAATTATAACCATAGCTTACTTAGTCTAATGAGTTTGGTTCAATCATAATCAAGCTCAGCTAGGTCCTAATAGGTGCTTAGAAACCCATTTTGGGATGGTGCTTAGGTCTGAAGAGGTTTTTAAGTCTTGTGTCTCTTAATCTTTCATCATTACATATCTCTTTTCATGACTTCAAAATCTTTATCAACTATAAAATTTTCCTAAGAAGTTCACATTTCTGGATCTACAAAATTTTATCCTCTAAATAGTTGGTTGCATTGAATTTTAAACTTATACACAAATATCGAAAGGAAATATAGGTTCCTAAAAGCGGATTTGTATCCTGTAAGCAATTTTTTTATACATACAAGGCTCTTAAGCCACTTATTTTATTATTTTATTCTTAATCTTTTTATCTTAATTTGGTGAGGATTTTTTCCTTATATTATCATAAAAATAGAGACCCCTTTTTTGGCTTGATATTTTGAGTGAGTTTCTACCCTCTTTAAATTTTTCATCTTCTCTGGGTGACATAAATCTTGGTTGGTGAGTTGATTTGATCTTCAATGGTCCTAGTTGACTTACATGTTATACATGCCTTCCTATGCTATGATATATTTTATTTGGGTTCAATTTGATGTTTTATCATTCACTTGATAGTTTTTGGTATGATATTAGTTTGAGTAGTCTTATATCTAGATTTACTTCATTGCTTCATTTGACTTCTTGGCTTACATGGATATGATCGCAATACTCTAGCCATTTTAATAGGAATATTTGATTCCACATTATGAAATTTTGATGATTGGAGGTATTAGTCTTGAAAACCATGAGGAGTCCTTCAATTTTAGGCCACTTGATATATACTTGACATGGTAATGCTTAAATACATACATACATACATACATACATAAATATATACATACATACATACATACATACATACATACATACATACATACATACATACATACATACATATATATATATATATATATATATATATATATATATATATGAGGCTATGTTATGTAGGGGCATCCAGGTGCACGGATAATCCCACACAACCAAAAATATTTTAAACTTTATATTGCTTTCAGAGTTTTATTTTTCTTTTGGTTGTAGGCACAAATTAATGAAATTTTCAACTCCTCCAACATAATGGAATTTGGTGACAGTTGTGGGAAAATCAATTGTAAATTTGATGCATTTTTAAATTTTTTTTGTAAGGTGTTAATTTGCCAAAAAGGAAAATCCCACACTCAATCTTGGAGTGGGCATTTATTCTGCTCTATAACTCCATTTTGAAATGGGGAATTTGTAATAAAATTATTGCATTATAATGCACTTGCATTATTTCTCATTAAGCAATAAAAACCTACAAACATTCCTCACTCTACATTTATGTGTGTTCCAAAGCTAGTTTGTGGCCAACAAACCTTGCAAAATATGCTCATGTTCCTAGAGAGCTGGTTTTTCACCCATTTTGTTGACAAGGTCAAAGAAGTAAGTTTTTTTAGTGTCAAATTTGTATGAAACAAGTATATTCAATTTATTTTTAATTATTATTATTATTTTTTTCAAGAATTGACAATTCACCCCCAAATCTTGAAAATTCCAATTCACTTCATCATGAAACCCCTCTTGAAGAAAATCCTCAACAAATACCTCCTAGAATTCCTCATCATCCTCCAAGAACACAAGAAAACATATTAGGGAAATTTGAAAATAATAGAAAAAAAAATTGAGTTAATTGCAAGGTTGAGAGATGTTGCATGAATAAACTCCCATGGGACCACCCTTGCTCAATCATTGTAATCCATATTATCTCATGTAGAATTAGTTAGCAAGCAAATGAATAGCTAGTCTAATAAAAGGTAAGAACATAATTTTTTTATTCAAACAAAATATCATATAAACAAGTTAAAGATAAATAAACTAAAATTTTACTTGTATGCACTCTTCACCAACCCATGAATGAATCAACCCTTACACAGTGCATGTAAGAGGCTCCCTGTCCATTGGTGCCACCACCAAGGGATAAAGAATATTTTTTGGTATAGGTGGTGGATAGTTTTTGACCATCCTCCATGCAACAAGAATGAGATACTATAATACTTTTGAGGAAAATCTATTGTGAGTTTTTCCTCAATGAAATATCAAATTATTTTCACATATGGTAGTTCTAGGGTAGAGGTGGGGGCTTTGCATAGGACAGAGTGGGGACACATCTTGAATCACACTAGCCAATGAGACCACTTGCTAGACTAAACTATGAGCATGCGACTATCCATTCCATTGTAAAGGAGGGTGTTGAGGTGGATACCTTACTATCAATTGGCTCACTCACTCAAAGCCTTATACATTATACTAGGCCTTTAGTACAAGGTGAGGTGGTTGAGTCTTCCAAGTGTTTAGTTTGACCTCATTGATGTTAGTATTGTGGGTCACTTTGTGTTTATGATCTAGAGGATAGTTAGGATGCATGTGTGCATGTTACATCTGCAATGGATCAAATGGTGATGACAAAACCGAGCTCCTAAGTGATACATTTGACTTTGATAGTTACATAAATGTCAACAAGTTCATTTAATTAAACTTGTTAAATTTCAATTTGAAATGAAAAATTAACTAAATTAGTTGAATGATATAATGAAATCATAGGGTCATAGTGTTCACCCTACTTCCAACAATCCTCCACCTCTCTATTACACAATGATGTCAAGTATAGAGGTATTAACTAGTAAATAATTATAAATATTACATGTGAATAGTTACACCTTAGATGAATGACATTATTATAAATCAATTTTAATGTTGAATAGGTTAATGATGGGACTTCAATGTCAACACCTAGAAGTGGAGGTGCTCATGGAACTTTCACTCAAGTAATACAAAAAAAAATTAATTTAAAAATAAAAAAGTTGTATTTGGTAATTGAATAATGTTTAATGACTCAAAGGCTATACATATTTTGTAAGAATGCTTTGTACTTTTTAATTAATTTGATTTCAGATTGCTATGTACTTCATAATCTATTGTTTTCATTTTATCATGTTATTGACCTCTAAAAATATAGGCTAGTGTTGTCAATTAATTTTCTACCTTCTCATGGTTGGTGTTGTTAATAGAGAATTTTATATTTTTGAATCAAAGAGAAGATTTTTATTTGAGTGGTTAAGTCAATAAAAAACTCTTATAGCTTCTCTTAGTTCATTTCCAATCCACCCATATCAAAAAAATCACTTTTATTTCCAAGGCCTTCATCTTGTTTGCCAACTATTGTTTAATTCACTTGTGATTAATTAGGTTAGAATTTTTCCAAATTAGAACCATAGCTTCCTTAGTCTAATGAGCTTGGTTTGATCCTAATAAATTTCAACTAGGCCATAAGAGGTGCTTAAAAACCCTTTTTGGGATGGTGCTTAGGTCTTAAGAGGTTTTTAGGTCTCACGTATATTAGTCTTTCATCATTACATACCTCTTTTCACGACTTCAATTCTTTATCAAACTACAAAATTTTCCTATGAAGTTCACATTTCTAGATCTACAACATTTTATTCTCTAAATAGTTGGTTGCATTGAATTTTTAACTTATACAAAAATATGGAAAGGAAATATAGGTGTCTAAATGTGAATTTGTATCATGTATGTAAATGAAGTTATACATACAAGGCTCTTAAGCCAATTATTTTATTATTTTATTCTTGATTTTTAACTTATTTTGGTGAGGATTTTTTCATTATATTATCATCAAAATAGAGACCCCTTTTTTAGCTTGAGATTTTGAGTGAGTTTCTACCCTCTTTAAATTTTTCATCTTCTCTAGATGACATAGATCCTGGTTGGTGAGTTGATTTGATCTTCAAGGGTCCTAGTTGACTTACATGTTCTACATGCCTTCCTATGCTATGATATGTTTTATTTGGGGTCAATTTGATGTTTTATCATTCACTTGATAGTTTTTGGGATGATATTAGTTTGAGGAATCTTATTTCTAGATTTACTTTATTGCTTCATTTGACTTCCTGGCTTACATTGATATGATCACAATACTCTAGTCATTTTAACAAGAATATTTGATTCCACATTATGAAAATTTGATGATTGGAGGTATTAATCTTGAAAACCATGAGGATTCCTTCAATTTTAGGCCACTTGATATACTTGACATGGTAATTCCTGAATATGTATATATATACATACACACACACACACACACATCCATACATACATACATAGATACATACATACATACATACATACATACATACATATATATATATAATGTATGTATATGTATATCTACATATAGATATATGTATACATATATATGTACATATCCATATATATACATATACATATAGATATATATACATATATATACATATACATATAGATATATATACATATATATACATATACATATACATATATATACATATATATATATATATACATACACATATATATACATATATATACATATACATATACATATATATATATACATATATATGTCTATATACATACATACATACATACATACATACATATATATATACACACATATATATATACATATACATATACACATATATATACATACACACACACACACACAGATATATATATGTATATATATATATATATATGTATGTATGTATGTATGTATGTATGTATGTATGTATATTAATATTAAATATTTTTATGAGTGCCATCATGGTTGCACATGTCTTGGGATGGAATCTATATTGCATGTGAAGGTATGTTAATGGTTAAATTGATGCTTTATCATTGTTCGATGGTTTAAACCTTTTAAATATTTATGTAAAAATTCAATATCAGGTAATACAAAGAACTTTCACTCAAGCAGTTTTAGTAATTGAATAATGTTGTTTCACTTTTAGATGATGCAAGTAGACACTCCTAATATTCATATGAAAATGGAGCATGGTGTTGCTACTTTCATGATAATGAATCTATGACCATTAGATGAGGTGGGATATTCATCTTACCTATGAGGCCGAGTCTCCACTGAGAGAAAGGACATGGTGATGTGGTTGGCTGGAGTTCTTGGGCCAGTGTGTATATAAGATCTCCATGTATTTGACACTGTCGACATTTCTTAACAAAGCGGTATGCATCGCGTTCCATAGTGGGCCAATACCATCCCACACACATGATATTCTTGGCTAAAGTAGGACCACTTGAGTGAGCTCCACATATACCTTCGGGTACCTCATGTAAGGTCTTTTGTGCTTCATCAGAATCAAGACATATAAGGAAGGTGTTGTCCAAGCTTCTGTGGTAGTGGGTGTCACTGATGATGATATATCTAGAGATTTTATAGATAAATTTTTTGCACTGATTGGTAGACAATTCAAGAGGGATAACTTGGTCATGTACATAATCATAGACATCTTTGTACCGAGGGGAATTGGGACCAACAAATTTTCACACCATCTCAGATTTGGGGATATCAAAGGCGGGGATCAACAACTATTCTACCAAGAACTCATACTGTTGTGCATTGTTTGGGATGTCCAAAAGATATCCTATTGTAGCAATTGCATTAGCTTCCTTATTTTGAATTCTTGGGACCTGCCAAAAGATGTTATCATAAAAGTATTGCTTAAAGCTATCAACCATTCATTTGTAGGGAGTAAGCTTCTCATCCTTTGTGTCATAATCATTAATGACCTGACAAATAACCAACTGTGAGTCACCATAGACTTGAAGGCTCTTGATTTTCCATTTAATATCCATATGGATTCTTGTGAGTAGTGCCTCATACTCTGCTATATTATTGATGCAAGAAAAGGTTATTTTGAATGACTTTGGTATTGTGTTTGTTTGAGGTATAACAAATAGTATCCCTGCTCCTAAACCATGACTCATGGGATCCATTAAAATAAAGTTTCCATGTGATTGAAGTATCTATTGTGAATACGGATTCGACGAGGAAGTTAGATTTCAAGGGATGGTTTGCTATTGTGGGTGCATCTGCAAGTTTATTGGTTATGACTTGTCCATTTATTTCCTTTTGCTCAACGTACTGAATGTCATACTAACTTAATATCATGACCCATTTGGCTAATCGACCCATTAAGGTTGCTTTGCTAGGAAGATACTTCAGGGGATCAATCTATGCTACAAGCTTTGTTTGGTTATTCAAAATGTAGTGTTTGAGCTTTTTAGTGGCAAAAACCACCGCAAGGCATGCACATTCAATAGGACTATATTTGAGCTCATATCCAACAAGTGTGCGACTGAGACATACTAGAATGATCTTTCTCTTCCATCATGATTGTTTTGTGCTAAGAGTTCCCCTAATGTTGACGAGGTTGTTGATATATATAGTATGAGGTATTTACCATCAATGGGGGCATGAGAATAGGCGGTGTTAATAAGTAGTCCTTTATTTATTGAAATGCCTCTTGATATCGATCAGTCCATATGAATGGTATTCCCTTTCATAGAAAATGTTGGAATGGTTGACAATAACTCTATACCCTATACCTAACATTGTCAATCCTATACCCTATATCCAATGCCCTTCACCCTAAACCCTAGACCTTGTACCCAATACCATCAACCCTATAGTCTAAACCCTATACCCTCAACCCTAAATACTAAACCCTCAACCCTCAACCTTATACCCTCAACGCTAAACCCTATACCTTATACCCTCAACCCTAAATAGATAACTTATACCATTAACCACAAACCCTATACCCAATATCCCCAACCCTAAACCCTATACACTATAAATTGAACCCTAGCACCCTAAACCCTGAATATTATCCCTCAATTGTAGGCACTAAAGCCTATATGCAAAACCCTCAACTCTAAACTCCACACATTGACCCTAAAGCCTAAATCCTATACCCTCAACCCTAAATAGATACCTTATACCCTCAATCATTAACCCAACACCCTTAACCTTATACTCAGTATATTCTAAACCCTAAGCCCTATACCATATACACTTAAATATATATCCTCAACCCTAAACACTATCCCTCAACCCTATATCAAGTAAACCCTACACCCTCAAACCTCAAGCATATACCTTATACCCTCTACCATAAACCCTAGACTTTAAACATTATACCTAACACTATCAACCCTAAAGACTAAACCCTGTACCCTCAACCATATACCCTAAACCCTATGCCCTCAACCTTATACTCTAAATCCTATACCCTAAACCCCCAACCTAAATAGATAACTTCTACCCTCAACTGAAAACCCAATACCCTTGACCCTATACTCAATATCCTCAACCATAAGCCCTATACCATATACACTTAACCATATAACCTTAACCCTAAACGCTATCCCTCAACCCTCAACCTTCAACCCTATACCTTAAACCCTAAGCCTTGCACCCTCAAACCTATACCCTCAATCTTATACCATAAACCCTAAACCCTATACCCACAACCCTAAATAGATACCTTATATTTTCAACCATAAACCTGAAATAGGAATACAAAAAAGTCTTAAATGTTTGGCTTCATGGATTCAATCCACCCATAACCCATGCCTCTCTTGCATGCTCCCCATTGTGTGATTTAACTAGTAGTAACAAAATCAAACATATTTTTCCACACTACAACATTATAGCCATAATCTATAAGAGGAAAAAGTATGTAATAAATCTAGCAACATAATCCTAAATGTGTCTCCTCTCTCTTAGAAGAATATATTAGCATATATATACATACATATATACATATACACACATATACTCATGCATACATACATACATAAATGCATGCATGCATACATATATTGTGGAGCTTGTAAGGTGTTGGTGATGGGATCAATGAAAGGATTAGTGACAAGGTTGATGAAATAATTGGTGGTAGTGAGCTCCTTCACAAAATGATGAGAGGGAACTAATTGGTATTTGAAGAAGTAACCCTAGATCTCATGGTTATATCATCCTTATTCTACTTATCATGATATTTACATCCAACACCTTATAATTCTTCGTTTGCATACATAGGGATGGGTTCAAAGATTCCTTGCTTGTGAAGGCTTGATCTTTTACCTTGATGTTTTATGATTTGACATGCTCAATTTGTAATGGGATATTTATTACCTTGGAAGCAGGATGTGCATCCATCATATTTGGACACAACATGATTTTCGAATTGTTCATTTTCTAGGAAGCTAGACTACACAAGAATGGTTGGGCCGAATGGGTAGAATTTTGGCTCTTGAATGGAGTCAATGTGGATTAAGAAGATATTTTTCTTAGATTTGATTAATGGGATCAATGTGAGAATTATGATTTTGAGTTGGTTGTGGGAAATTTTGATCATATGTTAGATAGGGATCATCTTTGATGTTTATTTTATGATATGAGCGAGGTTTTTATGATCTTGATATTATCTTGATTAATGAGCCATTTCATGTAACTCTTCAACTTAAAGCATTGATAATTGGGATGTTTTTGGATTTTTTAAGGTATATGGATCTTAGATTTATTGATAGCATGAAAGGGGTGGATGGACTTTGTTTAATATCTTATGTGGATTGATTTGTATGAATGGTCATGCTAGGGAATTTTGGATGACCTCAACATGTCCATGCTTGTGAGGGGTATGCCACAACTCTTGAGATTTACTTTTGTGATTCATTGCTAGTGGCCCTTAGATAACATCCTTCATAGCCATTTTCAGTTCATTGGATTGATTAGTTTGGTTGGTTTTGATTGGATTGGTTGACTTGATCATACTTTAGCTTTGAAATTTTGTTTGATGGGAGATTTGTGCAAGGAAAAGGGTTATCATTTGTTCATTCAAGACATGCAATTGGTCAAGAACATTTTGATTTTGGAATTGGTTTAAGCATGAAAGTTTCTCTTGTGCTAGAACAAATTCCTCTTGATAGGGGTTGACACATAGTCATTTCGATTTAGGGGTTTACTGGTCAAGAGAGTAAGACTCATGGGGATGGATGAAGTAGAATCAAGATTGATATCGATGGGTATAGGGTTTAATGTTGTAGGTTTTAGTAGGGATGCATATTTCTTTATTTGGGATGATTTTCTTACCTAGATGTTTAAGGGGATAGTTTGAGGGAAGCTTGGATCCATTGCTTATTAGGTACCTAATAAAGGCTTCTTTGTCTTTCATTACGATATATTCTAGTGGATTGTCTTCCTTTTCATGAGGATCACTAGTGGATTTTGAGCTTGGGTAAGTGGAATAACTTATGCTCTAGGATTCCCTTAGTCTATAAGTACTTGATGATTTGTGCTTGGGTGACTAGGAATTATGATAAGCTTGATTGAGATAATGCCATCTAAGAGATCATTAGTACATTCTTCTTGTTCAACAAGACTATCATCATTTCCATCATGCTCAAAGTGGTTTTCAAATCGGTATAATAGATTTGTAAAATAACCCTGCCTTCTAGCCACACCTCTTCCTCAAACCACCAATACACACATCTAATAAATAACTAAAGTGCAAAACTAGAAATTAAGTATAGTTTCTAATGCCATGTACTAAAACCATAACCAAATTCACCATCCAAATTAGCATGGGAGAGTTGAATTTAGCGAAGCATAATACGAGCATGTTATAATGTGTTCACATTATGTTTTTCTTTGACATAACGTGAGCACTTTATAATGCACACATTTTTTCTTGCTTTGGAAATTTCCAAGCCTTTGGCTTCGATTTGTCTTGGGCTTCCAACCCAAAGGCTTGGAGTGGCTTTCCAACATCCAAAGACATGTTTTTGTGAATTATAAAAAAAAAATGACATTATCTAAGAGCGTGCTCCCCATTAGGTTTGCACAAGTTTCAATGACATGTTGAAAAAATACAATGATAATGTTAAGTTCCCTCTTAACTATCTAACCATGTAATATTTTTCACATTTTGAATATGTTAAGGCTTTCATTTTTAGTTTCTTTTGTTAATGTATCCTTTTTTTGTCAAAAACTAATGTTTGGTATTTTTCACTTTATTTTTTATCCCGTCATTGAAGTTTCAAATAAATTATATATTTATAAACTAGACTCTATTCTATACATTAAAAAAATGATTTTCGATCAATTTTCATAATTTTTAGAGGGGAGCACACTCAAATTTTTATTTTTCAAGATTTGTCCATTTTGAAAATTAGTAAAAAATCATATATTCATTAAAAAGTTAGTAGAAAAATTGGGGATAAACTACATGGTGTTAGATGATTTCTCACCAAAGTGATTTTTGAAATACTAAAAAAAAGTTAAACATTTTAGGGGGGCCACACCAAATGTTATGTTTTATTTTTTTTTAAAAGGACCAATTTCTGTGGCCCCTTTTTTTGAACCCTTTAAGCTCTACCATTTTTCAAAAAAAAATAGTAGTTTAGAAAGTAGATTCAAAGAACTACGCCTTTTGTTTCCTTTACATCTTAAAATTTTGAGTGTAACTATCTTCAATTTGTCATCCCAAAGGGCTGAATTATCATCAAAAGTTGAAATTGCTCCTGTCAAAGTTTTGAAAGCAAGTTCCAAGCAATGGTCTGGCCAGAAATCTCCAAAAGGCGAGTCAATTGGTGAACCTTCATTTGGTTTGGTCTGGTCAATTTTTGGTTGAGTTCCCATTACTAGCCCTTCTGAAGGATTAGAATTCTCCGGCACATCTTTTTCCAATTGCTCTTGACAACCTGGAGGTTCAGAGTGTCTGAGTAGCTATTAGCACAAATTTGAATGTGAACTACACAAAAAAAAATAGAGATATGACTTATGCAACTAGTAGTAATCCTACACCAAAAATCTCCGAGCTATCACTAAAAGAAATTTCACAAAACTTGGCAACATTTAAATAAACGAATTAATACAAACTATGCAAAAAGAGAAAGAGACAAGTGAAAGGATGTTTTAAGTGAGTATTATTACATGAGTCCACACTATGGCAACCGAGAATGGGATTTTTTTCTTTTCTGTTTAACCCATTCGTCTCATCATTATTAACAAGAGGCACCCATGATTCTTCTCTGCCATTCAGAACCCATATAACCTTATTTGGTTTTTTGTTGGCATCTATTCCACATGTACCCTGGGATGCACTGAAGTTTTGGAAGGTGCTTTCAGTTCCTCTGTCTCCTGGTATAATCTGATAAGGCAAAGAAAGAAATAAATATGAAAGTAGATGAACGAGCAGCAATAAAAACTAAAACAAGTGGGAAAGGAAAAGACCTACAGGGACTTGACCAATTTAAACTTACATTGGTTCTTTCTTGAATTGAAGTTTTACTACTAAGATCATCTTTTTTGCGCTTAGTTTTAAACCCTGTGAAATTTGCACCTTCCAAGAATTCAAACACTTTGGTCTTGGAAGCAAATCTTTTGTTTGTCACAGGGTCATAGTAATACTGCACAACCCACAAAACAAGCCTGTCAATAACTTAAGTAAATGCTATCTCAAGGTTACCACGTTCAGCATTACTTTCCCCAAATGGCACATCTTGGTCAACAGGTCTGTGTTTGGTTCACGAGTGAAAGAACTGCAGACACTTATAAAATTTACCACCCACTAAATACTGTTTTCTATTGACATGCCATTTGTAAGAAACAATTTGGGCATAAAGAAGCTTAGCCAATCTGGAATCAAGGTGCAGCTCATTCTGTTGAAATGATGGTTATTCTATCACTTTGATGTGAAGTGTCAAAGATGAGCTTAAATGAAATCTGATATAATTGAACAATCTAAATAAGGTAAAGAAGGGTGTTTAGGAATGCCACCTGTCTTTTTTTCTCATCTAATTGTAATAAGTGTTCTTAGACACTTCTTACTAGCAGTAGACTTAGTTTCTGCTTATTTCATAACTATTTTCCAATATAACATAAACCCTTCTATTTTTCTGATAAAATATAAAGACTGCCATGAGTTTCCATGGGACTAAACTCAATGAATGCACCAGAATCCAGCCATATACAGTGCCATATATACAAACCCAATCATAAATTCTTCTATAAATGGAAACCAGTTACTTACACAGGTGCATATGTCCACAAAAATTCAATTTAGTGTCCTAGATAATAATAGTTACTAACTAGCAACTTTTGATAATTGGGTAATACAAAAATGATCATTAAAATTAAACATTTTGGTTTAACTCGCTTGCAGGAAGGTGTGTGAGAGAAAGTGGCATCCAATCTATTTTGGAGATTGTTTGCAATATGTTTTTATAGCAATGAGTCAAATCAACCAATACTAGTAAATTAAAACACTGCCTAGCTTTTAAGTATTGTTTTCTTTAATTATTAGTGTGCTATTCTTAACTGATTTTACTTTTAAGTCACAGTATGCATAAAATCAGATCTATGCTAAGTTAAATAAAGCACTGGAGCTAGGAATCAAAATGAAACTAGAAAGGAAGAGTGTAAGCATTAAGATGTGTGTATGTTTTGGTGTTTGATGATGATATGGTGGTGGCAGAAGGCTGAAGAAAATCGGAGGGGCAACTAGGAGACATTCTAGAGCAAAGTAGTGTTTCTGAAAAGTTTATCAGATAGATGACCTTCCAAGTGCATGAGTGACCTGCTGGGCACATTAGCGACTTGATGGGTGCGCTAGTGGACCGCCAAGCACTTTGTGTTCTATTGGGCACACTAGTGACCTATTACAAATGGTGGTGATCTATGACTGTGCGACTCCACAACTTTTTTGAGTTGCTGACCAATAACAGGGCCTAGTTGAGGTGCTTGTCGAGCTAAACAGTTGTGAAAAATAACACCTCAACTAAACAGTTGTGAAAAATAGCCTACCAAAAACTAAGGGGGAGAAAAATAAGGGTTTGTGTTTAGGATCTTGCCTTAGTCAAGCCCTACTTTGGCATGTTTCAGCCTCAAGTATGGTAATGGCTTAAGCACGTGCTTCCTAGAGTGCAAATGTGAGAGTGATATGTACAATTGGTGAAGGGAAAAAGCCTAAAGGCTTGTTAAGAACATAGTGGTGTGCGTAGGGCCATGGAGGGAGGACAAGGGTGATGTAAAACCTCAAGGTATGCCAAGAGGAGGTTCTTGGGTTGACTGGTTTAGAAATGGAGTTCTTCATAAAAAATAATATAGGAGTCTTATGGGAATGTGGGAGAAAACCTAAACAAAGTGAGATTGCAAGAAGTGTATAAGAGAACAAGTGAGAATATGAAGATCAGCAGTGAGAGAGTGGTGTGTTCCAAGTGAGGGCTAGAGGTGATTTTATGGATTGACTTAGATGACCTAACAATTAGGATAATTGGTATTGCAAGAACTACAATTTTGGTAGATGAGAGACATTCAAATTGGTAGAGGACATTGGCATGGGTGTGTTGGTGTGTGGACACCAACACAAGAAATGGAGGGGAGGAGGGTTTTGATAACAAAAGGAGCTCAAGATAAATGATTTGATACTCCTACATGTTGATTTTAGGTGAATAGATTAGATGCACAGAAAATTAATTCAAAATCAGACAAAATAACACAGCATATACCCTAGGAAAACCCTCCTCTTGAGGGAGAAAAACCCAGCAACAAAGATCTCTTTTATATTTGATGTAACAGAGGAAATATTACATATTACAATGAGGTCTAACTCAAGACCGATATACACAACCTAGCAAAGTAGAATGACAGATGATAATGTGCTAAATCACACCTGGCGATGACTGAACTCAAATCTGGTAATATTCGCATCACCAATGGTACACAACCTGCTGTAAGGAGTTCACACTGACATGATGTATTGCATTGAAGGGTCTTCAAACTGAATGATCTCCATGCTTTTGTAAAGTTCGCACTGAGTGGAGTCATAGTGCTGAATATGGTCGCCCTGTGTTTTGAATTCGCACTTTCCTTAGAGTATTCGCACTTGAAGATATATTCACCCTTTATGATACAGAATAGATATCAATAACCGAACTCTACTAGTATGTTTACAATGAGTGAAACAAGGAGAATATATACAAGAGAATGGGGGGGACGCCTCTCTTAAGAAACTTCATGTCGGCCTCTTAAGAAATCGCTTATTTCCTTTATTGAAGTCGGCCATGATAAATGTTCACACCTCTTCACAAGAGGTCGGCCACCTTATGATAAATCATGAATATCCTTTTTGATGATAGTCAGCCTCAAATAAGTATTAAATATGTTCTAATGAAAGATCAACTTGATTTCTTTTATGTCGGCCATGAGATGAGTATACTATAAAACAATGAAAGTAAATTGAATAGCCAATGGCTATCTTCAATTTATGTCTTCCAAGAAAATGTTGAGCTGGAAGGAGCTACCGAAGCTGCTAATACATTAACACTCCCTCTCAGCTAGGGAGAGAACTTCCAGCTCAATGGGATAACGAAAATCATGGCTACATCCATTTGTGAAATGGTATATCACCTCATTGTGGTGTTGACCACCATGGCTATACCCACATATAGAAAGGAGCTTATCACCTCATCGAGAAAGCATATCACCTCAATGTGATATCAACCATCATGGCTACACCCATGTGTGGTATGCACAAGTATTCATCACTTGCGTGATGTTGTCACCTCAATGTGAATTTCACCATGGCTCTCCCAGAGGGTGAAGTACAAGAAGATCATCACGGACTCTCTCACGTGATGTTGTCATGGAGTCACACACATGACATCCACCATGACTCAGCTTAGAGGGTGGAAACGAGGGCTTTCACCTCAAATTCTTCCGTCACAGAAGAAAGTGCAGTAGTAAGTACAAGTGTTCATCACTTGCGTGATGTTGTCACCTCATCGTGACTTTCACCATGGCTCTCCCAGAGGGCGAAACACAAGTACAACATATGTCATGGAGTCGCACACATGACATCCACCATGACTTAGCTCAGAGGGTGGAAACAAGGGCTTTCACCTCAAATTCTTCTATCACAGAAGAAAATGCATTAACAAGGGATTTCACCTTGAACTTCTCTCATAGAGAAGAACTCATTAAGCAAGGCTCACTGACACTGAGACTCATACTCAGTCAAGGCTGGATTCTCCACCATACCAAGCTTGTCTTGAAAGTGTACAACTTTTATCCTGGAGAGAAGCTGGGTGAGAATATCTGCCACCTGCTCATCAGTGTTGATGTACCTCAACTGTACAGCCTTCCACAGTACTTGATCTCAACATGCTTGGAGCTGTCATGAAACACAGGATTGACAGAGGGCTTCACACAACTCACCATGAATAATAGTAGACTCCATTGATTGTCCAAACAATCCTGCAAGGAGCTTACGAAGCCACACTGCTTCTCGAGTTGTCATGCAAGCTGCAATGTATTCAGCCTCTGTTGTACTCAATGCTACAGAAGACTACCTCCTACTGCACCAGGAAAACATAGTAGAACCCAAACTGAAGCAACAACCAGAGGTGCTCTTCCGATTTGAGACACAACCTGCCCAATCAGAATCAATGAAATCAAG
This sequence comes from Sequoia sempervirens, assembly GCA_007258455.2. Taxonomy (NCBI): domain Eukaryota; kingdom Viridiplantae; phylum Streptophyta; class Pinopsida; order Cupressales; family Cupressaceae; genus Sequoia; species Sequoia sempervirens. The sequence continues at coordinate 130,604,941 of VDFB02000017.1, forward strand.
TAACTCTAAGTTTGCATCTGAAGTATACATCAACCCATATCCAACTGTGCCACGCAAGTATCTCAGGATATGTTTACGTGCAACAAGATGTATCTGTCTTGGATCACACATAGACTGGCTAAGTACACTCACTCCATAGAAAATATCAGGTCTAGTGTTAACTAGATACATCAAGGATCCAATCAGCTGTCTATACAATGTAGGATCCACCAAATCTGAACTAGCTGCAGCCTCCATGGATGTAGACATGGATTTGCAATCGATCATGCCAAATCTCCTCAATATGACAATGGTGTACTTCCCTTGACTTAGAATCATACCATCTAGTTTCTGCCAGACTTCTAAGCCAAGGAAGTAATGCATGAGCCCAAGGTACTTCATCTCAAATTCAGAAGTCAATTCCTTGAAGTAGAGATTTGAATCAGCATCATTCTTCAAGAACCCAAACTTGATAGGTACTGATCAATCCTTTCGTACCATGCATGAGGAGCCAGCTTAAGACCATACAAGGCCTTCTTCAGCTTGAAAACATGTGACTCCTCCCATGTACCTCGAAATAGTGAGCAACAGGAGCAATGTAATCAACTCCCCTTTCTGAGAAAACCCACGAGCCACAAATTTTGCCTTGTACTTCTCAATGCTTCCATCTTCATTTCTAAGTATTTGTATCAATCTTCTGACCTCATCATCTAAGATTGCCTACAACACTTGCCTTAGAGAAATGGATTCCAACATACACCTCTATAGAGATATAGGGTTGTCCTCTTCGACCTTATCCCAGAACACACTATTTTATTCTCAGCAAGTCATAGAACTCCCTCTGAAGGTTAAATCTACTTTTTCAAAGAGATGTCTTCAGCCATCCACTCAGTCCCATGGCTGCATGATGTGTCTTCACACTTCAACCTATAGAATGCAGAAAGCAATCTCTTACACTTCTTGGAATGTCATGAAAGCATTAAGAAGAGATTACTAATGGTTCATGGAACTCAACTATCTTGAAGAGAAGTACCATTGTTGGAAGCATACATGATTGAATATCTCAAGGTTTATAGCATGAATTACATATTAATTTATGAACATAATTAAAACATGGATTAAACAAATCAACCTATAAGAGAAATACATAAAGAAACTTATCTTTAATGTATTCTGATATATCCTTCTTCCATCTTTTGCTCCTCTCAAGAGTGTTAAAATCAGCATCAACAAGAGACAGTTTGCACAATTATAGATTTCTTACATGCAGCCAACATGTTCAATATAGGACTAGCCTTCTCAAGGCACCATCGCAATCCATGAACATAGAGAGAGATGACGACGTGATCATCACAATGAAATTTCATTTTACTTTTCATCTCAGAGTCACACTCAGAGATCTGTACTACAAAATGCAACGAGAGATGACATCTGCCAAAGATCTCTATCACACATGTTTTAAGTAAGAAATGCATCTGCCAAAGATCTCATGCCAGTGATTACTATCATGAATTTTACCAAACATTCATGTTCAAGTAAACAATGTCAGACCTACTCAACTTAGCAGACTAAAAAACATAAACAAAAAATACTTATCTGAACTATTCAATAGATGTAGAGTGCTAGTTCCATGTCTGGGAAGCAATGCCAGAGGCATACGCTCGGTCAAGGCTCTATTCGATGATCTCTGCCTAGATGGTAAAATGCCAGAATGAGGAGAGTGTGAATCAGAAAGAAAACACAGAAGGAGGTCGGAGTTCCTCTTAAAGATTGACAACTTTAAAATGGTGAGCACCCAGATTCCTGCAACATCATACTTCGGTCCTGAAAGCTCAAAAAACTTTTCTCTTCAGCCTATACAGATGATCACATGACCATTTACAGATCTAAGTCGTCAAATTTTAGCTTCGTTGATTACACAAACATCTGATCGACCCCTGAAAACTTCCAAGACCTTGTCAACTTCTCGTTCTTGACAACACGGAAAAACTCCATTGAATTTTACGGCATGAACACTCCAATAACTGCTCGACCATGAATAGGTGGAAGGCACGAATAGAATAAATATGACCATAAGGTAATCAAAATGCATGTACCATATATGAATCTGTTAGGATAAGAAGAATTTTGGCACTATGATTGCATCTGAGCTATGCCGACATTGACCAAAGATAAAGAATCATAACCATCAGCCAGAATAATGAATTTGATAGCTTAAATTCTTCCAAGAAATCCTCAACTCTGATTGAATCTTCACACAGAACCTTTAAACTAACCTGATCAGATCTTTTCACCGACCCGCTCTGATACCATGTTGATTTTAGGTGAACAGATTAGATGCACAGAAAATTAATTCAAAATCAGACAAAATAACACAGCATATACCCTGGGAAAACCCTCCTCTTGAGGGAGAAAAACCCAACAACAAAGATCTCTTTTATATTTGATGTAACAGAGGCAATATTACATATTACAATGAGGTCTAACTCAAGACCGATATACACAACCTGGAAAAGTAGAATGACAGATGATAATGTGCTAAATCACACCTGGCGATGACTGAACTCAAATCTGGTAATATTCGCATCACCAATGGTACACAACCTGCTATAAGGAGTTCACACTGACATGATGTTTTGCACTGAAGGGTCTTCAAACTGAATGATCTCCATGCTTTTGTAAAGTTTGCACTGAGTGGAGTCATAGTGCTGAATATGGTCGCCCTGTGTTTTGAATTTGCACTTTACTTAGAGTATTCGCACTTGAAGATATATTCGCCCTTTATGATACAGAACAGATATCAATAATCGAACTCTACTAGTATGTTTACAATGAGTGAAACAAGGAGAATATATACAAGAGAATGGGGGAGATGCCTCTCTTAAGAAACTTCATGTCGGCCTCTTAAGAAATCGCTTATTTCCTTTATTGAAGTCGGCCTTGATAAATGTTAACACCTCTTCACAAGAGGTCGGCCACCTTATGATAAATCATGAATATCCTTTTTGATGATAGTCGGCCTCAAATAAGTATTAAATATGTTCTAATAAAAGATCAACTTGATTTCTTTTATGTCGGCCATGAGATGAGTATACTACAAAACAATGAATGTAAATTGAATAGCCAACGACTATCTTCAATTTATGTCTTCCAAGAAAATGCTGAGCTGGAAGGAGCTACTGAAGCTGCTAATACATTAACACTACAAAGGGTTCTAGGCTAGGAAAGTATTGATGGTTCCATAGGTCTTCAAGTCCCATCAAGCATTCCAAAAACTTTTGATCATTTCAAAGGTTCCTATTTCGAGGAAAAATGCATCACATGCAAAACACCAACAATGGAAAGGTCTATATGCCAAGTAATGACCAACAAGCCAATCTCCAAATTGAGGACCAGCTTTCAGCCTATTCAAAAATTCTAACTAAAACTAAAGAGGAAAAGAGAAAGAGGGGCATGCTTGAAAGTAAAATATAGAAAACATAAAAGGTCATAATCCAAGAATAGGCATCCTTCCATTGTTTGACTAGAGCTTCACAACTCACTATTCAATAGTTAACAAGACAATGTTACACAACATAGACATGCATCAAACAGCCCAAAACATACACAAGAGGGATTAGAATTGCTGGAGTAATATTCTCACAAATGACATAGTTTGAATAAACAGTACTATATGCAAAGTAAATAGTACAAAGTCAATAGTACAGTGTATTCGACCTTGACCTGTGCCAGACTGAACCGCACATTACCTCACAATACTTAACATTGAAAAAGATACAATCTTAACCAAAACGAGAAACCCAAACAGAGCTATTAAAGCCATCATGATCGAAACCATATCTACAAAGAAAAACATCAAAATGGGAAATTAAAAAAATGGATATATAATAAGGATTGCTGAACACTTGCCTTGTCCTTGGTGCCAGCACTGTGACCGGTCACTCGAGTTTTAATCTCAGTGATCCATCCTTTAGGCAGCCATGCTGGAGATTCAATCACTCTCACATCTCTTTTTATCCTGCCTGTGGAATGAGTAGTACTCGAATTACAGGTCACATAATCGGAGCTGGATTTTCTCTTACGCTGTCCTTTGAGTGGTGTCGATTTCTCTTCATGCCCCTTCATAGCTAGGCTTAGATGCCTCCAAACTCCCTCCAAACTCCAGCAGAGACAATAAAAAACAAAAACACAGTAGAATAATTGCTACAGCAATACCAACACTTTGTTTTATTCATTCAACTTGACTTCCATCGGTTTGAAATGATAATGCTCATTCAAAATTATTCCCTAATTTTTCTCCTCCGCATGCATGCAAACTTTAAATTGAGGAAACGAGACAGATTACTAATCAAAAATAGTAGCGTGGGTCCAATGTAACTTTAACGCATGCATTAAATGAACACATTATATTAACAGTAAATCATTCAATGAACACAGACTTGAATTTCAAACATACCTGTGAATGGAGCGTAGAAAACTGGTGTCCAATGGTGCAGAAAAGAAAACAATTATCCTTCGTCGATGACCTTTTCTTCCTTCTCTGCCAAAAAAATTGATCTCCTCTAGAATATTGTTGTGATGCCCCAAAAGACCGACCTCCCTTCCCTTAATCATTTGATATTTTTCATGCAAAATAATTTAAATTCCAGATCTTTATTTTAGAACTAAGCATTTAACCGCGCCATTGCGTGATTTCATGCCATTCTTGATTCTTGAAATTATGTTATAAACTTCTTTAATATAATTTTTCCCTCCAAGGCAGGATACTATTGCATTCATTGAATTTTTTCTTTAATTAGTTTTAACCAATGAATTCATAGAATTAAAAAATTTCAACAAAAATTAAATAGTCTAAATTTAATTTTTATTTTAAATATCATAAAAATACTATTTTTCTTTATTCTTATTGGTTTGTGTAAGTATAATATTCGATTTATTCACCAAAAAATACACATTATTATGTAGATTGTATATCATTTAGTGTTATATAAGTACAGGCTGCACTCCGCCAGATTAATACGTACGTCAACGATTTATGACAATTTGCCGTGAATTTCTGTATAAATAAAAACGTCCATCGGAAAAGGTGTCCACCCGTTAAAACTTTCGTTTAATATGGCAGCTTCACTGACGATTAGGCAGGGTTCCATCCTTTCCGTGAACTGACAGGACTATTGGCGGCAGTTTGATGGACACCTTGCAACACTGACCTGCACAGCAAATGGAAGCGCACGCGCAAAATAATTAAACAACTAAATCAGAATTTCACATCTTTTCACGTCCGCAAAAAATGAAAATCACTTCAATTTTTATTTTTAGTTGGGAAAAAGCAACCATCTATTTTGCTCTCGTTGCCTATCACATATTTAAAAAACTAATTTCATCATAACTCATTATTTTAATTGTATTTTAATATTTGATAAATTAATTTAATAATTTATTTTTTAATTATATTTCTTTTTATTTAATTAATTTTTATATATTAATTATAATAATATAAATTTTATAATATTTCTATTATATATTTTACATTAAATTATTTTTATATATAATTTAAAAAAAATTGTTTTCTATTATATTTGCATGGATGTCTTAAATATATTTATGTAAAAGGTATCTAAAGATATATATCTCTTTACATTGTTTATATTAAATTTGATACTTATTTACACAACAAAATATTAATATTTAAACTTTTATTTAAACAAAAAAAACATTAGAATACGATAATTAAGTTTGGTTTTATTTGTATTTTTAAATATAAAAGTTAAATTTTTAGCTTTAACAATTTTAATATAATTTTTTTTTAAATATTTTATTTGTAGTACAATTTTAATTTTTAAAATCTAATTTACTTAAATTAATTTAATTATATTTATGTCAAATTTTATAATAATAATAATAATAATATTTGTTATTTTTTTCTCTCCATCTCTATCTCTCCATATTTCCTCTTCAATCTATCTCTTTATATCTATCTTATTGTCTCTCTAGCTCTCTCTATTACTATATAGATCTCTCTCTCTCTCTCTATATATATATATACTTCTCTCTCCCTCTCTCTCTCCCTCTATATACTTCTCTTATATCTCTACTTTCTTTCCTCTCTAACTATTGGTAGGAACTAGAGTAAAAATAGATCTAATGGCATTTAGAACGATTTGAGCTTGAAACAAGATTTTTGCACCCTTTCACATGAATATGTTAATTGCATGACAAGAATGCTCACTACTTTTTCATCTACTTTCTCCTCTAAATCCAAATGCATCATGCTCTCCACCAGGAACTCTTGCGTCACTTGTTAATTTTGTTATTTAAAACTTATTTAATTAATTTTATTTTTTTTATTTAATTTAAAAATTATTTATATATTCAATTAACATTTTTTTTATATATTTATTTATTTATATATAAAATAATAATATTATATTATTAATATACATAAATATAAATAATACAATTTATTATAAAAGCTTTTATTTTTCCAATCAATCATTTTAACTTTCCAACACAAAATATCATATGTGATATTTTTAATTTCTTGAATAATTTAACTTTCACAACATTATAGACAAAGCATAATCATTAGTTAGATCATAATGCAAAGAGCAATGACATAATCATAATAACACAATGCAATCATATCATACACAATGCAAGATGGATGCAACTATGTGAATGTGGGTGTGCATCAGGTTTCCATCATACTAATCATTTATCAAGCGGTTAGGATACTTCTACTTCAACCATGTTCTCGTCTTCAACATGTTTTGCACTCACTTCCACTCAGATTTATGTCAATAGACTAGCATATATATATATATATATATATATTTAATAATATATATTAAAAACATCGAGAGATATCCTTCTTGAGGCGCCTATTACCATTGTGACCCTCACATCCTTCTTGAAAGCATGGAGATCCTTTCGTGATTTAACCATTTTTGATAATTTTGCTAGGCCTAGAGTATCTAAAAGCCAAAATGTGAAAATAGATATCAAATCAGAATTAGTTCGAAAGTTGCCTTCAATTGGAAACATCTCAATAAACAAGATTTTCAAAATAAACTGATTGGGCTACACAACTCTATTTGACCATGTGTCATCTCTTGAAAGAAAAGGTGTAATTAGGGAAAAAATATTAAGGTTAATGCAATAAAGCATATTGTATCTGTGAAATGTGGGAAAGTTAGTAAATTAATAGTAAAACACACAAACACCAATGAGATGTATTATATTAAATATTTGAATCACAAAACTACTCTATTTGCAGCAAATAAATCTCTAAAAGTGTTCTATTGTTCTATATTCTCAAGGATTTATTAAACCATATTGACTCTCAGATTTTGTATGTGCACTATGGTTGTTAAAATGACAACTTGAGAAATGAGATGCTATATAGAATGCAAGAATCTAAGTCCTACATGAAACTATGTGATTAAAGTCATGATGCTATGATATTAATGGGCGGTGCATGAAGTTAGGTTACACTTTTGTGGCCAATTCCATTTTTTTTTTCAAAATCGTGACGTGAGCGCGTTATAACGCGCTCGCATTATGTCATTTTAAAAGCAAAAAAAAAGTGAAAGTGATTCATTTTCTATTGTCTGATTTTCTGCTCTGCCCGTAGCCAAAAACCTTCATTTCCGTGCTCGCGTTCTAAGAGGAGACATTCTAAAAAATTCATCAATAACAGTTGCTTTTTCTTTGCAAAGATGGCACTGGGTGAAGCCATAATAGTGGTTTACAATTTGATGGAGGAAGGAAAATTAAGAAAAAATGACCCCATGGAAAAAAAATTGGTTTTAGGGGTTCGCATGAACCTACAAGTTTCGACTGAACCATAAAGGGGTTCGACCGAACTAGGGCTTGAGTGAACCCATTAATTATTGGGCCCACATTTCCTGCCCAAAAAATAAAGGAAAAATGCATATTAATGGGGGTTCAAATGAACCAGGGTTCGAATGAACCCTGGTTCGCTAAAACCCCCTGGTTCTAGCGAACCCCCCTTTTCCCTAATTTTTTAATTTGTTCACACAAAAAACCTAAATTTTTACGCTTTCAAGCTCCGGTTGAGGATGAAAATGGGGGAATATTTAGAAACCAAACTTGGAATCAAATATCCTTCGGAACGAGCTATCCAATGAATATAGTTTTAATATGTTTTGGTTTTATTATGTATTTGTTTTTTTAGTTTTATTAAACATAGGTTTTTCATCCAAAATGAAGGTCTTTGTTCTGCACATGTGGAAAAATAGCAGATTATCAAAAAAAATTGAAAAATATGAGTGCACCAGATATTGAAGTCCTTGATCCAACCAAAAAAAATAAATTGAATTTTGATATATACAAAAAAAGTTATGTGTTATACGGTCGCGCTATGTCTGAATTGTCATTTAATTGACTTCAAAACTTGATTAAAGAAAAAATATTCAATAAAAAAATATCTAACCAAGTGGAAGCACTAGATATCAGAGTCACAAATGTAAATTCGAAAGAATTGGAATTTTATCCTTCATGGAAAAAAAGTTATCCGTTATACGGTGTGAGTCACTTTTTTAAAATGTTGTTTTTTGAAAAATACCAGTTTTTGTGGGAGATGGAAAAATAAGTGCAATCTAATTTTAAAAAATTTGAAAAAAATATTTTTAGAATCTATAGACAAAATGTGACAAGGCTCTAGTTTGCATCATCTTCAAATTCCTCATGGTTTAGCCGCTATAGGTGCCTGAATGTGAAGATTTAGTTAAAAATTAAAAATTCAGTGTCAAGTTTGGCCAAAAATTGTAAACCACTATTGTGGGATCACCACACCACGATAATGAAGAGGTGCGGGAGGTAAGTATTGTTTGCTATTTTTTTTGAATTTCTTAGTTTCAAGTTGATTTTGTTTGTTTTAGGTTAGATTTGATTATTTTTAAAAGAAATTGTAGGAGATGCAAATGATCCTGAAAATCTTCAACAAGAAGAGCAAACAAATCCTCAACAAAAAAATCCTCAAAAAAATCAACCTCCCCCACCAATCACTCAACACCTTCCTGACACTCAACAAAATTTGAGGAGTGAAATTGATAACAACAAAAAACAAATTGAGGATTTTATCAGTAGGTTGAGTGATCCAAATGCTTCAACCACAGAAAGAATGACCCTAACAAATTCATTGAAAGAGATGTTAAAAAATGTAGATTCAATTACCCAACAAATAACTAGATGGCAAGATAGGAGGCAGATAACTAGGGCATATTATGTAGATAAACTATCATATAAACAAGTAAAAGATTTAAAAATTACTAAAGGTGATTTGTGCTCTTTATTCACTAACCCTAGAACACATCAAAAGTTTAGCCTCAATGCGAAAAGGTTTCCTATTCATTGGTGCCACCACCAAGAGATTATGAACCATTTTTATGATAGGTGGTACTTGGTCTTTGATTACCCACTATGCAACAATTGTGAAGTCCCCCAATATTTTCTTAGGAAACTATACAGTGAGTTCATATTGAACCAAATCCCAAATTATTTTGATATGAGGGAGTTCTAGGGGAGAGGTGGGGGTTAGGATAGGCCCGGTGCACAACCGAATCCTATGTGACAAGGGAAACAACCTCTCGCTAGGCCACCTCATGAGCACATTGCTATGCATGTCGTTGTGAAGGAGAGTGTTGACGTAGATACATTGCAGGTGATCAACACTTTGACCTAGAGTGTCATCCATCATACTATCCCTATTGTACATCGCCATCTAGGGGAGTCTTTGGGTGTTGGCCTTCGAACCCATGTGTGTCAATCTTGTGGGGCAACTTGTTCATATGACCCCACTGGCACTCAAGAGGATGCTACACAAGATCCGTATGCATCTACGGGGATGGAGAGGATGACTGACATTTTGCATGATGCATATGGCATTGATACTCAGGTAAAAGTCAGCATGTTCATTGAATTTAATTTATTAAATTTTGATTCTGAAATGCAAGATTAACTAATTTAGTTTTATTATTTTAATAAAATTGTAGGGTCACAATGTTGAGACTAGATACACCAGTCCTCCACCTACTTATTTATGCAGTACACCTATTAGTGGGGTATGTACCTAGTAAACAATTATAAATTTATTACATGTTAATAGCATTATTTTACGAATGGTATTTTAATATGTGATTTTGGATGTTGAATAGGGTAATATTGGAGGTTTCAAGGAAACACCTCCTAGTGCTAGTGGATTTACTCAAACGTACACAGAGGCAATAGAATAAAGAGAACTTAACTAATGAATTCTACTTAATAGATTTGTGCAGTTTATATTCATATTGTTGGTTATGTTGCATTACACATTATTCAAACTCAAAGCATTACTTCAAATTCCATAACTAATAACTAGATGTTGATAGATGACAAAATTTCAACTGTACAATATAGTTGTTTAGAAAGTCAACATAAGCAACACGATGCAATTAATTCACATGGAGGCATGTGCTTGCAAAGGTGCACCAGCATGACAAACTATGGATGCTTGGAAAAAATCTATGAAACCATAATAGTAAGCAATAGCATAGACAAGGCAGTTAGTAGTTTGAAAAAATGTCTCGAAGAAATGTGGTCTCATGGTGATGGAATTCCATTCCATCACCACATGAGACCACATTTCTTTGAGGCGTTTCTTCAAACTGCTCACCACCTTTCCTATGATACCACATTTTTCATACATGTTCACCAAAGCATTTTTTCAAACTACTCACTTCCTTGCAGTTGTTGTTATGGCTAAAAGCCTAAAATAGGTGCTTTCCAACAAACTATATGGATGATTGGAAAAATATCTATCAAAGCATAATAGTAAGCAATAATACCATACAGAAGGCAATGAACTTTTTGAAAAAATGTCTGGAAGAAATGTGGTCTTATGGTGATGGAATGCCATGACATGCATTTGTTTGTAATGGCATGTCATCCTCGGGTGGGTGCACGAAGTTGGTCCCACTTTTGTGGACAAATGGGAAAAAAATGGGGAAACACATAACGCGCTCGCATTATAACGTGAGCGCGTTATGTGATTTTAAAAGAAAAAAAAAGTGAAATGTGTATCATTTGCTTTTAACTATTTCTCATCTCTGCCCGCGGCCAAAAACCCTCATTTTCACGCTCGCGTTCTAGGAGGAAGGACTTCTGCAAATTTCATCAAGAAAAGTTGGATTTTGTCTACAAATATGGCATCACGACGACGAAGAGATGCAGGAGGTAAGTATTGTTTACTATTTGTTTTGAATTTGTTAGTTTGAAATTGATTTTGTTTGTTTTAGGTTAGATTTTTTTTTTTTAAATCTATAGGAAATTCGGTGAAATCAACAAGAAGAGGGAGGTAAATCCTCAACAAAATCAAAACTCAAATGGAATAAAATAAATCTCCTTACTCATCTCTCTTCAATTCCCCTCCCTCGCACTCCAAGAAAATTTGAGGAGGAAATTGAGAACAATAGAAAAAACAATCCTGAGGATCTTGATCGTAAGAGGGTTGAGTGATCCAAATGCTTCAATCACGTAAAAGAATGCTTCTAGCAAAATTCATTGAAAGACATGTTAAAAATGTAGATGCAATCACCCAACAAATATCTGGATGGGAAGATAGGAGGCAGACAGCTAGGGCATATTATGCAGACAAATTATCATATAAACAAGTAAAAGATTTAAAAATTACTAAAGGTGATTTGTGCTCTCTATTCACTGACCCTAAAAAAAATCAAAATCTTACCCTCAATGCAAAGAGGTTTCCTATTCATTGGTGCCACCACCAAGACATTAAGAACCATTTTTATGAAAGATGGTATATGGTCTTTGATTACCCACCGTGCAATAATTGTGAAGCCCCCCAATATTTTCTTAGGAAACTATATAGTGAGCTTGTATTGAACCAAATCCCAAATTATTTTGATATGAGGGAGTTCCAGGGGAGAGGTGGGAGGTCAGCTCAGGCTAGGCCCAGTGCACACCCGGATTCTACGTGGCAAGGGAGACAAACTCTCGCTAGGCCGCCTCGTGAGCAGATTGTGATGCCTGCCATTGCGAAGGAGAGTGCCGACATAGAGACATTGCAGGTGATCACAACTTTGACCTAGAGTGTCATCCATCACACTAGCCCTATTGTACAGCGCCATCCAGGGGAGTCTTCAGGTGGTGGCCTTCGAACCATGTGTGTCAATCTTGCGGGGCGACTTGTTCGTATGACCCTATCGACACTCAAGAGGGTGCTACGCAAGATCCATATGCTACTACGCAGCCTGATCTGTATGCATCTACGGGGATGGAGAGGATGGCTAACATTTTGCATGATGCATATGGCATTAACACTCAGGTAAAATTCAACATGTTCATTGAATTTAATTTATTAAATTTTGATTGTGAAATGCAAGATTAACTAATTTAGTTTTATTATTTTAATAAAATTGTAGGGTCACAGTGTAGAGACTGGATACACCAGTCATCCACCTACTTATTTTTGCAGTACACTTATCGGTGGGGTATGTAAAGTTAGTAAACAATTATAAATTTATTACATGTGTTAATAGCATTGTTTTACGAATAGTATTTTAATATGTGATTTTGGATGTTGAACAGGGTACTATTGAAGGTTTCAAGGAAACGCCTCCGAGTGCCAGTAGATTTGATCAAACGTTCACAGAGGTAATATAGAATTTAAAGAGAACTTAAGTAATGAATTTTAAGTTTAATAGATTTGTGTAGTTTATATTCATATTGTTGACCTTACATTGCATTACACAGATCATTCAAAATCAAAGCATTACTTCAAATTCGATAACTAATAATCAGAAATATATTTGTTTAATACTTGTACTCAAAATTTTGTTCATTAGATCTCATACATTATAAGTCATCACATGGATTGCTATTGTAACTTTTTTGTGATTGAATAATTTGTTGTTTTATTTTCAGATGTTGGTGACAGAAACAACGCCAAACGTTACGAGGGAAATGGGTATTGGTGTTTCCTCCGCTATACAATCCTCGATGGCTATGATAGGGGAGGTATGAGGCAAATTACTAAATTTCAATTTACATTCATTGTTATAGATTAACTAGTTCTAGTGAAAAATCAAACCATTATTGATTCGTAGTTTAATTCCTATTTGGATGGTTTATACAGGGCTTGAGCACACTTGAGCATCGGCGTGCAAATATTTCCATCAAGGAGAGTGATTTTGAGATGGCCGTAAGTGATTATTTTGTTAAATATATTAATTTTTATAATGTAATTTCTATATATTAATGTCTTTACTTCTTATTGTAATAGTTGAAACTTCACCAGAAGCTAAACACTAGGATGAGCAGCAGGAGCACTCCTCGAGCACAACAGAAATGGGTGACAGCCTTATCGCCATCGGATCGCCCAGCAAAGGGAAAGAAAATTGTATTTGAACCAAAGCATGGAGAGAAATGAATTTTGAATGCACAGAGCCCGTCGTTGTATGCCTACATGGCAATTTTGTACATATTTTGTATTGGATATATTTGACATTGAATGCCTATATGACATTCTTGTAAGCCTATATGACTATTGTATAACTATATTTTTTTCTTATATCGACATATATTGATGTATGCGTACATGGCTATTTGCTTAATACAAATATTTTTATCGATGGTGTCCATATTTGCAAATTATAAATTCATGGTTCAATAGATATGAGTTACGTGTATTCAAGTGTATACTTTACAACTTACACACATATATTTTTTGACTTATGTGTGAACATCGAAAAGTGTGAAAATTTATGTGTTTGGAAGTCAAATGTAAGCCAATTTTGCAATTCTCAGATCTTGCATACTCGATCTTATGGACTTATTCCTTCCTAGCACATATTGTGAATATTTCTCATTTGGTGCAGAAGACAGATTCCTCATTTTTTAACCACTCATAGCAAAGAGATTCACATTGATAAGACTTTAGCATTGGAACACTACTCCATACTTCTCTTGTCTAGACTATAAAGGATTGAAAATTCTTAATTTGATGCAATGATAGTCGTGAGATGAGAATTTATATAACCATGCCTATTTTGAAACTTCAAGCATCTAATAATCGTGATCAACAAGAACTTAAGAAGTGTCAAGATAAGAGTTAGGGTTTGATAGGCCTCTTCCTATATGGGAGAGAGCTCAAAGATTCTGAATTTTGAACAAAAATTTTAAGAAGCAAACATTTTACCTAAAAGCTTCCAAACCTAGATGACATATTTGGTTGTTCTATCTTGAATTATCAATGCCAAACTCTAAAGGAGATTCTGCCTGAAAAGAAAACTTTACCCTTTTTCCCAAGGAAAGAAATTACAACAAGTTGCATGTGATTTATCTTATTTCTTTCTCATAGTTCCTGGTCAATCATTCATGGCTCAGGATAGTTCCATTCCAAGGCAAGGACACCCAAAAAATCACTGAGATTCTTCTACGATCTGCAAGAAAAAGGTTTTGGCTCTTTCACAATGTAAATAATTATGTAACATTGTTTTCTTGTTTTCCTTCCACACAGAAAAATGTTCACACTTTTCAGATTGATCAATGATCAATAATGGTTGATTGTAAACACTTGACATTTTTATGTTTGAACTTTAATTTATAATTTTGTATCATGACATTTGAGTAGGTCACTAATATTTTAATATTTCACTATGAAAGTGGTGGTGTATTTTTGCTATGTTATTTGACTATTAATATGGTGGTGTATTATGAACTTGATTACTGCTGCAAATATGTATATATTTCTGATTTTTATATGTTTTTGTATGATCAACAACCTAAAATAACCCAACCTCTAAATTTTTTCCTAAATCGGGTGAACCGGTTCTCAACCGGATCCCAAAACCCAAACTAGACCGTAACTTAGTAAAAAATAGATTTTTGTAGTTTATATCCATAACGTTGATTACATTGCATTGCACATCTTTCAAATTGAAAGCATTGCTTCATGTTTCATAACTAATAGCTAGATGCTGATAGATGACAAAATTTCAATTACAATATAGTTTTTACAAAGTCAACCTAAGCAGTTATGCAATTACTTCACATTGCATAACTAATAACTAGGAGCAGCTGCCAATTGCATTTGCTTGTCATGGCATTCTATGGGACCACATTTCTTTGAGGCATTTTTTCAAATAGTTCACTGCCTTGTCTATACTACCACATTTTTCATACATGTCTACCAAAGCATTTTGTCAAATAGTTCAAGTGTTGCTTTGTTGCTATGGCTGAAAGCCTAAAACAGGTGCTTTCAAACAAGCTATGGATGCTTGGAAAAAATCTATCAAAAGCATAATAGTAAGTAATATCATAGACAAGCAAGGAACACTTTGAAAAACGACCAGTTAGTCGAGGGTCTCATGACCTAATGGAATGCCATGACAATCAAAAGCATTTGATTGTCATGGCATTCCATTAGGTCATGAGACCTCATTTCTTTGAGGCATTTTTTTCAAAGTGTTCACTGTCTTGTCTATGCTAACACATTTTTCATACATGTCTATCAAAGCATTTAGCCAAACAGTTCATTTCCTTGTTGCTATGGCTAAAAGCCTAAAAAAGGTGCTTTCAAACAAGCTATAGATGCTTAGAAAAAATCTATCATAGCATAATAGTAAGCAATAACATAGACAAGGGAATGAACTGTTTGAAAAAAATTCCTCAAAGAAATGTGGTCTCATGGTGGTGGAATGCCATGACAAGCTGCAAATTGTTGTGGATTGTCATGGCATTCCATCACCATGAGATTAGCCTTTTTGAGATTAAATCAGTCACCGCCTTGTCTATGCTACTACATTTAATATCATACATGCTTTCTACTAAAAGCATTTTATCAAATCAGCTTCACTTCCCTTGTTATATGGCTAAAAAGCCTAAAATAGGGCGGAAGCCTAAAAAAGCTATGGATGCTTGTGGAAAAAAAATCTATTAAAGCATACTAATAAGCAATAGCATAGAAAAGGCAGCAAACCGTTTGGAAAAAGCCCCAAAGAAATGTGGTCTCAATGGTGATGTGGAATGCCATGACAATCCATAGCAATTTTCTTGTCATGTGGAATCTGCCATGCCATCCCATCACCACGACCTCATTTCTTTGAGGCATTTTTCAAAGAGTTCATTGCCTTGTCTATGCTAACACATTTTTCATACATGTCTATCAGCATTAGCCAAACAGCCATTGTCTTCCCCATATGGCTAAAAGTCTAAAATAGGTGTTGTATCAAGCTATGATGCTTAGAAAAAATATATCATAGCATAATAGTAAGCAATAGCATAGACAAGGGAATGAACTGCTGGAAAAAATGCCCCAAAGAAATGTGGTCTCATGGTGGTGGAATGCCATGATGGCGGGGAGCACCCAAGCTCCTTTGAGGATCATTTGAGAGTTAGGAGATGGTGCAGGGGTCTTGAAGGCATATAAACCCATTATAGCATTTGAAGCCTATAAATGGCATTTGGCATGGATGAGTATAATAGGAAGATCAAAGTCCCATGGGTCCCTATAAGGAATTCATAGGACCAAATTGACTTGTAAATGGAACAATGATGTTCTAGGAGCTTAAATAGGTATATGATGTTTTAATTAGATTAAATAAGGTTGAATGATGATATGTAATAGTTTTGGAAGCTTTATAGTTAATAGGAGTTAATAAATTGCAATGTTGGAAATTCAAAATTTTGAAATCCAACTTTGGGTGGAAAAGTGAGTTTTAGGAGTTTTAATCACAATAATGTAATAAAATAAATTCTAATCAGTTGGGATAGTTGTAGGATGAGTCTATAAGCCTGGAGAAAGCATTTTTATGGAGGGTTGGCTGATATTGCAAGTGTTGTACGGAATGCTACAGAAAATCAATAAAAAACTTCAATCTTTTTGCATTTTCTTGAGTTTTTTTGATGAATCTTTGATTCCTTTTGGTGTCATGCTCATTTGGATGGTTTAAGAACTTTTATTTACATGCATTTAACCTTTTGAATGACCTAAATAACTTTGGGAATCAGTTTCTTGTGTTATATTGCTGACTGTCCTCAAAAAGTACAAAATTTTCACTAGTTTTGAGAGTCTTCATGAATAAATGATCCATTTCATGGGAGAGTGTGACTGAAAACTTGTGAAATAGATCATATCTAACTTGAATTATACAGATCTAACAAGTTATTGTGCAAGAAAGAGTGATTCTTGGGTGTACATCGAGTTTTAGCAAGGAAAAGGGTATGAAAATGGTGCCTAAAGTGTAGCAGCATGAGATCTACCTTAATAAGGGGTGTATTTCTGAGTTGAAGGTGTTTAGATATGTTGAGTTATTGTTGAAAAGTACAAGAGAAGGTTCTGGAAGTGTTGGGAAAGCTAATTTTCAAGAGGCCCTAGTTTTGGAGCAATTTATTGAGGGTTTTGTGATTTAGGGTGTTGAGGGTGTCAAAGAAGAATAATACCTTGAAAATGTTTGGTTTGGGAGCATTTTAAAACATTTTTGAAAGTTTCATAGTTAGGGGATAAGTTTAGAGAGGGGTTGCTTTGAAAAAGTGGGCTAATTAGGCCTTAAATTTGAGGAAACAATAGATTTTGGTAGGTTTGATCCAGAACAAGTGCCATAAATGATTTGATATGTTGTGTATCATAATTAATCACATATGAATCAGTCATTATATTGAGGATTCCTTTGGGGAAGTTGAGTGAAAAGTCAAAAAACCATCGCTAGAAGCCTAGTTGGGCTAGAAGCCTAGTCAAGGTGCAAAAAGTGAGTTTTGTCTAAGACAGAGCTTTGGGGCTTTGAAACCATTCAAGACAAGTTTTTTTGAGTTCCTTTAGATCACTCCAAGGGTTTGGGTACATTAGGAAAGCATCTAAGTTATAAGTGCACTATTGAGGCTTGTCTCCATTAGGGTGCCTGGAAGAGTGTTTGAGATTGCATCATTGTAATCCTTGAAACTTTGAGTTTTGACTAAAGTCCCATCCTCTCTGCATCACATGACAAGCAAATTTTTGTGGATTTTCATGGCATTCCATCACCATGAGACCACATTTCTTTGAGGCATTTTTCCAAACAACATCATTTCTTATGCTAGTACATTTATCATATATGCTTCTTACTAAAAGCATTCTATCAAAATCAGCTCACTTCCTTTGTTGCTATGGCTAAAAGCCTAAAAAATAGGTGCTTCCAAAAAGCCATGGATGCTTGGAAAAAATCTATCAAAGATACTAATATAATAAGAGCTAGAAAAGGCAGCAATCAAGCTTGAAATTCTCAAAGGAATGTGGTCTCAATGGTGATGGAATGCCATGACAATCCACAACAATTTGCTTGTCATGGCATTCATCATGCCATTCCATCACCATGAGACCACATTTCTTTGAGGCATTTTTTCAAAGAGTTCACTACCTTGTCTATGCTATTATGAATAGAATTTATTGAAATTCGAGATGCTCTTATAATGTCCACGTCATAGGTGGTCATGATAAGGTTAAATTCAAATGAATAACTTGAAATTTCCTCATCAAGCTTCGTACGCACCTTTTTAATGGCTTAAAATCATAATTGAGATTTTTCAAGATCATCAAAATAAGAATGTCGCATTGCTTTTCTACTTGAGATTCTCTTAGATGGCTCATAAATATACATTTTATGCAAGGGGACACCAATCAATGTTTGCCTGGGTACATACATATACAGAAAGTAAAATAAGATGATAGCATTGGCATCAACCAAATTGACATGGATACAAGTATAAATTAATAAGAACCGTTGTGCATATATTTACAAATTAATCCAATGAACCATCTGGGTCTACTCTACTCTTTATTGTGTCAAGTATTGCCTCATGGTCAGACTCACGGACCTTCCACAAGGTCTTGTTCAAAGGTCTACCCCCATATTTGCTCAAATGAACATTGGATGCCACGACAAGGTTTGAGTAATGAAGAATCTTATGATGCGTGTCAAATTCCTCAAACAACCAATGTTTAATACTCTTATGTGGGTACCTTCTCAACCACATTCCAGTAACAACAACTGAGCCTGTAGGGTATTCAATGTTTTCTCCATCTATAATTGGGGCTTCCAATTTTTTTTTTGCCTCAACACAATGACACAAGTAATAGTCTGTACCCTCTTCGTTGTCTTCATCTGCAATAACTACATAAACATGCTCTGCATTTATATGTGTGACATATCTCTTGAAATTAGTCAACATTATGAATACAGTACAAAGTAAGATAACAATATGGAATTTCAAATACTAAGCAAGTAGATATATTACCTGGTTGAACTAGATCTGATACATGGTCAAAGTCGACCGATGATTCCATCCGTGTTAGTTCCAATGCCATCAGAGGGTGATATGTGTGAAGTGGGCTAAGATAACTTGTCAATCATTTGTCAACCCACTCCCCTAACTCACAATCATTCCAGGCTTGTGTTGTACATGAACAAAAGCATGCCATCTTATGTGTATCGATACTCCATGAACCTGCATTTGAGCTAAGGAAAGAGTGCAACTCACTCGATCCTGTTAGTGTACAAAAATACTCATATGGTGCAATGTTAGTATCATCCATCAACCAAAAAAATCTACGAACTGAAGATGTACCTTCATTACCTGGACCCATCAAACCATTACACCACTCGACGATTGACCTTGCATCTATCAACTGTGCACTATCTTTATACTTTAACTCTTCTCATGCTAATGCTCTTTTCACGCATGCTCCTGCACCGTCATTCTCTCCCTTTCCATGTCTAGCCTCACAAAAGTTCCACATATGTTGAACACGTGTAGTGAGATGCATCCTGCACAACCAGTAGAACATGTGCTCATTCTTGAACTATGTTGCACAGTTATCTGACCATATTATATGTCGATCATATGATATGCCCCTCTGAGCCAAATGATTGTAGAACATCTGGAAGAAAACTTGCACGAACTGTAGAGAATGAGTGCGATCATCACTAATATAAAAGTGATAATACCTCAATACCTTCCTTTGGTCCTCGTATTTTCCAGCTGCATGTAGCAGAATGCTATGTGCACAAATGTCGAAACACGTATTGGAGTTGTAATACTATGACTATACCTCAAGGCGTGGTAGAGTTGTAGTTCACCAGAAATTCAACCAGCGATGCTATGCTACCAAATTGTGGAAAGGTGTCCTTGCATAGCTTGAATTGTGTGTCCAGCCATCGGGCTCTATGGGTATGCCTTGCATACTCATACACTAGATTCTCACGAAACATGGACATGAACTGATACACTGGAATTTTCTAAATAACCAACTCACACCTTTTTGCTTCAAACCCATCTTTTGTACCATATGCCATTATTTTATACTTCCCGAACTCTACTAGTTTTTGTCCCACCTCATATGTACTTTCCATATGTTGACATACTAGCATTCGTTGCAAGCCACCGCAACGCTCACATGAACCATCCAAGCATGTTGTCCTATAGAATATTTGGCCATCCTCTATTTCACATAAAAATTTTGATAAGAACTTTCTTAAAGATTTTGGTGGGGCTTCTATGCCACAATCCTGCAAAACATCATTAGTGTGCAAATCTAAACATATAGAACGATAAACATCAAAATGGTTAGAGAATTCAATATGCAGTTTACAACAAGTAGTCGTGTGTAATTTATCTTGACATAAAAAGGTTTAATCATTTCAAAAAATCTTTGAGAAATACTAATTTGAGGATAATCATTTTGAAATTTATGAAAAAATTGGGTTTGAGTCGTATCCAAAAAATGCTTTGGATGTGGCTCACGGTTTTGACTACCAATTCTCCTTCTTACGACATCCTTTTGATTCAGAGATGGCCTTGTATTATTCTTCCAATAATCTTCAATTAGTGTTCTCAATGCTTCAACAACTTTTTATCTTTGTGTGGCAGTCTCCCCGAGAATGCCCATAATTCATTTGAATCGGTGCCCTCAATTCTTTGCAGCCTTTGAATGGCTTTTGATAAAGTTTTTCTACTAATTCCCACTTGTTCACTTGTCTTTTTAATGAGGCAAGATCTCTTTGTTTGATAGCTTACCAAGTCGATGTAATGACCGCGTCGGGTGACGTACTATCCTTTGGCGTGAGGTCTTACCCACGTGTCATAAGCATCCATTAGATTCTTCACAATAGTTTTTTCACTTCAGTGCATTGATGTTTTTCAACCCAAGAGTCTTCATGATGTTTATAATTTATTTGTCATTTGAACAAATAGTTGATCTTGCGGTCTCATTGCTTAACACCAAAGAACATTTTCCAAATCTTATCAGCATATCTTCTACAAGTGTCTTTGGAATCTTACCTTCCATGTCTTTTGCAAAATATCCTCATCAATATTAATCAAAACTTTTAACTCTCACTTAAAAATTCTAGGTGAATTGTTCTCTTGGGGTACATACATCTCAACATTATCAATTTCATCAATATTTAATTGAGGTGGGCTAGATAACATACCTTTGATCGAGGGTGGAATAGAAGACATACCTTGAGGTTCACGTGGGGATGATGGCATACCTTGTTCCTCAACTCCAAGTGATGATGTACTCTCAACTTCAGATGTAATTGGATGAGGTGTCCAACCATACTCACTTGTGGTAGATGGTGCCTCCATATTCACTTGTGCTTAATGGTGTCCCTTCGTCTTCGCCTGGGTAGGGGTGTGTCTCCAACTACGGTATCTGCATCTCCTAATACGACTTTCACATTACGTTGCCTTTGTCTTTGCCAATTTCTTTTCTCTTTTGTGGGGTTAGGGGTTCCTCTTCAATTGGCTTGTTTTCATCAATCGTTCCCAATTTCTGCTTTTCACGTTATTCCCTCATCCATTTTTTCTCTTTATCTTTGATGGCTTGGAGCTGATCATCTGTTAGTTTTTTCCTTTTAACAATTCGTTTCTTCGGCATGACGAATAATTTTACCTGTGCAAAAAGTGCTAAGTTGTCAAATTAACTAATTGAAAGCTTTGGAAGCATACACAAAGAAAGTCAATTGTTAAATTTAGCAAAATGCCTCAAAGAGATGTGGTTTAAAAATGTAATAGGAAAGTGTATCGAATTGTGTGATTTGAAATGTCCATTGACAATGTAAGGTTGTAACATGACAAACTGGTGTAGGAGCACCTAGGTCATGAAATTCCTTCAAAAGGCTAATTTGTTCAATTTGTAATGTTCAAGTAAATATGATGAGTGAAGGTCATTAAATGATGAATTTCAATATATTTGCACCATGAAATAGGTCACTAAGTGATATTATTGAAAAGTTGCTTTTTATAACAAAAGTTGTCAATTATTGTAAAAATGTAAAATTGCACAAAAGTAGGAAGGTGAAGAGTCTTTTTTGTGGAAGGGAAAGGATGGGTTGATGAAGATGAAGAGGCCATTATTTCAACTGATTTAGACACCTTTAAAAAGAATTGTAAGCTCGAGAAAGGAAGATCTTGTATCCCAAAAATCCATAAAAATTAATAAAAAAACCTCTGCTCAGTTATTTTGGAAAGCTTTTCTATTCTTGTTTTTAGGTTGCATAGTGATTCAAGCATTCTAAGATTTGATTCTTGTCAAGGAAAGAGACTTCTTTCATTCTTGAAAGTTGTAGGAATTTTAATTCAAATAATCAATCTAATTTGAACTTAGTTTCCTAAGTCTCGGTCTGTGGTTTCCTTAGAATTGTTTAGAGAGTCTAAAAAGTCATTCTTAGCAATTCCACCAATGTAGGGCTAGTAGGTCAGTGGAATGGATCATATTTAGTGTCTTTTCAATGTGAAGATGTGTGTGGAATGGGTAAATAGAAATAAGAAGTCGGGATAATGTTACATGAACAAAATTCTAAATTTTCTCATTCAAAAAAATGGTGTTTTCAAGTAGGGTTTGAGGAAACAACATGTAGAGGAGCTTAGAAATGATTTCAAAATAATTTGCAGACATAATGAAGCATGTTTCAATTGTTGGTGGAGTAGTAGAGTTTTTGAAAATGTTTCATTAAAGAAACCCTCATGGTTGGTGTGTTTTCACCCTATAATCAAATGTTTATTAATTTTGTGTATTGATGGGCATTTCCCATCTTGAAACTTGTTTATTTGTGAGTTTCTACACATGGCCTAAGACTGTTTGCAGGTTTGGTGGATTAGTGAGTAGTTCTATGATGAATTGCTTTGATAAATTGACCTATTTAAGGGCTTTTACCAGTAGACAACATGTTGGTTCTACTTTGTTTTGTGAAATAAGTGTATAATCTTTTATAGCATGTTGAAAAGGATCAAAATAGGCCTGAGAATCTGTATTAGAATTGTGTAAATGCATTATGATAGAAAAGGAATCAGCCGATTAGATGGAATGTTGGCCTCCTAGAGATATTTGGCATTGTTTTCTAAAAACAGAGAATATGTAGAAACAACAAAAGGAATGTTAAGTGCTTGGGAGCAGTCTCATTTGTGATGCCACAGTTGTGTCTATGCTTGGTAATGTTTTGAAGGTAGATTGTGAAATATTTGATGATTTGGGCATATGTTTCTAATATATGGCAATGGTTTCTTGAATGCAAAGTAGTCAGAGTGTGTCTATACTAATATATTGGAATATTACAATCAAAACATGATGAAATTGGTATCTTAAAGGTTTGGTGACAGTGTTAAACTAATGCTACTTGTTGTTGTTACAAATGGTGTTTAAGTGAAGATAGGATGATGGATGTGTTGATTTGAGCAAAGATATCTTAAATGGTGGGATGATGTTTGATTGCAGGTCTAAGGAACAGAGGTGTTTGATTATTTTTGCCTTGAAGGGGTAAGTTGAGTTGATGAGTGATTATTGTATTGTTTATGACAAGAACAAAGTTGAAAGTTGATTCTGAAAATGGTTTGCTATATGGAGATGGTGAATTGGCTACTGATAGCCTTATAACTTGAAATGAAATAAATGGATTTTTGGTTGAATAGAAAAGTAGTTTTAAATGAATTTGACAAGTTTGTATAAATTGATCTTTTACTTTATTGATTTGGGAAGGAAGTTCCCTAAAAGAAATGATATTTGTTAGTAGCTTAGCAATCTGATGGCCCATCACAAACAAACAATTTGATCAACATGGAATAAGCTAAACAACAAAAATGAAAAGAAAATGTACAAAGATTTCCACATACCTAAAAAGAAAAGAGGATTTCAAATAGAGGAGTTTCTGCAGGTATGCAGTGCTTTGCTTAGCTGGCTATTTCCTCAAAACTCCTCAAGATTTTGACTTCTTCAAAGCTTGTTCCTGCCAAATTTCAGTTGTATATCAATTATCACTTTATGATTCAGAGCTTGGATTGATATTATATGCCTCTCAACATGAAAACTCTGCTATTTCATGCAAAGGTGATGGAAAGAACATTCAAAAGGTGATGGAATCTCAAAATCATGCATGCACACTTCACTCAATCACCAAAAAGCTACTTTTTGTCAGAGCGCCTGCAAAACCAAGAGAATATGCAGAATGTGGGCCGACATCACAGGTATATTGTGATTTTTTACCGTTTTTAGTGATAACGTGAGCGTGTTATTTAATCCTAAATGAAAATATCTCTACTGGTTAATAACGTGCTCGCGTTATGATAACCATGTCGCCCTTGTCTGTCGAGCTTCCTCTCAGAACTGCCACAACGAACTATCTTCCAACGGTTCCCATTCAATTTCTCTGATTGGTCCACAAGGCTCCACATAGGATGGTCAAACAGTCAAAAGGAAATCAAGTTGTGTTGGCATATCAATGAGACACTGTCTGCGTCTCCCCGATGCCAACATAGTCAGCATTCAATATCGCCAAGAGTCCTTACAATCGACAAGAGGTTATATCAAGTTCACTCGTTGCATCGACTTTAGTTTTCCCTTCGGCAAGACTATCGCTCTTGCCACGACCTTACGCCGAGCCTTCATGTTAATCCGTGTGCATCCACCAGTCAGCGAGACTCATCGCTTTTTCCAGGACTTCATACCGAGGTTTGAAAGTCACATAGACAATAGAACTTACATCGGCAAGAATATCATCTTTCGCCAAGAGATCATACCAAGGTTCAAAGACTTTCTCCAAAGCGATGATCAGAAGTCGGCAAGACTTTCGTTCATCGCTGAGACTTCACACCGAGACCCCTTTAGTTACATTGAGCGCCAAATGGTCAGCAAGACTTCACACATCAATAATACTTCTTACCAAGCCATCACATGTTACTTTGAGGACACCAAGCAAATGCTATCGGCGAGACATACCACTCTTCACTGAGAGTTCTTACCGAGTTCTCCAAGTTACCCCGAGACCACCGTTCACCAAGAGTTATACCAAAGACCCCTCATCATTGGCGAGACTCTCCATCGGACGCTAAGACTTC
Source organism: Sequoia sempervirens (assembly GCA_007258455.2). Taxonomy (NCBI): domain Eukaryota; kingdom Viridiplantae; phylum Streptophyta; class Pinopsida; order Cupressales; family Cupressaceae; genus Sequoia; species Sequoia sempervirens. The sequence continues at coordinate 130,630,306 of VDFB02000017.1, forward strand.
ATACCGAAGTCATTGTGTCATTGTGAAGACTCCAAGATTTCACCCATTGGTGAGACCTTTCTTCATCGCTGAGGCTTCTTCCTGAACTAAGCCTTTCGGACAAGGGTCTCCTTGATAAATGATATGTATGGCCTATCGGCCAGAGATCTCCACATGGTACGAGAACATATTGAACACAACATGTCACAACAAAGACTCCAATGTGTAACCATTCGGAAAGACTTCTGCAAGGTCACAACGACCTGTACAAAACATAAGGTTACAAATCTGCTCACGGCCAGACATAGAATATGTTACATCGACTTGGCTCCAATAAAGGTTTCAGCCTGTGGGATTGAGACATTTTTTCCAACATAGGAGGGAGAGGGGTAAGGAGGGAGAGGGTTGTGAGGGAGAGAGAGACCTAACAGAGGGAGAGGGTTGAGAGAGAGAGAGAGACCTAATAGAGGGAGAGGGGGTAGGAGGGAGAGGGTTGAG
>VDFB02000017.1:130630882-130833866 GCA_007258455.2 Sequoia sempervirens
TGTTTTTTGCAAATTCTACAATTTTTCACATAATCGGGTTCGTGCTCACCGTCAAGATTGCATTTGGTTCAATATCGACAAAATCGAACACATGGGTAATGTTAAGTTTTGTCTTAGCTTTCCAATGATATAATTTTTTTCACTTTCTAACAATGTTAGGCCTTTCATCCATAATTTCTTTTGTTTGTATGTCTATTTTTTGTCAAAAAGCAGTGTTTGGTTTTTAGTTATAAATTAACCGTTCATCAAAATTTCAAATAAATTACATTTTTAGAAACTAGACTCCATTCTACATATTTAAAAAAATAAAAATTTAAAAAAATCTATTAGTTTCAAAAATTTGTAGGGGGAGCACGGCCAAAATTATGCTTTTTATGAAGTGCCCACTTAGAAAATTAGTAAAAAATCAAATATTCATTAAAAAATTATCAGAAAAATTGTGCATCAACTAGATGCTATTAGCTAACTTCTGACTGTAGCGATTTTAAAAATACTAAAAAAAAGTTCAACATGCTCAGGTCATACAAGAGTTGCTATGTTATGTTTTTCTAACAAAAACAAGAAGAATTTGTGTACATCCCTCTGTTGAACCAAAGATTGTAAGTGAAGCACGTAATGATGAACTTTGGATGGAAGCTATGAAATAAGAACTTATGCAATTGAGAAGAATCAAACTTGGGAATTGATCCCAAGATCGGAAGATAAAAACATTATTGGATCAAAGTGGGTATTCAGAAATTTAAGATGAATGCAAATAGAGAAGTGGTTAGAAACAAAGAAAGGCTTGTGTGTAAAGGTTACTCACAAGTAGAAGGCATAGATTTTAAGGATACTTTTTCTTTGGTTGCAAGAAGGGAAGCTATAAGGATGTTCTTAGCATTTTCTGCTCATAAAGATTTCAAGGTTTATTAGATGGATGTCAAGTCTACATTTTTGAATGGTGGGCTTGAAGAAGAGGTCTACATGGAACAACCGGAAGGATTTTAGTTGTCAAATCAACCAAATATGGTGTGAAGATTGAAGAAAGCTTTATATGGATTGAAGAAATATCCTAGAGCTTGGCATGCAAGGTTAGACAGGTATTTGATTCAACAAGGTTTCAACAAAGGTACTGTAGATAGTAATCTATATTTTAAGACTGAAAATGACAAAATCTCAATTGTAGTTGTATATGTTGATGATATTATTTTTGGAGGAAATGAAACTATGTGTAAGTTGTTTGCGTCCAAGAGATGCAGAAAGAATTTGAAATGTTCATGTTTGGAGAGATGAATTTCTTTCTTGGGCTACAAATTAATCAAATAGAGAAAGGAATTTTTATTTCACAGTCTAAGTATGTAAAAGAGATTTTTAAGAAGTTTTGGATGGATGGTTCCAAATAGGTATGCACCCCCATGGTGACTAGTTACAAATTGGGAAAATATGATGATTCACCTAAGGCTGATCAGAGCAAGTATAGATCTATGGTTGGTGGACTATTGTATTTGACTGCTACTAGACCGAATATCATGCATGCAATTTGTCTTGTGGCTAGATTTCAAGAAGTACCTAAGGAAACACATGTTGTTGCTATTAAAAGAATATTCAAATATTTGTGTCACCAAAAAGTGTATAATTTTCTTGATATGGGAATAATTGATGATAAATTGGACTTGATGAGGCCTTGATTTGGTGTTGCAAGGTGTTTTACACATCCACACTACATCTTGGACCCTTTTAAACTGAATAAAATGCATTTAATGATCTCTTTTATAGGTGTTGTAAAGTGTTGTAAAAGACTTTCACACTTCTCTAGACTTAATGAACCCATTTTTCCCTAATTCAATGTTGAAAAATGTATTTAATGAAATTTTCACATTAATCTAGAAGTCTTGTAAACTGAATTTGTCTCTAATCTAGTGTTGTAATGTGTCCTACACATTCACACTGGATGTTGTGCCTTTCTAGGCTAAGTGGCCCTCATTTTAGTGTTGTAAAGTGTATTGAATCACACTTTCACATTGAATTTTGTGTCCCAAGCCCTAATTGACCTTTACATCATCATTAATAGGCCCATATTGCCCCATATTGTGCATCCCAAGACATAATTTGATCAAATACTCGATGAAATCAACATAAGGACTAAAATTCCTCATTCCCCAACATTCCAACTGTCAAAAGGGCTCCTCTGGGACTAAGTTGCCCATCTAGTGAATGAGTCCCTACCAGGTGGGAGTAAGTTGCCCAACATGGCGACTTAGTCCAATTTGGCCTATTTTTGAGTTTTGAGTGGGAAATTTTGGAATTTAGGTTTATTCTTTCTTCATGTCGGTCTTAGGGATCTAGTTAATGGGAAAATAAGGTGAATTTCCTATAAATACAAGTCTCTAAACCATAATTCATATCTCGTCTTAACTTATCATCATTCATCCATCATTCGTCATGTTCTCAAGTCAATCAAGCTAGGGTTTTATGATTGCAAATCATCAAGATAGCTTCCAAGGACATTCAAGGGCAGATTCTTCATGTTTTGCTATAGAAATTCAAGATCAAACATCATGGAAAGGTATTAACTCCATTTTTACATGCTTCATTACATTCTTTCTTCATTTGGTTTAATTACCTAAAAAGGGGTTTGACCAAGGCAAACCCCCATGCCCTAACATTCACCATTTCTTTCTCTTTCATTACATTTGTTTGCAAATTTAGACACTTTGAGGGTTTGAGGATCATTGGTGACTAGGTTGAAGACTTGTTGAAGACCTCTCCTTGCTTGTAAAGCCAAAATATCAACAAAAAGTCACTTTCAGGCCCAAAAATTAAAGCTTCAAAAGCAAACACCTCTTAGGAACTGTCATGCCCATAATTTTTACATGTGAACATGCAACACAACCAACAATTTTTTTTTAACATGCAAAACACTACTATTTAAAAAAAAAAAACACATTGACTAGGGTAATTACTTCACTAAGTGTTGGAGTTGTAACCAAAGCTTACACTCTACTATTGGTATTCACACAAGTTTCATTATTCACTAACAACATTTGGTTAGATGTAACCCAAGGGCATTGCCTTTAAGATCAACATTATTTGGGCATTTACTCTGGTACAATAGTAATTCTAAAATTATAGCCAACACAGGTTATGACTCATCAAGGTTGTCACTACTATTACCTAACTACTTAGTAAGTGTCTTTAACCTCCTTGTGTTCTATCGTATCCTACGGGTTTTAGGTATCCTTGATCCCCTAGACGAATTCTTATTTATCTTTTCATTCAAATACCCAAATGCAAGAGAAAATAATTAAATAGAAGTTTGGATTACATGTAAGTTTCATTTCCATTTTAGTGCCTTAATGAAATAGCCCGTTGAGGTGAAATACCTCAACTCTCTATTCTAAATTTCAATTATACTTATTCGATTTGAGAGAAATATTTCATATCTTCACGCATGGTTTCCTTTTATAGTGATTACTCATCTTGTTAAATTAATGTTAGCCTAGACAATCATATTATGCACATACATGGACGTTTGATTTGTGTCTTCAAGTTTCATTGCCATTTATAATGATAATACCATGATATGGTCGATTACCATATCTATATAGCGTACCCCAAAATTCATACTAACAATGTTTGGACGATAAATTAAATAGATCAAAGATATTGGTATTATGAATTATGAGTCTATTATAATTCAACCAACTAGAGTATGCAATTAAATTGTTACTAATTAATCATCTTTTATACATAATAAGGGAATATTAGTATTTAAACAAGCATTAAACATTAGCAATGATGTTACCGCTATTTAGTCACTTAATTTATATTAACACCACTCAATCTTAAATTAGGAATTAGTAATGTCGTAGTTATTAGTAAGATTTATATCTATTTGTCAATCCATAGATTATTATTGAGGAGATATAATCCACTCATTGTTTACTCTTTGATCAATCCTCATCAAAATGATTATTATAAAAATAAGCAAATGTTAACACATTGTTGTTAAATCCACCATCTAACTATTATTAACATTATTAATTGTCACCCAATATTTATATTGATAAAGTTTATTATAATCGAACCCAAAAAAACAATTGAACTATATTAAAGATAACATTATTTTTAAAACATCGTTTTAAAAGAAACATTTGGAATACAATACCTTAAACCAATGCCATTATTTAGTCTATTTTAAAATTGATAACTTTACTTACTTAAGTCCCCGGATAAGTTAAATTAAAATAAATTTCAAAACCATATTTTCCCCTTTTTATAATTGAGAATTAAATTGACTTAATGGAATCTTAAATTTTTGATTTGTAAGAAAGCACAAAATGTATGAGAAAATCCTTCTCATAACTTTAAGTTTTCATTTATTTGAGGATTCTTAGTTGCATTATTCCCCACCAAGAAAATAAATAACAACTAAGTGAGATTAACTAAAATAATCCCAAATTTGAACTAATTATTTGTGCAACAGTTCCCAACCATTAGATTGAGTTACTTACAACCCTTAGATCTTAGGGAAAATCCATATAACCCTAAACATAAAGAAATTCTTTTAAGCTATTCTCTTTTCATTTCACTTCTTTTAATTTTGCAAGTTGGGAATATTGGGAATAGAGGGTGAAATGGAGAAATACAGATTTTACCATTTTGCTAGTATGAAATCTCTTCTTTTGCTACTATGATTTCGTTTGTAGCTTTATCTTTTCAGTGAGACTCTTACAGGAAACCATTTCTTTGTTAGTGATTTTTTTTTTCTTCTTTCCTAATCCTCCCATTTTAATGGACATGGTGTTTGCAGACGTACAAATTATTATTATTATTTTTATCCAGACTCCCCAGCACAACGACCATGCTTTTGGATCTGCATTATTGGTTTTGAAGCAATGTTTATGCAATATTGTCTAATCTCTTTTTTCTTTAGAAATTTTGCTATTATATGTTTATCTATTTTCCCGTGTAATCTTTGTTGCTGTATGTAACAGAAAAATCCATATTTACTTATTTATTTTTTATTGCTGTGCTGAACAACAATGATGTTGTTTAAAAATTTTAAACAATATAGAATAGGTTAAATATTTATTATTTTATGATTTTCTTTCTTCTCATGAGCTCTGTGCAGGGGAGGGGCAGCGCCTCCAATATGGGACTGCTCAGCACCCATCTCATTTTTTTTGTTTTCATACTTTATTTCTTTAAATAAAATAACATGAATATTTTAGTTTTTATTTATTTATTTATTTAATGTGTAGCATATATCAAATTTATATATATATAAATATACATCATAAATATAAAATATATAATATATTTTACATATACAGTTTTAAACATAAAATATGTTTAGCATATACTTATAATACAGAATGTATAATGTTTATATATATAGTTTTGTATTACATACCAATAATATATATATATTCTTCTTCTTTTTTTTAATTCTAAGAAATATACATATTTTCCATAGATAACATAGATGTTTCTATATTCATTATACCTCATTTTTATTTTTATTTTTCAAAAAGTTTCAGACATATTGAAGATATATATATATCTTTGTTATATAGACATTCTAAATCCTCTTTATAAATATTGACATCAAAAGGGTGAAACTAGTTTAGAATGTAACAATGTAGTATGACTCCATACCCTGCATGGTTTAATGTTTGCAACATTAAATATAGATTGGGATGTGTTTTATTTTCAACAATAATAAATGTGTGTTATGTATATTTGGCTCATCATACAATAGATTCAAGAATGTAAGTCTTTTTACTTTCAGCACATATATTCCAATCATTAGACCTAATACCTTCTGCAAGAATAAATATTAATACCATAAAGAAACTTATTATATATGTAATTCATTCATTCCAACACATACATCAAATCTCATAGTTACATTCTCACATTTTTCTTTGTTTCCTCTTGTAGGTAGGAAGCACAAGGATATTATGATATTACACAAGCTCACACTTCATCAATGCATTCTTGTACAATAGAGAGGGAAGCTTAAACAAGTTCTCCTATGCCTCTTTAAACACTACTTAAGCATACCCATATGTGCACACTCGAAGGACAATAAAACACTAGCAACATTGAAATAATGGGCAGGTTTTTCCTTTCTTTCAATTTTGAAGAATGAACAACATTATTTCTTTCCTTACATTTACTTGCACCTCAAGAGGAAATGTACAACCTGCACACTAGTTTAAGGATTCACTCATCTTCAATGTTTCTATTTAACTGTCTCTTTTTCGTTCTTTCTTTTAAATTATTTTTTTTTTTGTTTGGAGAAATTTTCTATAATCCAATGTCTCCTCTTTTATCAACCTGAAGACCTAAATTTTTTTGTTTCGACCTCTATTTCCAGCCATATTCTTCAACATAAAACTCCAAGGAAGACCCTGTTGAAACCCCAAGAATAATAAAACGTCATAATAAGTCTGCAATCAAACTTCATACCACTAGTTTAACATTTACCCATTAAGTATTGGGTTGAGACTCCCACCACTTTTTTAAAAAAAACAAAGAAAATACAACTAGTATTTTAGCAAACAAAAGAGGAACAACCATTTATCTATGGAACCAAAGAAGGGGTACAGGAACTTAGCTCTTTCATTGCTTCTCCATATATGATCCCTCTAGCTCCTTCCTCTCAGACCTTCTTCCAAACCCTTCTCTTTTCCACCCCTGAAAAAGAATGCCCCCTTTCTTTTTGTCCCTCCTTATTCCCCAATGATGAATAAAATAAAATATAACTCAAACCCTAAACTTAAATCCCGTCAATTTTTAAAATGATAAATAAAAATGGTTCAAAACTCATGTTTTATTTAATTTTTGAGTTCCAAAAGGTGTCTAACCCCTAGGCACACACTTAAGGCTTCCAAAAATGCAAATATACACAACATTAAACATTTAAAGATACTTTTTAGCTCACTTAAAATATATGCCTTCCTCTTAAACAAAAGTAAAGTGAACTCTTATATTTAGTATAAATTTTCCCAAGAAAATGTCAAATAAACAAAATAGCAATAACCCCAAATAAAAAAAATCACATTAATCATCAAACAAAATAAAGTTCAACAAATGAAGTGTTTTGACAGGGTTGTGGTGTCTTCTCCCTTCTTCCCATTGGCTTTAATTTTCCTATACAATAATCACAGATTAGTAGATATATCCAATACAGATATGATTAAATATTACATAAATGCATAATTTCACTAGTCTCATTAGGGTCTCTTCTTTAATTCACTTGATAAAAATAATTTGATACATTTAATTTAAATCAAAGTGCAAATCGAGGGTTTCCATTTCCAATTTAAATTTTTTAGAAATTCAGAAGTCGACTAAGTCACCAATAGTGGTGACTTAGTCCCATTGAACCTGTTTTTCAGGAATTTTTACAGTTTCAGATACCTATTTGGCATAAACAACTTTCTAGTCAATTCCCCGAACTGGGACTAAGTTGCTCAGCTTGGCGTAAGTGTCCCAATTAGCTAAAAAATAAAAATTTCTAGAATTTTAGAGGTCTTTGCAATCCCCAACCAACTCTTCATTAGTTTCCAAGTGCATAGTTTTTTTCTTGCCTCTTTATTTTGTTCTTTATTGCATCTATTGCATCTTTCTGCATATCATAGTGTGTTTGCTAGCACTTTGCATTTCTTAGGCTTTGCATCATTAAATCATTTTATTTTCATATCAGTACATTAGTACATCATAATTAGACATATTACATCTCATTTACATTAATCTTGAGTATAGATAGTTACATTTTGGACCCCATCCCTTTCTCCTTTTATGTGAAAAACCCTAGATGGAGCTAAAGAAGTTGGGCAATCCAAAATCATGGTCCAAATTTTGGTGAACCCAACTTTAGAATACATTTCTTTTTTTATTTGGAGTCCTTCATCATTTTGTAATTGGTTTGCATTGCAATTTGCATTTGTCAAAGTTGCATTCTAGGGTTTAAAATTTACCATTAGTAAAAGTGCATATAGGTTGCATTTTTGCATCTTAATTCATTAAAAAATTCTAAAATTTTGCATTGGCATCTTAGGTTTGCATCATATAGTACTGAGACTGTCAAAATCCATCAAAAAAATTTGAAAAATCTCAAAAAAATCCCTACTTGAACTAATTCGCCACCTTGGGCGACTTAGTCTCTTTTCACCCTTAAAACAACCTTTTACAGAGCTGAAAAACCTATTTTCAAGCTTTTGTTTGCTGCCCTTACCTATCTATATCAGTTGGTAGAGTTTTTGTAATGTGCATTTCATTAGATCTACCTTAAATTAGCTCATTTCATGCATGGTTTAAATTTCAAGTTTGCATTCTCATATTGTTACATAGCATAATCAGTCAATTGTCATCCTTAAAATCTAAAAAATTACATTCCTCTTTTGCATGTTTTCTTTCAAATGGTTACATTTCAATTTTGTAGAATAATCATTACATCATGTTTTCATTACACAAATCTATATTTATCATTTCTCATGTTCTATTTTTAGATCTTATTGCATGTTGTAAGAAAGTTTTGTTAAGGGCATATGAATATGAGGTCTTCCCCCCTCTCTTTTGGTTCATCGATCCCTCTCCTAGTATCCTTTCTATGCGAGAGGTTAGTCTAGTGAAAGAAACCTTGGATAACCATAACAATCACATTTGTTCTTCTCCTATTATCTCTCCCACTTGTGAAGAAGAGATAATAGTGCTAGAAGAACCAATTGATGAGAGTTTTGAAAATATAAGTTGTTTCTCTCCTCTTACCTCTCCTATTAGACAAAACATTACTAAAGAAGAGGACACAACGATAAGTAATCATGAAACCTACCTATGTTTATCTCCTAATATCTTCCCCTCTTGTGATAGTGATGAGGATATGTTGGTGCTAGATAAGCAAACTCTCAAGATCTATGATAAACCTCTTTATGATCCTTCCCCTACCTCTCCTATTTTGGAAGACATTAGGGAACAAAGGAATGAACTTATCATTGATCATGACAATCATACTTGTTCTTCTCCCAATACGTCTCCTATCAGTGATGAAGGTATTGAGGGTCTTGATTTTCCATCTCCTCTTTCCCCTTTGAAAGATGTTGCACAAAAGGGACATGAGATCATAGCAACATTTCTAAACATTACCTTACCTAGTCTCCATAACCATGACCATCAACATTGTCCTTCTCCTAATATCCCTCCTCGCTGCCATGAGGATAGGTTGGTATTAGAAGATATACCTATTAAGAGTCATGAGAATCTTGACCCTCCCTTCCCTAATGCTCCTACCATTTGGGACAATCTATTTGAAACTCATAGTGGTCCTTCTCTTGATGCCTCCCTCACTTGTGATGAATCTACTTTACAAATTTCATCCTTGGATGAACATATTGCAAGCTCTTGAATATTAGGGTAGATAATATGGAACAAGAGAATGAGACCTTAGACACAAATGACAATCAAATAGAGTCTTCTCCTAATGTCCACACTATCGATAAACAAGACAATCAAACCATTGATCATTCCCCTACTTGCGATGAAGTCATTTTAGAAGAACCAACTCATGAATGTCAAGAACATTTGATTAGTTGTTCTCCTAAAAACTCTCCTCCTAGGGAGAATATCACAGTTCTAGAACATGGAAACCATAGTAATGTGTCTTCCTTAGATAAACAAGTTATTCTCAGTTTCCCTTTATTAGAGATACATCAAACCAATACCGTTGAGGTTATGAATGCACAAGTGTCCATTAGATCCCCCTCAATCAATGGACCTCATACATACCCCGTGGGACATCCTACGAATCCTCTCATTCTTTACCCACCTTCACACAAACAACAAACTCAACCCCAACCTGAACTCGTTCTTTACCCACCATCACACAAACCTCCACCTCCACCTAAACCCAAGTTTACCCTTTATCCACCTATGCATGATGTTGTTGCTCACACACATTACACTCAAAACAATTCACGACAACAACAACCCACCCCAACACCATTACCTTTTCCTAATTCCATCTTGCCTAGTGCTCCTCAATTAAATCCTAGGGAGTATGATCTTGTTGAACAACTTAAAAATACTACTACAAAGATATCCCTTTGGGACCTTCTTCATAATTCACCTATCTATCACACTATGCTCCAAACGACCTTACAACAAATTCCTATCCCTTCTAATGCAAAACAAAATGACATAGCAACCCTCATTCAAGGATTAAATGCTGACATTTTTTTCCACCAAAGTGAACTTCCCCCTTTGGAAATGCAAAAAAAAAATGAAGCTTTCATAATCCTATCTCAATACAAAAGAATAGGGATAAAGCAAACCCTTGTTGGCAATGGCTCATCCCTTAATGTGTGTAGTGTAAATCTTTTGGATAGGTTGCATGTGGACAAATCAACAATTCGACTTGATTCCTTGTCTGTCCAAGGATTTGATAACGTAGGAAAACAACCACTTGGTGTGATCACTTTGCCTCTTAAAGTTGGGGAGGTTACATTAGATACACCAATTCATGTTATGCCTAACAATCTTTCCTATAATCTCATTTTAGGCAGACCATGGATTCATGCAATGAATAGTGCACCTTCCACTCTTCATCATAAAATGAAATACATCTACAACAACAAAGTATACACACTTGATGTTGATCCCGAGCCTTATAGTGACCTACACCTTGAGAACAACAACGAAAATCCCTTCAACACATCCACATCAACTACACAAGTGGAACCTGTACAACAGAACAACAAACTAGATGATATATTGGGGTTTCTTAAACTTCACACCAACACTCATAGGTGAGTACAAGCTAATAAACAAAGATTCCAATAAGGCACATGAAAAATTAGTCATGTCAACACAAAACTTGAAAAACCCTTCGAAAGCATCCACCTCGACCACTTTTGACCAAAACATTGCAAATTACACAACCTTTGACAAACACAACAACGAACAACCACCTGATTCCAAAGCAATGAAAAAGCTTTATGGCAAAGGTTATGAACTTATGAAACAAGTTGGCTATAATGGAAAAGGATGTGGTGCTAGAGAACAAGGTTTCTATGTCCCCATCGATCCTCACACACAAGAAACCACTCATGGTCTTGGTTATTGTCCTTTGATAGAAATAAACAAGTCCTCACTCAACATCAATACTACCACAGAACACCACTCTAAGATAACTTTAACAATCGCACATCCTGAACTAATAGACACTACCGGTCTTGATGGTTATTGTTTGAAAACAAAGACATCTTCGCTTAATGTCAATATCATCTCAAAAAACAATAATAATTTGAGTTCGTTAGATTTTATACCCTCCTACAAAGGAGGGAACAAAATTTTGCAATCTAAACAGTCTTGCGTAGGTATGACATCTTGTACATCTAAGAAAAAAGTTTATTTGTCACAAACTACAGGACCACCTTCTACCATTGATCAAGAGGGTATCTTGTCAAGACTTCTCCAAGATCACTTGATCACCCTTCTACCATTGACAAATGGTCGAAGCTTGATCCACCCCATTTTCATTTCCTTTTAGTTCTTGACATTGTATGATCATGTATCTTGTCTTGTTGCAACTCATTCACGTTTTGTGTGTCCTCTTGCACTTATGTTGGTTTGACTTAGGATCTTGGATCCTAGGGGTTTACGCAACCTCCTTTGATATTTTTCATCCTTTGTCATTTGCGTTGGTATGATTGGACTCTTCTTGAATGTCTACTTTAGTGTGAGTTTGAAGCAAGTTCATCCTCTCACTAAAGTGGGGGCTTAATGTGTCACCAAAAAGTGTATACTTTTCTTGATATGGGAATAATTGATGATAAATTGGACTTGATGAGGCCTTGATTTGGTGTTGTGGGGTATTTTACACATCCACACTATGTCTTGGACCCTTGTAAATTGAATAAAATGCATTTAACGATGTCTTGTGTAGGCTTTGTAAAGTTTTGTAAAAGAATTTCACACTTCTCTAGACTTAATGGACCCATTTTTCCCTAATTCAATTTTGCAAAATGTATTTAATGACATTTTCACATTAATCTAAAGGGCCTGTAAACTGAATTTGACTTTAATCTAGTGTTGTAATGTGTCTTACACATTCAAATTGGATGTTGTTCCTTTTTAGGCTAAGTGGGCCTCATTTTAGTGTTGTAAAGTGTATTTAATCACACTTTCACATTGAATTATGTGTCCCAAGCCTTAATTCACCTTTACATCATCATTAATAGGCCCTTATTGCCCCATATTGTGCATCCCAAGGCATAATTTGATCAAATACCCAATGAAATCAACATAAGGAATGAAATTCCTCATTTCCCAACATTCCAACTAAGAAAAGGGCTCCTTTGGGACTAAGTTTCCCATATGGGTGAATGAGTCCCTGTTAAGTGGGACTAAGCCGCCCAACATGGCGACTTAGTCCAATTTGGCCTATTTTTGAGTTTTGAGCAAGAAATTTTGGAATTTAGGTTTATTCTTTCTTCATGTCAGCCTTAAGGATCTAATTAACAAGAAAATAAGGTGAATTTCCTATAAATACAAGTCTTTAAACCATAATTCATATCTCATCTTAACTTATCATCATTCATCCATCATTCATCATGTTCTCAAGTCAAGCAAGCTAGGTTTTTCTGATTGCAAATCATCAAGATAGCTTCCACGTACATTCAAGGGAAGATTCTTCATGTTTTGCTATAGAAATTCAAGATCAAACATCATGGAAAGGTATTAACTCCATTTTTACATGCTTCATTATATTCTTTCTTCATTTGGTTTAATTACCTAAAAAAGGGTTTGACCAAGGCAAACCCCCATGCCCTAACATTCACCATTTCTTTCTCTTTCATTGTGTGTTTGCAGATTTAGACACTTTGAGGGTTTGAGGATCATTGATGACTAGGTTGAAGACTTTTTGAAGAACTCTCCTTGCTTCTAAAGCCAAAATATCAACAAAAAGTCACTTTCAGGCCTAAAAATTAGAGCTTCAGAAGCAAACAACTGTTAGGAACCGAAGTGGAGACCGAGGTTTTCTATTTCCACTTTCAAATTTTTAGAAATTTAGAAGTGGAATAAGTCACCAATAGTGGCGACTTAGTCCCACTGAACCTAGTCTTTAGGAATATTTATAGTTTCAGATACCCATTTGGCAAAAACAACTTTCTGGGTAGTTTCCCCAAACTGGGACTAAGTCACCCAGCTTGGTGTAAGTGTCCTAGTTGGCTCAAAAATCAAAATTTCCATAATTTTAGAGGTCTCTGCAATCCCCAACCAGCTCTTCATTAGTTTTCAAGTGCATATTTTTTTTCTTGCCTCTTTATTTTGTTCTTTATTGCATCTATTGCATCTTTCTGCATATTACAGTGTGTTTTCTAGCACTTTGCATTTCTTAGGTTTTGCATCATTAAATCATTTTCTTTTCAGATCGCTACATTAGTAAATCATAATTAGACATATTACATCTCATTTACATTAATCTTGAGTGTAGATATTTGCATTTTGGACCCTATCCCTTTCTCCTTTTAGGTGAAAAACCCTAGAAGGAGCTAAAGCAGTTGGGCAATCCAAAATCATGGTCCACAATTTGAATGGCACTTTGGATTATGGGTTATGGTATCCTAGAGATATTGATTTTACACTAAGTGCTTATATAGATGTGGATTGGGTTGAATATCTAGATGACATAAAGAGTACAAGTGGTGGTGCATTCTTTCTTGGTTGTAGATTGGTGGCATTGTTGAGTAAAAAACAAGATTCACTCTCTTTGTCTATTGTTGAAGTTGAGTATATTGCTGCTACATCTTGTTGTACAAAAGTTCTATGGATGAAAAAGACATTGAAAGATATCATAGTGGTGTATGATGGTCCTATTTCCATCTTCTATGATAACATAAGTGAAATTAACATTTCAAAGAATCCAATGATGCACTCGAGGATGAAGCGTATATCTATCAGGTATCATTTCTTGAGAGAAAAGGTCATGGAGAATGAAGTAAAGCTTGAGTATATCTCTTTGAAGGATCAGATTGCTGATATATTTATGAAGGCTCTTACTAAAGATACTTTTGAGTAGCTCCAGTAGAAGTTAGGGGTCATTTCCCCTCCTTTCTTAAACTAGGTGCATATGCAAATGCATCATTCTGGTGGATCTATGGATCTATCTTTCTTCTGGACTGATGTTTTTGTGGCTACCTCTCAAGGGGAGCAAATAGTTTCAAGTGTTGTCATTGTATGAGTATTCTATTTTCTATGTCAAAGAGGAAATCAATGTAAAATATATTTGTCCTTTGCCATTGATGTCAAAGGGGGGGGAGAAAGAAAGTGAAAAAGAGGATAGAAAGAATGTGAAAAAAAAGATAGGAAGAATGAGAAAAATATTATCTACTAATGGGGAGAAACAAAAAGAAAAATCTTGAGAAGTATATTCAGAGCTAGTATGTTGTCTTTGATGGTTTTTCACATCATGTGTTGGCATCAATGACAGAGGGGGAGATTGTTGCAAGAATGGAAAAGAATGAAGGTGTTGTCATTGATTTCAACTGTTCAATTGGTTGTTAACTATTTGTTTTTGTCATTAATGTCATGGTTGCAGGTTATTGGTTGTATATGTTGAGGATATTGAGAAAATTGCATTGAATAAAATTTGTAGGCGTTCATTAGTTGCTCTGAGTTTTGCTCCAAGATTTTTTCCTATGTTTGTATGGTTCAGATATGTTGGTCATGGTTGTTGGATTTTGATATATCCAAATTTTTGGCTCGTGATTCATTGTGCAGTGTGTGTTATGTTCACCAGTTGTGAACTGTAGTTTTCTGTGTTCTGGTTGAGGTCTGAGAGAAAAGTTGTTGGTCCATATTTCTCTTTGGTGAAGTCTTATGACTTGCGGTTCTAGATTTGAGTTATTATTGTATTGAAGATAATTTTGGTATTTGGAAGGTTCATGCTTAATTTTTCTATGTGTTTTACACTGGTTTGGTCAACCTTATGTTGAACACTATCTTCAGAATTGATGTTGCGTGTTGGATCTATTTGGGTCCTCACTAAGTGTGTGTTTGGGTTGCCCTCATTCTAATCCCACCCTAGGATGTTTTGGTGCTGACCTAATTTTAATTTAATGTTGGATGGCCGACTTTGGATATGTTTCAAAATTGGAGATGGTATAAATGAAAGATTAGTTAGTGGTGAGAAAGGAAAGTATAAAGAAACATAAGTGTGAATAAATTGAGTAGATAGATACGAGATTGATGCAAATCAGTGAGTGTTTGTGATGTGAGTGTAGAAGATCAGTGCAAAGCTTAAATTTTGAGTTTTCAAATGCAGTGATATGAAGGTGTACTCTAGCATTCATGCTTGTCTATGAGTATTTGAGAAAATTGTGGTGGATTTATCTATTGCATTGAGATTGTCTTCTCTCTGTAACATATCTCTTCTATATTATTTGTATCTCTGTGGCAGTGAGCCCTTTGGGTTGTTAGCCCTATTGGATAGTGAGTCCTAATCTAGATAGTGATTCCTTGTTTTGGTGGTGAGCCTTTTGTAATCAATTTTGATATTCTCTATAGTGTGAGTTAATCCTCAATGTGGATTTTCCATTATTGGGTTTTCCACGTAAATCTGGTGTTGTGTTTGTGTGAGGGTTTTTCAGTTTCTGCACTTGCACTTAATGTTTATTCATTTAAGCAGTATTAATGATTAGTTACAGTGAATGTTTTTAAAGGTTTTATTTTGTGACAACTTATTCAACCCCCCCTCAGTTGGCCTATCCAAAATTTAGAACCATGAATAAGCATTCATAATCTTCATCATCCAAATAATCAGATTCATCATCATATATAGTGGCATCTTCTTTAACATAATAATTCTCCTTAGGACTATAGTTTGAAGCTTTGAGAGGACATCTTCAAGCATACTGACCAATCTTTCCATACTTAAAACATTTTGAAAGGAAACTTACCTCTATATTTTCTAGTGCCCTTTTTCAATCTTCTCACAAAATTTGCTTCTACATCATCAACATCATCCTGGTCTAATTCCTCATTCTTCTCTACTTTTCCAACTTTAAAAGTAGTCTCCTTTTTTACATCATTTGCACTAGAAACTCTCAATTCAAAAGTAGCTAATGCACCAAGCAACTGATCTCTAGAATAATTATTCAAATTCTAAACTTTCTCAATATAAAAACTTTATGGCTATAAGATTTAGTAAGAGTTCTTAGTACCTTTTTTACCACCTCATATTTATCTAGATTTCCACTAAGACCTCTGATGGAATTAACAAATTCATCCACTCTATGCATGTAGCTTGTAATATCTTCATCTTCTGTCATCCTTAGGTTTTCAAGCTTGATCTTCATATTTTGCATCTTGGTTTGCTTGACCTTATCATTTACTTCATAGATACTTTCCAACTTTTCTAGATTTCACCAATAGTTTTAAGACTCATAAATTCACACAAGTTCTGAATTAGAAAGGCCACTCAAAAGAGCATACCTTTCTTTTCCACTATTCTCATATTACATGATTTCATCATCAGTACTCAAACCATTGCAAGTATTTTTTATCTAGTTTCAATATATTTCCAAACTCCAAACCGTAGAGAGGTAAGGAAACCTTCCATCCTCATCTTCCAAAATGCATAATCAGATCCATCAAACAAAGGATACTCCTTTTATGCCATCCCATATTACCGCAAGTGGTTAATATTTCTTCTAAGGAACCTTGCTCTGATACCAATTGTTTAATGCACAAGACAAATGAGAGGGGGGTGAATCAGTTGTATATTAAAACATCAATACCCTCATTAACATTCAGATCTACATTAGTCCATAAACCCTTAACAACCATTAAACCCTTATCATGAATTACCAAAATGTAAACATGAGAATAAATAATGAAAACACATATAAACACATGAGAACACTAGATTTACATGGAAAACCCAATAAGGTAAAAACCACAATGAGGATTAGCTCACAATATAAAGTAATTGCAACATATAATACAGTAGGCTCATTGTCAGAGGGCTCACTTCCCAAAAGAAAGAAGGGCTCACTATCAATGGCTCACTACTAGAATAGAAAGAATAAGAAAGAAGATTGTTATAATGAGATCCATCTTAGAGCAACTTAAAATTTCCACCACTACTTCACCAGAATATTCATAGTCTCTCTATAGAATGTAGAAACCTTATGTTCACTACTTCTAGTAGTCTTAGGCATTAAATCTCACACTTTTTCACTTCACATTACACACTTCCCTTATGTTTTATCCATCACACATATATATTGTCTGCAACCTTGAAAGCAATCTACAAGGTCGACACCAAAACATTCCCATGGTGGAGAGGAATGAAGGAAGACCACATGATGCCTTAACTCAGACCTAAATCCACTCATACACACCATGCCACACTTCCATAAACATCAAAGAATATCCACAATTAGAGTAAACACCCAAGGTCAATTGAACCTATGTTAACACCATTAAATAGTTAAGTACACACTTCCTTTGATTCAAAGATGACTCATGGACCACACACATCACTTTAACACAATCTAGAATATTCTATCAACACCTTGAAATCTAACAAATCCTTCACAACATCATATGCCAGAATAACACATTCATCATGTACACCTAGTTTACCTTCTACATATTGTAACACATGAATCCAACCTTTCAAAGCACCAAAATTCGAACAATTCAGATTGGATATAGATATGAGCACTTTAAGTATACACTCGGATCTACAAGACTGAAAACCATAATGCGGAGAAATGTGGAGCAAAACCATTTCTCTCAAACTGCTTAGACAATTCACACTCGTAAACACAACTTTCTCTACACAACGATCCAAAACAAGAAACTCTAGATATAACACCTCTGAAAACCTCTAAGAAACATATTTGAAACATACAAGAAGATCTTTAGCCATGGGGAAATGTAGAGCAAAACACTGAACACCACTCTGTCACACTGAACACTCTTCACCACACTATTTCCTCTTTTATTCAAATTTTCTCAAAAGGACTTGGAAACCAAGCACCATAAACACATTCTCATCATCTAGAACACTTCTACAACATCTCAACCACACAAGAGGTTGAACATCACCAACACATGCTCATCAAAGCATCTTTGTAGGTTGACATCAATGACAACACAAAATTCCAACATAACATTCCAAGATGCACAATTAAGATTCATAAGATCCAAATTTTCACGAGATCTCCTTCTCATTTCTAAAATAATCAAAGAATTTTGGTAATATGCCCTCTTTTTCCACCCTTTTGGTAGAAGGCATAAGAATGATCACACTATTCTTTTTTCTTTTCTGCTTGACAACGTGCAAGCTTCCCTTCCCTAGAGGGATAATATTTGGGATTTTTAAAGTTTTTCTTAGTCTTTTTAGGTTTTCTTGGGGGCTCATCCTTAGAATCAACCTTCCCTTTTGTGGCCTCCTTGGTAGCAAAGATTCCTATATCTCATGTAGACTCAAGGCTTGTACATATATTTTTACCTTCCAAGTTAGGGGTACAAGAAAGTGATGTTAGTCCATCATAGATGGCCACCTTCCCACATGGCCTTCACTTGGGTCAATTAATAGATTTTTGTTTCTAGCTCACTAAAGCCTTTATATATGTGAATTAATTTGTCACACTCATCCTTCTTTTCAATCACTGGACCACTAGAATCACCCGAGATATTAAAGCAGTAGATTATTCCATTGACTTTTTATTTAACCTATTTTTTATATATTGGAACTTCCTAATGATCCAGATTGGTATTCTTCTTATCTTCTGCTAGTATCTTGTAGATTAGTAGTGTTTTGATTTTGATTTTGATTTTTATTTACTATTTTCTTCACCATGGAAGGTGACTTATTTTCAATATTTTGAGGGTTATCCCCTTTTACTTAGATTCTAGGCTTGCAAAGTTTTCCACATTACACTCCTTGAATTCTTGATTTTTATGCTTAATTATAAAATCTTCAGCTTCTGTAGACTCCTTGTTTCTATTATTATTTTTTTCTTGCTTTGTTTTTTTAATATTTAGTATTATTTTTTCCATTACAAGTTGTTGGGAATTTTTTTCTAACAACTCTATTTTCAAGCATTTCCTTTGAGAGACAGTGGTTGTTATTGATTTCATTTGAGTGATTATCCTTATTGAGGGTTCCACCCATATCAGGTGTGGTTTTTTTATTTGTTTGTTCCAGTTTATTTATTAGACTATCAGACTTATTAGTTATTTTAATTGAATCAACAGTTAGTGTTGTTCTTTTGGTTGCTAATGATGGCTCTCAAGGATCTGATTCTCTATCTTGGGTCGGGTTTTGTTGCATTCCTTCTAGGCTGTTAGCCCTTCTGTGTGCTCTGACCCCTTCAGATTCTACAATAGAACTATTGGTAATAGAATCTAGTTTCTCCTTACCAACCACTTGATTTTTCAAAGACATTTTTGAAGAAGTACCAATTTCTACTTGCTCGTGTTGATAGGGGTGTGATTAGTAGCTTTCCTATGAATTAGGGGGTAGTTTCTTCACAAATTCCCCTTTCTTTTATAGAGGTAGCATGCATTAATGCCACTAATAATTTCAATGACACAATTGATGGTTCTTGAATCCAATTTAACATCTAAGAACTCTGGGATGTCCACACTAGGATATACGGATACTAGAACCCTAGCATCCAAGTGTGGAGGGGGGGAGATTCAATATTTTCCACCCTTATGGTACTTCCATAGGGTTCCATTAACAGTGGGAAAATTTTCTAAACCCGAGGAGGCACATCCTTTATTACTACCGATCTAGGGGTTGACAAAGCCAGAACTTCATCATTCAAAGCCTCGGGTGACCATGCTAGGGAACGAAAGACTTATTTGCCCACATTCCATAATTGTTTTTTAATCACAGTTTCTTGTGTTTTCTAATTTGTTAGAAAGATAACGAATAGCCCACGTTGGACCATTCTACAATAAGAATATTGAATCCCTAAATTCTTTCCCTAGAGATGTCTAATAACCATTCATCCATGTATTTCCTTGTCGAACCTTTAAAAATGTCCACGATTGCTAAAAAATTATAGTATTTTTTAACCTTTTGTCTTCCTCTAGAATAGCTTTATTCAACTCAAGGTTTGAAACCAAGACAACGTTTCTAGGGGAGGCATAAGGACACTTACCTCATCTTTCGCATCCCCCATCTTTGGCTTCCTCGCTGAATTGCATGAGAAATTTCACACTAGGCGAGAGGTTATTTCTTTCCTCAACCACAATGTCTCTGAAAGACCTAGAATATGAATTGCTAATTTTTCCTCACTCAACTCTTTTATTGAATCATCAGGGGATCTGGATATCCCTTGGACATTATTAGGATAACACCCTTAGGTCAAATCCACATGCATAAAGACATAGTTCCAAAGAGACAACCTCACTCGCACATACAAAAAGTCCACTTGGAAGGTAGAATGAAGAAAAAATAAGGGCATTATTGGGCCCATACAAAAATAATCAAACCTACGTGGAGGAGGTCGAACCTCCTCCACTGCCTCATACAAAACCCTCAATCAGATGTTGTTTGATATCCTTTCTACATGCTTCGCTCCTCAATCTATTATTCATCATCTCTCACAATTTTGAATCCATTAGCCTCATTTCTATAATTTAATATTTAAAATATTAACTATAAATATTATTTAAAAATAATTTAGAGAAAAGTTTAAAAGTCATTTATTTAATATTAAATAGATGAGAGTTAAAAGTAATATAGATAATTTAATTATGTCTATCTAAAAGCAATTCAAGACATCAATTTTTAACTATTTTTTACTTATTATTTTATTTACTGAAAAATATTTTATTTTAATTAAGAATTAGTTAAAAAATATTTTATTTCATTTACATTGTATTTGAAGAACTATTTTTATTTACTTAAATTATATTTTATTTAGTAGTTAATTTATTATATTTATATTGTTTACTTGAAGAATATGAGTTATTTTATAATCATTTTCTATAGATGAGTTATTTTATAGTTTTAATGTTTATATATAGAGTAATTGCATGAGACTCTTTGATGCCACCACAAAAGACATATTAACTTAATGAATATTAATAAAGAACAAAATATTTTAATAAATTTTAAATAAAAATTATTATGAAAAATAAAGTAAATATTGATGTAAAGAGATAATAAAAGAATAAAAAATAATTATAAAAAATGAAAACATAAATTATTAATCAAAATTATAACAAAATTCAAACTCATATTAATCAAAATTAAACAATTTTATTTGAATTTTAAAAGATGAAATCCAAAATTAATTTATATTATCTATTTTAATGATTGTGTGATGAATGACATTATAAATTCTACAATAGATATACTTTTTCCACAATAAACATTTAAATTAAAGTGCTTGAACTTTTATATATGCATATTTTTATAGCACTCAATGATCTGATGATTAATGAACTTTTGATAACGTCATAAACTCCAATTATGATCTCATAACCTGTAACAAAATAACTTAAAAGCATCATCACTGCCACATGTCTTCTTGTATAAGTCTGCACTTCAAAAACATTCTCAAATTCCACTTATTCCTTGAATTTGAGCAGTATTTCAAAGCATCTAAATAACAGTGATAACTAAACTATCAAGTAGCTAAGCTATAGTAGGCAAGAATGCATATATCAGATAGTCTCCTTTAACCCAAGAACACAGTGGAGTTAGAATAGAGAAAAAAAAGTTTCAACCTTATAAAAAATCACCTGAAACAAAACAATTGATTGATTGTTGAGGTGAAATCTGGAGCAAGAATGCACTAAATTGAGATTAATATTTCAGATTGAGAAAACTTTATATACCATACATCTTCTATGAGGCCATAGGAAATGGTGATTAGCATCTGGCATCCCAAAATCTAATTTTATTCTTACAGCTATCAATTTGACAGCAGGTAACAATGTCAGGGACTCTTAAACAAGGATTCTTAACATATTCTAAGTTTTGACTTGTTTAGATGATTTATCTGAAATAACGCTACTAAAGAGACTCTGCTGAAGATTATAAAACCGTAAATGACATGATAATATATATAATTAACATGTAGCATCTCAAAATCCAATTCCATTCTCAGAACTGCCGATGTGACAAAAGATAACGCTGTCAGGAAGTTTTAAACAACACATTCTAAACTTTGACTTGTTTAGATGGTTCATCTGAAAAAACACTAATAAAAAAACCCTACTGAAAATAATTAGAAGATTGATGACATGATAAAAAATGATAATTAACATTTCGCGTTGCAAAATCCACTCCCATTCCCACAGCTGCCGATGTGGCAGCAGGAAACGGTGCCAGGTAGTCCTGAGCAACCGGCATCGTCGTTGCACTGGTATTGAAATTGAGAGCATGATCCTTGTGCTGAAGCTCTGATCATCCTCACCATTATTATGGCCATTAACAATATAACCACCTTCCTAAAAAACTCTGCACTACACATTTTCATTGCCATTTTCCCCTCCTGAAACAAATCACACAAGTATGCTCATTTCAGTTGTAGATCTTTCCTGCAACATCATTAAATAACATCTGGATTGCCCATTTCGTTTTCAGTATTCTCTTTTTATAATCGCCAACTTCACCGGCCATTTAGATTTTCTGGCCAGAGAATAGGCCGGCCTGTTCACATATGAAATGTAACATATGATGGAGCGTATCTGTAAAGCTTAGCTCTGTCCAGTGCCCCAAGAAGTGGTTGCAAGGGAAAGACGAGCAGATTTGTCCTATGTGTGATGGTCGGATCCTACCGAATGTGAACTTGTGCTCTATGACTACTCTTTTTAATATCTGGGGCTGGCAGTATTTACAAATATTTTGGAAGGATATCTTTGTTATATTATTAGGTATAAGATTGAAGACAGCAGGGAAGTATCTTAGAATGATGTATACATAATCATTATTTATTTTAAGTATATCAAATCTAAGTGTTTTGCTATTGATTGCTTTTTAAATGTTTATAGGATATGAGAAGACATATGATGTTTTAAGATGTGAATGGATGTAAATGAATGCATTGGAATACATACACAACATTAAATCATACAAACATGTGCTTAGTCAGTCTAAGATAGGAAAAAATGGGTAGCAATTTTGAAAAGTTAAGGATTAAGTTTGCAACCAGAAGGATGACCCCAACTACATAATTGATCCTTGCCATCTCAAATGATGAAATTCAAGTGGACAGTATATATATTAAAATAGGTTTTAATTAATGTGTAATATAGGTAAATGTATCAAAGTACAAGTATGAATAAGATAAGGATAAATGTGTGGGAATATGTGTGTATAGTAATGCATAAAGTCTAGGGAAATGATCCCAATTTCACACAAAATTGTGTCATTTGTTAATTTGTAAATTTATTGAGAGACTTCCTTGAATGTGAACAAAAATAAATGAGAAATGATATGGGCACATTAATTTCACCATTTCATTTTACCCCCACTTTGAGGTACATATGAATCCTAAAATGATCATGCATCTCAATGTATATAGAACTCACAATTTTATGTATGTAAAATAAATATCTAAGCATAAAAATATTTCACAAGGATCCATGTAAAGTAATTAACCCCAATAAATGTGATCATATAAGTTCATCCTTGGTATGTTCTCTCCATAGGAACCTACAAAACACAAGATAAATATGCACATTTGAGTAGTTTATGTCTTGCAAATGAAAATGAGGTACAAAATAGGAGATTGCTTAGACATCTTAGAAAAATTAAAACAAGAAATGAGAAAAGTTAGGGAATTCCATATATTCAAACAAATAATATTTTGTTTGTCTTGGTAGTCATAGGATGACAAGGAACATAGGGTAGTGATGTGTCATTTAAAATTTGGCTCATGAAATTCATCCAATCAAGCTGATGATTCTCTATGCAACACCTATCACTACCTAAAATATCAAATATGAATGTTAGTGACAATATATGTCCACCTTCAGTTGGTTGCATCTATGGGAAGCAAGGAATTGGAAGAAGGGAAAATAATACATGGCTCGTATAAATATAATCTAAAGATAAGAACATAAGCCTAGATGAATGATGTAATGAAATAATATTTTAAGTGCATCATGTAATAAGCAAGTGTAACATTTAAATGATGAAGGGGTAAATGCATGAAGTTGGGTCCACTTCTCTTGGAAGTTTTGGACTTAGGCAAAAATGCCTAATCGGGCAGAGCGAAATGAGATCCTGTTTCGCTTTGAGACCCCAACCTAAAAGTGGGATCATGTATTCTAGAAACAGGATCCTATTCTAGAAATGGGATCACGTATCCTGAACGGTTAAAAAATTCAAAAAAAAACTAAACGGGATCCCATTTCTTAAAATTTCAATTTCTGGCCCATTTTTTGCTATGGGTTTCAGGTCAAAAAAAGGCTTGGAGAGCCAACCCTTAGCTTTGGACCTACTTTGACCTACAACTTGAAGGTCATATCAGTGTCACTAGAAAAGAGTGACTTTGGACATATGTCTAAAGATGATTTTGTAGAATTTTTTAACGAAATTAAAACTCATTATAGATGAGACTATGTAGATTTCAAATATGTATTTTTTTTTACAATTGGATTATTTTTCTATTTTTTATTTATTTTATGAAATTGGTCCATAAACTTGAGATAACAGGTTTTGTTATTTTTTTAATGACTTTTTACTTTTTACATTTTTTGAAAAAAATATATATATGTCAACAATCTTTAGACAATTATTTTCAATTTGAAAAAAAATAAAAATGATAATTTTAGGTCTACTTATGCTTGACGTACACGAGGGGTTTTCAAAACATCAATTACGACCAATAAAAAATTAATTCAAAAAATTACAAAAAATTACAAAAAAATATCCTCAACAATCTTCAGTGTCTTACAAATCTTTTCCCAAAACGATTCAAAAAATGCTTTTATTTCGGTCAAAATATGGTTGATGTACACATGCATGGCATGGTCTTGAAAAAAGTGACTTTTAAATAATGGTTTTTAGACATTCCTATTGAAAATTAATTTATATCATCTGGGTATTAAAAAAAATACATATTTAGAAACTAGACTCTAATTACTACATTTCATATTACTAAATTTTTTTAAGATTCAACCTTTAGGTGCTTCAAAGTTTTAGGTCAAATGTGACAAATTTTGGAAATCAAGAAAAGCAGTACACTCAACTTCTTGCACACACCCGAAGCATAATAAGCACATGTAGGCTAGATATGAATCTCTAGGTAGAATGATTTCCCCTAGAAAGAGAAAAACAATAGATGGTGGTGTAGCCCTTAATGTATAAGACCACCCACGTAAGCATATAAGGCCATAAAAAATGTATACGTCATCATTGTTGTAGCATGAGAATACAATCTAGTATAAGGCTATATGTCCCTCATGGTAACATGAATATGGATTAAAAAAATGTGAAATAGGGAAGACATGAGAATTCTGATAATTATGACAATGTGGGTATGGAGTGTGTTGGTGTGAAAGGAGTGATTTACCTAGCTAATTCATCACCTAACTCCTATTCACACTAGCGAAGTTTAAGTTTTACTTATGGTACATATAGGATAGTTATCACTTTACATCTCAAGTCATAAGATTAAAACACATGTCATAATCTTATGCAATCATATGTTCAATTTGGTGCATATCATACTAGTTCCCTTTGTAATCTCAATCTATTCAATCCATTATCATTTGTATATTTCCATCCTTTGATAGAATATAATTATTCTCTGATAGTTGATCTCTCTTATGTTTTCATAGAAATTCCTAGATCTTGGGTGGCTACAATCCTCAACCAAATCTTACATGGTATACAATATTCTATATTAACTCTTATAGAGTGTCAAGGAGGGGAAAACATGATGTACCCAACATAAAGGTATGGTAATGTCAATATGTTATGCAAGGGGGAAAGCATGATGCCCTCCAATGTGAGTGTAAATGCTAAAGATATGAAAAGAGGAATGAAAAGGGTCAAGAAAGATATGATGCCCCCAATATATAAGGATATGAAAATGAATGTGCCTATGGTACAAAGAATGAAACCATGATACCCCTAGTATTTTATGATAACTCTAATTTAAGTATGATATGAAAATATGGGTTATATATGTAGCTCCATGAGTTTTATGTATAAGGCCCACAAGTGTTGTGCCTTTGTTCTTATTTCATAGTTTTGTATTTGATTTTATTTATATTATTTTGTGATTACATTAGATATTGTGTTTGTATTTGAGACATGTTACCATTTTACAATTGAATAATTATGATCTTTTAGCTTCACTATTTTTAATATGTTTATGAGATGTTAGTTAATTCATTATTATTGTTAAATATTTTTAGGGATTAATGAGTAAATATGGTTTAATAATGCATCTTTTTATTATCAATATTATGATATAATTAGATAATCATTATTGATATATGATTTATATGATGTAATTTGTAAGATTTATGTGCCTTTCACGAATGTATGCATGTGATGGTTATTTATTTCACTATATTTTTCTTATCATTATATTAGATATGCTTTAAGTTTACTTCAATGTGTAGGACACAAATTCAACCAATAGTGGTTATTATCAAAGATGCACATATAAGTTTTTTTGAGTGTATTTATCCATCTAGTTACATGAGAGGTAATTATATCTATGATGTATGTGAGACCCTACCTTTTCATGGTCTTGTTGATTATATATGTATTTTATTTTTCTTTTCCAATGTTTCATGTGCTTCTATGTTTGGACATTATACATGAGTTTTATGAGCGATGGTTGTTCCTATACATCAATGATGTTTATATGTTTGGTTGCTATTGGATATGGTTAACTGGCTAATTTTATCTAACTAATGGTTGTTGTGATTTCTCTATGATAACCAGACGAGTTAATTTTGTTGATTATGTAAGTATGTGTTGATTGAGATTTACATTTATGACGCATTATTGGTTGATTATTTGTTAGTGGTAGTGTTATTATGTTTATCACATGGATTATGTTATGTTGATACTTGTTGTTGAGAGGATGAATTTTATTATTATTAGATGATTACCTAATATGACTATGCAAATAGGTGATATTGTGGATATGAGATTTGATATGTTAATGTTTTCTTCTGATGGCTATTGATTTAAATCATTTCTAGGTATGATTTCCTAGATGATTATTTTAGATAAGAAATTTTGGAAAATAATTATTTTCAAAGTGTTAATTTAATAGAACTGCTTTGGCTATTATTATTTATACAATATACTAACACCTTTTTTTTTAATGAGCAGGTGAATGTTGCTAATGGTGGTTGGGGTCACATAGCTCCTTATGTGTTTTCCTAGTGTAACAACAAACCTAGACTCGTATGGAGTACTAAGGTCTTTTTGGCCCATGTTGTGAAATATGTGTTGTTGGTATTATGTGAATTTTGGGTTAATGTGATTTATATTTATTTAATTGTCTTTTGAATGTTTTCTTGAGTGATTTTTAATCTTTTGTTATTTTATTCACTTTTATAAGGCTTAAGCTTCAATTTATGGTTTAGAAAGTTGCCTAGATATGGGGTTTAAAGGTTAGGAGTTATTTTTTTAATCATGAAACACTTTAAAGGGTGTTTACAGCCCACTTTTATTTTCCCACTCTTAAAAGTGGAAAAAAATGGAGTTGGTTGGGTAGTTTAGGTGGTTAAGGAGAGACGGTTTCTTTTTCCCTTCTATTTATTTTTTCTCCTTGAGCGAAGAAGGGGATTTTTCTTTTGAATTATTCTTTAGTTTCTTGAAGATTTTCCTTTAGTAAAGTCAAACTCTAGGTGAAGAAAGAGAAGAAAAATATAAGAGAGGGCTTAGAGAGAATCTTCCACAATTTAGATAGCAAATCTCTTGGTAAGGTGTACCCTTTTTGTTAGATCTTTGTTTGATGTGTAAAGGAATGTTTGAAAAGTCGATCTTTGTTTATGAAATCTATGTGAAATTCGATATTGAATCCTTTGTGATATTTTTTTTAAGATTGTGTGTTGGGGTTTGCCTTGGTTGTGATTTTCCACCTTGTTTAGGTTTTTACATAAATAACCATTGATTTGTTAAAAGGAAGAAATAGAAATATGTGAATGCAAATTGCTGTCATTTGCAAGATATGTTTTTGTGAATGTTATAGGTGTAAAATTTATTGAGGAATCTATGTGATAAGTGTTGCACAAATGGTTACCATTACACCAAAATATCAACATGTTAATGTCTAATACAACCGCCAGAGTTAATGAATACACAGGAGTTGGTTAAGCCACGTCACAAACCCAAGCATTGTGTTGCACAACATAAGGAGACCAAGGGTGCACACCTTGCAACAATCCCCCCAATGCAAGTGAGGGGTTTTGAACTTGTGACCCAGGCTCTGATACCAATTGTATGAAAGATGGTTGTTGTTGCACCAAAAGAATGACCTGTTAATTCCAAATACAACTACCAAAGTCAATGAATCCACGAGAGGAGATTAATCCATGTCACGAACCCAAGTGTTGCACTACACAACACAAGGAGACCAAGGGCGTACACCTTGCACAAATAAGTTTTTTTGTACCCTAGAAGAGCTATGTGACCCCTAGCTTGGGGGTGGGTTGAAGTTACAACCCTATGGTTGGGTAGAGATACCATTGACCAAGATTTATTTTCTTTGTTGATTCTTCTTTCTAGTTATAGGTGTTAAGTAAGGAAGATTAACTTATGTCTCCAAGGAAGATACATTTGAGTCTTGAGAGATTTGTAAAAAATATAAGAACTAAGGATGTCTAGTGACTAGAGTTCTAATTATAATTTGAGTCTATTATACTTGTTGAAAAAGATAAAAGAAACCATATGTAGATTATTGTTTTCAAGGTATGTAATGGGAATTCTTAATAGTGGACTAGAAAAATATCTACTCTTCTAATTTAGGTTAAAATTAAGGCAAGAAATGTTGTTCATTTATTCTTGTTCCATCTAGAACAAATTATATATATATAACCTCTTAAAATGAATCAAGTTTTAATATGCAATTGATATTTAATTTTAGAAGAAAAATTGGTTGTTAATTAGGGAGTGATTTTAACCTATCATGTGATATTTTAAAGAAAATTAGTTGAAGTAGTTACAAAAAAATTATACTATTGTTATGCCTTGCATAACCACCCCATTTTATTCTGGAACAAAATGGGTCCCCCTTTCTTTTTGGTTTCTTTGCCTCTGTTATTTTCTTTTGCTCTTGGGGTTCTTTTGTTTTCTTCCTGAGTTGTATGTTGGTTCTGTTAAATTTTGGTTATGTTTTAGCTTGAGTTGGTTTTCTTCTTGCTGGAAATTCAATGACATTATCATAGACAATAGTGTATCTTAGGATAATATATCTTATGTGCTTCTGAGGACTGATGGGGACTTTGTTTTAAAGGATCAAATCACACACATGATGATATTTGCCAAAGGAGCTCAGTTGGAATGTATTCCTCAATCCAATTGGTCATAATGTTCCTCTAAGAAGAAAGTCAGCAAGACCTTGCAGATGTCTTGCCGACTACTAGTGCATTTGGTTAATAGGTGTTTGTGTTACCTATCGGCAAGACATCAATTATCGTCCCTGTTGTGCAGTTTTGCACACACGCCCCACTTGGAGTAGGGACCCTCTTTTGATGTCTTTCGACCTTTGGTTTTATGAGATTTTCCTTTTAGAAGTTTTGAATTGTTGGTCTTGGTGGCCTTGGTCTTGCCTTGAGGCTTAATTTGGTTTAAATTGGCTTTTAGTGAAAATCTGGGTTTTGACCTAAATCCGGGATTTTCCAACTCAGGCGGATTCTCCGGGTTCTGGTTCATTGTCTGTTCATTGCTGAATTTTCCAAATCCGGGTTTCTGCTTGACTCTGGGATTTTTCGGTTTTGGCGGATTTTCTCGGACTGAGCCAAAATCCCGAACTTCGTTAAAATCCCGGTTTCTGCCATATCCGCGAAATCTGTGTTCATCCGGATTTTTCGCGTATCTTGGGATTTTCCGAAATTTCGTCTTGGGCTCGGGTTTCCAGATTTTTTAGACTTGTCTTGTCGCTCATTAATGCCCGAAGTACCTTTGCTCAGATGCATATATAGGTGAATTTAAATCTTTCAAGTATCATTTCGACTTCATTATTCACTTGTTTGTTGCCTTGGCATTTGAGTGCATCCCCTGTTTGAGCTTTGATCATCGATTTCGGGCTACGTGTGTGTGGATTGGTGGAGCGCGGATTAAGGTTTTCATTGCTAGGGCATTGTCAGTTTGCAGTTGCTTCCTCGAGTTCGAGTTTCATCTGGACTAATCCATGGTAGGTTATCATTGGCCCTTTCATCTATTTGCATGATGATTGAACTATT
Organism: Sequoia sempervirens; assembly: GCA_007258455.2. Lineage (NCBI taxonomy): Eukaryota > Viridiplantae > Streptophyta > Pinopsida > Cupressales > Cupressaceae > Sequoia > Sequoia sempervirens. The sequence goes on from VDFB02000017.1 coordinate 130,661,291, forward strand.
CTATGTTGATTGATGGTCATTTCTGGGTCGGCCCATACTTGGTCACGATTGTGTTTTATCGAATTGGGGTTTGACCCATCTTTCTGTGAAACCTCATCACCCGTGCCATCTGTGCTTGTATTTATCCATTAGATGACGAGTACATCCATTTGGATGGTGTTCTGGGTTAGATTCTTGTCCTCTAAGTACGTAATTTGCTATATTGTGCGAGGTTAGGGTTTTCTCGGTGCTCAGCCCAGATTAATGAATTTGTTTTGTCTATCTTGCGCTTGTATTAAACCCGTTCCTTTCCTTGTGAAGACTTAGAGTGCTTAGATTCATCCTTAGGAATAGCGTTCCAAACCTTGAGTTTATCCTAGTTTTCATGGCAGGAGGCTTATTCTTCAAAATTAGGGCATCATCATTTCGCCATGAAGATTAGTCATTCTAGGTCTTTTGAAATTCAAGTTCAGGTGCATTTCAAATCTTGTTGGTTGGCGTCAATTTTGGAGTCATTTGAATCCCAATTAGCAAGGTTTTACATGTTCATTCAGTCATTGGTTCATGTGTTGTCTTTCGTCGGGTTTCCGAGGTGTCCGCGGAATTTTTGTGCACCCGGATTTTCCCGGTTTCGGCCAATTCCGCGGGGTATAGCGAATTCCAGAATATTTGAGTTATCTGCGAAAATCCTTCCTGTCCGGACTTTTCCGGTTTTCCTGTCTGGTTTTACTTCTTTCGATTTTCCGAAGATAGGATTCATGGAGTAAAGGTTAAATGCTAATTTCTTGTTGCCAATGAATGAATTTCATGATTATCTTATGATCTTTTGTCTGTACTAGCGATTTATTTGACTAATGATGTTTTGGCGACAGGAATCCGTCTGGGTCGGATTTCTCTGAAATTCTGCCCCGACTGGATTTTCCCGGATTGTTTGTTTTTCCGGATTTTTGAGGATTGGTGATTTGTAAGGGATTTCAATGGCTTTATATGATTTTATACTAACCCTTTGATTGGAATATGCATGATAATTGGATATTATGGTGATCTTTTGTGGATGCAGGCCGAATCAAGCAAGGCTGCAGCTGGAAAATCTAAAGGTGACATGGAAGGATCTTCCATTTCAGAGGCAGAGAGGTTAAGATTAGACACCAAGTGCCAGCTCCCTGAAAGCAAGATATCTTCGATGTGGTCTGAAGTCTCGGACACGAACGTTGGAGCATGGGGGTATGAGGAGTTCAAGGAGAGAACAGCTCAGAAGGATCTGTCGGTCTTGAGAAAGGGAATGATGAAGTCCGAACTGGTGCATGTGGCAGGGTTTCCTCCTGCAATCCAATGCTACGAGTTAATACTTGAGTGTGCCCGGCAGTATGACTTTGACACACAGAGGGTTGTCAGTACTGAGGGAAGGGTCTTAGCAAATTTCAACCCCGTTTCTATTGCCCAGGCCTTTGACATGCCAGATTTTCCTTCTGTGTCCGCTCTGAACATGGACTTGGCCAGAACATACTATGAGAATGAGCCCACCAAGGCTCAGCAAATTATTAATGCTTGGTTGGAGAAGCCAAAGTCACATTATTCCAAATTACCCAAGTAGCTGCATAGAGTTAAATTTAGTTTGGATATCTATGATGCAATCACACTTCTGAGCAGAGTGGCAGGTTTAAAGACCGCTGGGGTGTTAGAAAATTGGATGGTTCATGTGATCAACAAGATTGAGCAGGGTTCCAATTATCACTGGGCAGGACTTATTAGTACCATGATTGATAAACAGCTGAGGGATGTCCTGGAAACCAAGAAGTTCACCATGTCTTCATAGTGATGTATGTGTTGGCTAGATTCTACCCATACAGGGGTCTAAGTCCACAGGGGACATTTGGACAAGATATAGTTTATGAGGTTTACCTAGAGTTGCACCTAGGACACAAGAATTACATGAGAGTCAATGATGCATTCACAATGCATATCACCAGGATGCTTCAAAATGCGGATTATGTAAGACTGTTAGATGGAGTAAAGGGGTTGATAAAGAATTATGGAGCCTGGTTCATTCAATTTCCCACCTTCTCCTATCTCAGAATTGATGGATGTCCGGCTGCTCCATACAGGTTGCCTAGGTACCCTACTGATCATATTGTGTTATTGGAATTGGTGAGACAAATATGTGAGTTTGATGCAATTGTCAAGAAGGAAAAGCATAAAACAGGTTTCGGTGGGGATTTCCCTCTTGGAATTGGCGTAGCAGAGGTGTGCCCTTCCATTCAATCAGCCCACACAGCAGGAGATGAATTGGCAGCTTATGGTTTCTCCTTCCATTCCAAAAGGACAAATTTTGATATCACAGGGGAAGGACAGAAGAAGGCCACCAAAGAGTACCGTCATAAGGATGACCTAGAAGACTATTGGGCCACTATCAAAGATGATTTAGAGGCAAGGAAGAAAAGGTACTCTAGGCTCCCTATTGATGTGATTAGACAATATAATGTCAAGTTGATCCCGGACCAACTGGAGGATGATGGAAATCTAGTGCAAGATCATGCCTATGAATCTGTTAAGGATAGGTCAATCGAGGAAATAAACTGGAATGAGGATGAGGTCACAGAGTTGGAAGACCTAATGGCCCCTGTGATGAAATTTACTACTTCATGGCTGAAACATAAGGTTTGGGAGTTGGAGAGTGAAAAGGTACCTTGTACCTTTAATTTGATGGGAAATCTTAATCCAATGTCTACTTCTGAGGAATCCGAGGAAGATGACCCCAAAGGGGAAACTAAAAAGGGCTCACCTTTCAAAATAAAAATCAGAGGCCCAAAAGACAGTGAGCCAGAACCAAAGAGAAAACCAAAGGGAAAGAAAAGAAGCCGAGCTCTGAGAATAGGTAAATCTTCTGAGGAGGAGGAAGTTGAAAAGCCAGAAGAAGAGGATGCTCCTCCACTGCCAAAGAAGACAAGAACAACTAGAGTTTCAAAGAAGAAGAGCCAAGAAATGTCAAAGGATGAGCCTCCAATTGTTGATGTGGAGAGTTCAGGAGAAAAGACAAAGGTTTACTTAAGGAGGTCAAGGACTCCCTCTCCTAAGGAGCCAGTGCAAAAGATGAGTCCTCCTCCTAAGTCACCAGTTATGGAGCAACCTAAGGCTACTTCTCCTTTGCCAAGTGTACCTGAGCAAGAAACGGCCCATCAAGAGCAAGAAATTAGTGGAGAGGCAGAACCTTTCAAGGAAGGAGAGCTTTTTGGCGAGGTAGCGGAGCTTGAAGTTGAAGAAGAAAAAAGGCATACTTCCCCTTTAGTGCAGTATGAGGATTCTCTGGAGAATAGCAAAGGCCATGAATCACTTGAGAAGGAAGATATCCCGGTTAGAACCCCATCGCCTGTGCAAGAAGATGAACCTGAGTTAGGTGACCAAAGAGAGCAGTCTCCAGGGAAAGAACAGGATGAGAAGGAAGAAGACAAAACACCGGAACAACATGGTGAAGAGGAAAAAATAGACGAAATCTGGGTAGAACATGTTGTCCCGGATTGGCTTGAGAAGGAGATCACAAGGAAGAAACAAGTAGTTGTTGAGGACACTCCTTTGGATTGGGATGAGATGTTGTCTAAGATCGACAAAGGGAAGAAGAAGAAGGCTGCTAAAGTGGTTTCAAGAATAGAAAGGGATGAGGTAAACAACAGAGTGATCCACATTTCCACCCCTGTTGCAGACAAGACTAGAGAAGATGTCACTGGTGAAGATTACAATGTGCAGACCATTAACCTTGGGCCAGCCTCTATGGAATAGGACATTGATGAATATGAAAGCTCCAGTGCAGTAATAATTGGGAGGTTAAGAAAGGAAGCTCAGACCAAGCATGAGCTTAGAAAAGAAAATGAGAGACTTAGGAAATGCTTGGAAGATGTGATGAAACCCGTGCAATCCCTTCACCCATCTTCTTCTGCCATTCTTGGTTTCTTACCTAAAGAAACCATTTCTGAGATTGAAAAGATGAAAGCCTCTGCTCAAACTGCAACAGATTGGTTGAAGAATGTGTAGGTGAGAGGGGATAATGTGATAAGGGATGTCCTATCAGTTGGGAAGGATGCAGTCAGAGCTAAAGATTTGTTGGAACAGGTATTATCTTAGGACAAAGATGATATTGATCTTCTACTGCAGAAATCTAAGGTTATTATGGGGTATGGTAAAGACCAGTTGGCTGTAGATGGAGTCCTTCATTCCTCCAGGCTTAGTGAACCCTGGGAGTGGTTTGAGGCTTTGCAGATCCAACAGAAGGCCATGAAGAAGATTCAGAAATGAAAGAAGCTAATAGATGGTGACTTGACTAGAGTGTACGATGGATGCATTGCATTTTTTGAGATCATGACTGGCAAAAGAAAGATTGCTCCTAAGTACCTAAGTCTGGAGCAACTCAGGGAATGGTGGCATGATGTTTATGCCCTAGATTCTGAGAGTGTTATAACAGGACACCAGTTGGATGATGCAGCAACATATTTGGTGGTCATGGATAAGTATCAAGTTTACAAGGACGATTGGGATAAGACTGTTAAGCAGTCAAAGGAGGAAATTGGCTCCATAGAATGTCGGCTTAAGATCTTGCCTTTGCCACCTATCACCGAGCTGGATAATGTGTTTTTGAGGGTTCAAGGATCATTGGCCCAGAGTAAAGATAAGGGAGGCGGTAGTTAATGCCATTTTGAGATTTGTGTTTCCCTATTATTATAGGGCATGTATTGATCCGGGCTACATTGGGGATTGTGTCTAGGCTGACCTTGATGATGTATCAGCATTTAATGTGTGCCTTATTTTGAATTCCTAAGGCTGACTTGTTTTGGCTGTTCTATTTTGTAAATGTTTGGCTGGGCCGACATGTCTTGAGAATTTGCAATAAAGGGCATTCTTGCCTCATTGAAAGGGTTAGCTAGAAAGTAATAGAGATAAGTAAGAGCAGAAAAGAGCTAGAGTATTTTGTAGTAGAAGTAGTTAATTTCTTGAAGCAAAAATTGTTACAGAACAGTGGAATTGTTGCAGCATTTTGATGATCTAATACAATTGAAGACATTGTGGTTTTCCTGGTGTAATCTTTTGTGTTGGTTTATCTTGCATGGTTCTTGTTGTTCCATCTTTCAAATTGCTTAAAGATTTAGGGTTTAGTGTTGATTAGATTAGTGTGGTGAATGATGTTCATGATTTCATATTTGGAATGTTTGTAGCAATCTCTGGTCTATACTCGCAGTAACTATCTGATTGTAGTAGGTTGGTGAAGTCAACCTAGACCATATATTCGTTTGTGCTTAAGTTCGATCGTGGATGAATATCTATGATTTGAAAATCTATATACCTTAGAAGATTGCACCATTCTTGTGATATTGCCTTGTGGGTTGATCAAGGATTGGTTACTTGAGATTGGTCCATTCCAGATATCTATCATTTGCATTGCTCATTCTAGGAATAGTTTAGATCTTATTGTTATAAAACCAGGAATCTGTTGCTAGACCAATATACTTCCACAAGAGAGAAATAATGGCGAGAATTCTTGCTATCAATATGCAAGATTAATTAATGATTGAATTGATTCAAATGTACAAGATGAGGCTTGCTTATAAAATCAAAGATGCAACAACCAAATCTTATCTTGAGCAACAAGATAGCTCGATAGGATAAAGATAGGATCCTATAACTTAGGAATAAAAGATTTCCTAAGTAAAATTATGAAGATGTAATTAAATAGTTAATTACACCAACACCCCCCCATAAGTGCAACTTAGGGAGAAGATTATAATGCAAACTACTATGGGTCCTGGCAACAAGGCCATGTTAGGTACCCATTTACAGATGAAAATGAAATGCAATCTCTCATAAAGTAGAGAAAGGGGGAAAACCCAGTGGGAAGAAAACCCCTCTCCAAAAGAGAGAAAACAAGAAAAAAAGGCATGACGAATGTAAACATGATGTATGGAGGACTCAATGATACCCCCCAAGGACTACATCCATCATGAATATATAATAAATTACCCCCCCATAAGAGGGAAGTAATGAGATAAGATATCCCCTGCATGCTGAAGAAGCTCCAAAGCCAATGAAGAATACCTGAAAACAAAAGATGACCCAATGTCTGCAAGCAACACATCTCCCCTTAGGAAGAAACAAATCCATAAGCTGATGAAGAAACCACTCCATATCCAACTGAAAGTAGGAAGACTGAACGCTCAACATGTATGCCTCTGAAAACTGAGTAAGAGCCTCCAAGCTTGAATGAGCCACAACATAATCATGGTCAAACTCAACCAAGAAACATGACAAATCAAGTGATGGAGGAGACTCGTGAATAGCAATCTCCAAAGACAAAGAAGATGGTGTAACAGTTGTGCTAAAACTGTCATCAAAGAGGAGAGAAATCCCCTCAAGTGTGTCCTTCAAATCTGTAATATGAGACTCAAGAAACAAGGTAGAAATCCCTGTCAAATAATCATCCCACAAAGCAAGATCTGAAAAACTATGATTATCCTGCTGGACAGAAGCAACAATGGTTGAAGAAGCAGGAGGTGGAGGTGTAGGAAGCTCAGCACTGGTCTCTAAAATACCAAGGTGTAGATGACCAAACTTCTCCTCACTAATATGGGTCACACTCAATGGAGTGTGTGATACAGTCAAAGGAACATTATTAGGTTCTGAAGCAAAATGTGAAAAAGAATATACTCGAGATGAATGATTAACCATCCCGATTGCAACAATATCCCTGGTCTCCAAGTCCCTTATATACACCCTATCAAGAGTGAACTCAACTGTTTTACCTTGACCCCCATGAGAAATTTGATAAATAGAAAGAAGATTAGTGATCAAAGAAGGAACACAAAGAACATCATTGAAAGTCCCTTCCCCAATACCAATAGAACCCTTCCCACTTACCTTCATGAATGTATTATTACCCATCAGAATGTGAGGTGAATTACAAGGCTCAAAAGAAGAGAACATTTCCTGTGAAGATGCCATATGATGAGATGCCCCTAAATCAAGAAGCCATCCTTGAGAATTAGGACCTGTAGAGGCCAAGAGTGCATGCCCTTTCATATGTAGCCCAGAAGTGGATGTTGTGTTCTCTGACTGTGATGATGATGGAGCTGTCGAATGTGATGGTGAAGAAGAAGTATAAGACACTGATGAGGGTAGCTGAATGTTATTCTTTTGAAGAAGGTGGGTGAGTTCATCAATCTTCTTATTATAACATCTATGCTCATCATGTCCTAACCTTTTGCAATATGCACATTTGGACTTCTTCTTTTTTGATAATTCCTCTTTTGAAGAGGATGAGGACTCAGGAGTGCCATGTGAAGGAGAATCTTTACCTTGCTCATTTGACTTGGTTTCCTTTTGTGCTTCTTTCCTTTGCCACTTGAAGCCTTTGTATCATTTACAATAAGAGCTTGGGATGTTGAAGACTTCAATGTACCCATGTGCATCAACTTTGCTTGTTCCCTTGTAAGCTGTGCAGCAAATTCATCAAGAGAAGGCATTTTATATGTATCGCCAAGAGCATCCATTGTAGCATAGAAAGTAGAGACAAACACAGAATATGAAGAACCAAGCTTAGCAAGAATAGAAAGTATCATATGTTCATCCTCTTTAACAACCCCACATTTTGATAACTGTAATTTGAGAGAGTTGAGCTTAGAGAAAAAGTCTTGAATATTGTCAAAATCTGAAGGATTAAGACCCATCAGTTCATTTTCCAACTTAAATTTCCTTAGCTTGTCTGGCTTACCAAAGAGGCTCTCTAAAGTAGTCCAAACTTCATGAGGATGTGTGCAAGACTCAACATGATATATAAGATTTGGAGAAATGGACAAAAGAAGATTACCAAGAGCTTCATCTCTTCTATCAAACTATTTTCTTTTCTCTTTTGCTCCCTTTGGTTCTGGATCTTGACCAAAAGTAATTCGTTGTAGCTTCAACTTTAATAGTAGCAACTCCAACTTATGAAGATGTAATTAAATAGTTAATTACCCCAACACTTATCATATCCTTACACCCTTATCTTTTGCTATTTCTTTATTATCTGGTTAAATTTAAGATTTGAGATCATCATATTGCAAAATCTGATAAATTGGAAAGATACAGTTTGCTTGTAGTAAGGTCTGATTGTGATTACCAGCATTTCACATTTTATCTGAGTTGTTTATGCATTGTCATGACCTGACACCCGAGAGACCTTGGGGTGATTTTTAGTAATTTATTGTTGGAAATAACCTTTCAAGAGAGATAGAATATCATTTTCTGTCTGAGTTGTTGTTGTGCAGAAAACACCATCAACAGTCCCCGCGACATGGAGTTTCCCATTGGCATGAAAGTCTCCTTCGGAGAAAGGTCTCGGCGAGATCTTTATGTCTCACTGACTGGCGGCAGAGGGATATGTATTTTGGCTGGATATTTTCCTTCGGGGAGAAGTCTCTGTGACTTCTTCATGTCTCACCGACTACCATGGAATGGGTAAACACTTCGGCAAGAGTTGTGTCTTCGGTGTGTGGTCTTTCCGAGCACCTGAAGTCTTGCCGACCACCAATAAGGATATCTCGGTGAGAAACTATTGCGGCAGAGAGATGTCTTGGCGAGTACATTTGGTCTCGGCGACAGGGCACAAAGTAGGTCTATCGGTATGAGGTCTTGCACTCTTGCCGACCCCTTTTGTCACACTGACATATTACTTCATCGGGGAGAGAACGAGATTGTCACAGCAATAAAAGGTGAACTCATGGAGATTCCTCGGTGAAACATAAGGTGTCTATGGGACGTCTCCTCGACAAGAGAGTGTTACAGTGACGCGTGTGAAATGGAAGAATAGCGTCAGCAAGAGGTCTCACCGACATGGTGGACTCTTGCCGAAAAGGTTTGTCTTCGGGAAGAGTGGTTCACCTTCGGCATGAGGTTTGGCCGACGTGCTAAAGTCTCGGTGACACGAAAATGATATTGCCAGGAGTCTGCCTGACAGAAGGAGGTCCCACCGAAGGTTTGAGCTCCGCGATAGTTTTTGCCTTCAGCAGGAGGTCTGGGCAATTAACATGGGTCTCGTCAAAAGGGTCAGCCTTTGGTGTAACATAATGAGCTCGGGGAGAATGAATGCATTCGGTGAAATGTCTGGGCAACTCCGAAGTATCCCGGCGAAAGAAAGGGTCTTCGATGAGAGGTCTCGGCGACCTGAGGATTTCTCACCGACAGGTTGTGGTTTCGGCAAGAGGTCTTCCCGAAACAAAGAGGTCTCCCTGACATAAAGAAATGAGCTCACCAAAGGGATCCTGAGCCTCACCGTGACATCCCACCGACTTGAAGAAGTCTCTCTGAAGTGGAAGAAGCTTGGGCCTGGGGAGAAAAAGAAAACATCGCTATGAGGTCATACCGACCAGCGACTGTCTTGTCGATGGTCTTCATGGGCTCGATATGACTTCTACAACTCGCGGTAGGGTCTTGTTGACTGTCGCCCGCTACACCGATAGTTGCTAGAGGAGATATAATCACATCGGGGAGACATGATGAGTGTCTCACCGACATGCGATTCCATTTGAATGACCTCAAACTGCCCAGAAATCTTGTGTGGCCTATGTCTAACCAATCAGAAGGAGCTCAGGAGGTGGACCAGTAACAATTTGACTGATTGAATGTTTTGGTAAAACAAAAAGAAAGACCAACAGAATACAAATGACATGGATTCATTCTGAGATCGAGCTGATGGATCGACTCAGGAACAATGATGTTCAAATCTAAAGGGAGACCAGATGATGTTTCCAGGGAGTGGTTAACGTGCAAGAGGGGTCTAGGACATGAAGAAGGCCGAAAGGAGGGAGTAACCATCACTCACAGGGATAGTTGTAGTGACCACTGATAGAGATAGATCAGTATTAATAATGGTGATATTCTAGAGCATTCAAGGCGGCTTCGAAAGAGTTGAAAGATGGACACAAAGGCCTAGAGTTAATGTTGTAATATTAAAAGATCTATATATCCTTCCCAAAACAATCTTTCATCAGCATGGATAGTAGGGCTTCACATTGAATGCGGCATTGACTCTCTTCAGAAAGATTTGAGAGCCAACCCTTCTGAAAGCAGATATTTTGTAAACCCTAATGTAGGGGGACAGTGCATTCTTTTTGGGTACACTTTGTATATATGGCATTCTTGCCTCTTTGTAAAGGTTAGAACTGGTAGATAACGGGTAGAGTAGAAGTAGAAGTTTTAGAATACATAGAGAAATAGAGGAGACATAGTTGCATCCTGATTCTTTGTAATAGGAGCTTCTTCTACCTTCTTAGGATAGGAGTTAGATTCAGAATAGCGTGTAATGTATTTTCAAGTTTTCTTCATATAAATGGAAACAATTTGGAGTCATAGATTCTATACACTGGTGATTGTGCCAGATTTGTAAATGTTGCTTATCTGTTTCACTAACAGTAGAAGCAACCAGATTAAAATCTACTTCAGATTGTGTTTCAGAATGTTGTTTATCTTGGTTTAATCATTTGATTTGAGAAGATTTCAAGGATTGGAGTCTTATTTTATGTTTTGTTTAAATGGTAATTTGTAATTTGTCATGGAAATCAGCACTGTGAATGGATGCAACTATGTGTTAATCACAAGTTAATTTTGTTCTGCAGTTCTTAGTTAGGAATTCCTTGAAAGATAACAAATCTGGTTAAGTTGGATGAATTATTGTTCTTTTTTGTTGCAAAGCTCTGATCTATCTTTTTTTATGTTTCTTTAAAAACCCTAGTTAGAGTAGGTTTAAGTTTATGTTTGATCTCAGAACAATCCAGAAGCTCAACACCAGCAGGCCCCTTGAACATTATTGTTACATTGACCATTGAGGGACATCAACACAGTTGAGAACCAACTACAAAGACCTTGGGAGCTAAGATATCCATGTGTTGTCTTTCTCTTTCAGGAGAAACAGAGTAGCAATATTCTATTTAACTGTTGTTGTGCCATTTGGACCATCAATAGAAGCTGGCGCTAGAAGGAGGGCCACCTTGAGCAATTTTTGGATCGTTGTGAGTTGGATTGGGTTAGGTCTTGGAAAACCCAGCTCTAATGGGTAGCCCTTTGTATACACCGGGACTTGTCCATGAAATCCTTAGTCATCTGTATGATAGGCTTCCTTTATTTTTCCCTAACACTGGGCAAAATGATTTTGAACATGTCGAAACTTGCAGGCGTATATTTACTTTTCTCCAGGTTTAGCACGAGGATGTCATCTGCTAGCTATTTGTCAAAACACTTCAAGGAACAACAAGGCAATGGTATGATAATCTACCACCAGAATCTATTTATTCATGGATAGAACTATAAATCTTATTCTTAGATCAGTTTGATCCTCATACACTACGCCCATTACATGAATTTGCAGCTACGAAAAGGATACCATTAGAACTCATTTATCAATTTAACCACAGATTTTTGTTCATGTATCAAAGGGTTCAATCTTTAGATTTGGTTGTGGATGATTATATAACGATAGAACATTACTATTGGGGTTTAAACCTTTCATTTGCAACCAAATTTAGATGTTGTGGTGAGGCAACATCCTTGCATGATGCATTGAACAAAGCTCTCTTATTGGCACAATTTGGAGGTGACACTAGAAATTCAAATAGCCAAACTCAGGGTTATAATCCTCTTGTGCTTACAAACTGCCATCATCCATAGCCTTATGCCACTTCATCCACCATCCCTACCCAGGTGCAATCATTCTCACCAAGTAGCTATAGCCTTCCTAAGGTTCCAAGCACCACATTTTCTAACACCCCGTATCAGGTCAATCGCACACAAGACCACTGGAAGAACTCATCCCTACAAAATCCAATCACAGAGTTAAGTACTCCACTTAACAATGAAGTTATAACCACATCATCTCTTTTTAGTCATATTCCAGAGCATAGTCCATTACATCACAATGAAGTTGTGAATAAAACATTTGATGAGTCAAAATATAATTTTGATGACTTGTTTGGTAAAAAGCATGAAATGGATGTGAATTTAGAGCATAATGGAAATCTCAAGATGGAATCTAGATTTGTTGAAAATGCTAGTACTAATGATGGCTTTGAAGGAGATGAGGTATTAATATGGGATTGTTGTTTTGAGAAATTAACAATATCTTCCCATGATTTAAACAACTCTTCTGATCAAGATGAGAATCATCGTGATGAGGAATGGATAAAGGAACATGGCTCATGTTGGATTGATATCCCTCATATGCAAAGTCGAATAAGGGAGAAATTAGAAGAGTTGGGAGATTTGGAGCTATCAGAACTTGTTGGGCCAAGTGGATGTAGGATACATCAAACTAATCAACACTCTTAGATGGACTGCCAAGTCTTCCTAGGAAGGATGGAGTTGTATTTCAAGCAACTGATCACTATTGAAGGAATACTTATGGAAGATCCTTGGAGTACGTATCTGCTCAATGAGGAGAATGAAACAACTAGCACACATGAAAATGATAATCAGTTCATCCAAAATGATGAGAGTAATTGTGTGAAGAGGTTTAATTATTCCCTATCTTTTGATGGCCTTGATCCTTGCATCAAGATGGATTCAACAACTGATGAAACTCCTCTACCTAGTGCAGACTTGATAGAAGTGGAGAATGGATTCATCGATGCATTCATAGATTCTTTCATGGTGGTGAATGAGGAATAAACACACTTTGATGGGTTAATGCAAGAAGATGACTATGCTGATTTAAGTAGTGAACGGATTGAAACAGATTTCACACTTCAAGATGAGATTGCTAATGAATCTTGTGGTCAAAGACAAGGACTTAAATTCCAATATGAAATCTTAAGGGAAGAAGTTCAAGTAGATGTGCAGATCAATCAAGTGTTCCCTAAAGAAACTCATGACGGGGTACATTTGGATGAAGCAGGGCAATGCCAAGGAAGCAACCAAGAGGCTATCTCAGAAGTTGAATCTCTTCAACATGACGAACGGAAGGAGACCAGGGAGTATTTTCTTGGTTTTGATTCTGTTTACTCAAATGGGTTGTTGGAAGAAATTCCTTGCTTAGCATCCACAAATGAATTTGGTCCTAATACTGATAAATTTGATTTTGATTGGCATGTTCTTGTTGATGATGTGCAGGAATATGAATTGAGAAGGTTCTTTCCTGACTTTGACTCAGTGCATTCAAATGAGTTTGAAGGAAATCCTTATTCACCATGTACCAGTGTCCCTGACATCAATGGCGATAAGCTGGACGCAGATTCTCAAACCCTTGGGGGTGACATGTTTCAAGAGAGTGTTGAAAGTAAGACTTCATCTCAAGAAATCCATAAATTTTTTGACTCTATACCCAAGATGAATACACAGATGCTAGTTAGTGAATATCCCAACTGCAAGACAAACTTTGTTTCAGCGGTGTTCCATGAGCTGAGACCTTGAGAGAAGGAATTCATACACCACAAGTCTGCATTAGTAACTAGAAATCTTCAGAATCAGGTGGTGTCCTTTCATTATCCTCTGTGTTTCAATTATTTTCAATTTGATTATCGCGTTGGGGATAATAAAACCTGTTTGTGGGTAAACCATGACAAAACTGAGAACCCACAATTGATAATATTTCAAGCTTTATTCCCTCATAATGAACTTATAGCCTATAAACTTCATATTTTTGAGTATAAAGATAAATTTGCTAGGTTTAGAACTGTGCCTAGTAAGTTAAGATTGTTGCACATAATGAAAAATCAATCAAGTCAATGTACAAATTTTTACAGTCTTGTGTTTGCAAAGCTTGGATTGGTTAGCGTTAGTTTTTTTTGGTTTAGTTAGTTTTCTTTTGTTCTGTTGTTTTCCTTTTCCTATTCCTTTTGTTTTTTGTTTGTAGATAGTTTGTTTCTCTGTTTGTAAGTATTCTATCTGTTTGTAAATAATTTGTTGTTTGTTTGTTTGTCCTTTTCTTTCCTTTTTGTTTCCTTTGTTCTTTTGGTTTATGTTTTTGTTTTGTTCTTTGGGTTTTACCTAATCTTTCCCATCTTAAATTGGTGGCTATCATCTCGAGCATACTTTGGTCATTAGGAGAGAAGTGATTTAGATATTTTCAGGTTTGCTGATTGGATGATTTTATCCTAAACTGTTGCTTTATGCCCATTGTTAATAAGAGTTGTGGAAAGTCTTGAAAACAAGGTGCAAAGTAAATAACCTCCATTAGCTCCTCTAAATCTATCACAAATCATCAAGATTATCTCCTCATGTAATGGTATATTTGTCCTAGGGTGATAGTGTTGTAAGATTTGAGTGAAAAATTCGATCTCCCAAATGTTGTTATGAGGTCCATGGTAGTTTTCAACCTAGAATAGATGTTAAACATTTGACATATTGAGAAAGAATTAAATGAAATATCTAAAACTCTATGAGAAAACAAAAAACAAGAGAAAAGAAAAGAATTATCTAAAGAGAAAAAGGATTCAATATGAATGGGCAATTCTAGTATCTCTACTAGGGCTATGGATGCCTGACTGGCAGTAGAGTAATGCTGTGAGAAAACTAGAGGTATCTCTGTCGGGGCTATGGACACCTGACTGGTAGCGGAGCAATGCCCAGGATATCATGGCACAAAAGCAAATCAACTCATGTAGCTCAAATCTTGCACATTGTTATTCAAAAGATGAGGAGAGCTTTATAAAAGGATGATGCACTATCAAACACACACAAAGATTTAGGGCTAGTTACTGTTGGCTTACATTTTGAGATTCTAGATCAACCTTGCTTGTTAAAACTTACCCAACTAGAGTTGTGATGTTCATAAACCAGGAGTTCTGGGTAGCTGAATCCTTTAGCTTCTTGAAAATGGTTAAGCCATTTTCCCAGCCGAGTCGCCATTTGTTATGCCTTGCATAACCACCCCATTTTATTCTGGAACAAAATGGGTCCCCCTTTCTTTTTAGTTTCTTTGCCTCTGTTATTTTCTTTTGCTCTTGGGGTTCTTTTGTTTTCTTCTTGAGTTTTCTGCTGGTTCTGTTAAATTTTGGTTTTGTTTTAGCTTGAGTTGGTTTTCTTCTTGCTGGAAATTCAATGACATTATCATAGACAATAGTGTATCTTAGGATAATATATCTTATGTGCTTCTGAGGACTAATGGGGACTTTGTTTTACAGGATCAAATCACACACATGATGATATTTTCCAAAGGAGCTCAGTTGGAATGTATTCCTCAATCTAGTTGGTCATAATTTTCCTCTAAGAAGAAAGTCGGCAAGACCTTGCAGATGTCTTGCCGACTACCAATGCATTTGGTTAATAGGCATCTGTGTTTCCTATCAGCAAGACATCAATCATCATCCCGATGACATGGAGTTTCCCATCAGCATGAAAGTCTCCTTCAGAGAAAGGTCTCGGTGAGATATTTATGTCTCACCGACCGGCTGCAGAGGGATACGCATTTCGGCTGGAGATTTTCCTTCAGGGAGAAGTCTCGGCGACTTCTTCATGTCTCACCGACTACTGTGGAACGGGTAAACACTTCAGCAAGAGTTGTGTCTTTGGTGTGTGGTCTTGCCGAGTGCTTGAAGTCTTTCCGACCACCAATAAGGATATCTCAATGAGAAAATTTTGTAGCGGAGAGATGTCTTGGCGAGTACATTTGGTCTCAGCGATAGGGTACAAAGTAGGTCTATCGGTATGAGGTCCTGTAGTCTTGCCGACCCCTTTTGTCACACCGACATATTACTTCATCAGGGAGAGAACGAGATTGTCACGGCAACAAAAGGTGAACTCATGGAGATTCCTCAGCAAAACATAAGGTGTCTATGGGACATCTCCTGGACAAGAGAGTGTTACAACGACGCATGTGAAACGAAAGAATAGCGTCGGCAAGAGGTCTCACCGACATGGTGGACTCTTGCAAAAAAGGTTTGTCTTTGGGAAGAGTGGTTCACCTTTGGCATGAGGTTTGGCCGACGTTCTAAAGTCTCGGTGACACAGAAATGATATCGCTAGGAGTCTTCCCGACAGAAGGAGGTCCCACCAAAGGTTTGAGCTCGCAGATAGTTTTTTCCTTCGGCAAGAGGTTTGGGCGATTAGCATGGGTCTCATCGAAAGGGTCGGCCTTCGGTGTAACATAACGAGCTCGGGGAGAATGAATGCATTTAGCGAAATGTCTGGGCAACTCCGAAGTGTCCCAGAAAAAGAAAGGGTCTTCAATGAGAGGTCTCGGCGACCCGAGGATTTCTCACCGACAGGTTGTGGTTTCAACAAGAGGTCTTCCCAAAACAAAGAGGTCTCCCCGACTTAAAGAAATGAGCTCGGCAAAGGGATCCTGAGCCTCACCATGACATCCCACCGACTTGAAGAAGTCTCTCTGAAGTGGAAGAAGCTTAGGCTTGGGGAGAAAAACAAGACATCGCTATGAGGTCATACTGACCAGCGATTGTCTTGCTGATGGTCTTTGTGGGCTCGATATGACTTCTACAGCTCACGGTAGGGTCTTGTCGACTGTCGCCCGCTACATCGATAGTTGCTAGAGGAGATATAATCGCATCGGGGAGACACGATGAGTGTCTCACCGACATGCGATTCCATTCAAATGACCTCTAACTGCCTGAAAATCTTGCGTGGCCTATGTCTAACTAATCAGAAGGAGCTCAGGAGGCGGACCAGTAACAGTTTGACTAATTGACTATTTTGGTAAAACAAAAAGAAAGACCAACAGAATGCAAATGACATGGATTCATTCTGAGATCGAGTTGATGGATCAACTCGGGAATGATGATGTTCAAATCTAAAGGGAGACCAGATGATGTTTCCAGGGAGTGGTCAATGTGCAAGAGGGGTCTAGGACATGAAGAAGGCTAAAAGGAGGGAGTAACCATGACTCACAGGGACAGCTGTAGTGACCACTGACAGAGATAGATCAGTATTAATGGTGATATTCTAGAGCATTCAAGGCGGCTTCGAAGGAGTTGAAATATGTACACGAAAGCCTAGAGTTAATGTTGTAATATCAAAATATCTACAAATCATTCCCAGAACAATCTTTCATCAGCATGGACAAGGCTTCACATTGAATGCGGCATTGACTCTCTTTAGAAAGATCTGAGAGCAGACCCTCCTGAAAGTAGATATTTTGTAAACCCTAATGTAGGGGGACAGTGCATTCTTTTTGGGTACACTTTGTATATATGGCATTCTTTCCCCTTTGTAAAGGTTAGAACTGGTAGAGAATGGGTAGAGTAGAAGTAGAAGTTTTAGAATACATAGAGAAATAGAGGAGACAGAGCTGCATCCTGATTCTTTGTAATAGGAGCTTCTTCTGTCTTCTTAGGATAGGAGTTAGATTCAGAATAGCTTGTAATGTATTTCCAAGTTTTCTTAATATAAATGGAAACAATTTGGAGTCATATATTTTCTGTACACTGGTGATTGTGCCAGATTTGTAAATGTTGCTTATCTGTTTCACTAACAGTAGAAGCAACCAGATTAAAATCTACTTCAGATTGTGTTTCAGAATGTTGTTTATCTTGGTTTAATCATTTGATTTGAGAAGCTTTCAAGGATTGGAGTCTTATTTTATGTTTTGTTTAAATGGTAATTTGTAATTTGTCATGGAAATCAGCACTGTGAATGGATGCAACTATGTGTTAATCACAAGTTAATTTTGTTCTGCATTTCTTAGTTAAGAATTCCTTGAAAGATAACAAATCTGGTTAAGTTGGATGAATTATTGTTCTGTTCTGTTCCAAAGCTCTGATCTATCTTTTTTTATGTTTCTTTAAAAACCCTGGTTAGAGTAGGTTTAAGTTTATATTTGATCTCAGAACAATCCAAAAGCTCAACACCAGTAGGCCCCTTGAACATTACTATTACATTGACCACTAAGGGACATCAGCATAGTTGAGAACCAACTACAAAGACCTTGGGAGCTAAGATATCCATGTGTTGTCTTTCTCTTTCAGGAGAAACAGAGTAGAAATATTTTGTTTAACTGTTGTTGTGCCATTTGGACCATCAACAACTATCACAAATGCTCATAAAAATATCTAGTACAAATTGAAGAGAAGGAAATAAATTTTCATGTTCTCATAGTGCAATAGTTAAAATAAAGGTTTTAATTAATAACTAAATAATATATATTCACCAATTAAGGCTGTAAATAAGATCCTATACCACTTTTTTACAATAAAAGGGGGTAACAACTTTATTGAAATCAAGAAATTAATAATATATAAGGATCGGGGAACCTGTAAGCTCCCACAAAGGAAAACACCAGAACACCCATCCAAAACAAAAAATGCCATCCATACAGCCATCAACATCTTATCCCTCCATATCATCAGCAATGACCCTCTCTAAATGATTACCATACTCAGGGGATAACTATCTCCACCCCTCAATCTTCTAATCATCCTCATGCTCTAAAGCCCACTTAGCCTAACAATCAGCAACCATATTCCATTCTCATGAAATATGGAAAAAAGACACCACTTCCAATGTAGAGCACCTCTGCAAAATCTATCGAACCACCAATGCAATCTACTAATTAACCTCAACCACCTTTTGCTTGAGCAACATATTAACAATAATCTGTGTATCAAATTCATAGATAATCCTTCGCCAACCCAAGGCACAAGCACACTCAATAGCCTAGAGAATCGCCAACCCTTCCATAAAGTTATTAGAATGTCACCCTTTATGGATGGAGAAAAAGAAAATGACTAAACCAGAATAGTCTCTGCCAACTCCACCAATCCCAACAAGCCTAGGGTTACCCTTAGAGGAACCTTTTGTATTAATCTTCATAAAATTCATCAGAGGAGGTAGCCATCTTCCAACCCTTTGAACCTTCTTTTTAGCCCTCCTTCCTCTTCTGACACAAGTAGAGACTGAAGTCTATTGGATGTTGCTAATATGTGGTTGTCATTGATGTCAACACTATTGTAATAAATGTCTTTAAGGCTGTATATGTCAAGGATATTGAGAAAATTGTAATAAAATAAGTTGTAGGTTGTCAGTGGTGCAATGAAGTTTAGTATGATGGATAGCTCAGTATATTGATGATAAGAGGTTGTGGATTAAAGGGTTTGTTTTTTAGTATATCTAGTTTATCCATGTTAAGTTTCAGAGATCCATATGAAGATTTGATTGAGTTATGAGTATTTGTGTTCTGACAATTATTCTGTTGTTTCAGTTGGTGTTCCTGAAAGAAGTTGATGTGATTCTAGTAAGTTGAGTTGTTGCAGATGCTTCTATGGTGATTCATGATGCTCATGGATGTTTCTAGATCATGCTCTATCTATGTTGTACATCTACATTGATTATTGTGCTCGTGATTGGTGATTTTCTTTTGTGAGTTTTCTTTTTTCATGTTCATGGCCGACAGGGTGATTGTAGCATGTTGTGGATCTTCGAGGCATAATTTTTGAAGGTTGTTCATGTTTGAGGTTTTTTTTTGGGTCCTCACTATGTTTTGGCTAACATTGGTTGATTCGCATTGAAAAATGTTTATTGTTTTGGGCTGACTATTTGTACACATTTTATATTTTATTGAGGTCAACATGGAGATGATGTTATCCTTAGTCACGGATATATATGATCAATTGTTTACACCATTTGAATGGATGATGTGTGCAAATAATGTTTTAATCTTTCGAAGGTAGAGGTAGAGTGTGAAGAAGAGTTAGCAAGTGAGCAGATGTTTATGTGCTTAATCGAAACTCTAATCAGGCATGTTAGCAGATGCTATTTTCTCAATTCAAATTCCTTTAGATGTAATTCGAATGTTTCTATAAGATAGTGTGTCTTCCTTTGGGTAGTAAGCCTTTGTATTTGAGCAGTGAGCTCTAGGAAATGTGCCTGAATGCATGTGCATTCCCCATTTATTATTCTTTTATAATTTAACAGGGTATAATCTTGTGGACTAACCTCCACCATGGTTTTTCCCCTAACAGGGTTTCCACGTAAAAAATCTTGGTGTTATGTGTGTTTCTGATGTGGTGATGGTTTATGCTTTAATGTTTATATATCAGATTTGAGAATAAATTTAATTTGTCTAATTTTTGTGACAACTGATTCACCCCCCCTCTCAGTTGTCTACCCTTGTGTTGCCAAAAATTGGTATCAGAGTAGGTTCCTCAGAAGAAGTTTAATAGCTTGAGGTGATTTGGGATGGTGACATATAAGAAGCATAGTATGAGATTTGATGGAACTAATTATTCTCTGTGGAAGACTCGAATGGAGTGTCATCTGATATGCATTGGTGAACCCTACTGGAACATTACAAAGAATAGAGATATCATCCCACATAATGGTCCTTCTACTGTTGCTAAGATTAACGATGTCGAGTACAATATCAAGGCTAAGGAAGCATTGTTGAGTGCTCTGACTAATTCTAAGATGAAAAATGTAATGGAGCTGAAGACTGCTTATGAGATCTGGAAAAAGTTGGAAACTTTGTATGAAGTTGATGCTCATGTGAATATTGCTAAGTTGCAAAGCCTAAAAGGGAAATATGAGATGTTGAGAATGGGTGATGATGAGAATATCACTACTTTTATGCAGAGAGTGAATGAACTTTTGTGTAGTATCAGATGTGTTGGTGGAACATTGGAAGAATAAGATATTTTTGCTAAAGTGGTCAGATCCTTTCCTGTTGCATACAAAGTCAAAGCTATTGTTATTGAGGAGCTTCAGACCGTGACAAATGTAACTAGAGACATGTTGATTGGTAAGCTTACTACTTTTGAGTTAAGTGAGTTTGGTGACTCTCTTCCTAAGACATAATCTGCATTCAAAGTTACTATCTCTGAAAAAGATAAGTAGAGATATGATTCGGGTGAAAATTCTTCTGGAAAAATGTTCAAGTATGAGGAGGAAATGAGAGAGATTGAAGAAGAAGAGAGAAGACTAGACGAGCTTGAAGCACTTATTGTCAAAAGGGAAGCCAGAGGAGAAGGTAAGTATAAAGGGAAATTTCCTATTAAATGTTTTTCTTGCAATAAGATAGGTCATTTTGCTTCAAGATGTCTAGAAAGAGTTCCCAAGCCAAGATCTAACAAGCCTAGATTCCAAAGAAAGTGTTATTATGTTGTTGATGAAGGTGTGACAGATGATGAATCTGATAAAGGAAATTTAAGTGAAGATGAATGGGTATTTATTGCTATCAAGGAAAATGATCCAACCCCTACTGAATCTGCTAGTTGCACAAATGTGGAGAAAGCTCTAGCTACCCGAGTTGAAGAAAAAGATGAATAGGTAATTGACAACGGATGCTCTCATCACATGACAGGTGATAAAAGTAAGTTTGTGAGCTTGGAAAAGTATGATGGTGGTGTTGTAAGATTTGGTAATGACAAAGCTGGTGTAATCCGTGGCAGAGGATCCATTTCTCTTGATGGTAAGCATAATAATAATGATGTTTTATATGTGGAAGGTTTAAAGCATAATCTCTTAAGTGTTGGACAGATGGTTGACAAGGGATACAATCTTCAATTCAAGAATGGAAAGTGTAGAATATTGGGGAGTTCCAAAAATGTGATTGCATCTGGTACAAAAACAAAAGGTAATATCCTTCACCTAAATGCTACTGGTAAAAGTTGTCTAATTGCTCGAGTTGATGAAAGTTGGTTGTGGCATAGGAGAATGTGTCATGTAAACTTTGATGATATTATCAAGATAAGTTCTACTCAGGCAGTGAGAGATCTTCCTAAGTTGATGAAACCTACTAATACTATATGCAAGGAATGTCAGTTAGGGAAGCAAACTAGAATTTCATTTTGGAGCAAACAACATTATTCAAATGAAGTGTTGGAGCTTGTGCATACTGACTTGTGTGGTCCTTCTAGAGTCAGAAGTTTACAAGGAGACAGGTATTTCATGTTATTTATTAATGATTATTCTAGATTGATGTGGTTGACTTTCTTAAGGGAAAAATTTCAAGCTCTAGAGAAATTCAAGATTTTTAAGGCTATGGTTGAGACAGAGACAGGTCTGGAGATTAAATGTTTGAGATTAGATAGAGGTGGCGAATTCACTTCTTGTGAGTTTAATTCCTTTTGTGAAGAACATGGAATAAAGAGACAATTATTTTCCCCACAGACCCCTCAGCAAAATGGAGTTGTGGAAAGGAAGAATAGGACAATTCTAGATGCTACTAGGACTATGATGCTAGAAGGAAATGGTCTACATATCTACTAGAGAGAAGTTGTGAGTACTATCGTTTACACTCTCAATCAGGTACATGTCAAAGGTGATATCGGTAAGACTCCTTATGATCTATGGTATGGTCCTAAGCCTACTATTAGATACTTCAAAATATTTAAAA
Source organism: Sequoia sempervirens (assembly GCA_007258455.2). Classification (NCBI taxonomy): domain Eukaryota; kingdom Viridiplantae; phylum Streptophyta; class Pinopsida; order Cupressales; family Cupressaceae; genus Sequoia; species Sequoia sempervirens. The sequence goes on from VDFB02000017.1 coordinate 130,683,558, forward strand.
ATAAATGCTATATCAAAAGAGATGAAGATATATGAAAGTTTGATGCTAGCAGTGACGAAGGAATCTTTCTTGGTTATTCTACTAAAATTAAAGCCTATCGATGCTACAATAAGAGATTGAGGAAAGTAGTTGAAAGTGAAAATGTCAAGGTTGATGAGGACATAGTTAGATCATCTAGAACCTACGAATATGATTCAGATGATCAAAATGATAGTTCAGATAAAGGAAAGAAAGTTCAGATTTCAAAACAAGTTTAGATCATTCCAGTGAATTAGGAAAATCAAGAGGAAGGAACTAGTGAAAGTGCAGAAGTGAGATCACAAGAGTCTAAAGTTCAAGAACATCCTAAGACTCCAAGGTATGTAAGACTAAATCATTTAGAAGATCATATTATAGGTGATAAGAACAAAGGTGTTCAAACTAGGAGAAAAATTGTAGAAGAATATTGTTTGATCTCTAAGACTGAGCCTAATAGTGTCAATGAAGCATGCAAAGATGAACATTGGGTGGAAGAAATGAAAGAAGAGCTACTGCAAATTGAGAAGAATGATACATGGATTCATGTTCCTAGACCTAAGAATAAAAATGTAATTGGAACTAAATGGATCTTTCGAAACAAACTGAATGAGCAAGGTGAAGTTGTTAGAAACAAAGCAAGACTGGTGTGTAAAGGATATTCTCAGATGGAAGCAATTGAATTTGAAGAAAATTTTTCCCCTGTTGCTAGGATTGAAGTTGTGAGACTATTTTGTGCTTATGCTACCTGCAAAAACTTCAAGGTTTATCAAATGGATGTCAAGTCAACATTTCTAAATGGTGAACTGGAAGAAGAAGTGTATATTGAGCAACCTGATGGATTTGAATTGGCTGATCAGGGAGAAAATCCATGATTGGTGGATTGCTCTATTTGAATCAAACCAGACTTGATATCATGAATTTCATGTGCATTATTGCAAGATTTCAAGTTGGTCCTAAGGAATCTCATGTGACAGCTGTGAAGAGGATTTTCAAGTACTTGAAGGGGATAGTTGATTTTGGCCTATGGTATCCTAAAGATGATGACCTTACTTTGAGTGCTTTTAGTGATGTTGATTGGGTAGGAGATGTGAATGATAGAAAAATTACTAGTGGTGGTGATTTTTTCTTGGGAAAGAAGTTGATTTCATGGTTAAGTAAGAAGCAGAATGCCATTTCTTTATCTACTGTAGAGGCAAAATACATTGCTGCTACTAACAATTTTACTCAAGTATTGTGGATGAAGTAGATGTTGAAGGATATCAGATTTGTGTATGATGAACCTATTACTATATTCTGTGATAATTCAAGTGCAATTAACATTTCTAAGAATCTGGGGTTGCACTCAAAAACCAAGCATATATCTATCAAGTTTCACTTTTGAGAGAGAAGGTGAGTGAAAAGGAAGTCAGATTGGAGTATGTGCCCACTAAGGAACAAATTGTAGATATCTTTACAAATCCCTTTCCTAAGGATACTTTTGAGTATCTCATAGGGAAGCTAGGGGTTATTACCCCTCCTAATCAAAATTAAGATGCATTGACTTGCATCAGTCAGTGCATTTCATAGTCATATCTTGATCTGGATTGATGTTGTGGTGGCTGCTACTCAGAGGGAGTAGTCAAATGTTCAGAAATGTAGTTCAGAGGATGTGTGGAGAAAGATAATGTGTATCTTTTTCATTGATGTCAAAATGGGAGAAGAGTCATGTGAAAAAATGTGAAAGAATCAAGGAGAAAAGAGTCAAAATCTAAGAGGGAGAAAGTGCTAAGAGAAAGTTGCATTGATGGTTCTTTTCACATCATGTGTTGCCATAAATTCAAAAGGGGGAGATTGTTGGATGTTGCTAATATGTGGTTGTCATTGATGTCAACACTATTGGCATAAATGTCTTTAAGGTTGTATATGTCGAGGATATTGAGAAAATTGTAATAAAATAAGTTGCAGGTTGTCAGTGGTGTAGTGAAGTTCAGTATGATGGATAGCTTAGTATATTGATGATAAGAGGTTTTGGATTAAATGGTTTTTTTTCGAGTATATCTAGTTTATCCATGTTAATTTTTAGAGATCCACATGAAGATTTGATAGAGTTATGAGTATCTATGTTCTGAAAGTTGTTTTGTTGCTTCAGTTGGTGTTCCTGAAAGAAGGTGATGTGATTCTAGTAAGTTGAGTTGTTTCAAATGCTTTTGTGGTGATTCATGATGCTCATGGATTTTTCTATATCGTGCTCTATCTATGTTGTACGTCCACATTGATTATTGTGCTTGCGATTGGTGATTTTCTTTTGTGAGTTCGTCTTTTTCATGTTCATGGCCGACAGGGTGATTGTAGCATGTTGTGGATCTTCAAGGCATAATTTTTGAAGGTTGTTCATGTTTGAGGTTTTTTTTTTGGGTCCTCACTATGTTTTAGCCGACATTGGTTGATTCACATTGAAAATTGTTTATTGTTTTGGGCTAACTGTTTGTACACATTTTATATTTTATTGAGGCTGACATGGAGATGATGTTATCCTTAGTTGTGGATATATATGTTCGATTTTTTATACCATTTCAATGGATGATGTGCACAAATAATGTTCTAATATTTCGAAGGAAAAGGCAGAGTGTGAAGAAGAGTGAGCGAGTGAGCAATTTTTTATGTGCTTAACCGGAACTATAATCAGGCATTAGCAGATGCTATTTTCTCAATTCAAATCCTTTTGGATGTAATCTAAATGTTTCTGTAAGACAATGTGTCTTCCTTTGGGTAGTAATCCTTTTGTATTTGAGCAATGAGCTCTAAGCAGTGTGCCTGAATACATGTGCATTCCCCATTTATTATTCTTTAATACTTTTAACAGGGTATAATTTTGTGGACTAACCCCCACCATGGTGTTTCCCCTAACAGGGTTTCCATGTAAAAAATCTTGGTGTTATGTGTGTTTCTGATGTGGTGATGGTTTATGCTTTCATGTTTATATATCAGATCTGAGAATAAGTTTAATTTGTATAATTTTTGTGATAATTGATTCACCCCCCCTCTTAGTTGTCTGCCAACAAAGTCAACCCCTGCAAGCCCAATCTATTCACAATCTCATCATCACTTCTTTCCAACTGAAAATCCACTTCACTTTTGGCTTCCACCTTCTCTTGGATCATACCAAAAATTATGTGCCAAACCTATTGAACCATCATCCTATCCCCACAAAAAATCCTATGATTCCTTTCCAACCAAAATTTCCAAAGCATGAACGTAGGACCAATGCTCCACACAATCTGGAAGAAAGAGGCCTGGGAAGGGGGTCTTCCCAGCCTGCTCCAAAACTCAACAAGGGAAGACGCATGAACACAAGGATGTTTCCAAACACCCCACCACAAATTCCAAAGCATCATAGAATAAGGACAATGGAAAAACAAATGGGAAGAATCCTTCTCATTGCAATCACATAGAACACAAATAGAGGGACCCTAGAATCCCTGATTACAAAGATTATCCCAATTTAAACATCTATTCCAAGCCAGATTCCACACAAAACAATTACACTTTTTTCTATGAAAACTTGTTCCACACATGTTTCCACCAAGGGACCTCCACCCCCCCAAACTTATGAGACAAAAACTCCTGATATCCACTAGCCATAGTGAAAGCACCCTTAGGATTCAAGCTCCAAGCCAGAATATCCTTATCCCTACGGGAACTACATTGTCTACCAGCCAAAATATTTTGAAGCTCAGCACAATCCTCCTGCAACCTGAGAACAAGCCAATCGCAAGGATCCTTCCACCTAGCCAACTCCATCTGCCCACATGGACAAAAATTCTTAAAATCACTCACCCTTGACCAGCTAGCCTCCAAAAAGCGTTGAAAAAGATTCACCAAATTAGGATACTGACATAAAATGGGGGACAACCCATCCCAAGAATCAAACCAAAAGAGAGCCTCAGCCTCCTATTACATATCTAGAACAAGCCCTCCTTGATCAGTGCAACCCTTTTCTTAAGCATTCCCCAAATCACCGAACCTTTCCCACCAGAGGATACCTGGGAATCTCCTCCTTCAAAACCCCCAGAAGGTACTTGTGAGATAAAATCCTGACCCAGATATGATCCTACTCCACACACCACCTCCAATAAAGCTTTGTAGCCAATTCCAACCTGGACCAAGTCGCCTATCGCAATCCAAGACCCCCAAACTGCCTCGGGCTACACATAATTTCCCACTTTACTAGGCTCCACTCGGAAGAGGACAAGCTACCTACCCATAAGAATTTTCTAGCTAGAGAGTCCAAATCCTTCACAAACCCAACTGGAGCCACCTGTAACATGCACCTATAAATAGGAAGATCCTACACCATGAACTTTAGCAACTAAACACGACCAGCAAAGGACAACCATTTATGATTCCAATGATTAACCTTCACACGAAACTTGTCCAAAATATTCAGCCATAATTCCCTAGGAAGTCTACCAACAGAGATAGGAATACCAAGATAAGTTGAAGGGATAGAACTAGTCTAGAACCTCAAGATACAAGCAATCCTTTGTTGAATAAGCCTTGGAGTATTGAAGAAGAAAATGGAAGATTTATCTTCATTAATCCTTTGAATAGATGCAACAAGATAGATATCCAAAGCCTTGCACAAATTTATAGCTTCTCTGATCTTAGCCAAACCCGTCAAGGCAGTATCATCCATAAATTGCAGGTGAGATTGAGGAGGCAAACAATTTCCCCACCTCCATCCCTAGATAAAACTCACTTCCACATTATGTTTCACCAGTCTCCCCAAGCCTTCAACAAGAAGAATAAATAAATAAGGAGAGAGAGGATCCCCCTGATGAAGACCCCTAGAAGTACTAAAAAGAGAAGAAGGCTCACCATTTATCAACACCGAGAAAGAAGTGGAAGTAACACAACACATAACCCACTAGACCCACTCCTCAACAAAACCAAAAGCAATAAGAATTTTTCACATGAAGGACCACTTTACTCTATCATAGGCCTTTGCCATATCAATCTTTATGAACATATCCTTTTCTTTCAAGGATTCCATAGAATGAATGGTCTCAATAGCAATGACCACCCCATCCAAAAAAAATTGATCCTCCACAATACCACTCTATTCCTCAAAGATAAGCCCTCTAAGCCATCGCTTCAACCTTCCAGTAATTAGCTTGGAAATTATTTTATAAACCACATTACAAAGGAAAATGGGTCGAAATTGACTCAGACGATCCACCCCCTCACATTTGGGAATGAGAGAAAGGAATGTAGAGTTTCAAGCATGCAACATCTACTTATTCCTTTGAGACTCACGAACCACCTCCAAAAGGTCCAACTTAATGATATCCCAAAATTCTTGATAAAATTCAACCAGAAAGCCATCAGGGCCCAGGTCTTTCCCTTTCTTCATCTAGAAAATAGCAGCTTCTAATTCCTCCAGTAAGATATTTCCCAAATTATTTTCATTCATCTCCCTGGTGACCAAAGAGGGGATACAAGAAAGAACTTGGTTTTCTTCCACTAAACCATCCTAAGAATCCTCTCTAAATAATGAAGCAAAGAACTGTGAAGCTTCTCTAGACATATCCTACAAAGAAGATAAATGATCACCCTTGTAATTCACAAGAACAAGCATAGAATTACCATGTCTCCTAGCCTTCACCGAGTTGAAGAAGAAAGTGGTGTTTATATCTCCCTTCTATAACCACTCAAATTGAACCTTTTATTTCCAATAAATTTCCTCACACAACTCACACTCTTCCAAAGATTTCAAAACCCTGGCCTCCTCCCTGAGTAAATCCTCAAAAAGACCAAACTCCCTTATCCCCCGAGTGATGATCTACAAGTCAGCTTGAGCAACAACCTTAGCATGAAAAATATTGCCAAATCACTACCTATTCTACCTTTTAAGTTGATATTTTACATATTGCAGCAATTTAGAAAAATAATACATAGCAATGCCATAAGTAGGTCTTCCCCTCCTCCACCATTCAACCACATGCACCTGCAAAGAAGAATCTCTTAACCACATAAGTTGGAAATTGAAATATGGGAACCGAGCAACATGAGCTAAAATAGAAAATAACCTAATAGACCAGTGATCTGAGCCCCTCTAGTCCAAAATCTCAGAGCAAGCAAGTAGACCACCATCCACCAACCCAAAAAAAGGACACCAAGAAATGGTCAAGTCTCTCAGCAATACAACTCTCCCCTAATCTCCTATTGTTCCAAGTAAACTGACCATTCCAAGGCTTAATGTCAACCAGATTCAATGTAGAAATGTTATCACAAAAAAAGGAAAGAAGAGGGCTCCAATCTCGCAATACCACCCTTCTTCTAATCCAAATCAATAATGGCATTGAAATCACTCGCAATAATCCAAGGGAACAAAGGAGAAAGGCTTCGAATGAAATTAATATGAGACAACAATAACTACTTACTAGGAAAATCAGTAGGTGGATAGATGTTTGAAAGAAGAATAGTTTCCCCGAACTCCAGACTTGAAGCAACCATAGAGATGGAAGACTTGGAGGAAAACCACCAAAGAGTATGAATCTTCAATGGGTTCCACAGGTAAGCCACCCCCCTGCATTACCATGAGCCCCAATACACTAGAAACCGACCCTGCCCCATAGCTTAGGCAACAAACCAATCATACATTCAACAGTTAACTTAGTCTCCGGTAAAAAATGAACATCAGCAGAATGAGTTCTCAAAAAATCACAAACAACATTTTGTCGAGGGCCACTGTTCAATCCCCTTACATTCCAGCAGAGGATGTCATTTTGGAGGGTTAGAAAAATGGGAATCTAGGGTCTTAATAGAGCCAGACTCCGCCAAAGTCTCCCCCATCATCTTTATTTTCTCCAAATCCTTCTTTCTCCCAACTTTAGAAGACTTCTCAGCAATCCCTTTCTTTTGATCTTTTTGAAGAATTCCCAATGAAGGAGAAGCCTTGCTTCCTTCTATTTATTCCAACCCAACTTTCACTAATGGAGTAGAGATCTCTCCCTCCCCCATCTTGGTATCCAAAAGAGTCTTAGACCTCCCATGAACCACCAAACTCATATATGTTTATGTTTGCAAAGCCCCAATCTCCTGAGAAGTCTGGATGTAATCTAGAATAATTCCTTCCTGAACCCCTTTTGAAACACCTTGATCCATAAACATCATTCTCAGATTCACCTCTTGTTGACTAAGATCATCCAGAACCTCAAATATATTAAAGGTATCTCCTTCCTAGTGCTCCTTAAGAGTACTCTTTTGACCCCAATTCCTATTATGAGCCTTAGCAAGATTAAAACCCTCCACACCGATAGCCTCACCAGGAACTGGGTCCTTGCCTTTGTCAACCTTAGGAGGATTGTGAGGAGGCTGAGTAGCCTAAGACACATAAGATTCAAACTTCGGGCATCTCCTCTGTAGATGGCCATATTCATGACAGAGACTGTAACGAAAGGGCAATGTCTCATAATCAAGCTGTTGCACCCAAGAGTATGAACCCACATGAATTTCCAAAGAATCTAGAAGAGGGTTATTTAAATCCATTTCAACAAAAAAGCAAGCAAAATTCATTACCTTTCTATCCTGAGTTTGCTAAGAAGGAGCCACCAATTTCCCTAGCAGTGAAGCAACTCGATGCAAAATTTCATTGCACCAATATTCAACTAGAAATTTGGGGAGATGAACCCACACCAGAACCCAATTCGGAAGCTCCTCCAAAGGATCAAAACTTGCATGCCAAAGTTTAATAAATAAACCAACTTGGTTGTGGAATTAAGGCCCACCTTCAAACACTTTGTTGTGATCTACCATGCAATTTAAAAATGTCACCATGAAGTAACTATTTGCTAACAACATTATTTCCATCTCACCCTCTAGGGACCAAGTACAATGAGCCCATGATTCCAAGAAGAATTGGAGTGAAACCCTCATTCCCAAAAATTTGCAGAGTAAAGCATGCTTCAAGAAATACTTGATATCCTCTACAATCGATTTAGGTTGAATGACCAACACTGGCCTATCTTTGGTACATTCTAGAAAACCATTTATCTTTGGTATACGAGAACCACCAACTAGAAGAAATCCACCATTTCTTGAATTGTTTGAAAAGAAACTATTATTAAAAACCCTCGGTGAATGATTTGGAGAAGAAGCTCCAAATGGAGCTTGAAAATCCACAGGGGATTTGACCCCTGATGTCTCCCCTAGAGCCATGCTAAAGAAAACACTAAGACCTTTCCAAGTCAAACAAGATCACACACCCTCGCAGCAAAGGCTAGCCCAGGCTAGACCCAAAAAATCCAAAACTCTACCCAAAGGAACAGGAAAGGGTAGCAGTCGATTGCAGAATCATAAAGAGAGGAGAAAGGCTTTCAAAAAATGCTCCTCCCCACCGGCGAAACCCCACACACCAACAAGAAAAAGCACACAAAAAGAAAAAAAAAACCCTAGAGCATTAAAATATCCCATCCAACAGTAAAATAGAGACAAAGAAGGTGATGAGCAAAGTCAAAACAAAATGCAATGAGGGGATGACCCTCATGCAGGTCGTGCAGCAACACACAGACACAACCCAGGCAGCGCCATCATCAATTTTTTTGGAAAAATCTCAGATCCTATACCACTTTAAATGTTGAGAAAAATAATAATTATATCTATACATAGTAGATTAAAAAAATATAAATATATGTATTATAATTAAACTTATATATTGTTACATCCCAATTGTGTAATAACTATTTACTATTACTATGTAGGGTAAAATGTGAATGTCATGTGAATTCTGGAGATGAATAAATTATGCTTGTACTTTGTTATCAATGCATTATGAATGTATTTTATCACATCTGATGTTATCTTATGGAAAATTATTGTATAAATGTGAATGGAAGGTTATCAAATTGATATTCTAACTTGTGAAATGGAAGGTTATTGAATTGATATTCTAACTTTGGAGATGTATTATGTATATTGCATATTTTGAGAACAGTTGGTTGTCGTAGGAATGTGTTAGCGGTTGTAGGTAAATGTTCATTCCTTCAGGCGGAGGGGAAGTATCACTCAGGAGAAGATCTTGGTCAGGTAATCGGTAACGTAAACTATTTGAGCATACATACACCACTTTAGAAACATTGAGTTGAGTCTATTCATTGAGTTGGGAAGTGGTAAGTTATCCCTAGTTTGATGTGTCTGCATTACTAAAGGTCTAGTTTACTACCGAGTACATTATTGAGTGATGTTTATCTGTTTGAACTTGTGAGTCCTTTCCCATGTTACTGTGCTTGTTTGTGTGGTGAATTGAGTATATGGATATATGCATATATACATATGTCAACATACACGTATGATGGATATAATGGGATGTCCATATGAGTATGACAACATATGTATAGACATGCATATATGTGTATAAATGTTATTATGATGATATGTGTCTTTGAGCTTTCCATGGATACATATCCATGTCAAAAGTATGCATGTATATGAATATATACATACATTGATCCATGTTTGAGAGCATAATTATATGCAAGTATGTGTAAGTAGAAATACTTACAAACATACTCACATGAGGGATCGATTATATATGTGAATATATACACACTTAATGCATATGTGTATCGACGAGAATATGATAACCCGATATATGTGTCTGTATAACCATGGGTTCATAATCATTTGATATTGAATGGATTACTTGATTATCATATTTCTATATAATGTATATGCTAATACACTCGTAAGCGTTAATTCTTATCGAAGAAATGTACATATATAAGTATATGTGTATGAATATACACACGTATTATTATTTGTGAAATATGATTTAATAAGAGTTATACATCTGAATATGGAATGGGTATATATTATGTGGATAAGAAAATATATATAGAGAGACTATAATATAAGGAATAATTTCATGAATATATATAATAATGCATATATAATAATGGAAACATTATATGTATATTATTATATATATATATACATTTGTTGTGAGAATGATTTTGAAAATAGGCTCATGGTAGTATGAAATTTTTTACAAGACCTCAACCAAATCTTTATGAAGCAAACAAATGGAATTGTCTTGAGGCAATGTGATTATATAATAGAGTGTAGCCATAAAAAATATTGGAATGTAAAAGATATTGTGAAGTATTTGAGGTTCTGCAAAAAATATGGCATAGGGAGTTTTGAGTGTTGTTCTAAACCAAGTCAAAAGCACATATATAATATAAGTCGTACCTTTGGCTTTGCATAGAATCAATGCAATCAAAATTTAAAAAGTGGCTCTTCAAAAATTAGTCCAACGCCTCTAAGTGATACATATATATTTATATGTATAAATGTATGCTTGCAGATCAATAAACATAAGCATACTTAGATGTCGATTTAATAGCTAATTAAAGGCCAATATATAAGGGTCAACTATAGTCATTTATGACTATGTTATTAGAGGTCGATAGAAGTAGCCTATGGTTGTTTTGTGAAGCCGATTCTCACTCTTTTTGCCACACGATATGAAACACATTACATTTTGAGTTGTTGTCTTATGTCAATGGACTTAGTCGACGCCCATGTTAAGATCAATTTTGACTTAGTAAATATAGTTACTATGTTATATTTACATCTGTCGGAGACTTTTTCAAACATATTTATCATCTTAGCCGACTCATCTCTTATGCAAGTCGATAATGCTTGGTGTTACGATTTGGAAGTTAACTATTTCTGATGGCAAGGAAACCGCACCAAACAAGCAGTGTGGATGAAGTTGGCGCAACCTTTGGAAACCAAATTGTTGTAGATGTCTATTTCATAAATTGAGCATATGCAGATTGAATAAGTATTTGATTGCTATCAGTTTTGCAAGTCGACCTGTAGGTGATTTTGTTGAGTATGAACTTGATAGGTCACCACCTTTTTGTTGTGTTTCATGTGTTTCTTTGCATGGAGCTTGTTGTCCATTAACATCCCTAAACTATAGGCTATGAAGTTACCATGTTGCTCTATAAATAGCTGATCCATTTCATTTGAAGGGACACATTCTTCCACAAGATTATGCATCATTGCAATTCCTTATTCTACATTATTTCCAGCCATACTCTACTTTATATTGTGAGAGAGAAAGGGAGAGAGTTCTATTTATTTTTTGAGGAAGTTGTTTTTGAGAGGAGTAAGCTATCAACTTCAGAGATAGAGTGTCTTTGTGACATTATTGAGAAGTTGTTTATCAAGCTTTCTTTTGTTGGAAATGGTTGCATTGCTACCATTTTTTTGGATAAGCAATAACAGGCATGAGGATCTCTTCTTTGTTATTTTACTTTGAATGATGTGTCTTCCATGTATGTTTGAGTTGTCTTTTCTAGTGTGTGCATTAGAGAAATTAGAGTGTCTTGAAAAGGAAATTAAAGCTTTTATGTTATTTTCATGATGTGTTTTTAAGTACTCCATAATAGGAGATGGGTGTTTATCATAGGTATTATATACTAGGTATGATTGAACATGAAAGGCACATGTCATACACTTAGCTAAGTTATTGATTTAACTAGGAAAGCTTGTGTTTACTCCTAGGATAGATAATCCAATATGGGAGGGAGCTTGTGTACGTACTTGTTAAGTAGGTTTATTCCAAGTATGTAGGTTATTTCTGGGATGATAGAATATCCATTGAAGGAAATACCTAGCTTGTGTACTTACTTGTTAAGTAGGTTTATTTCAAGTAGATTAATATGGTGATAGGTTATATTTGGGATGATAGACTATCCATTGAAGGAAATACCTATGCGTAGCTTAAGATAGCCTTAAGTCAAATCGGCCCTGAGTAGTGTATGTGATAGATGACTTCATTTGAAGTACTGAATGAGAACTCTTTGGCCAAAGTAGTGGGAATGTCTGAAGACTCCACTGAAAAGTGTGAATGTTGAGACTCCACTGTTAGTTCACCACGATTCAGTATTACATGCTAGTCCAAGATTGTGCGATTACAAGTTCTTGTTATGTAGGAAACAACACTATGCTCAATTGGTTGTCATTATTGATTACTCTACCAATCTCTTCGTCGAAGGGAAGGGCCATCTATCAAATGATAGATGTGCAGGCCCAGACCACATTGAGAGTCTGTGGTTGGCAAAAAAGTGCTTGAGTGATGCTTCTCCTCCACAACAGGCGACATAAGAACCAAGATTTGAAAGGAATGATCATGGACCATCTTACAACTATTTTTTCTAAAGCTCATTAGAGCTATGTATGTAAATGTATGCATTCTTGTATTATTGAAATTGTGAAGTTATTGTAATGAAATGGAAACTTAATTATAATTTGATATGGCATCTTGTTCGTATATTCTCAATAAAGAAAGAAAAAAATTATTGCAATGGCTTGTGACATAATTTATTTAATCGCAAGGCATAAATTTAGAAATTTTTATGGCATTGAAGGGTTGACATGTTACATGTGGTGTCATAGCAACCAAGTTCAACACTAAAACCTATAAGCTCATTATGCAAACAATGTGTAAACCTTATCAAAAGATAATGGTTAAAAAGTTCTTGTGCCACAACAACAAGAAAAAAGAACATGGGGAAGTGAAAAAGGAAGATGAGAATTTTAGGGAATTGGTGTAAATTTGGGACTAGTTAAGATTCATCCCTGAAGTTAGAAACTCCTAGATCAATAACTTATTATTTAATTCCCTTGAATTGCGGAAGATCATGCAATCAAGTTATGTAGGAAGGTTAGGAAGAATAACCAATATATACCTTTATCCTACGAAATAGTTATATGACTCTAAGGGGATGGGAAGAAATGAGATAACCCCCTTTATTAGTAGCAACCTATAGTTGTAAAGAGTCAAGAATTTTTGGATTTAGTGAAAACACTATGAATCTATGTGTATCCAATGTTTACATAAATTAGATCAAAGTAGAGAGTCAACGAAGGAGGTATCCACAAGGTTGGAGAACTCTTGACATAAATCTAATTCTTGTGTAAGGATAGGATCTTGCAAGAAAAGAGTTAGTACCTAGGTAAAAGGGAAAAGACCAAAAAGGTTAGAATAAGGTAACCAAAGAAGTGGACACAATTCCACCAACCAAAATTGATGAAATCAATTTGGAGTTATGATTAAGATGAGAAAAAGAGACCAAACAACTTTGGTAGCTCTAAAATTTATGAGAGAATAAGATTCCAAGCATTGGAATAAAGTCACTTGAAAAAATGATTGTGAGAAAGAAACCTGTAAAGATTAATCGGGTTGGCCTAACCAAAGGTTTGGATAGTACATAGATTGGTTGGAGTATAAGATGAACTCACCAACACTACAACAAAAACCAACATATGTTTTTAGGTCCAAAAGGAAATGGGATACAAAGTGACACTATGTGTCAAATCAATAGAAGTTGTAAGGAAGAAACGCTTTAAGTTGAAAGGTACATCAACAAAAGAGGCTTTGTGGGTATAGATAATCCTCCACAAAAAGGATGTCAAAAAGAGAATTGGATTAATAGAGTGTCTCATAACTTGTAAGTTGTTGATTATTCATTAGATCTCCTATTGGATGATCCAAAATGTTGAATTTATGAGATAGAAATCCACGATGAATCTAGCTTTGGGAAAAAGTATATCCAAAGTATGCCATTAAGGCAAGAAAAGGAAATAGAAATCCAACAACAAGGAATGAAATATCATATCAAAGAAGCAAGTGTTTGCTAGGAATTCAACTTTGAGTTGATCGAATGTTGTGAAAACATTAAGGGGGAGAAGGAAGAGAGTGGATTGACTCAAGTTAAGTACCCCACCCAACGAAAAATGTGGATATGTTTTCGATTTGGAAGAAATAATGACTTATTCATAAGTTATGATGTCAATTAAGTCATAAATTTTATGAGCACAAGGAAAAAGGTATTGGAATTTTTGGAGAAAAATAGTGGGAAGGTCAAGGATTGTGACCTATAATTACACCATACCCTATATTTATCTAATTGGAAGATCAAATGATATTATCATTCATGCCTTAGAAAAGGATAGGTGGATAATTTGATCATGATAGGTAAGATCATTGTCTATGGGATTGGAAAGGGAAGATCTAGGTTACTCATGATAGGAAGAAATAGTCTTACTACTCCTATTGCCTTACAAAAAATAGCTAGTGTTGATCTATTCTTAGATAGTTAGACTATTTGTATAATGTGAGATATGTCAATGTTGTGAAGCAACTTGGAATTATTATCTAACTATGATAGAAAACCTTGGGGATGATAAGTTTTAGCTAATAATCCATAGAGATGGTATGAAAGATAAGGCAAGATGTGTCACTATGCAACCACATCAATTATCTTTACTTGATTGATTACTTGATCATACCTTACTCTTGAATGAAACCCTAGGAAGAAAATAACCTATATGGGATGAGAATTTCATTTGATTAAAGAGAAAAATCTTAGGTTAAGTTTTACTTATTGGGTTGGGATATGTACTGGACTGCTCAATAACACCTATAGGTTGGAGATAACTTACTTGGTTGAGTTGTACATTTGGTCTTGATTGGAACATATAGGGTTAGAGTAACCTATAACATCAGACTAGTCATTGATTGATGACTCTATCTTAGAATTAGGGTATACCGAAGTTGGGACTCACCTATGAGATTAAGTGAATCAATGGAACCAATGAGAAACATTCATACTTGGTAATTAGGTATACAATTAAATTTGATATCTTCTAGGGACCAACATGATTGAACAAGGATTAATACTCAAAATCACTACCAATTCTTATCGAAAAAAATTAGATTGAGTTAAAAGATGAATTGCATCTTTGGAAATAATCTTAGGATGGAATAAATCCAAGTTGTGAATGTCCTAAGAAAAAGGAGATTTATCCCTACAAAATTTCTAGCCATTATTACATGGGAATTAAAGATGGAATGAGATCGTAAAATAGGTTTTCACTTAGTCAAAGAATAGACTATTATTGCATATAAAAGAACCTCTGTACCCAAATTTTGGAAGATTAGGGAATGAAATGAGGAAATTAATGTTAGAGTTAGGAAATTGGAATGACAAAGTGAATTGTCGAATGAGATACCACTATAACCTAGGAAAAGATAGAGTAAGAGGTTGCACGAAATGTAGCAAGATAATGTCTAGTATGCCAAGAAATGAAGACCAGGTGTCATCATCGGTAAGACATGTATACTCTTTTAAGATTCCATAGGAAGAGTGGTAGAACACAAGACAGATCAATCTATCTATGTCGGTAAAACTAACATAATGTTCTAGTGGACAGGCTCACCAACGCTATTTGGAAACTTGATTTATAGGATTTCGGTCCTAAATAATATATTGTGAGAAGTAGTTGTTTAGTATTCCTAATAAGGTTATCTCAGTTATGAACGAGAAAATAATTATAGGGTTGTGTAAACCATGATCATACTATGAAACATTCAATTGAGTGAATGAACAATATATTATTATAGCCAAATAGGCAAAATGGTAAACCAAATCTTGAATGATTTATAAGCTTCTAACATTGAGGTTTGGACCATTATATGGAAAGGAAGGTTGGAAACTCTATTAGGCTGAAATAATCTTAGAAATAGGGTTAAACATAGACTTGATAGGTTTTCAAAAAGGAGTAATAGATTGAAGAGATCAATGAAACTTTGTTGATACAAAGCTTAAGTATGAAGCAGTATCGAAATTTGATAGGTGTCCAAGAGTAATGTTATGCTTAAGATTGACAAGTAATCAAGAATAGTACTTTATGGTAAGGAAAAAGGATGTGTAAGTGACTGACAAACTCATTTTCTGAGTTGTCTAAAAGTATAATACAAAAGGGGAAGGATGGGACCCACGGTGTAGTGCGCAATACATCACTATTCCTTTTCTATTTGGATTATACTAAGGATAAATTCATGGTCCAATGATTTTCGATCACTATGTCTTAGGTGTCATGTATAGTTACTATTGTACCTAGTATGTGTATATATGATAATGTAATAAAGCTCTTTGGGAGAGTAAGTATGTGTGAGGCATACAAGATTTCCCTATGCAATAGTGAGGGCACTCAAAGCAAGGTCCAAGAAGGACAAGGTGCAAGGAGTGATGCTACCTAGGATGAATGTTTTATAAATCTTACATATTTTGAGAATGATAAGTAAAACTTTATTTAACTTTATATGTATGTTAAAGTGCTATAGATCATCGGGGATGATGATTCACAAGGGGGAAAGTATGTTACACCCAAATTGTGTAATTACTATTTACTATTACTATGTAGGGTAAAATGTGAATGTAATGTGAATTTCGGAGATGAATAAATTATGCTTGTACTTTGTTATCAATGCTTTATGAATGTATGTTATCACATCTGATGTTATCTTATGGAAAAGTACTGCATAAATATGAATCGAAGGTTATCAAATTGATATTCTAACTTGTGAAATGGAAGGTTATTGAATTGATATTCTAACTTTGGAGATGTATTATGTATACTACATATTTTGAGAGCAATTGACTTCCATAGGAATGTGTTAGTGGTTGCACGCAAATTTTCATTCCTCTAGGCGAAAGGGAAGTATCACTCGGGAGAAGATCTTCTTTGGGTAACTGATAACATAAACTATCTAAGCATACACACACCACATTAGAATGATTGAGTTGGGAAGTGGTAAGTCATCCCTGGTTTGATGTTTTTGCATTAGTAAAGGTCTAGTTTACTACCAAGTGCATTATTGAGTGATGTTTATCTGTTTGAACTTGCAAGTCCTTTCCCATGTTACTATGCTTGTTTGTGTGGTGAATTGAGTATAGGGATATATGCATATATGCATATGTCAACATACACGTATGATGGATATAATGGGATGTCCATACAAGTATGATGACATATGTATAGACATGCATATATGTATATAAATACTATTATGATGATATGTGTCTTTGAGCTTTTTGTGGATACATATCCACATCCAAAGTATGCATGCATATGAATATATACATACATTGATCCTTTTTTGAGAGCATAATTATATGCAAGTATGTGTAAGTAGAAATACTTACAAACATACTCACACTCGGATCAACTATATATGTGAATATATACACACTTAATGAATATGTGTATCGATAAGAATATGATAACTTGATATATGTGTGTGTATAACCACATGTTCATAATAATTCAATATCGGATGGATTACTTGATTATCATATTACTATATAATGTATATGCTAATACACTCGTAAGCATTAATGCTTATCGAAGAAGTATACATATATAAGTATATGTTTATGAATATACATGTGTATTATTATTTGTGGAATATGATAATAAGAGTTATACATCCGAATATGGAATGGGTATATATTATGTGGATAAGAATATATATATATAGTATATAATATAAGGAATGATTTCATGAATATATATAATAATGGAAACATTATATATATATATGCATTTGTCGTGAGAATGCTTTTGAAAATAGGTTCATGGTAGTATGAAATTTTTAACAAGACCTCAACCAAATCTTTATGAAGCAAACAAATGGAATTATCTTGAGGCAACATGATTATATAATAGAGCGTAGCCATGAAAAATATTGGAAAGTAAAAGATATTGTGAAGTCTTTGAGGTTGCGCACAAATGTGGCATAGGGAGTTTTGAGAGTTTCTAAATCAAGTCAAAAGCACATATATAAAATAAGCCACACCTTTGGTTTTGCATAGTATCAATGCAATCAACGTTTAAAAGAAGTGGCTCTTCAAACATTACTGCAACACCTCAAAGTGATACATATATATTTATATGTATAAATGTATGCTTGCAGATCGATAAACATAAGCATACTTAGATATCGATTTAATAGCTAATCAAAGGACAGTATATAAGGGTCGACTATAGTCATTTATGACTATGTTATTAGAGGTCGATAGAAGTAGCTTATAACTGTTTTGTGAAACTGATTCTCACTCTTTCTGTCACGCGATATGAAACACTTATATTGCATTTTGAGTTGTCTTATGTCGATGGACTTAGTTGATGCCCATGTTAAGATCAACTTTGACTTAGTAAACAGAGTTACTATGTTATATTTACATCTGTTGGATACTTTTTCAAATGTATTTATCATTTTAGCCGACTCATCTATTATGCAAGTTGATAATGCTTGGTGTTATGATTTGGAAGTTGACTATTTCTGATGGCAGGGAAACTGTGCCAAACAAGGAGTGTAGATGAAGTTGGCGGCACCTCTTGAAACCAAATTGTTGTAGATGTCTATTTCATAAATTGAGCATATGTAGATTGAATAAGTCTTTGATTGTTGTCAGTTTTGCAAGTCGGCCTATAGGTAATTTTGTTGAGTATGAACTTGATAGGTCACCACCTTTTTGATGTGTTTCATGTGTTGCTTTGCATAGAGCTTGTTGTCTATTAACATGCCTAAATTGTAGGCTATGAAGTTACCAAGATGCTCTATAAATAGCTGAGCCATTTCATTTGAAGGGACGCATTCTTCCACAAGATTACACATCATTGCAATTCCTTATTCTACATTATTTCCAGCCATACTTTGTTTTATATTGTGAGAGAGAAAGGGAGAGAGTTCTATTTAGTTTGTGAGGAAGTTATTTTTGAGAGGAGTAAGCTATCAACTTCAGAGATACAGTTTCTTTGTAACATTCTTGAGAAGATGTTTATCAAGCTTGATGTTGTTGGAAACGGCTGCACTGCTGCCATTTGTTTGGATAAACGATAATAAGCATGGAGATCTCTTCTTCTTTGTTATTCTAATTTTGAATGACGTGTCTTGCATGTATGTTTGAGTTGTCTTCTCCAATGTGTGCATTAGAGAAATTAGAGTGTCTTGAAGAGGAAATTGAAGATTTTATGTTGTTTTCATGATGTGTTTTTAAGTACTCCATAATAGGAGATGGGTGTTTATCATAGGTATTATATACTAGGTATGATTGAACATGAAAGGTGCATGTCATACACTTAGCTAAGTTGTTGATTTAACTAGGAAAGCTTGTGTTTACTCTTAAGATGGATAATCTAGTATGGGAGGGAGTTTGTGTACTTACTTGTTAAGTAGGTTTATTCCAAGTATGTAGGTTATCTCTTGGATGATAGAATATCCATTGAAGGAAATACCTAGCTTGTGTACTTACTTGTTAAGTAGGTTTATTCCAAGTAGATTAATATGGTGATAGGTTATCTCTATGATGATAGACTATCCATTGAAGGAAATACCTATTCGTAGCTTAAGATAGCCTTAAGTCAAATCAGCCCTGAGTAGTGTATGTGATAGATGACTTCATTCGAAGTACTGAATATGAACTCTCTGGCCAAAGTAGTGGGAATGTCCAAAGACTCCACTGAAAAGTGTGAATGCGGAGACTCCAGTGTCAATTCACCATGATCCATATTAGTTGGTTTCTATTATCCGTTACTCTACCAATCTCTTCGTCAAAGGTAAGGGCCATCTATCAAATGATAGATGTGCGAGGAACCGCATTAAGAATCTGTGGTTGGCGGAAAAGCGCTTGAGTGATGCTTCTCCTCCACAGCAGGTGACAAAAGAACTAAGATTTGAAAGGAATGATCTTGGACCATCTTACAACTATTTTTTTTAAAGCTCATTGAAGCTATGTATGTAAATGTATGCATTCTTGTATTATTGAACTTGTGAAGTTATTGTAATGAAATGGAATCTTAATTGTAGTTTGATATGGCATCTTGTTCGTATATTCTTAATAAAAAAAGAAAAAAATATTGAAATGGTTTGTTACATAATTTATTTACTCACAAGGTGTAAATTTAGAATTTTTTACGACATTGAAGAGCTGACATGTTACAAATATATTATTTACAAACATATATTAATTAATTAATTAATTATTATTTTATATTAGAATAATTATATACTAAAACTTATATAGCAAAGTTTTTTTTTAAATTAATTTTATATTCATTAGGGGGCCAACCCATGGTCAACCAGCGTGGGCCACCATGGGGGCTTGACCCCCAAGGGAGAACTCACCCTCCACCCATATTTACACTTTGTGCATCATTTTGTGAGGTCTGTGCAAGGATCAATGACGAATTAAGACATTAAATGCATTTAGAAGATGTTATTTAAAAGAACAAGCACACAAATCTAATCTTGACAATGCTTCAACCTATAAAATATATTTATATATATAGTCTTTTAATCTGTTTAATAAATGAAATATTACTATTGCAATCTTTCAATCCATGTAGAAAATTGTTGAAACCTGTATTGAATCCTTCAAATCGTGCAAGCAACAATATACAATTTTAAAACTAGATGTATACATTAATAAGTATTCAACTATGTATTCAATCTAGAAAAAAAACCAATTTCGAAGCAAACCAAGAGTAAATTTGTGAATCCGGAACATGTGCAATGTAAATAAAAAAATGAAGAAGAAAGAAGAAACCTTTAATGAATTTTTAAATCTATTTTAAGTTAGTTTTTAGTTAAAATAGTTTATTCAAGTGTTTAATTTTATGTGGAAGATTAATTATAAATTAATAGTTTATTTTCTAATCCAAATAAAATAATAATTTGAGATTTCTAGATTGTTTGTAAAAAAGATTATAAGATAGTGATATCAATTTTATATGAATGAAACATTCTCTTAAGAAATAATATTCAACCTTATGCTTAGTTTTAACATTTATTTCAAGTAATCAAATTGATATCAATCTCTTTTATTTTTGTATTTAACAATGAAATTTTTAGTTAGTTCCTTGTTTATATTATCATTCCAATTGTTATGTTTAATTTATCTTCTAGACTATTGGCAATGATCAATATGTCAATTTAGAAACATCTTAAGTTTGGGATAAAATAAAAGTCTGGTGCAAAGGTAAAAATATTAAGGATGAGTTATTCTTTCCTCATAAGTTTAGATTTAAGTGAGTAAAATTAAGGATATTTACAAATAAAATTTTATGGTTCTTTATCACTAGGATTTGTATTTTTTTAGTTTGAGACAACTTAAAACAATTAAGAACTATTTAATTGGAGTTAAGACTATGTGACTTGCTTCTAATAATTACATTTACAAATAGTTTGGCTATTAGCAATTAATAACGAAGTCCAAAGCTTACGGTGATATCTTCTTGTACAATATAAATAGTTAGAATATTGAGAATGGATCATTGTAAGGATTAGTTATAATGTCTTTAAAGATGTATGATTCCTGACAAAAAAGGAATAGTAAAGAATTTATTAAAAAGAATATTACTCTCTTTTAATTATATCATAGACATAGACTTCTAAACTGAGAAGATCGTTAAAAAAAAATAAAAAAATTGTTCAATAAATAGGTTGCCTCCTACTGAGGCTTGAGACCGAGTTCCCTAAGCTTGTCTTGCTTTTTTTTCCAAATGTAGAGATTTTGGGGTTGGGTTGTGTATTTATAGAGAAAAATTTTAGAGCATGACATTTGGTATCAGAGCCAAGGTTCCAACACTAGGATATTTAGGTTGTATTAAGTGGTTAATCGATTTTATGTTTGAAAGGGGTCCTCATTGATTAAAGTGTTGTGTCTTACAAGTTTTTTGAGATAGTTAGGAACAACCTGTGATAAATCACAAGTGAATAAATTCAAGTGCAAATTCTCCTTTCTATGAAATATTAAATTAAATTTTATTTGTAAATCAAAGCTACTTTATTAATGTGTTGATTATAAGATTAACATGAATGAATAATTGTGTTTGCAATGGTCTTATGTCATAAACTATAACTTTATTCTTAATTGATGAATTAAAAGTTAGTTTATTAATATTTTAGAGTGAACGTAATAACTATAAGATTAACATAAGTGATTTAGTCCTAATTTTTGCAATTAAGTTAAATAATTACATATAGTAGAGAAATAGATTCTCCTTGTTTAATAAAATCTAGGTCTTTTAAGGAATATTATGAGGTAGGTAATCTTTTCATATTGAATAGGGTATATTCATATCAAGACTAGATTGAAGAAATGTGTTTGACTTAATTATTATTTTTTATCCATTTTGTGAGCAAACCGTTGTGGCCAATAAAAATGAAATTTTTAGAAACACCTTGTAAGATGTAGTCATTTTCACTCATTTTTCCCTTATACTTCATGCCAAAATAGAAATCCATCATAGATATATTGCATTCTTGACTTCATGTGCCCTTGAATTATTGTTTTTTATGATGTGTAACCTTATACATTTGGTTTCCAACATCTCTTTCTTTGTAAAGGTTCATGATTAACCATAGTTATAGATAAATATTTCCTTGAATGGTGGTTAAGAGATCTAGTTAATTAATGAATGGTCAATGACAAATGAAAAATAACTATACTTGATTTAAATCTTATGAAATATTAGCTTAACTAAATGAATAGTACTTTTATCTTAGGGTTAAATAACCAAACTATAGTATAGTTTCCTAAGTATCTTATATTTACCTACGTAACTCAAGTTGAATTTCTCTTGTCCTTATAATGTTGTTGGATTCTAATCATTATCTTTTCACAATAAGGTCCTATTTTTAATAATTAGGGCTCATACATCATTTAAATTGGATAAACATTATGTGGTTTGGTAGTTAGATAGTATTTTCATTGGGTTGTGTCAAACGGTGCTTTCTTTGCTAAAAATCAAGCCTAGAAGTAAATTTTAAATTCTACTTTTCAACGTCTTTATTTTAATGAATTCTTGATTAGGTATAGTCATGGATAGAAATGTTATTGAATACAAGAATATTAGCAAAGATATTTTGGGAAAAATGATAAAGTAAATGAAGGAGATTGTGTTAGAGTCTTGTTAAATGAACGATTTGTTTCCTTTGAAGTTAAATAATTAAACTATAAGTTGTTTACACATGGTTTTCTTATCATGATTGAATAGATGATATAAAATAATATGTTGAATCATACAAATAACTTAGGTCTTGGTCAAATATGAAAACTAGGGCTCATTATTATCTTGTTTTTCTTAAAAAGACTAAGTGATTTTTATAGTATATTTTTCTCGAGGATAATAAGTCCTAGGAGCCTTTTTATTTTATCATCTAGACTTAAACCTTTTTCATTAAGAGGAGGATTTCATAGTTGGGGTAATACGACTCTATAGTAAGTGGCCCACTTAAAAGTGCTAAGGGTGTTTCCTTAGTAGTCAATGGAATATATATAGCAAGAGTAAATAAGAAAATCAAATCAAGTTACAAATAATTTTTAAGATTTGTGTTAAGTAAATTAGTGGAATTATTAATTTTGTGTAACATAGCTTATTCTAAATTTGGTTGTGTAAGTATTCTAAAGATATTTATCATTGTTACCTTGAAATTTAAATTTATCAAAGTTAGTTAAGTTGTCAATTTTCAAAAGGTGAATATATTTTAGTTATGAATTGAATTTCACATGTCTCTTATGCTTGATTGCTTACTCATAGTATGTTTGGTTGAAACTTGAAATATTTAGTAACCTAAGTGTAATTTCAATTGTGGTTTAAACCCTTTAATTCCAATTACTTATTGATTATAGTATGTTTTGATAATAACTTGAAGGTAAAGAGTTGGATAGTAAAGTAGATTAGATGTACTCAAATGTGAATTTAGAGTTGCTAGATGAAGTGCAAAAAATTCTAATGGTTATGATAAAATTAGATATTAAGAACTTCCTTTTATGGTGTTTTCCTTACCATTACTAGTAATGATGATTAAAATGTTGAACACGCCTAATACTGAGAGGGGTGTGAATTAGTATCTTCAAAAAATTAAATCCCTTTGGAACTTAAGACCTTCAACACAATCCAAACTTCTTAACCAAACCAAAAACCCTTAAACAGATCAACAATGATGAAAGATATGGCAATTTAATCTCTTAACAAGTTCAACAACCATTAACCAGATTAGCAGCAATGAAAAGATGAAACAAGGAACACACATACACAAAATGACACCAAATTTATGTGGAAAACCTAAAGAGGGAAAAACCACAGTGAAAGCTAACTCACAATATAGAAGCTCACTGCCAAGGACTTGCAGACTAAGGTGCACAGCCTTAGGGAAAGATACAAGGGACTTGCAGAATTGAAGCACACAAATCTAGGGAAAGATACAAGGACCTGATGAGATTCACTATCCCAGAGTAGGATACAAAAATATTTAAGAAGCTTGCAGTATTTATCAACAAATCACTTTGTTGACTGAGGCATTAAAGCGCATCTAATCTATCATCCACAAAATTTTGCACTTCTTTTGTGAGATATTATATTACATTCCACACTCTTACAATAACTCCAACTTGAAACTTAAATGTTCTTGCATTTATATCCACTGTAAGATCACAAAACATGAATTAGGTCAACCGGGAAGAAGTTAAAAAATAATCTCAACAATTTGGCTACAAAACATTAAGGTGGTCCTATATAAGGGATAGAGAGGGGGCCAAAAAAAACCCTATTACATCTTCCAATATGATCCCAAACATTACACATGTTGGCACTCATCAACTCAAGTCGGTAACAAGGAAACGTGTAGATGAATTGTTAGCACATAACCAATCGGCCCAAAACATATTTTTAACTGAATTTACTCAATGTAGTTCTAACCAAGATAGGTCAAGACCCAAATACATCTTAACACAGCTTCATATATTATTGGTGCAAACCCTCAAGCACATAGCGCAAGAAAGATAACAAGCCGTATCGGCCAAAAATTGACAAATTTCCTAGAAGACCAACTCAAACACAATGCAACACCAAAAGATACCAACAACTGTTGTTTGGATCACAAATTTATTTTCCTTGAACATCCAACAACACTTCCAAATACTTATTTTATACTTTCATGCCACCAACAACTACCACAACCCAAACAAGAACAGAAAAAATTATTCCAAAAATACAGAATGCACAACACATGAGATATAACATTAATTGATCAATCTTGCAGACCACTTCAACACATGAAATTTTCACTAAGACACTACACAAACACTTAGAGCACATTCACCAAGCCATAGGAGTAAAGACATCAATGCAAAGAAATACAAATCATTTTTTGGACCAGTCCAAATAACCATCAACATTGCCAACCTTCTAAAATTTATAGAAACCTCCTCAGCAACATAGGTGACCTAAAAAGATAGGAGTGCAATGTCCACAGAGCACAAACACTGAAACCCAAACCACAATACCATATCTTCATCAGTGGAAGAATGCAGAGCATTCTCCCAAACACTCTTCAACACAACTTTCTAGAATAAAAACTTTTCATCAATTTGTGAAGACCAAAACTAACTTGCAGCACCACATACTACTTTGGGAGCAATAAGAAAGAGAATACAACATACTATAGACCATCACCAAAATCTCTCCACCATCAGCAACACTTCTAATCCTCATCTTAATGCTTCTAATCCTCATCTTAATATATCATCATGATATCACTTCTTCTAATAGAAACATACATAATACTCTTTTACTTGACATCAAACAAGGCATGACATCCAACCATGAATATCAACAACACCACCATGTACATTAATGCATGAATGACAAAAGTTCCAAACAACAATCTCATAAACATATGCAACAATATCTCCAAGTGTTGACAACCAATGCCACCAACACACCAAGTGTTGACATCACAACAATCTCCTCAAGTGTTGACAACCAATGCCAACAATACAACTACTGCAACAATCTCACCAAGTGTTGACATCAAGGACAACCATAAAAATTCACCAAGTGTTGACATCAATGATAACCACTTTCAAAAATTTCCCCCTTTGGCATTGATGGAAACATACACTTGCTCACTCTCCCCCTTTGACATCAAGGACAAAGGGTCGCACACACCTGCACAAAACAACAACACATTCTTTGAGTCAAGGAAAAAGGTCCAAAGATCTTCAATAGAAATAGTATCACATTCTCCCACTTTGACCAACAATTGCACAAATCTCCAAACTCCCCCTTACTACCAACTCCCCCTGATAGGTATCACACATCAATCTAGGAGAGAAAGGATATGACATGAACTTCTCCCTTTGATAGATGCACCAACTATACATCTAGTTAGAACAAGGAGGGGAAGCAACCCCTAGCTTATGTCGAAGTGTAATGCCTCCCGTGTTATTGTACTCCTATGATACCTTTATGTGCATATGGTTGTTTTTGTTCGAATATTGCTTATGTTTGATGCATACTCGTGATTACGTTGGTGATTGTTTCATCTATTTGACTTATATGTTTTGCTTGGATGCACATGATACTGTTTTATGATGTTTATGATATAATGATTCATGGTGTTCGTCTTTAACTGATTATGCTATACTGTGTGGTTATGCAAATTGTTTAATACTCGCTTTATGATATTTTGATGATGTGCTATTGTTTGAGGTTTGGGTGAGGGGGACATTGTTGCATCGCTCATCTGTGAGCGCCCTGCCACACTGCAATTCTCTCTCATGGTGTGCAGTACATTGAATATATATATGTTGTTTCGACACTTGGTTTTATGCAGGTTTGCAGGTACTAGGCACCGACTCCACCCGCACTGTCGGGTCAGAGCATGCCCAACATACCCAATGGATATGATGTGGTTTAAGGATTTGGCAAGAAAGTATCCTCGTCCATGTCCATTGTCCCATCGTTGTTTGATGATGTCATCTGTCAGTTCCCACTCTGTTTGGTATCATCTTGTTTTATGTCGTTTCTTTTTTAGGTGGAAATTTTAATGTGTTAATTGTTTGATTTAGATGGTATCGTTACTGTTAATTAGTTAAATTAATACAATTATGGTTAGTATTATGATTGAAATTAAACATTAAATGTAATTATTAATGTGTGTTGTGAAGATTTAATTAAATGCTAAATTAGTTTGAAAATTTAAAATTATGTTTTTTTAAAATTAAAAGAATAATATCTTAATTAGAGCTTTATGAATTTTCAATTGGCAATTAAATAATATTGTTTATTTAATTAAATAATAATGTTTAGTTAGTTAAATAATATTGTTTATTTTATTAAATAATATTGTCCATTTAATTAAATAATACTATTTATTTATTTGTTATTACTTGGATTTATTCAAAAATAAATAATTTTGTTAATAACTGTATTTGGTAAATTTTTATACTAAAAGAGTTCTCGGTTAAATTTATAATGGGATAATATGTTTACCCCCTAAAATATTAAATGGTGGAAGGGTTGTGTTTAATATAATATAATTTAATATAATAGTATCAAAATAATCATTTTCCTCCTCGTGCCTTGTAAACCCTTTTCACTTTCTGCATGATTCTTTCAACGTGGAAGGAGCGAGAGTAGCTTGGAAATATTCTTTACACCTGTCATTTACATGTGTTTGAGGAGGTACATTTGTTTGGAGAGGGTAAAAGCCTTTTAGTTTTCCTACGGCGAGCATTTTTTTGGGAGGCAGGGGGAAAGAACTCAGGAAGAACTCAGTAAGAAAAAAACAAAAGAAAAACACAAAAATCACTACGGGAAAGGAGGAAATTACAGAGGAGCTGGAGAAAACACGGGAAGGGTGAAGGTAAGTTCATTTATTTTTATGTTTTGTATGCTATTTTCTGAGAGATATGGGTAAAGAACTAGCATTAAAGACTAAATACATATTTACTATTGTTTTAATAATAATAATAATAACACACAGCAATAGGCATCTCAAGTTAAAATCCCGTGCATATCTGATTTTTATTAGATATGGGTAATTTCATTACCCTGTAAGTTACTTACTGTAATGGTAATTTATCTTTGTAGTATATTTAAAATTTGATCTATTTAAAATTAGATTTATTTAAAACTTGTTTTATTAGATATGGGTAACTTCATTACCCTGTAAGTTACTTGTAATGGTAATTTATCTTTGTAGTGTATTTAAAATTTGATTTATTTAAAAACTTGTTTTATTAGATATGGGTAATTTCATTACCCTGTAAGTTTGTAAGTTACTGGAATGGTAATTCATCTTTGTAGTATATTTAAAACTCGACTTGTTTCAAGTGCATTTAAAATTAGATTTAATTACAAGCTTATTTAAATTAAATTGATTTTCAAACATCTTTACTTTTATGGTAGATTTTAAATTAAAATTTATTTATTTTGAAGTCAACAAAGGTAAATGTCATACTTTTAATTAAATTTAATTTGTAGTAAAAATCAGGTTACATTTGAATTAAATTTATTAATTTAAAATAACAGATATATATAGGTTAAGTTTTAATCAATTTGAAGTAAACAAAAGTATAGGCTATGAATTTTAAATCAAAAGAAAACTGATGTTTTGAATACTATAGGTTTTCCCAAGTGCTTATCTATTTAAAATATATTATAAAGGAAATGCTTTTAATCATAGTGGATTATTTAATTATTTATTACATTATCTTTAATAAGTTTGGATTATGTTCACGTTCAAATAAGTGGGTATGTATAGTCCCTTTGAACATGTTTGGATATTTATTTTGGTTATACTTTGAGTGCTCATTGGAATTGATTTCTTATGCATACTAGTGGTTCCATGTTGATCTTACCTTCCTTTTTGCTTTATTTTGCTTTTGAGGTAATCTTTATGTATAGACATGTTTTGGATAAGTTGGGAACTCGTAAATGCTTAAGCCACTCCCATTTGATAAGTTATGGGTGGTAGGTTGTTAGGTTTCCAAAGGTGATGGGAAACCTATTTTGTGTGGAATCTTCCCATGATTAGACCTTTGTGTTCCATTGATCGTATTTCTATTTTGAGTTTGTGGGTGTACCATGTTCCATGATTTTCCTTGCCTTTGGTTATGATTATGAGTGAGATGGTTCATGCCTCGCATGTGTAGACATTTTGTGGCTTCTATGCTTAGTACACCCTTGTTGTTGTGAGTCTTGTTTCATAACTATTTGGAATGTTTCCTAAACAAGTGTTGTACTTGTTTGATGTTGATTTATGTCAGTGTTGAGTTAGCCCTTTTTGCGTGACCTTGTTTGGATGTGGATCCTTTCTTGTCATCTCCTAGCACGGGGGGTGGACCTTCGGGTCCACATGGTCGGGTGGAACATGCTATGCACCCATTGGGTTCCTAGGTTATGTTTGCGATGCAGAAGTGGATGCAGATTTCCCAGAGCTCCACTTGGTTGAAGATTGGACCTCATTTTATACCTTATTCTTCATTGATGTATCATACAAGTGTATTTGATATACTCTTCTCGTTGATATAAGGGAAGCATTATGTAATGTACTATTGGATTCATGATGTGTTGTATTTGTAGAAATATGCTCCACCATTGTAATATTGATCTATGAGCTGAAATGTCATGCATAATGAATATATTTTCCTATCTTTTGTTCATAACTTGGGTTGTATGTCATCTCTATGTAATCTTGGTTTTTATTCGCTTTCATTTTCGGTAAAAGTTTAGGTTTTGTAATGCCAACCAGTGTACCATAGAGGACATAGAATGATGGATGTATCTTTTCATCACTATTGATCCTAGATGAATGTATGATTATGTTATCTTGTGAATGCATGCTTCTATTGTTAACTTCTGGGCATTATCTTTAACGATGTCTTGGCTGGGGACGTTTACGTGTAATGCAACCATGTAACCTAATGGGACTAGTTAGGTCTTGTCACGTAACATATATTTGATCTTATTTTAATGTTTGTACATATTCACCTTGTAATGTTTCACCTTCAAAAAAAAAAAAATTAGTGTGGTATTTTGTTGTCCTTTGGGGTTCACACGGCGGGGCGTTACACGAAGATACTCAAAAGTATCCTTTGAAATTTCCTTAGTGAAGATATTTGCAATCTGATCCTTGGTAGGCGCATACTCTAACATGACTTCTTGTTCTGCAACTTTCTCTCTTAGAAAGTGATACCGAATAGAAATGTGTTTGGTTCTTGAATGCATTACTAGATTATTAGAAATATTAATTGCACTGGTATTATCACACAATATTAGAATAGGATCATCATATATAACCTTTACATCCTTCAAAGTCTACTTCATCCAAAGTACCTAGGTGCAACAAGATGCTGCAACAATATATTTAGCTTATGCAGTAGATAAGGATACCATGTCCTACTTATTACTAAACCAAGAGACCAATCTATCTCTCAATAAAAAATCACTTCCACTTGTACTTCTTTGATCATCCACACATCTTTCCCAATAAACATTAGTATAAGCACCCAGAGAAAAAAATATCATCCTCCTTGTACCATAAACAATAATATCAAGTTCTTTTTTAAATATCTGAAAATTCTTTTCACTACCTTCTCATGAGATTTCTTAGGATTAGTTTGAAATCTACAAACCAAACATATTGCATGCATGATATCAGGTCTAGAATCAGTCAAGCACAACAAACCTCCAATCATAGACCTATAAAGAGTTTGATCAACCTCTAGAGACTCATTAGTTTTGCTCAATTGACAGCTAGTCACCATAGGAGTATGAACAAGTTTGGAGTCTTTCATGCCAAAAAATTTCAACATCTCTTTAACATATTTCACCTAAGAAATAAAGATACCATTATCTTGTTGAAAATTTTGAAACCTAGGGAAGAAAAATAACTCACCAATCATAGACATCTTAAACTCTTTATGCATCTCTTCTACAAATCTCTTAAACATATCATCATCTCCATCAAAGATAATGTCATCAACATATACAACCAAAATCAACAACTTGTCTTCTTGACCCTTAATGTAAATATTACTATCTGCAGTATCTTTCTTGAATCCTTGCTTAAATAAGTGATTCTCTTATTGGGCATAAAAATATCTAGGAGCTTGCTTGAGTCCATACAAAGCTTTCTTAAGTATGCACACCATATCTAGATCTTCTGATAACTAGAAGCCATCTGGTTGCTTAATATACACCTCTTCCTCTAGATCACCATTCAAGAAAGCTAACTTGACATCCATCTAATATAGTTTGAAGTTCTTATGGTCAGAAAAATCAAGAAACATCCTTATTGCATCCATTCTAGCTACCGGAGAAAAATTCACCTCAAAATCAATACCCTCATCTTGAGAATATCCTTGTACATGTCCACAAAATTGCATGAACAAAACTTCATTTCAATAATCCTTTATCATTACTTTACTATGTTAGAGCATAGATCAAATTATTGGCACTTATAACTTTCACTGTGCGAGGTGTAATGACTTGAATTCTTGAATATAGCACCTTCACAACATGATAAACTTATCTTGTGAACCGCAAAACAAAATCTTTCTCTGCGGAGAGATGCGGACCAAAATACCATGACTTTGTCTTAGAGTATACACCGTGAATACCTTAGCAAAAATTCTACAACTTATCTCTAAGTGTGGTACACCAAAATAGAAGACATATTGAAAGAATATTGAAGTATACCCACCTCTATAAAACTTTTATTTGAACCAAAACCTACAAAAGGTTCATTCATGCACAACATATCTGCACACTAATAGATCTGAACCAATTCTTCTTCCATACTAAAATCTTCAACATCTTTCTCTTTTGAGGGCATATAAAGCTTTTTCAAATGAAATATCTCCCTGAGATAATGCTCTATCTCAGTTTGTCTTAAGGTCTTGTGCAAAATACACAAGTGTGG
Source organism: Sequoia sempervirens (assembly GCA_007258455.2). Classification (NCBI taxonomy): domain Eukaryota; kingdom Viridiplantae; phylum Streptophyta; class Pinopsida; order Cupressales; family Cupressaceae; genus Sequoia; species Sequoia sempervirens. Next base: position 130,715,194 of record VDFB02000017.1, read on the forward strand.
AATCATCCTTTTCCTCTTTTTCTTGAGCTTGTTCTTCATTCCAGACCTTTTCATTACCCTTCTCTTGTTGATTAAGGGTTTCATCCCTTTTTTGATTCTGAACTGGTGGCCTTACAAAGCCACTTCTACAAAAAAAATCCTTATGTCCCATCTTATTGCATTTTTAGCACACAATGTTGTGCTCTAGAACAAAGTTGCTCCTCTTCACCCTAGATCTACACTCAACAGCTTTATGACCAAAGTTGATGCAAGTATAACAATATCCATGAAATGAAATAGCATTGTTTATTTGAGGCACAAATGATCTTTTGCCCATGTTATCTGGTAAAAGCACAAAGTTGTGTCACACTTTCAGCCAACTTATTAGCACAACTAAATTTAAGTATTTCTAACTAAAAAACAATTTTGGTCAAACATATGATCTAGTAAGATTCATTATAGCTAAGTTAGATACTTCCACAACTTTTTCAACTAAAATTGTTGGCTAAAAATATATGGAGCACCACTTTGAGTCCAATTTACCAAAAAAAAACAATTATTTGAAAAAATTGAAGTTTCAATAACTTAGGTGCTAATGTAAATAACATTTTTTTTAAAATATAAAAATACCCTTTTGTAGATCCATGATTGTAGTTTTCAAAAATATATTTATTTTAATAGTTTAATTTTTTTTTATATTTTATTTTTTATTTTTACTAAAAGTAGGTTATCAACACAAAATATTAGGTTGATTACTATGCCAAGGAAAAACACTAAAACTTATTTTAAAAAATTCAAAAAAATATGATGTACTACATAAAAGAATCTATTTCAAGATCATGGTATAATTTTTTTTCCATTTTCTAAAGATAAATATTTAATATGAAAGTTGATGTCCAATGAAAACAATTGTTTTTTGATTCACGCAAATTTTAATATTTATTTAAAAATATATATTTATCAAAATTGAAAAATATATATCCATGCACTAAAATTTAAAGTTATAAATACACACAAAAAATTGAAAGAAAAAAAGTAAAATTTACTATAAAAAGTTTGGCGTCCCATGCAACTTCATTTTTCAGCATTTTATCAGCAACTAAATTATAGTGTTAATTTATTAAAAACTAGTTTAAAATAATTTTTTTTTTTTAAAAAAAAAACAAACATAAAATATACTAAAAAATATATACTTTACCAGTTTACATTATTTCAAAATTCAAAACATATATGCCACCATTTAGCGATTCAATTTTAAAAGTTGGATTAGCATTGGTTGTTTCCTTTATAAAGTATGACACAGTTTTGTGCTTTTACCCTATCATTCCTTCTTTATCTAGATCTACAATCAATAGCCTTATGCCCAAATTTATTGCAAGAAAAATAATAACATAGAAAAGATTGATTGAACTTGGTAGGAGCATGTTGCTTTGTAGGTGGAGGACCTCTATATATGTTTTTTTGTTTCTAGACATATATGAATCCCTCTTTTTTCTTTCTATCTTGATTTGTCTTTGCATCTCCAGAGGAATTCTTTTTAGAGTCTTCAGATCAAGCTTTCTCCTATGTCTCAGATTTTCCTTCTAATTTGGGGCTATCATATAAGTTATCAAACTTTTCTCCTTTATCAATTCATTATTTTTCTCTTTCTAGTTCATTTATCAAAGTGACAATCTCCTCCACAAGTTTTAAGCATTCAACTACTTTATCATTGAGCTTAACTTTCAAATAATATATCACACCTTTTTCCATTTTTAGTTTGATTTCACATTCTTTACCTCTTATTTGAGTTTTCAGTTTGCCAGTTTCCTCCTTTGATTTTTCAAGCAAACTTTTATATTTCTGATTTAGTGCCCTTACTTCATTTAGATATTCTAGAGAAGACTAGATTTTTCCTTCAAAATATATTTCTTGATCATTTGTATTTCAATCCCAACCTTTAGGTTCCATAGATTTAAGATTTAGTTCTAGAGAAAACATATCTTCATTAGTCAAGGAGCCAAACTTCTTACATTTTTCAACCTCACACATTTTTTCACCACTTTCAAAAGCCATAAAAAGGGTTTCATCATTTGAATCATTCTCCAAGTACCTTCTAAGGAACAATTGATTTCCTTGGAATAAATACCTATTTTAACCTTCTCTCTTTTGCTATATCATCTTTTGATTCTTTATAGGAACATTTAGATGCAAAATGACCAATCCTTCCATAATTGAAACACTTGAAAGGTAACTTACCTTTGTATTTTCTAGTTCCTTTCTTCAATCTTCTTACAATTTTTTCCTCAACTTCATTAAAGACATAATTCAAATCAGCTACTTCATCTTCTATCCTTTTATTGGTTTTGAATGTTGCTTCTTTCTTTTGAACATTTTTGTCAAATTTTCTCATTTCAAAGGTAGTTAGAGCACCAAACATTTCATCTACTGAATACTGATCCAAATCCTTAGACTCTTCAATATCAGATACTTTATGACTGTAGGATTTAGGGAGAGATTTCAAAATCTTCTTCATAATCTCATCATCTTTGACAACACCACCAAGACCTATGATGCCAATAACAACTTCATGCACCTAGAGCATATAACTTGCAATGTCTTCATCCTCAGAGTCTCAAATTTTCTCTTTAAAATATGCATTTTAGCTTTCTTTACTTTGGTATCTCCTTCATAGATGTTGCTAAGTTTTTCCCAAAGATCCTTAGCAGAACTATAATTCATCACCTTCAAAATCTCTAAATCAGCCAACCCACATAAGATAGCATTCTTAGCCTTGGAATTGCTCTCATACAATATTATTTTAGTCGTATTTTTTGGAAGAGTAACAGGAGAAATATAACTATCTTTGATTAATTTCCAAACACCAAACCCTAGAGATTTTAGATGGCCTTCCATTCTCAATTTCCAAAAGGTACAATCTGTCCCATCAAGCCTAGGACCTTTGTAAACTCCACCATGTTCCATCCTAGGCCTTTAAAGCGATTAAGCTTCTTCAGAGGAATTTGGCTCTAATACCAATTGTTGAACATACCTCATACTAAGAGGGGTGGTGAATCGGTATCTTCAAAAACTTGAACCCCTTGAGAACTTAAGATCTTCAATGCAATCCAAACTTCTTAACCAAAAGAGAAACCATTAAATAGATCAACAATAATAAAAGATATAGCAATTTAATCTCTTAACAAGTTCAACAACCATTAACCAGATCAACAACAATGAAAAGATGAAACAAGGAACACACATACACAAGATGACACCATATTTACATGGAAAACTCAAAGAGGGAAAAACCATGGTGAGAATTAACTCTCAATTTAGAAGCTCACTACTTACAAAATTATAATTAGACTCGCTGCCAAGGACAGTTTGCAAACTAAGGAACATAACCTTAGGGAAATATACAAGGGACTTGTATAGCTAAAGCACACAACTTTAGGGAAAGATACAATGACTTGATGAGATTCACTATCTCAAAGTAGGATATAAAAAGATTTAAGAAATTTACAATATTTGTCAACAATTTACTCTACTGATTGAGGCATTAAAGTGCATTTGATCTATCTTCCACACACTGTTGCACTTTTTCTGTGAGATATTAAATTACATTCCACACTCTTACAATCACTCCAATTTGCAACTAAATTTTTCTTGCATTTATATCCACCACAAGATCACAAAACATTAATTATGTCATCCAAGAAGAAGATAAACAATAATCTCAACAAGTTGGCCACAAAACATCAATGTGGTCCTATCTAGGGGATAGAGAGAACCAAAAACAACCTTATTACATCTTCCAATTTGATCTCAAACATTACACACACTAGCGCTCATCAACTCAAGTCAACAATAAGGATACGTGTAGATGAAGTGTGTAGCACATAACCAATTAACCTAAAACATGTCTTCAACTGAATTTACTCAATGTGGTTCTAATTAAGATGGTTCAAGACCCAAATACATCTTAGCACAACATTATATGTTGGTGCAAACCCTCAAGCACATAGCGCAAGCAAGATAACAAGCCTGTCAGCTAGAAATCCATAAATTGCTTAGAAGACCAACTCAAACATAATTTAGCACCAAAAGATATCAACCATTGATGTGTGGATCATAAAGGGATGTTTCTTTAACATCCAACAACACTTCTAGATACTTATTTTATTCTATCATGCCACCAACAACTACCACAACCCAACAAGGAACATAAAACTTCATTCCAGAAACACATAACGCACAAACATGAGATATAAAATTAATAGATCAATCTTGCAAACCACTTCAACACATGAAACATAAATTGAGACACTACAAAAAAAATGAGAGCGCATTCACCAAGTTGTAGGAGCAAAGACATCAATGCAGAGAAATGCAAAGCATTTTTTGGACCAACCCAGACAACCAACAACACTGCCAACCTTCTGCAATTTACAAAAACCTCCTTGATAACATAGGTGACCTAAAAAGATAGGAGTGAAACATCCACATAGCACAAACACTGAAACCAAAACTACAATACCATATCTTTATCAATGGAGAAATATAGAGCATTCTCCCAAACACTCTTCAACACAACTTTCTAGAACAAAAACTTTTCATCAATTTGTGAAGGCTGGAACTACCTTGCAACACCACATACTTCTTTAGGAACAACAAGAGAGAGCATACAACCATCAACAACATCTCTCCACCATCAACAATACTTCTAATCATCATCTTAATATATAATCATGATATCACTTCTTTTGATAGCAATATACATAGTACTCTTTTACTTGACATCGAACAAGGCATGTCATCCAACCATAAACATCAACAACAACACCATACATTAATGCATGAATGACAAGTGCCAAAAAAAAATCTCATAGACATATGCAATAAGCTCTCCAAGTGTTGACAACCAATTCTAACCAACACACCAAGTGTTGATATTACCGCAATCTACTCAAGTGTTGGCAACCAATGCCAACAATACAACTACTACAAAAATCTCACCAAGTGTTGAAATCAAAGACAACCATAAACAATTCACCAAGTGTTGACATCAATGGAAAACACTAACAACATAAAATAAGTGCAATATAGAAGAAATAAAGTAATAATGAAATTATGGAGTATTAAGTGTATAATTTTTTTGTAGAAAGATTGATTGGAGTTTTCAAGGTTATGAAAATACAGATTTTGATAGACAAATAAATTTGTGTTGTGTTTTGTGGAAACCAAATGAGTGTTGTGTTCATGACTGAATTTGTGATACAAAGTATCCAACTTGGGATAGGGGTGTGGTGGATATCTAGGATGATTTACCTATATGCACCCTTGTGATAATTATGTTGGATGTAAATCAAAATGTAAGATGAATGTTTTTGATCATGTTGTCTATGTTTGTGTATTCCCTAGTGTTGATCACTCTAGTTGGAGAAGGGTCGGCTAGCGTAATTCAGGGTTGGGGGAAAGGTCATTCATTAGAACATTATGATTTTTCCTTGATATTATCCCTGAGCTAGACAGAGGACAGATGTCAAAATATTATGATTTCCTTTAGAACGTTGAGCTAGATCTACTCCCTCGCTTTTGGGACCACACTTGTTGGTCCATAGTGCAAGACCTTTTTCCTTGAGTTTTGTATCCCATGGGTCAAGGATGGATCATGTGTGCTAAAATTTTGGATAATTTTCTACTTGGGAGCCTACATAAATTGGATAATCAAAGGCATGGATATTGGATGCAGTTCAAGCAAATTTGAGATATCACTATTGTTCTATTTTGGATAAGGGTAAAAAAAATCAGCAACACATGGGTCATAAGTAGCATTGAAAAATAGTGAGAAGAACAAAAAGTGTTTTATTAAATATTTACAATAAAGTAACAAAATTCAAGGCTTGTGATACTATAACATTACGACATTACTTAGAATGTATTATCTAGGTGAAAAATTAATAGTGATTGTGATAGAATTTTTATGAGGGTGAATAATTTTCTCATTGAGTGATATTAAACTACTTGAAAATTTTAGATAAATGTCTATGTAGGATACTTTAGATATATATGTTTTATGGATAGGTTGGTCGGCATGTCTTGGGTTGTGTTATACTATGCTCAGTTATTATGTGGATATCTTGTGGCTTGAGACCACCTTGATATTATACTTCTCAAGTGGTTTGAGATAACTATGATTTTTCCAACTATTATGTATATGTGGTTTGAGACCACCATTCCCCTCCACCCCTTGAGTGGCTTAGAGAAGTCACATAGTGGATGTAATGTGCAATTTTTAGTGAGGATATGTGTTATTGTTATTACTTTATTGATGATATTATCCAATGATCACCAACCAAGACAAAGCATCATCACTTTCCATATAGACAAAATCAATCTAGCAAACTCTCTCTCTCTCTTTCTCAACCATTGATAATTGAGATTCATGTTGTATTTGTTCTTATTTCTAATTTCATTGAAGAAACTACTCATGCCATATTTTTCCTTTATTTTAAAGATTCTCATGGAGAGAAAATACCAAAGGATGAAGCTACATTATCACATTCAATGGCATCCTTTATACAAATATTCATAATAGTCTTTTATATTTGAATATTTACTTTGCATGCAGGCTTGTGAATGTACATACTTTGATATATGATCATTCTAGGATTCACATACACATCAAAGTTGAGGAAAATGGTAATGGTAAAAATTTGCATAACCCTACCATTTCTCATTTAGTTTATGCCCATATGAGAATAATACCCTAATAAATGTATATATCAATGAATGACATAATTTATGTAAGTTAAGCCTATTTCTTTAGCCTTTATGTATCCTCATACACTCATTATTTTTACAATTATCTACGTCCTATCCATACATGCACACACTCCCAACATAATCACCTAGTTGATTATGCATTAATTATATTTATTCATGGACTTAAATCATTATGCATTCATTATCCACTTTGATCTAACCATTTGCATCTACTTAGCAATTTCCATGGACACAAGGTTGAACCTATTACTAAGGAATTAATGTCAAAATTCAAATTCAAATTTGTATTGACTCATACATATTCATTTCCCACCAAAGGTCAACTACACACATTTATGCAATTTATTGCTATGTACTTTTATTTAAAGGCGTTCTTGATTGCACTCATTATCATCATTGGATAGCATTAAATATCATTTGCATTAATAAAGGGAAGATGCTATGAACATTTCAATTCAGAGCACTAAAAAGAACTTAGTTCTACATCACACCATTCTAAAGCATTTGCAATTTGAGATTTGTTATTGTAGTGTCATAAATTGTCAACCTTGACAATTTCACACTATGTTTGGCTCCCCCTTATGTGCTTGGACCTAATTATACTAATTAATTGCTTGGTTTATTATGGTTTTCAAAAAATTAGGATAAAATTAGGAATTAAAATAATTTATTTATTTAACGACAACTTAAATTTCAAAATAGGATTACAAATTTTTCAACCTATTTTGGTCCAATTTTTAATATTCTATTATTGGCAATTTTATGTTTGCAAATTCAAATTCATTTGTTGGTTTTTCAAAATAATTATATGGGAAATGAAGAAATGCATATAGATATAAGTTTTTTTTCACCATTTGAACATCTAAGGAAACCTAATGAAATTTTGAGTAATTGAGCATCCTAAAAAGCAGTCAAGACAATTCAAGAGCATAATAGGCATCATTTTACAACATTTTCATTAGTCAATATTTTCATTAGCAATGCATCATGTAAGATTTATTTCATGTTGTATGTTCATTGTTTTGTGAGTACTAACACTTGCAGGACCTTCAATTAAGCATCCAATTCTCCTTGCATGAGATGAGTGACATGACTTCAGTCCATCAAGCAAATCATATCTAAATGGTAAGTTGCAACACTTGTGATTTATCATTTGTTTTATCTATTCTCCTCTACCTGACCAAGGGTAAGCACTCTTTATCCAACATCATCATAGCCATTGTGGAGGTGGAAACACCAAAACGAGGTTTGACTTAGGAAAACCCCTATACAACACAACTCTTTCTCTCTTTCCATGTTTGCAAGTGACATATCTAAAGTGGATTTGGAGAATATTGAAGACTTAACATCAAGATCAAGCATTCAAGCATATTCATTCATTAAATTAGGGCAAGAGGAATTATTCATCAATAGACGAAGTTCCAAAGTTGAGTTTGATAGGATAACACCTATGGATTGTAACCTACTAATACCTATTCAGAGATTCCAGAAAGTCTAATTTCTCAGTCTAGGGTGAATTCACCCCTAACCAATCAAGTACATCCCAAATTTATATGTTAAGTTCCTTTGTTCCCTACTGTACTTTTGTATATTCACATCAGTTTGTTGTAATTGCATAGTTGACCTAGCTTTACATCCACAAAATTAAATCAACCACAACAACAAAAAGAGGACCAAAACCTTGATCAACCATTTTGACTCTTCGTTGAGGAAAGTATCCAAGTGGTCTTATATGATCAATTTTGTGTCCTAATGTGATGTAAGCGGAAAGGTGTGATTTAGACCCTAGATCCCTTTTCCCACATCACAATTATCTTTAATCCCTTACACATAATTTTGAGGGTTGACCTAAGAAAATATGTCCCCTTGCCACATAATAACAATACCTCAAAGGTATTAGTTCAAATACCACTAGTCTTACAATAACACAAAAGATAGAAGAAACATAGACAAATCAAGCCATTCAACAAATAGAAGTGTATTGACTAAAATATCATTTTCATGCATGTAAGACATTTCCATGATCATGGATCTAACATAATCCATAAATTCAACCCCAGTTAACACATACCTATTATCTAAATTTCAAAGTGAGCTAACTACACACTACCATATTCCATTGCTTATAATAAGACATCCAAAATTACATTGACTGAATTATTCTTCTCCTAAACACAAAACTATGTTCCTTTATTTTTATCACTTTTACTTTCAATACTTTTACCTTAACTATTCCAACATACATGTGTCCACATCTGTCATTTACTAACCTAGATTAATTTTAGTGCTTTAGCCTATTAGGAAAAGTTTTTATTTTCCATTAAAGAACTATAGACTCGCATTGTTTGCATTAAAGCACATTCCAGAGTAGTTTCAAGCTTAGCATTTAATCATTATGTGCATGCGCAAATAATGCTTTCAAGAGTAGAGGATTGCTCTCTTTCATAATGCCTACAATTGCAATCAATTTTAGGTGAAGAGAAATGTACTGATATCAAGATAAACAGAAATCTACTGATATTAAGACAAAAGAAAAATCTACTGGTACTAAGATAAATTGTGCGAAAGATCTTATTGATGATAAATACAAAGTGTAATCCCAAATGTTTGATGTGAAAATCATTCGCAGAAGACCGCATTTTAGGTATCCTAGATTATAAGGGCAAAAATTATTGTATCTAGTATCTAGAGTATACATAGATTTTCCTTGCCACTGTCTTGCATAATATGATATATACATACATATGATAGTTTCAAAATATAATTCCACTGGATTGTATTTTTCCAGTAAAAAGTATAATTATATACATATGATAGTTTCAAAATATGGTATATAATATGGCAATATCAAGTAATGAGAACAGAAACGAAAGAATGGCATGCGGACGCTGCACTTCCAAATGCTTGTCTAGTTATTCATCAAACTCAAATGAAGGTTTATCGTTTTTCAGAGTCATGGAAGGAGACTTCTCATCTGCACTGGTGGGCGAGATAATGTTTGTTTAGTCTGAAAGTCTTTGGTTGCTTTGTTTCTTACTTTTGAACTTCAAAGTTTAGAAACAGAAGGAAAAACCCAAAACAAATATGGTTGGTGGTAGGCATTACAGAACATCCATTATAGTAGCTTAAAGGTGCTCAAGTTTTCAGAAAAGTTATTGCCCACTGCTAACATGCAGTATGAAATTAATTGATGAATCTTTTCTAATGCAGTGCTTAGGTTTTAATTCTCCCCTGTTTTAGTTTGTTATAAATGACTAGAGACTGGAATAGTAAGCACTGATGGGATTAAGGTAAATAACCTGCACATGCTCTCTTCTAAGTTAAGCAATTCTCCCCAAATTCTTAAATTTTGGCATGTTTATTAATGGCCAGTGCAATGCCTCTAAACATGGTTATTTCACTACTTGATTAGAAACTGTAATTAGAAAGATGTTTCTTCATTATAAGAAAAGATGGTGAATCTACATATTAGCTGAGGGAAAAGGAAACCTTGGGCCTCACCCCACTAATGTGTTCCATTTAGTCCTCTCTTTGGGGTGGCTTGGGAGAGCACAATGAGGGTGTGGAATGTCATTGAGCCTCCTTTGGGTTGGGTTGAGAAGGCTCACCATGCAATGAAGGTGTGGAATGCCATTGAGTTTCCAATCAATGGAATAACATTGAATTTCATTTTGGATTGGGTTGGGAAGGCTCACTGTACAATGAGGGTGGGGAATGCCTGTAAAGAACAGATACCTAAGGCTATCCTTAAAATTCTAAAAAGAATGTTTAAATAAGAAATTGGCATGGGATGGGAGCACAAAGTTTTAAGATGTATCCCACAGAATATATTGATCATCATTAATATAAATCCAAGATTCCAAACAGAATGACCAAGCAAAGGGTCTAAGTTGAGATTCTTTTTCTAAATATGTTATATCTTCTTTTAAGAGGAGTTTTTAGAACACAATATGCAGCTGTTATACTTGAAAATCATTTGACAAACAGAAGCCTTAATTGAAGGAAAATGAACGGGGAAAAGTTGGCAGTTGGCTTCTAATAAAGAATTGCAGATATTTTATCAATCTCATTGTAGCAGAAGATGATTTCCTTTTGGATTTGTTTTCTTTTTGCTGAATATCATTTCAAAATGTGTTCTGTTTAAGGTTAAACTAAATTTCTTGTAATTGGTCGTAGGAACTCCCTGACAAATTTGCAATGAGAATCAAGAGTAGGACGTGTAAAGATGCAATTCTCCAGGGCCCAAGTGGTTATTTGTGGCATGTAAACTTATGTTGTACTGATCCTTTTGCATCTTTCACGAATGGCTGGCACAGTTTTGTTTCTGACAACGGTGTAGCAGCCAAAGATATACTTGTTTTCAGTTATGTCATTAACACATACTTTGTTGTGCAAGTTTTTGGACCAAATGACTGTGAGAAACAGAGTGCCTCTGTTCTTCAGAGTTATACATCATGCTGTCTCAAAGAAGGAATCCCACCAGAAGTCTGCAACCAGAAGAGTTGTGAGCATAGGAGAATTCCCACAAAAGCCTCTGCTGCTGTTCACATTTCTTTTGTTGAACCCAGTTCAAATGAAGAAATTGCTGTTACAACTTTGACAACCCATAAAGAAGATACTGATAGCATTTCAGGTAAGCATGAATATGCTCCAAACTCAAATCTATACATGCATCTTTTTCACCCTTGTTTATCTCACATATATTATCTCCTATGCAAACAGAGATCTCAAGAGTTTTCAGCCCTATGGTATCAATGGAGCCACAGTTTTCTGTTAATTTAAAAGAGGGTGCAATTTATGCTAAAACTTGTAGACTCGTAAGTTTTATTCTCCATGTAGACAACAGAAAAAGGATTATGTCATTGATGCAGCTTGAGCTAAAATAATGCTTGTTGGTTTGATGTGTTACAGGTGATTCCTAGAATATTTGCCAAGCTATGGCTACCAAGGGCAAATACCCAAATAATGCTTGTACATCACAAGAAGCCTGGCATGTGGCCTGTGCAGGTTAAACGAAGTAAAACAAGTTGGATATTACAAGGTGGTTGGAAAAGTTTTGTTCTTCGCAATGAGCTGCATAAACATGACAAATGTGTCTTTAAGATGGTAAACAGAGTTCATCACATTTTCGAGGTTTATGTGAGGTCTGCTACCCTGTCTAGAAGGGTATTGAATCAAGCCTCTAGAAAATGAAAAGACCCCTATCCATTAACCCAAAAGGTTTTGTTACAGAACTAACTACATATATCCAATACAGAGTACTATGGTCAGTGGCAGTTTTGTTTCCTCTAGTCACATAAAAAATATATGTTTTTGGTTTTCCTAAATGAAAGAAGCTCTTTGTTTTTGTTCTTTTACAATGGGCTGGAATTAGAAACTTAGTAGTTATTAAAAATGAGAACTAAAAGAATGCTGTCTATAGTGGTGACTGGTCAGAGAGTTCTCATTGTATCTTTGTATAAAAAGTTTAAAAGGTGGAATTTTGTGGGATAGGAATCAGATACTCCTTATCTTGTATACTTTGTTAAGAAGGGCAAGATTTAAAAGATAAATATTTATATATTTTTTTTCTATGTAGAAAGATATATTTGTAATTGTGAAATTTATAATATCGAGATTATTTTTATTTAGTTTTGAATTAAATTTAAAGAGAGTTTTTTGATATATTAATATATTAATAAATTATGTAATTTTTTATAAACTCGAACTTCACTTGTTTTATGTCACTTATCTATTCATTACACATATTTCTATATAATTATTATTTATTTTCATTTATCTCTTTGCAGTTGCACATCTTTATACTTTTACTCTATTCACTTATTTATTAAATGATGTAGTTGTGACAAGCGATTTCAATCAAAGAAGATCCTATCATACAACACAGGTGTACAACAAAAAATTAAGTACTCACAATGAGAAAAGACAAAGAAAGATGAAGGAAACAATTACCCTTATATTCAATAAAGGGCAGAAATTGCAGGTTACATGAATACATGCCAACTAAAAAGCTAAAAGCCCTAACTATATAGATTGAATCACTATTTATAAAATTTTGCAATGAGATTTTGGCAACCAAATCCCACTTGCTATCATTAGTACAATCCTCACCAACATTCAATTTTACCAACTTGGTGACATGCATTAAAGATACAAAAAATTGCCACCAATTGAAAAAATCTAACATTTAATGTCAAGTGGACAATTTTTTGCCATTCATATTGACAATTTTGACATTTAATCCAACCACCTACCACCACCACTTACTTGCAACACATAGACATCACTCCAACTAGTCATCATCAAACCATGTAATCCAAGTCATGTATATTCTTCTCTATTGTGTGCCTTCACACAACCTACTATCTATTGCACTCAAAATTCCATGAAAGACTTTTCAAAACTATAATATTATGCTTCAATATCTAGATACCTTTGAATCAAACACTTGAGGTATAAAATAATGGACTGTGAACTTGTGCTCATGCATGATATCTTATAACATTTGGAAAACTTTGGCATGCTTAACCATGTTACATCCTAAAATCCTTAGCCTTTCCACTTAACCAAGTACTCTTTATACTCAACTATTCACATGACTTGTTGGGAACTAGAAAGGGTTGGTATAGCCCTATATTATGACTTCTCCTCTTTTCTAACTAACAAGATCAGCATTGTCACACAAACTTTCATATGTCTACAAACATACACATCAAAACATATTTTTCACTCTACCATGCCACCATCATGTCACTACTAAACTAGTTATACAAGCCTCAACTATGCTTTTGTTCGATGAGGTTCTCGTGCATTGATCTCTCAAGTATGCATAACTACACACCCTTGAACAATAGTCCATCTTGTAATAAATAATTTTACCACTACAATCAATCCATGTGTACAAGATTTATTCACATCCTCTAGGCTTCCTCAAAGTTGTCATCCTATGCATACTACTTCTTTAATGAGTCGAATCCTATAGCTTTTATGCACATCTCATTGAACAAGTTACAACTCTAACTTAGCATGTATGCAAGCTTATTGGGCTTACCAATTTACCACTATGATATCTTAAGAAAAATAATTAACTATGCAAGATCAACCTATTTCACTTGTAGATAGTTTAGCTTTCCCTAACTATTAATGAATTCTAACATGCAATTGTCAATGTACAACATGAATTGTGTGGGTATCATGTAGTGCCTCTATTTTGTCAAGGAATGATCACATAAAAAATTTGATCATATATTGCATACCTCATGTATGTGTCATTCAACTTCTCATTAAAGTATGCAATTAGCCTTCCCTCCTAGCTCAACACTACAATTATCATACTACTCACATTGCAATCCACTTGGAAAACCTTATTAAAATTAGGCAATGCCAAGACTAGTTGATCCATCACCTTCTTCAACATCTAGAATGTAATCTATGTACCTCTATTCCAAGTGAACTCCTTCCTATCACCTTTCAAAACTTTGGTGATAGGAACACAAGTTCCAACTGAACTTGCAAAATATTTCCAAACCATGGAAGATTCATATGCCTCAAATGTTCTCTTGACCAATGATCATTCCATTATTACCTTCACTTTCTTATAGTACATCTTTAACCCTTCTTGAGATAGCACAAATCCCAAGTAAATAAACTTCATCTTCATAAAGGTGCACTTCATTAGGTTCACAAACAACTTTTCCTTATGCAACTATTGTAACACTTGTCTAATGTGCACCAATTTTTCCTTGGTCTTACTAAATATTAGGATTTCATCTATATATATGACAAAAATTATCCCAAGGAATAGCTTTATCACATTATTCATCAATGCATAAAAGTTTTGGGTGCATTTGTCAAACCAAATATCATTACCAACCACTCATATAGCCCATCCTTCATCTTGAAGGTTTTCTTCCACTTATTGCCTTCCCTAATCCTAATATGATGGTAGTTTCTCTTCATATCAATCTTCATCAAGTATCACACTCTACTAAGAAAATTCATCAAGTCATCCATGAAATATAGTAGAAACTTTTACTTGAGGGCGATCTTATTGATGGCTCTAAAGTTAGTGTACATCCTCCATTGTCCATTCTTATTTGGTGCTAGTAATATATATATTGCATAGGGCTTGGGATTTCTCTAACTAGCCCATTTTCAAGTGTCTCTTCTACTTACCTTCTTATCTTCTCACTTTCCCATAGCACCATTTAATATATCACATTTTTGGTAGGCTAAACCCTAGAACAAATCTTATTGCATGCTTGATGTTTTGCACAAGTTGTCACCCTTCGAGAGTCCATCCTTTGACATGATGTGCTCATATTTTCCTAAAATATTGAGTTCATTTGATATATCTCCAATCTATTCATCTACCACTTTTGAGATCACAACTTGCATAGGATTGGGAATGTGTATGAGACACACACACTCCCTCCTTATTCCCTTCAAGAAATATTTTCTTGATACCAAAAAACTAATGGGCTTCTCTCCACTTCTACACTAGTCTCCTTCAAAGGTGTTTGATTAAACCTCTTCCCATCCTTAAATAAGGTGTATGAATTTACATAAACATTATGTCATACCTTCCAATCATATTGGCATGGTCTCTCCAACAAGTGATGCTACTCCAATGGTATGATATAACATAGGACCTCCCTAGTATTCACTAATCTTGAAGTTATCCTTGCATTTCTCACTAATTGATGCCCTTTAGTATCCAAGACACCTTGTATGGACTCCTATGCATAAGCCTTTCAAAATATAGCTTCTTCACCATCTCACTAGAGACCAAGTTGTCAACACTATTATTATCAATGACAACCTTGTAATATTTCCCTCCAAACTTGTAGGACTTTAATAGATTATTCATCTATGTAGACTCGCTTTTTTTCTCCAAGTTCATTAATTCCCTTCTCATAATGAGTGTTTCTCTATGTTGTGGCTCCTCCTCACATCTCCCCAACACACTACCTCTAAAGCTTCCTTAAGAAACATGGTTTATCATCGCCCTCTAACTTCACGCATTTTTCCCCTATTACGTGTGCTTCAATATTCAAAAGAATAATGCCTCCTATTGGTGTGAACAAGGTATATTACCTAACTGGTTTACCTGTTAGGTCCTATTCACACTAGTTTACCTAAGTTTATTTAGGGAATTCTTAGGGAATTATCACTTTATGTCTCAAGCCATAAGATTAAGACATGTCATAATATTTTTTTCTCCTATGTATCACCTTGTCCTATATAACCAAGGGGTTCTTATTGTAATACAAATCATGTCATATTCATATACTCATATTTTAGATTTTCACTCTTTAATAGAATAAAATTATTACCTCTCGTATGGTCTCTCTTGTTCTTTCATTAAAGCTCCTAGATCTTGGGTAGCTATCTCTATAACAAAATATTGTATGGTAGAGAATTTTATACCAAATCTTACATGGTATTAGAGCTTGTGGGATTTACTATTGTTATTCTTTTTAAGAGATCGAGGTTGCAAATCTTGGTTGCTCTTGAAAACTTAGGTATGCTCTTCTCTTGCATCGTATGATAATGTAGACAATAAGAAAAACTTGATAGAAATACCAAAGTTTGGGTGGTTCTTCTTTATGGATTTGTATTGTAGATCCAATTAAGAGAATTTTGGTGCAAATACAACCTCACCATTGAGTTTAGGGTGTTCAAGAAAGTCAGTTTAGCCTTTTATTTTTCCCAAATTGGACATTGGAGGCTATATCTACAAGGGATTGAATTTGTGAGATGTTTGTCAAATATAGAAGGTAGCTACACTTTTAGAGTATTTTGGGTCAAATTTGGCCCTACCATCACATCAAAAGTCCCAATAACCTAAATATTGGCTATTAATTCATCAAAATTAGAAAAATTTACCATCATCCATGAATGTAATTTTCTCCCCTACCTAGTTGTTTGGATCATACTGTTATAATGTGCTTGCATTTTGGCTTGGTAATGACCAAGCCTAGGCTTATTCATTACCAACCCATAACGTGAGCATGTTTTAGTAAAACGCATTCACATTTTCACTATTTCGGGATGAAAAAGTGAATTGGCCACTTTTTGGCCCCCCATCTTTCTGCACCCACCCTTATTTCAATTTGACATCAATAGCCCTTCCAACCCACAACCAACCCTCTTCAAAGTTTATACTTTGGATTTGGTACTTAATCTTCAAAGGTTCCTTTCTTAGTTATATGGGTTCTTTTTGGCTATCAGTTTTTTATATTTGGGGCAAAATTTTGAGAGCTTCATACTAGTGTAAATATTTTTTTTCATTTTAATACTTGATTTTTCCAAAAACTATAGATTCCCACAAGTTTATTTGAGTAGTTCTCATTATGAGAACTTTCAAGGCTCCATTTAGGCACATACAATTTAACATTTTTTTGGTGCAAATTTTTTGAAACTACATAATTTTTTATGTAGTTTACATTTTTTTATTAGATTAATCTCATTCTATTAGAAATTTATACTTCCATTTCTATATAAAAAATTGGAATCTATAATGTATTAAGATCAAGACCACTTTTTTGATATGGAAAGTGGAAATAGTAATCACACTAAGTATAAAGTGCCAAGATCATATATTGTTAGGGGATCTCATGATTGTCTAAATTTAGGGGGCAATCTTGTGTTTTTATTAAATTGTGTCTCTTGATTGCTCTATTGTGTGACTAAATTTGAGAAGTTTTTCTTGGCCATCAAAATACATCCTATTGTAATTAGATTGAAGATATATTGGAAAGATGGAATCCTAACACATTATAAGTTGGTTTCATCCTTTTCCCTATCTCTATGGGCTAGTTCCTAAACCTACATCATATTGGAAGAAACTTGTGTGGGGTTTTAAGATTTAAATCCTAGAATTAATTGGTTTTAGTGTTGATATTGACATCGAATCAGTTGCCACTATCATGGAGTGCCCTCATGACCTTTGTACCACAGTTTGGGAGATGTATGAAGACTCAAATGAACCTTTGTTCCTAGATGATCTTACTATAGATTATTCTAAAAAAAAATTCAACCATATGATCATAAAATAGCTACAATGCTTGTTGAATAGGAAGATCTTGAATTTTTCGTGACATA
Source organism: Sequoia sempervirens (assembly GCA_007258455.2). Taxonomy (NCBI): domain Eukaryota; kingdom Viridiplantae; phylum Streptophyta; class Pinopsida; order Cupressales; family Cupressaceae; genus Sequoia; species Sequoia sempervirens. Next base: position 130,733,047 of record VDFB02000017.1, read on the forward strand.
TATACTTATACATATGCTCCTCCTTCAACAAATTCTTCCATTGAGACTTCAAATTCTATGACTCTCAATCTAGTTTTATAGGGTTCATTTTCTTTATCTATGAGTCAACATATTAAGGTTGAAGAATCTAGTAAGCCAGCATTAGCAATTATATCATATATTCACAATTAGGATTCTTTTGTGGACACATAACTCAAGGATGATTTATTTAGTCAAATGAAATGCATTAATATTTCATGTCCATATATTTCTACTTCTTCAAATTCTAGCATTGCTATAACCATGGCTTCGATTGATTTAATGTAGCAAGACATTCATCATCTTCTAAATATAGCTACTTGGGATGAGTACTTTATAGATATTGTAGGTTTGATTTAAGAGTCATTTCTTGCAGACTTGGAGGACACTATTGAGGATGTTCATCTTCTTTTTGATGTTGGCTCCTATGGAGTTACATCATCTTCAAATATTGTGAGGGATCCTTTAGACCCTCTTATTCTTTCTCTACATGATCATTTGTGATAGTTTGGAATTGGCTTGGAAATCTTTGAGTAGCATCTAGAGAAATCTTCATATTCATTTATGGATTATATCCTACATCTATTTCCATAAGGTTCCAGATTGTAACACTCATAAATTTGGCCTAGATAACCTAACATGTTTCTCGAAACTTTTAGTAATGGCATGGAAAAAATTGAATAGAGCTTAATGACTTCATGTATCTTGGTCTTTATTCCCTCATACTCCTTTCAATAATTGGAAGAATTCTTCCCTCATACTCTTTCTTGGTTTTGTTTCTTCCTAAGGGGAGGAATGTTGTTCAATAGTTTTGGATCATCTTCATTATTCATTGTTGAGCATCTACTATCACCATATGAGATTCTACATCAAGGGGGGGCTACATGGGACCTCTCCTATTCTCTTATGAGGGGAATTTTTCCTCACATTGGTTTTTTAAATTTTCATACTTTTGGAGAGCATCTTGTATTTTATCTTTTTTGGAGGGGTTTTTTCTATTGGTGTTTCTTATTTTCTCTATTTTTGAGAGATTCATTTGTGCAATGGTACCTAGCATGGCCTTGTAGCTAGGACCCATTTTTGCAGCATTGCATCTTTACATTTTTTTCACATTCTCCCTAAGTTGTACTTAAGGGGAGTGTTAGTGTGAATGGGGTATTTTACCTAATCGATTTACCTCTTACGTCCTATTCACACTAGTTTACTTAATTTTAGTAGGGAATTATAACTTTATGTATCAATTCATAAGATCAAGACACATTTCATAATCTTGTGATATCCTATATCTCACCTTGGCCTACATAACCAAGGGGTTCTCATTATAATCTGAATAATTTCATAATCATGGACTCATATTGTATATTTATATCCATTGATAAAATATCATTATTATTTCATTTTTTCTCTCTCATGTACTTTCCTTGAATCTCGTAAATCTTGGATGGCTATCTCCATAGCCAAATATTTCATGGTTTAGAATATTCTATACTAATTCTTACACCTCATTTTTCAACATCTATGTTATGTTTCATATAAAAATATCCCCCCTTGTCCTTTCCCTTAAAGGTACGAATATTTCTTCTAGGGTGTGTTTCTTCATGTTTGTGATGTGCTCACATCTTCTTTATACACTTGCATCTATTCCTATTTTTCACCATACATTGTGAGTCCACATCTTCATATTAACTTACTCTTTCCTTATAATTTTGTCTATTATCTCCATAACAACTACACTTAGACATTTAACATTTACCAATAGGATTCTTACATAAACTTGGGTGTTGAAATGTTGAGCTCATCTTGAATGGATACATTCAACTCATTTATGAACGTATCACATGAATTACTCTACGTCTTCTTCAAAATTCCATATGTGAATGGTCAACTAATATAAATATCCAGTAAAATTCTACATGATCATCTCTATATTTCTAGGTTCTAGAGCTTCTTGATAAAAATCATCTCATAATCCATGGGAAATAAATTCCCTTTATCTTGGAAACCATCTTCCTCCAAATGTGAATCATGTCCTTCCTTTGTCACTACCTACCCTTCCAAATATATTTTCATCAAAATGGTGCATTTTCATTTAGCTTGGTGCATGTGAATCTCAACCAATGAAGGTCTTCTATGAACTCATACTTATAGTAGTTTTATAACTATATAATCTAGTTGATCAAATATTCTAGAAAGAGACCCCTAAAATAGGTAGAAATTTGTGTGTAACTTGCCACCAATCTAAGATATGGATTTCAACATTATTCCTTTTATTGAGTCTTCATTAGCCTCATCTTATACATAGTTTTCATATCATCATCACTTGAATCTACTTATACCATGTCTCTCTTTTTCAAGTGTTATTTATTGCCACCACCCTCTTGGAGATCACACATTATATTATCTAATTTTGCATCTCTAGGTGTTCAATTACTTCCACCTTTGCTAACAATTATTTGTTCACCATTCCTCAAACAAAATTAAACCGCTCAAAACTAAGAATGACATGGAAAGATAGAAAAAAGAACTATCCTTATATTGAATAAATAGTAGAAAATATATATTACATGAACACATGTAGGCTTGGGAATTGAAATCCTTGAATATACTATTGAACACCCAAAATACTAAGAGTGGAGGGAAAGGGTGAATCAATATTCTTTTAAACCATTCAAGCATTCAAGCATTTAAGCATCCAATTCACTTAGTAGATTCAATTGCAATAAATGAAATAAAGCATGAAACATTCAACAACATCACATAACACATGAACACCAAGATTTTATGTGGAAAACCCAAAATGGGAAAAACAACAATGAGGATTAGCTCACAATATATTATAACTAGTTGTAGTATATTTATAGAAGTGCTCACTGCAGGTGGACTCACTGTCCAAGTGAACTCACTATCCATTGAGAGAAATAAAGATAGAAGAGAGTTTTAACTCACTGCCTAGATTGAAATGTTACAATTACATTTGTCATATGCATGAATTATAGTTCCAATGAAGCTCAATAAACTAAATTTACACACTTCATATGATTCTAATCTATCACTCTACTTTCCTTTCCATTCACATCACTCTAACATTCTACTCAACATTCACAACCTAAATTCACAATGCTCTGATAATATTCACTCAATTCGCATCGCATACATATCATCTCTCAAAACACTAAAAAATGTCTCTTTATATATCTGCTTCAAGCATAACATCAATTAGGTCAGCCTAGTTAGATGTATCATACAGGCTAATGAAAAAGTTGGGTCCACAAAAAGCTCAAAAAGTGGAAGTATTTTTTCTATTTTTCATAAATTGTCACACTTGGACTAAAAATTTGAGGCACTTACACAATGAATCTTAAAAAAAATCAATAATACGAAATTTATAATTTTGAATCTAGTTTCTAAATATGCAAATTATTCAAATACCCATATTATAGAAATTAAATTTTGATAGGGATCTATAAAAACCACTTTTTAAAAGTCCCTTTTTTTTGCCATACCATGCACGTGTACGTACACCACTTTTTGACCCAAATAAAAGTATTTTGCTAATTCCTTTTGGGGAAAGAGAGCTAACAACATGAAGATTGATGAGAAAAAAATTTGTAATTTTTTTTGAATATTTTTTTTATTGAATTTTTATTGGCCTTAATTGTTTTTTTTTAAATCAATATGTACGGACAACATAATTGGACCTAAACTAAACAGCTTTTGAATTTTTTTTTCATTATGTAGAGAATTGTCTAAATATTGATTCCATATAGTTTTTTTTACAAGAAACTTAACCAAAAAAAAGTTATTTAAAAAAAAAAAGCCTAATATTTCAAGTTTAAGGACTAGTTTGCTTAGAAATTAATTAAAAAATAACAAACATAATCCAATCTTAATAAAAATTATATATTTTGAAACTAGACATAATGTTATCTAATGGGTTTTAATTTTATAGATTGATTTAGGAAAAAATTCCATCAACCATATTGCCAAAGTTGGACATTCTTCTTCAATCTGCCTTAGTTTTTTAGTTGCAGGTCAAAGGCTAAGGCTCAGATTGCCAAGCCTTTTTTGAGCCTAAAACCAAGGCTACATGTGAGTTGGGAATTCAAATTTTTAATGTGTACGTGCATTATTAAAACGTGTACGCATTATTTAAATGAAATGCGTACGCGTTACATAGCGCATACACGTTATCTATTTGTAACTCATTGGGTAAAAGTAATGCATATGCGTTATATAATGCACACGAGTTCCTAAAATATAATGCATACATGTTTCTTAAATAGCCACGTTTTCTCGATTTGGAAAATATTGATAAAACACATTTTTTTTGCAACATTCATTTTCTATAGTACGATCCGAAAGTGCCATTTTTGCATTTTTTATTGCAAATTTGTCTTGTGCAAGGCATATTCTATTTAAATTGTTGGAAGAGACAAGTGTAGGTTGAATTTTCTGAAGTGGAATCAAGTACAAGAATATTTTACAAGAAGATTTGGGAAAAGAGAACTATTGGATGTACTCATGATGTTTTTGTACTTCAAAGTTTATAGAAGAAACTTGGATCTTCACACTACATAGATTTACTTGAATATTTGAAGATGGAAATTCGAAAATAGGTTACTTGAATCATGTGTTTTGTTATCAAAGAGGGTTTGGTAACCATGGGATTAAAGCAAAGACAAAGAAAAAAATGTAGAAAGTTAATGACACCTGAAGAAATTCAAGCAAATAAAGAAATGGAGGCAAAAAAACAAAGGGATAGAAGAGAAAGGATTTGTCAAATGAAAAATTTGGAAGCATCTAGTTCCATGAATGTTGAAGAGGAAACCATGAATGATGAAATGAACGTAGATGATGCAAATTTGGAGATGGTGAATATAGAATAAAATGCAATTATGGAGACAAACCCAACTATGCCTTCAACTTCAACTTTGAATGATATGGAAATAACACCTATGCAAACAACTTTAGGTATGTCTTCAAATCCACCTCCCAATGATATGGAAAATGCACCTATTCAAACAATCCATCCAGGTATGTCTTCAAACCCAAGTCTTGATAATATTTATCTTAGTTATTTAGAGGAAGCTGGATACACCATTGATGGTATCAATAATTTTAGGGTGAAACAATGCAAAAACAAAAAAATGATTAAATATCTTTGAGAATGCAAATGAGAATGAAATCCCTCATATTGATGGAAATGATAATGAAATCTATATTACGTTTGAAAATGAAAATGAAACCCCTCGTGTGAATGAAAATGAAACCCCTTGTATGGATGAAGATGAAAAAAAATAGAATTGAAAAAGATGTGCTAGATAACCTTCGTGGTACGTTTCTTGGAGACAAATTAGAACTTATGGAAATAGAATATATTAAATATTTTTTTATAGAAAGAAATTAGGATTCCAATGTCAACTCATGGTGCAATTGATGAGGATGTCAAAAATGAGAAATGTGATGAAAAAATTAGGTATTTTGTAAAACCAAAAAAGAAAGATGATTCAGTAGAACAAGTCATATCTGGTGTTGCTAATGCTCTTAATTTTATAGGTAATAAAAGTCGATCTAAAGATAAGAATGCAGCTCATCACGCAATAACAATTGCTCTAGTTAATAAAGAAACTTCAAATAAAAGAATGTTAAGAAATTAGTAAATGTATAAAAGTAAATCCTAAAACTTTGATAAGAGCTGCTAAAAGAAGAGAAAGTATTGAAAAGGATCCAATTAACCAATGATGGAGTTTTAGTGGTAGACTCCCAAGATCAGACATGAAATTAACTAATGAAATTAAATCTTTAATTGAAATTTTTTGACATGATAATACAAGAGTATCACCTAACATTAGAGATTTCTTAAAATTAAGGGTGGGTCCCAAAATTTGTGAACTACATCCAAAGCATCTCTTCGATATGACTCAAACTGAATTATATAAAAAAAAATTAGATGAGCCTTCAATCTTACCATTGAATATTAGCATAAGTCAAAGATCATTCGAAAAGTGTAAACCTCGGTATGTTAGAATTAATAAGCAACGAATCTCTTGTTATTGTAAGACTCGTGTACAATTTCGTTATTATTATGATAGTTTTTGATATATATGATGCACTTTGCATGCTAACCATATTATGCAATACATTTGTGGTATTAATATGCCACCTAAAAGAATCAAAGATTTTATAGCATGCTTGTTTTGTGAACCCTCTAATGGAAACTTATTTTATTTAAAAGCATGTATTTTTGGAGAATGCGATAGATGTGGTAACTTTTCATTATTAGAAAAATGTATACATGAAAGTAGTTTAGATGAATTTGGACAATAATTAGTGGATGTAAAAAAATTTAAAAATGTTGAGTATTCTTTAAAAGATGGAAAAACTGGAAAACATTGTGAGCTAGTTGTGGAAAAATTTAGTGTGCATGCATTTATTAAAGAATTTAAAGATAAGATTGTACCTAAATATGTTAAACACTCTCAGTATGTGCCCACCATGGATATCACATGAAATCTCTGCATATAGATGTACAACAATGTATAGATCATTCACACATGTGTATGTAAATTCAAATTAAATTAGATCTATGATGTGTATTTAATTTAAACTTAACAAACTTTTGAAAGCACGCACCTAAGTTGATGATGACTCAGGAGCGCTCACCACAACTTATGGTTGGTCAGTACTCGATATTGCATGACCTCCCTACATCTAGATATAATATATCATTTCACACGTGTACAAATTCAAATTAAATTAGATATATCCACACAAATTATTTAATATATATTGGTTCAAGTACCTGACCAACAAGTGAGCCCAGCTCTACAATACTCGACATATAGACATGATCATATTGAGATTTGGGCATCGTGTGATCATGCATCTACACTAAAAACTTCTTGAATTAATATTATATTATATTATATTATATATATATATATATTTGATGTTATTATTTATATGAATTTTGCACATTTCAAACAAATTAAGTTTAAGTTCAAAATATGAACATACCTATGTAGGATGATCCTCAGAATATAGTAAATTCATCTATGACTCCATCCTCGATGCATGTGGGTCAGCTGAAGTGGATGCCTAAGTATTACCATAGCTCGAGCCTCCATGCTCTCTATTGGCCACTTCAGCCACCACATGTGTAGTCTGATGAGTGAGATCTCCTAAAAGAGAACCCAATGCTCCTAATGTCAATAACATCATCTGCTGCTGAAATGTAACGAGAACACTAGGAGAAGGAGGAGGAACAATAGGAGCAATCGAAGCACGTTGTTGAGGATTGACACGTGCTCCTAATCTATGTTGGGGCACGCTACACCCAACTCCTTGAAATGACCTTATCAAAATAGTTGGGTTTTAAACCCAACTCAAACTCAGCCCATAACTTTCTCAAAAATTATAGAGGCACCTCACAATTTCCACATGGTGGACTATCAAACACCATCCAACATCTTTCCCAAAAATTTGTAGCTATCTGTAGGTGCCTACACCATAAAATTGAAATTCATTTTTTGGTTGGTGGAATTGGTTGGTTTGTTTGGGGGCTAAAAAAATGTTGGCACATCGCTTGTTTGGTAATTTTAAGGTCATTAATTTCTTTATAGGACAATCCATCTACATAGAATTGTCTCCTCTCTTCTCTCCATTGATGGAACCTATCTAGGTCTGCATTAATAGATCGAATAGAATTGAAAATAGTTTTCATTGTAGATGCAAACCATGTGAGATGGGAGGGATTCTAGGCTCATTTTTTATCAAATCTATATTTCCCTTAATCACATTAAGGTTTTCTCTAATGCTCTCTCTTAACTGCACCTAATCTAATACAGGGGGTGGGGGGTTAGGAAGTGGAGAGTGTGGAGGTGTGGGGTTTTGTTGTGGTGGTGGATCTAGATGTATGGGGTTTGCAAGAACTTGTGCATCAGGCATAAAATCCTCTATGTTAAATTTTGGATCCATGTGAACAATGAAATGCCAATTGCATGTTAAACAATTAATATATATATATATCAACAAACTAATTAAATAATGTACACAGTTTGAAAGCTATTTAAAAATCACATTGAACATGCATAATTCAAATACATTTCATTTGAAGACACATTCAATTTATAACAATAAAAAATCCATAGCATATACACATTAAATTGAGTCTAGTGTGTCCAATTGTTAATATGGAGGGTTTGTTGTTACTACCAACTCTTATAATGCAACTAAAAATGGAGATAATTGTCACACCAAGGTCATACAATTTTAATAAAATCCTACCTACATTATAGGTAAAACTAATTATTGAACACCTTTTAGTGCTTTTGCAACCCTTCCAAGAAGAATCATCAAGTATATCTAAAATATTTCCACTATAATTTAGATCAATATGTATACTATAATTAAGTTGTGATGAGTGCCTCAAAAATACTTTTAAATAGTCATTTTATGGTTTAAAAGACTTGGTTATATTATTAATTAACATGACTGGCAATAGACTATATGTTGATATATTTACTTGTTTTACTTTATGTTTGGCTAATTTAGTAAATATATTAGAGGCAATGCTTTGAATTAAATGTGTTGCTTTTGTGGTGATAATGATGAGTTAATTATGTAGTTTTAGTCTTTTACGGTCATAATTGGTATCCCATTTTTAAGGATCTTATTTAGGGTATTTAAGACTGATGATTGATGAATTAGTTCAAAGATAAAGTTAAACTTATTTTTTAACCATATGAAGACAATCATGCCACTGATCACTCTAGCTGGATGATGAACTACTGAAGTTTCAAATCAGCTCCTCTTAGTCAGTTTAGGAATTTCTTGTCCTAGCATTGATCTAGTGTTTTCCCTCTATCTATTTTCAGTTATGTTTTATTCTTTAGTTTAGATGCCTTATATCTTGGCATTTAATGCCATGTTTTGAATTCAATAAGGATATAGTTATAAATATCCATCTTTAGGTTTTTAGAAAGGAGTTGGATAATTTTTTATTAGAATTTGTAATTGTTGCACTACTCTATTTTGCATCCTTGTTTGGGTCAATTTGAATGAAAATAAGAAGTAAAATCAAATCACTATGTTAAGGTCTTGCCGGAGGAAGAGTAGGGTCCACTCAACCAAAGGAATTGACCTTGTGTGGTATTTCTCTAAGTTTATTTTATTTCTGTTCATTGGATATTAAATCTGAAATGTTAATTCTATTTGAATCATTTTCAGCAACCGTGTTTAATCACTATTAAGCTAAGTTCATCATGATTAGAATTGTTTATTATATTTGTTATAAAGTTGATTGAGTTAATCAAGATTTAGATACATTGTTTGTAGAAATTAAGTTTGGAAATTATCTATTGAGTGTAATAGAAGCAATGATGGAAACTTATGGAAAGATGAAATTGAAACTTGTTTGGAATCTATTCGTGGAAATTAGTATTTATGTTCTCTAGGTTAATAGTTATTTCCTTGCAATTCATTTATGTTCTTTAAAATAGCATTTATTTTCCAGCAATTCTTAAAATAGATTTCTTTTGAAGAAAATTAGATTTAAATTTAGATTTTGAATTCTAGATTAAGAATTAAGTTAATTTTAGTCTTTTCCATGAATCAGTCTCAATCAAGTCAAGTGAAGTCAAAAATAAGTCAACAAAGCTTTAAATTAGGAAATAAGATAGAATTAATCCTTAGGAATTAGCTGTTGAATTTCAGCTCCTGAGAGCTCTTGAAAGCTCCTGAAAACTCTTGAACGAGCCAAACCAAAATCATAATTCATTGTTTACAGTGCAAAACCCCCCAAAAATCTGTGACAACCATCCTTATCACATATAGATCTAAGACACACCTAGCTCGATAATTGAATGACTAAATGATGCAAGTTGTGACATCAACGACCTTGCCCATCAAGATGTACCTCAAATATCTAAGGATGCACTATTACATTTTGTGTACATGGAAATGGAACTCATATGTTGAGTTGTATAAGTGCTTCTACATCAAAACTTTATAGAGGATGACATATTTGTCATAATTCATCTAGGTATTTTATGTTAAACCTTTTAATAAATGGTATGGAAATTATATATAGTTTTGAGTTAGATCTATATGTGGGAATTTCCCTTAGTTGATAGTGTGGAAATATTAAAGGGATCATATAAGAACTTAACTAGAAAAATACGTACATAGGATACCTCTCAGTGAAAATAGGGAGGTAAGTTCTAATTATAAGTCTGATGGGTAGAAATGAAATCAGGGGCTTTTACTATAACCCTGTGAATGCATGCACTATGTCATTGGTTTATTAAGTGAATCCCCTAAAAGAAGGCCATAAACTTATTTTTAGCTAGATATCACTTGATAATTAAACTATATCCAAATTTGATGATATACATTAATTGAAACATGATCTTGATACTAAGGGGAAAAACAACAAAATTCAAGATAGCTACTCTTAGCTTTTACTATTTAACCAACAAACATAATATGCATATATGCAACTACACATGTGGTTGATGCATGAAACAAAAACACCCATGCCCAATCATTGAATAAAGAAAACATAAATACTTAAGTCATGTGCAAATATTGATAGCAAGTCTAGGAACAAATAAAATAAAATCACATGGATTAAGGTAAAGACTTAAGATTTATTTTAAAAAATCACCATCAACATAAACTAAGAGTTAGATAAAACATCAGGAATTGAGAGCTCACAAAAGGCCATGATATCAACAATGAGGCTTCTTTGAATCATTATTGGAAAAATTAAATAAAAATATTAGTAAATAGAGACTGTGAACATGAGGTGAGGAACCAAAATTCTAGAGGTAAAGGACTCAAGAATGAAAAATAAGACACATAGATATATATAATTTTGATTTCTCAAATTGGGTGTTAATAGGAGGTTAGGGGTTGTTTAGAGTGTCTTCTATTACATATAAAGGTGGAAAAAGAGAAGGAAACCCCACTAATTTAGGTTATATTCAACTCAAGAATGAGTGTAAAAATGGGTAAATGATGAAAACCATGTAGTTTAATTTGTAAAAAATATACTAGATTCTAAATATTAGGATTATTGTTAGACAAGGGTGCTCAATGGAGCTCATAAATATCAAGCTTATCATTAATTAACTAATTCATCAATAAGTAATATTCTTCTACTTTTATGGGTAGAGATTTATCTTTTGGGGCGAGGGGAAGTTTACTCATAGGTGTGGTTGTTTCCCAACAAGGGTATATCTATAGAGCTAAGGTATATCGATTGTGAATACATGTATTTATCAAGTATGACATAGAATTTAATTAAATTCGAGGACATAAATTGATTTATCTAAATTTTAAAATTTCATGATAAGAGACACAAGTTCTCTATAGTGGTACAAAGTAGTTAAGAAGAAACAAGTTTAATACTAACATTAATTTATAATCTCATTCATTGTTTTCAAATCATACTAAAGATAAGAATAAAATTAACATAAGACATTCAAAGAGACACATAGATATATGCTATTGGATATATGCAAGTAGTAATTGCAATACAAAACAAACATTTAGATGAGCTTGAGCTCTATTCACATATTGAAAATGGCCTCTTTAAGTACAAAGACTTCACTAATTTTTTTAGTTGTAATGAAATCATATTTATAAATGTAAATTGGTGTGCATAATTTATCATGCAAAAATGGAAGAAATTATCTATCTTCACTATATAATTATTTAGATATTTGATGACATGAAAACATATCTATATCAAATAAAAAATGTAAGAAACCTGAGCCAAGGAGGGATACTTCTAAAATTATGTGAAGTGAAAGTTAAGAACCAATAACAAGGAGGACACAAAATAAAGTAAGGAAGGAGGCCAATTTCCAAATTTAAATTACTCAATGAGCAAGAGCAACATGATCAATCCTAATGAGATTGTAACTTGTAACCATACTAAAAAATGAGAATGTTTAAACTATAGTTGAGTATGGCAATGGTGTAACATAGCAACATGATCAATCCTAGTTAGATCAACCTCATAAATTTATGATATGATTTGTTGAACTAGTTAAGAAACATCTCCTCATTTCTCAACACAAATGGTTACATTGAAAGTATTGATTATACTTTCAATTTGCACTATCTGAAAGGTTAAAATATTAGGCTTTTAGGTTTAGGTTTTATTTTAGGGTTTTAGGTTTAGGTTTTTCAGTTTAGGTCCAAGGATTAAGGGTAAATTAGTTTCTAGGTCTATGTTTTTTGGAACCTAGGGTTTAGGGTTTTGATTTCTAAGTTAAATGTGTCCAATTTAAGTTTAGTTTCTATGGTTTTGATTTACAATTTAATGTTTTTTGTTTCATTTATTTTTTTGGTTTTTAAAATGAAATTTAAAAACTATTAAATATTGAACTAAAAAAAACTAAACAAATAAAAACTAAAGAAAAATTACAAAACATAAATGCAAGATATAAAGAAAAAAATGGAAAAATTCAACCAACTTGGAGGTTGTTGAGGTCGATTGTGTCGACGGGAGGAGGTGGCAGTGAAAATTTGCTTCAATTAGGCCCTTCAAAATGCATACTCTATGTTTCTTCTCCATCTGCAACATAGCTAAAAGTGACTGTGAAAATGAAAACTCAGTCTCTTATTTAAAAAAACTAATAGCTTTACTAAACATGTACGCATTTCAAAACGCGTATGTGTTTCAAAACATGTACATGTTTTGTAACACATACACGTTTTAGGTTTGCTTACTCAAATCTAAATGCATACATATTCAAATTTAGGCTCGGGTACCCGATCCATAATGCATACACATTTTTAAAAAATGTGTACGTGTTTCATTCAATTTTTTTTTTGGCTGAAACTTCGCCTCTTCGTGGAACCAACTTCTTGCTTTTACCCATACAAAATATACAATATATGACTTTGTCGACTCAAATCCTTCAACACAAACCTCACACCAAGATTCAATCCTTAAAACAATTTGAAATAGGTTGGCATGGACCTATAATAGCTCCCACATAACTTTGCAATACTTATTTGTCCTTCACATACCTTCAAACCTATTAGGTTGGCACCGCAAAAGACCTAATATGAAATTTATTCAACTATATACCCATATCCAGACACACGTACCTCAAAAATGCTATGCCATCTAGGATTCACACTCTATTGACATGTTTCAACATCTCCTTAAATTTTCAAAACCAAAATCCTATCCATGGAGAAGTGTGGACTCTCCTACTCATGTGCACTATACAGGAAATGACTATAATTTGCCAAGCCAAGCTTTTTTCATTCATAACTTTCAAACCAAAAGCCAAAGAAAGATGGAATTCTAGAATTAGATGCTTCTATTAGCCAAAAAAAACATACTAGAATTGCAAAGTGAAATGTTAATTCGCAAACCAATGAGGACCCAAAAATTGGATGCTTTGTACCCAGAAACACTGGTAAAAATACTTAGTCATTTTTCATCATAGTTTCCTTCACCGGATCAAACCTTCTTGCAAAATTGACTTATGCAAAGATCAATGTACAAGACTTCTAACATATTTTGGGATGTTAGATCCAACCAAAATGATTTGCACCAAATTCTTCATATCAAGATATAATGTTGAAATCAATGACAACATTGCAACACATAATACTATACCTTGTGATTATCCCTCATGCTCATGTTGTCAACAACTACATCAATGACAAAATCCTTATTCTTCCAACAATCTCCCCCTTTGTCATTGATGGAAACATGCCAAAACATCTCCAAAATATTCTCCAAAACATTCTCCCCCTTTGAAATCAAGGGAAAAGGGTGTATACAAATACTTAGAAAACATATACCAAATCTACCCCTGAGAAATATATGCATATGTACAAACTGAAAGATTGAATTCTTACTTCCCCTAAGTTATGTACCAGAGCAAAACCAAAAATTTTCACTAGAAAATACTCTATATACTTTGTATATGTACAAAGAATCTTGAACTAAAAATTGGAAATGCATAAAAATAAGAAATATTATCAACTGGAAGAGGTTGACCCTTGTAGCTTTTGCACATGGATCTACCACACTTGTTTACCTTCTTCCCATGTCTTCTTGGTTGTCCCAAGCAATCTGAATTGTGTTTCAAACTCCATTAATATCTCTTCTCCTTCTTCTAGAGTGCTAGGCACTGGATTCATTTGTGTAGCTTTATTAGCACTCAAAAGGACACTTGAAACAAGTATGAATTTGGGATTCACCAAGTCCCTTATCTCTCCAAACTACAAAATAATATGATCCTTTTTGGCTTGTAGCTGAAAGAATTTCTTATAAAAATCCTCTATAATATTCCTTGTATCTCCAACTAGGTCAAGTGTCAAATCATAGATATTGGAGGCATTATTGATCTGGGACTCAATACAGTCCATTTCCTTCTTGATACACTATGTGGCTCCAAGCCACTTCATACCATATTGGAACAAAGCCTTTTCCTCATCCACACATACTTGTGCATCCTTCAAATTCTCTAAAAAAAAAAATTGTGCAAGAGCACACTTCTTAGTGATTTTCAACATCTTTTTATCATTTATATTCTTTTCAAATTCTTTCTCCACTTCACCTTTAAGACCAGAGGCATACTCTTTAAAAGAATCAATTAATAGCTTTAAATTTTCCATACCAAAAAGTGATGTGTCAATATTTGCACTAGGTATGGCCTCCTGTAATGCCTTTACTACTTCTTCCATAAGTTATCTACTCTTGTGATGTGTTTCTATGATATCCTTTTGGGAAAATGCATGGAATACATCACCCAACTATAGCTTGTGGAGGAGGGAAATCTTGTCTAGTTTTACATTTCCCTATTGCATTGGTAGTTGTGCCAATTGTGATGATACAATAGGATAGAAATTGAGTTGCATACTCTATAGATTCTTTTAGTAATCTTCAAAAGAGCCGGAGGATTCAGTAGAAGTATTTGTAATCTCTGCAACTTTCTCTTTCAATTCATTTTCCTTATTCTTTCTAGGGTTTACTTGAGTCTCTTTTTTTGTTTTTACATCTGTAGATGCATCCTCACTCTTATATTCATCTTCCTTCTCATTATTTTCTCATTCTTCTTCCTTCTCTATATCAACATTCTCTTCATCACCATCCTTGCACTCTCTTCCTCTGCAGACTTATCTATGTTAACTGGAGGAGTAACATTTTCTTCAGGTACCAGAGGAGGAGTGGATGTACCTTCCTTTACTGCTTCCTCACTAGTGACTATCTCTCGCTCAACATTCTTCTCTACTTCTTCATATTCTTGTGCTAATTCTTCTAATTTTGGATAGGAATTATCTTGAATATATTCATCATCTATTGCATGCTCATGTTGAGCATCAATATCTTGTGCTTCTTCACTTTTAGTTCGAAGCTACATTGTCTTTTGACGTCATACCATATTTTTTTGCAATGTTTGATATTATATCAATTATCTCCTTATGTAACCTTTCAAACTTATTTTTCTCTCTACCCATAAGGATATTTACCCTTTGCTTCATTCTGAATTCTATGTTGCATAACTCAGCCAATGCAACTTTGTTTTCAAAAGAAAGAGGAGCACCAACTTTCTCAAATTCATATTATTTCATTTTTCCTTCTTCAATTGCTTCTTGTATTCTCTTTACCAAGACATTCCATAGCTCTGTAGGAATTTTATTTTCATTGTTCTTCATATCAACTTCTAAAACAATGATATATTTGATGATAGCCTCAACAATGGTGGCCTTATCCACCTCATTTTCCTCATAATACACAACTACAATCTCCCCTAACATTTCATACTACACAATATTATTCAATAGTGCTTCTAATTTCATGGGAGAGTGAGGTCTTACTAGTTTTGTTTGTTTTTTCTTTTTCTTTTCATCTAGAGCCTTCTTCTAGCTTGTTTATGCTTTCTTCTTCTCTGGTGACACCTTCTTGGTGGCTTCTTTCTTCTTCTCTCTCATACGAACTAAAAATTTCCTCTTTTCTTTCTCTATTTCTTCTTCGCTATTTGTATCAATGATGTCAAATTTATTTCTTTTAGCACTCGCTTCACCTTGTGAAGCTTCAGTTCTCATTTTGTAGATCAACTATGGTCCTTCCTCCACTTCTTCTTCTTCTATATTCACACTTATATTATTTTCTCTCACTTCCTTTTTCTTTTGTCTCTTCTTGGTAGGGGTTGTCGGTTGTGCTGCTATAGTAGTTTTCTTCTTTTCAGCTCTTGTAAGTTGCACAACTGAAGAGGGTTTCTCATTTACCAGATGAATATTAGTAGTTTTTCTCTTTTCTTCAATAGAGGGCTTATCTTAGAGGAATTTTGGATAGCAAGATGGGTGGTAACTGTCCTACCATATCTTCTTATGCTTTTGAATCCTCTTGCAACACTTGATTATCCCTTAACCTTTTCTCTTGCCTGCTTCACTTACTCCTTTGTGAATCCCATATCCTCTGCAAACTTGTCCACCATCTTTTCAACCTTCTCCTTTATCTATGGTTTTCTCTACTTCATATGCACATCCATATATTTTTCTTCATATGTGTCATACCTTGCTTTAGTGGTATCTTTTGGACTCTTCAATAAAATATCAGCCAAACCAATGATTTATTGTTCATTGATCTCATATCCCAATGCAAGGATCCACATCATCCTTGGTTCTACTACTTCCATGATGCACTCATCTATTGATACCAGGAATTTGATATCATTTTGATATTTCTCTACCATTTTCCTAGGTATTTTGTCTCTTTCATGCATCCTCTTTTGGAAAACTGCAAAGAAAGAAACAAGAGCATCATCTTGTGCCTTCACATCACCAAGAATTCTCATAAATTTTGTAATCTAATGGGAAACTAGTCTTCTTTGCAACCATACCACAATTCTAGTTTCAAGAAGTTCCTTTAGGAAATAGAAGAGTAAACACACAACCAAGTTTTCATACTTAAAAGCATACTTTTTCTCCTTGGTTTGTTTCAAGTTCTCCATCAATTGTTTTCTTAACAGTTCACAAAGATCATAGTCCATTCCTTTTTCAACCATTTCATATGCCACATTGATTGTGGTGACAGATACAAAGTTTTCTATGTTTGTGAAGTATAATTTATAACCAATTACCATTGTTGCATACCTCATAGCTAGATTGTTGATGGGATTTATAGCTAGAGATCTCTTATCATAATTTTCACCTATGAGTTCCATAACAACCTCATTCTTGATTGATTTTAGCAATGGAACAAGTTTGATAGAGCATAGACCTGTAACCTCTCTAATCACCTCTTTTTTTATCATTCGAGGAATGTTAGTCCAAACAAACTTATCATGAATTCTTCTTAATGCAATCCTAACCCATTTATGATCAAGGAAAAAATTCAAAAACCATTGCCATATATCAATTTTCTTCACGACTAAGTTTTGGTATTCTAGTTTTAGGGAAAAACTGTCTCTAATAAGTTCTTTCATGCATATATCTACTAGCTTACTATGATTATATTATTCCATATTTCCATGAATATAGATCCTTATGTCCCCTATTGGAAAAAACCCATATAGAACGTGTGAAAAAGCACCTGAAAAGTTGTCTTTTATGGATTTAGTAGGGAATTTCTTGAATTTAGATTGTGGCTTCTCAGTAACCTCAATAACCCTTGGTGTAGCCATTGTAAAATTAATTCAAAATTCTTACAAAAAAAGTTCTTTGTGCAATTAGGGAAAACAAGGATTGTAAATACCTTTTCCTTCACTCTTCTGATTAAGGTTTGTGTGCACCAAATCTTAAATTTCCTTGATCACTCTAAATCACTTCTTCGTTGCTATGCTCTTTCTTAATGCTCATTATGAATGAATTTGAAAATCACTTATAACCCTTTGAATCTGACCTAATTTTATATTGAATGCTTCAAACAATAAAGCTATAAAATCCTTCATTGTGTACACAGTCTCCTTCAAATGCTCCACAAATTTCTGCATTATCATATTTTCTTTCACAATCTTCACCAATAGATCAAGCATGTCAATCTACATCACATATCTTTGTGATGAAGCATCAACACCATTTTCTTTGGCATGGGATAAAATATCTTCATTAAAGCTCCCCATGAGCCAAAGCTCTCAACTTAGTTTCAGAATGAAACATTTGTACCAAATGCTGGTACAAATTCATCCTTAACCTCAGTCTCTTCCTTCTTTCTCCAAATCTTATCCATCTCCTTCTTTATCTCTATTGAATCAATCTTTTTTCCCAGTTCATTCTTTTTTACCAAATTATCCTTCCTCATATTTATGCTTCTATAAAGCTTGGAAATGTGTCTAGGCCTATTGCAATTGTAACATATAAAATTCTTCTGACCAATATTCCTTCCATTCATTCAATATCTACATTGAGAAGCTTTATGCCCAAATCCATAGCATATATAATAGTATCCATTGAAATATTGAACCATTCTATCATTGTTATAGCCATTCATCATTTGACTTCTACATTCACTAGCTCTATGACCAAAATTTTTTCATGTAAAACATTGACTAGAAAAAGGTGGAATATTATCATTCATTCTTCTTCTACAGTCCATTACCTTATGTCCAAATTTATTATAAGAATAAAATAAAACATTAAAATATGGGTACCTTTGTGCATTTGGTTATCTAACTAGTGGTCTTCTAGCTTCATTCCTTTGATTTTGGATATGCTTGCCATTGTTCTTCTTATCTTCATTTGATGTTTGATCTAATTTTGAACTTTCACCCTTTTCAAATTCTAAACCTTCTTTATCTTTAGAGCCTTACTAATTTTCACTCATTTCATCAAGATTTGTAGAACTCGTCTTGAATTTGTCTTCATGACTCCTTGCTTTCTCTATACCTGATCTCAAATTCACAACTTCTTGTTCAAGCCTTGTACATTCTTTAGATATTTTTTTCACCATTGCATTCAAACATTCATCAGCTATTTTCTTTTCTTTAACTTGTACCTTCAAATCGGTGATAGTTTCATTTGCTTGCTTCAATTGTTCATTGAATTCCTTATTCCTTTCTTTGAACTTCTTGATTTGCTCTCTCATTTTTCTAATGCATTCATCTACTTCTTTGACATTTTCTTTCAAAACTCTATTTTCACCTTTAGTCCTTTCAAGATCTTCAAGGGTAACTTTGAGTTCTCCATCTTTGTCAAGCATGCAATTTTCTTCTTGTTGTCAAATAAGGTTTGCACCCTTGCTAAGCTATGAACTATAGCAACCTATTGACACATGGGAGCACTTCGGGGTTGTGGGTGACCTGACAATGAAGTGGACCTCCAAATTATGGGCCGGTTCCCCTTAAGATAACTTGAAAATACCAAAAAATGATAAGGAAAAGAGTAAGAAGGATATGCTTGAAATTTAGAACCTATCACTGTCAAGTGGTACACCAAAGATAAATTTTTGATAAAGCTATTGAAACTCACAAAAAAATCAATAAAGTTGAACAACCTCACAACACAGAGATCTATGTCTGCAAAAATGATTCTATGTAACGTTTTCACTGTTCTAATGCTTAAACACAAGGAAAACAATGATGTTTTCACAAATATAAATGCAATAGAAAGAGATCACTAACATAAACCTGCACTATAACATAATATTATTTACATCCAACATTGAAGGAATCTAATAAAATAAAGGATAACACAAAATTTTATCATGTAATTCACAACCAATACTAAAACAACAAAGAAAATAGGTGAAGGAAACGAATTTCTATTGAGAAAAAATGAGAATCTGTATTACAAAGGCCAATGAGTTACAAAGTGTGAACAAAGCTCTCACAACAATTTCCCCACCAAGAACTAGAGAAAATAAGAGAGAAAACAAGGACTTATAGAAAAGTCATCCAAAATTCAAATTCAAATTTTTCCTCCAAGAAAATATGTGGTGTCCACTTTCTCCTCCGAACAAGGTATGAAACTGAAGATGCTCCTCAAAATGTGCAAAAGAGTTATCAAAACTCAAACAACTCCAAATGGTCATATAAAACTGAAAATCCCTCAAAAAGAGGACCATAACTGAATGTGAACTCTTGTTCTATGCCTCAAATCACTCCTTGACTCAAGCTAAGTCAAACTAAACTCAAAACTGAAGTCAAATTCTTGATTTCCCTCAATGTGTTGGCATAATTTACTCAATCATTTTAAAAAAGAAAAATCTTTTAATGCTCCATTTTGAACTCTTTTTGACCCATAGCTATATACTCAAATCACCTTTCATTTGTATTTTATGATCATTTATTCAAAAATGGTTTATAATTCATCATTTTTAAATAAAGATTACAATTTTGAAAAAATACAAATAAAAATTCCTTTTGCATAAGAAGGTAATATCTCTCTATTAAAAAGAAATGAACATCATTTTTGAATACATGATATTACCTTTACATTCTTTCAAAAAAGAAAATAAGCATAATAAAATACTTAAGTGATATAATTTTTAGAAGTCTATTTGGGCAAAGAAAATGCCACGACCATGATGGGAAGAATAATTTTTTTCAAAATAAAAATCAAAGGAAAAAGATTGCCCAACTCCAATGCACGTTTTAGGGTTATAAACCTAAAGTAAGAAACAAATACTTCATTTCATCTTATTCATTTGCAGCTAGAAGTAGTGCCGCCACTGTCAAACCCTAACCACGGTTTTTTGTTGGTTTTGTTGCTTTTTACGCCATTTCTGAAGATTTTTGGAGATAAAATGTAGAGACATAAGGTAAATTCTTCATTCTTTGACAATCTGGTGGATTTCTTCCACTTATTGGAGCTTTTAAAACCTTTCAAGCCATGACTTTGGCTTCTTTTCTGATATATTTTGTGTTTGGAACTTTGTATCTCTTTGTTGTGTCTTCATTCTTATAGCCGCTATGGACATTCCTGGCCATGCTTTTAAAAAATTTCAATATGCTGTTCTCTTTGGAGATTCCTCTTGGCTGCCATGAGAGATGAAAATTTTCATTTTTGGAACTCAAACCTTTGTGACTTCACAAATCTTTGGAGGTTGCCTTGATAGAAATCATGGTAAGTCTTATTATACCTAAATCTAGAAACTTTTCATTGATTTTAAAAGCTTTTGAAATATTTTTTCAGGCCGCCATCATATTTATATTTGATGATTTTTCTGTGAATAACATTGTATTTTGACTGTGATCTCTCTTCTGGCTGCCATGAGCGCCTCTATGGCCTTTGGGTATTGATCTTTCATGAGTAAGGCATGGTCTAAAAACTTTTTTTTGAATTTTTTATTTGCCTCTATGTAATCTCTATGAAAAACATGGCTATTTACTCTTCTGCATTCTTGTGGGAGCTATTGGGAGTATCTAAGAAATTTTTATTTTCTTAGTTGTGGCCACACATTGATTTTCATATGGTCTATGCTACCTTCTGCACTGTTGTGTTTTTTGTTTGTGGGTAGGCCATGGTTTGCTGCACTTCTAGACATTCAAAAAAATTTAAGAAACTCTATTTTTCCTTTGAAATTTTTTAGGATATTTCATCCTCTTGCTGTATACAGGCCGCCATTAAGGATGTTGACTCTCTGTAAAAATTTATTACTTTTCAGAAATGGCGATGGGCATGCTCTTGTATCAGATTTGCATAAGCTGTTTACTGGGTTTACCTTCATTAGAAAGAGATAAACCCTCTTTGTATTTCAGCTTTCTTATAATAAATAGCTCATACTTGGGTCTTTGTAACTTCTTATGGAATGAAATGAATCTCTGATATTTTTGGCCAACTTATTATTTTTTAGATTCTAAGCCATAGTCTCTTTTCCAACTCTATATTTCTAGTACTCTCAGACTTGTGCTAGCATTTTTCAATGATTATTAAATCACATTAGCTCCCAAATATGTATTTATACTTACTCTGTATTTGAATTTAAGGGGAAGCTACAGTCATTCCATATTTCTTAACTGGGTACTTGATTTAAAAGTTGAAACCTCCACTTCCATGAACCTGTAAAATGAATTCATAGTTATGTTCTTGCTGATTGTAGATGCTATCTCTGTTTGAATTTGTTATAAATAATTCATTAAATTAACTGAGCACAATGTTGATCTATTTTCTGGTGCTATAATGCATAAAGGCATTTGAATGAGCTGGGCTTAACCCTTGTGGGAGCCACATTTTACACCACTCATGTTGTAATCTAATAATCAACAGCAACATTACATTTCCTATTTTTGCATATGACACAAACAATGTTAGAAACAAAATGGATCAATGATTCTTTTCTGGTGCTCCACTTTTCTATTTAACTGGTGAATGATTGATAAGATGTACATTCCATTTCTATTGATAATGTAGGGATAAGATGAAATGTGATTCCTCATTGCTCTAACATCACCCCTCACAATTTTGTAGGTAAACTTTGGAGCTGGAGTTGAAATTGATGTTGGAGTTGAAAAAGATCAACGCAACTATGACAATGATTCGTCATTCTAGGCAATGATGAATCAACTTCTCACCTTATTGTTACATTACTTCCAGTTGTCTAATGCATGTTTTCTTTCATTCAACATTTGATAAGGAATCAAAACAGGCTACTCCCACGGCTTGTGTGGGATTACAAAACATTTTTCAATAAATCAATGTTCAAAAATATGTGACGAGTTATGTGTTTTTCTTGAATCCATCATTTATATAATCTGAAATATATTGCAACTGCTTAAAACACGTA
Organism: Sequoia sempervirens; assembly: GCA_007258455.2. Lineage (NCBI taxonomy): Eukaryota > Viridiplantae > Streptophyta > Pinopsida > Cupressales > Cupressaceae > Sequoia > Sequoia sempervirens. The sequence continues at coordinate 130,755,767 of VDFB02000017.1, forward strand.
TTTTGTCATCAATATGAGACTTATTTCTGCTCTTAAATCTGCAATACTTTTAATAGAAACAATCATTGTAGATGATTGATTTAATCTGATTCTTTGCTCTTCAAATGAAATTTTATTTATTGTTTGCTTTGCTAGGATTGTTCATTAGTTGATTAGAACTGTGGAATAGTTTTAGCCAAACAATCCTAAAATGCTCTTTCTTTTGAAAGCAAAGGTTTATGGCATTAATCAAATATAAAAAAATTGTATCCCAGCAAATAATTTCCCTCTAAGTTACACTAATTTATGCGGGAAGCATAAAATTAGCAACATTTCTGGTGAGCTCTCAGGGGTGTTTTCCTGCGAAAAAAATAGGCCAGTTGCTTCACTTATCCATTGGGTATGGAGTCCATTTATGTCTCTCTTTGACTCAGAAAAATTCACAGAATTGACTCATGTCTGTTGTAACTGCTTGTAAGTCTACTATTATTAGTTACAGTTCCATGGGGTATATACTTGTTGTTGATGACATTGAGGTTTTGAGGTTCTACTTCATGTTATGAATAAGAAGTATCTATTTCATTAAACTATAGCTAGTAACATTAGATTTTAAGCTTATTCCTCCACCCAACAAAAATAAAGTAAACTAATAATTGTGCTAATCAGCACTTAGAGGAAACTTCAGATACAACTAAACTATGTTCGGAAGCACTTATTGACATTAGAAACTAATTAGCTATGTACAAATTTAGATCAATACCTCAAAAGCAATGCTTGAGGTGAATCCCATTCACTAGGATTGGTTCAACTTCACCATCCAACTTGGATAGCTGGAAAAGCATTATGTTGTTTCTTTTCAGTGATGATATAAGGCCCACTCCAGAATGCATCAAATTTGGAGTGCTTTCTAGGTCTGCTTTTGTATTCATCCCACTTAAGCACTATGTCACCTTCCTGGAACACTCTTGGAGATGCATTTTTATCAAATGACCTTTTCATTTGAGCCTGATGTTGCTCAATCTTTTTCATTGCTTCAGCTCTGACCTCTTCGAGTTCAGTTAGCTGAGCTAACCTTGTTGTCATAGGCTCCTCTTCAATCATATCAAGCTGGTTTACTAGATCAAGGGCTGGGAGCTCAAGAGAAATGGGAAGTCTTGCCTCCTTTCCATACACAAGCATATATGGGGAAAGTCCAGTTGACCTTTTTGATGTAATTCTATCAGCCCACAAAGCTAATTTCAGCTTAGTATGCCAAGCTCTTTGATTACCATCCATGGTTCTCTTGATGATCCTTAGAAGATTTTTATTAGTGGACTCAGCCTATCCATTCCCTTGAGGATAGTAATTAGAGGATGTATTTAAATAAACACCATTTTTAACAGCCCAATCAGATACTCTAGTTCCTATGAATACAAGTGCATTATCAGAAATAATAGATTCAAGAACTCCAAACCTGGTTATCATCTCCTCATAAAAGTTTAGAACAGTTGACTCATTAGCTTCTTTGAGTGCTACAGTTTCAGTCCATTTAGAAAAATAATCAGTGGCTGTAAGCACCCACTTATGGCCCGCACTTGATGGTGGGTTTATCACCCTAATGAAATCTAAGCCCCATCTCATGAAAGGCTGCTCAACTTGAATTGGCTAAAGTGGAAGGGCAGCTAATTTTGCTTTTCCTGCAAAGATAGCACATTCTTTGCACTTTCTTAACCATGCATGGGAATCCTTGAATAAGGTAGGCCAGTAATAGCCACCTTTCATTATTTTAAGAGTTGTAGCTCTTGGTGAAAAGTGTCCACCAACTGACCCTTGATGGAATTCATGCAATACTCTATCAACCTGATCAACTTAAATACATCGCAATAGGACACCATGAAAATCTCTTCTAAACAGTAAACCATTTAAAAGAACATAAGGTATGGATTGCAGTTGGTAATACCTTCTTCTAGATTTAGTTAGATTAGGAGGGCACTCACCAGTCAATAAAAAATGTGTCATTTATGCAATCCAACCTATAGGAGTAGGTATAGCAGCTTGTTCTTCATCTTGAAGTGCTAAAATAGAACTTTCCTCCTTTATATAGTTGTTGTTGTCCTTTGTAAGTTGTTCCCAGAGACCTCTCCCTCTTATCAGCTTGGTAACCTTGATTTCAAGGTCATACTCCATTACCTTAATAACCCAACCAGTTCTTCTATCACTCAAATCTTTATTCAATAAAAACTCTTTCACACTTGGATGGGCAACCGTCAGTATAATCTTATTATTGGAAAGCATGTGCCTAAACTTTTTCAAACTCCTTATAACAGAAAGAACATGTTTTTCCATGAAAGTTTACTTGAGCTTGTAATCTTTGATTCCTTGACTGAAGAACACCACAGGTTGTTCATATTCTTCATCATTTTGTTGTACAAGCATGGCTGAAAGTGAATCAATATTTCCATAGGCATATAAAATGGAATCCTTAGAAACATCAAGATTCAGAAGTGTAGGTGCAGCTGCTAATGCTTCTTAAATAAGCTCAAAACTTATTTTTCCATCTTTAGTCCAGCTAAAAGGTACATTCTTTCTTAACATATGAGTTAGTGGACTTAATAAATTAGTAATGTTAGGGATAAACCTCCTAACAAAGTTAATTATACCAATAAAACTTTGCAAACCTTTTTTTTGTGCTGGTAAAGGAAGAGCTAAGATAACACTTACTCTTTCAGGGTCAATAGCAATGCCCTGTTTAGATACCACATAACCAAGCAATCTTCCTTCATGAACAACGAATACACACTTTTTGGGATTAAGTGATATCCAAAATTCCCTACATTTCTCAAAAATTTGCCTCAAATGATTTAGATGATCCTTAGACTCTTTAGAAAAAACAGTGATATCATCAAGATAGACTAAGACAATCTTATACATTAAACCCTGAAAGGCCATATCCATGGCTTTTTGAAATGTTGCCCCAACATTAGACAAACCAAAGGGAATTTTTTGATAGGCCATAGTTCCCCATTTTGTGGTGAAGGTTGTTTTGTACTGATCTTATTTTTTCACTAATATCTTATTGTAACAAGAATAGACATCTAATAAGGAAAACCCTTTTGATCTTGAGACTACCTGAAGTATTTGTTCCATAGAGGGAAAAGAATGAGGATCTTTTAAAGAAGCTCTATTTAAGTCACATAAATCTACACACAATCTAATTTCACCATTTTTCTTTCTTACTGGCACTAGGTTTGAAACCCATGAGGTATGCTTAATGGGGAAAAAAATGTTGCTTTCAATCAACTTATCTAGTTCTTTCTTCATTAAAGGCTCTAACTTAGGATTCAAGGACCTCTGTTTTTTCGTAACAAGTTTGACATTAGGCTCAAGTTCAATATTATGTTGAGCAAGCTAGGGATTAAATCCCTTCAAATTAATATATTGCCAGGAAAATATATCATTAAATTCTTAAAAAAGTTGAATAAAAACATGCTTCTCTTCAGCTGTACATACCTTGCCTAATTTAAGAAGCTTTCCTTTGAATACTTCAACCTCTTTGTAGTGATCTTGTTGAACTTGAATACTCCCTTTGGATTTTCTAGCTTCATCATCTGTATTAAAAATAGATTCTAGAGTAACCGAGCCCTTTGGCAACTTGTTGTTTTTGAGCTGAATAATCTGGTCACTATACTGGTGCTGCAACTTTTCTTGATTGTTATGTGAGAACTCGGCTTCTTCTCTTAAAAAGCTAACAATCTGTTGGTCACTAGCAAAGACTTGTCAGTGTATATTATTATCAGGCACAACAGGCCTAACTACAATCTTAATATGCTAATTAGTTTTATCAATACAAATCTCTTTTGGAATATCATGTTCAGCTCCTATAGCAACTAATCTATCAACATGTCTATTTTGAGCTCTAGGTATGGAAATCAGATTAAGTGCATCGAATCCCTCCAAGAGGTCCCATACTCTATTTCTATAAGACCTGAGTGCATCATTTTTCACAACATTAAGTTTTCTCACTTGATTGACAACCAAATCGCTATCACCATAAAATTTTAGGTAGTTAATACCTCTTTGTCTTGCTCATTCCAAACCTTGGATTAGAGCTTCGTATTTGACAACACTGTTAGAACAGCTGAAACAAAATCTGAAGGCTAAACAATACATCACTTGATGGAGATACAAGCATACATCCACCACCAACACCAACCTTACTCCTTGAGCCATCAAAAATAGCTCCCAAACTTCATTTCCTTGATGTTCAGCAGGTTGTTCCTTGTCTTTCTCAATATTAGGCATGAAAGAGTCAGTCTCATGCATCATATAAAGACCAATATCAACCTCTTCTAGCTATTCACCAATACCGATCTGATGAGTTTGAGATGCCCACTCTTTAGGGAGAATATCTGATATTTCTTCTGTTTGAATTTCACCCTCTTGAACAGCAAGTTGCTCCTCTTGTTCACTGGTAAACAAATTAGCATTAATGAGAGAACGATGATAAGGTTCAATATGATCCTGGGATATGGGTTCAGATTTTGTAGTCACCCTAGTACCATATTTGGTTCTAAACAACATATGAGACCAATCTGAGGATAGGTAACCACCTATCTTGGCTGTAAAATCCCTGGATAAACAAAGGGAAAAATATGGAGGCAACTCTATAATGTAGATATCTTGTGGTATTGCAAAATTTGGACAGGAATGTAAAGTTAAACTCAAATTTTTAATGACCTCTACTATGTTAACAACAGTACCATCCAATTGTACAACCCCCTTTTCAAGTGGCTCATACTCAATTCCCAATTTATCAACAATCTGTTTGGCCATTACTGAAATGATAGCCCCTGAGTCTATCATACAATTGTGAACTAGATGATCTACTATAATCAATGAAACATATAAAGGAGGTGGCTTGGATTTAACAACTTGTTGTTCATTCTCTTTAGGAGAGTCATTTGTAAGAATAACTTTAGCAGGATGCTGATTCAAAACTTTTTTTGATAAAGAGAACGTTGACAAGGCCTCATGTAGGAGATATTTTTGCACAGGAAGAGCCAAAGAATCCCACATTGAAACATTAACATTTGTCTTCTTCAAATGCTCCAAAATGTTAAAATTACCAATACTAACCTTTTGTTGTCCTTTGAGAACAACAAAATTTCTCTGTATTTGTGATGGTTGCATTGGTACTCTAGGTTGATCTTTGCCAGCCAAAGGTTGTGTCCTTGGCAGAATTTGCACATTCTGTGTAGCAGAGGGTCTAACTTGACTTTGTGAACATGTGGATGGCTAATTATTATCACCATCTGACTGTTGCCTCAAGTCTACTACTCTTTTCTTTGATCTTGTATTGGATGATATAGGATCACTTGTATGACCTTGTGGGTTATTAAGCCCACAAAACTCCTCACCTTACCAGTTCAAAAAAGAAACATTAGGTTTACCTTGATCTATATAATTAGTCTATTGTCCTGAAGCCTCCTGAGTTGAAATTTGTGAAACAACAGCACTTTTTTTGCACCATCAGTGCCTGATTCATAATGCCATTGGAACAAGTGGACTGATTGTGTGGTTGATTACATGGAAAACACCATTCGTAATCAGCTGCCAAGTTATTTTGCACAAGAACCACTTCCTTGGAAGTACTAGGGGCACTGGGATTATAAGGAAAAAAATGCCTTTGATTGAAATTTCTTCTTTGAAACTGGGGATTGGACTGAAATGGAGCTGGTGGTTGATTTTGTTGTTTCTTAATATTTACTAGCTCATTACCAAAAGTTCGTAGGGTCTTCTGGATATTATTATTCTACTCTTTTATGCTAACTAATTCATGAAACTGGCTAGGAACAACATGCTCTTGAGCTGCTACTTGTGTATTAAAAGCTAGAAAAGCAAGAACAACAACTATAGAAGGTGGTAAAGCATAGGTAGTTGGATGTAATTCAGCAAAATAAGGCATAGGTGGCCTAGGGGTTAATTTACCTTCCTGTATTAGACTATTCTCAGCTCTAACAACAACATCAAATGTTGTTGGTAATGTATCACCTCCTAAGGATTGTATCATGAGTGAAATATCACTATGTAAAGATCTTAAATAATATAAGTAAGCATGATCATTAGAAGGCTTTACCATGGCTGGAATTCAGTTCCAAGTCCTTTTGAAATGGTAGTTGAAGTCCATCAGATGCTCATGTGGAGCTCTTTTAATGGTGGTAAGCTACTCCACCAGCGAAAGATGATCAGATTTATCTTTGAATTGCTTATTGAGTCGTTCACCTAGCTCGTCCCACGTAGAAATTGAATTTATAGCAAGACTTCTGAACCATTGAAGGGCTTTCCCCTTGAAAGAAGCTACTAAGAGCCTCACTGCAACATCCTACTTAGTTATGTGATGCACCCCACACAAGGAAGCCACATCTCTAATGTGTTCTATGCCTGTTGTCTAGTCTTCTCCCGTAAAAAATGGCAAGCTCTTCAAGGCTACAACTGGAATATCATTGTGCTGAACAAGGTTCAAGGGGCTGCCTTGATCAAATGAAACAAAAGGCTGATTTCTCACTGTTGGAATCATTATAACTGGAATGCTCTCAGCAGTAAAAAAGGAATAGCAGTATGGCTTCTCACAGAAGGCGGAGTAGACTTAGCTCTTCTTGAGTAAACAATGGTATTTTTAGGCTTCTGAACTTATCTCCCCCTTCTTCTAGGTAGGGACAACTACAAATACTCAAAAACAGCTGAGTTACTCCTAGTCTGCACTCTTCTCATGAGCAGCAATACACTGGTTTTGCTAAATCTAAGCTCTGAGTCTCAAAGTATGCCAAGATTTGTCTCTTAAAGACTGAAATTTTTGCTGCACATACCAAACAATAGTAAGATAATTCTGGTTTAAGACTGAAAAACAGTTCTCAGTCCCACCGGGCATGCCAAAAATTGTTGTCAAATAAGGTTTGCACCCTTGCTAAGCTATGAACTATAGCAACCTATTGACACATGGGAACACTTCGGGGTTGTGGGTGACCTGAGAATGAAGTGGACCTCCAGATTATGGGCTGGTTCAACCTAAGCTAACTTGAAAATACCAAAAAATGATAAGGAAAAGAGTAAGAATGATATGCTTGAAATTTAGAACCTATCACTGTCAGGTGGTACACCAAAGATTTATGTCTGCAAAAATGATTCTACGTAACGTTTTGACTATTCTAATGCTTAAACACAAGGAAAACAATGATGTTTTCTCAAATATAAATGCAATAGAAAGAGATCACTAACATAAACCTGCACTATGACATAATATTTTTTACATCCAGTATTGAAGGAATCTGATAAAATAAAGGATAACAAAGAATTTTATCATATAATTCACAACCAATACTAAAACAACAAAGAAAATAGGTGAAGGAAATGACTTTCTATTGAGAAAAAATGAGAATCCGTATTACAAAGGCCAATGAGTTACAAAGTGTGAACAAAGCTCTCACAGCAATTTCCCCACCAAGAACTAGATAAAATAAGAGAGAAAACAAGGACTTATAGAAAAGTCATCCAAAATTCAAATTCAAATTTTGGCTCCAAGAAAATATGTGTTGTCCACCTTCTCCTCCAAACAAGGTATGAAACTGAAGATGCTCCTCAAAATGTGCAAAAGAGTTATCAAAACTCAAACAACTCCAAATGGTCATATGAAACTGAAAATCCCTCAAAAAGAGGACCATAATTGAATGTGAACTCTTGTTCTATGCCTCAAATCACTCCTTGACTCAAGCTAAGTCAAACTGAACTCAAAACTGGAGTCAAATTCCTGATTTCCCTCCATGTGTTGGCATAATTTACTCAATCATTTTCAAAAAGCAAAATCTTTTAATGCTCCATTTTGAACTCTTTTTGACCAATAGCTATATACTCAAATCACCTTTCATTTGTATTTTATGATCATTTATTCAAAAATGATTTATAATTCATCATTTTCAAATAAATATTACAATTTTGAAAAAATACAAATAAAAATTCCTTTTGCATAAGAAGGTAATATCTCTCTATTAAAAAGAAATGAACATCATTTTTGAATAAATAATATTACCTTTACATTCTTTCAAAAAAGAAAATAAGCATAATAAAATACTTAAGTGATATAATTTTTAGAAAAGTCTATTTGGGCAAAGAAAATGACATGACCATGATGGGAAGAATAAAGTTTTTCAAAATAAAAATCAAAGGCAAAAGATTGCCCAACTCCAATGCACGTTTTAGGGTTATAAACCTAAAGTAAGAAACAAATACTTCATTTCAACTTATTCATTTGCTGCTTGAAGTAGTGCCACCATTTTCAACCCTAACCACGTTTTTTTGTTGGTTTTGTTGCTTTTTACGCCATTTCTGAAGATTTTTGGAGATAAAACGCAGACATAAGGTAAATTCTTCATTCTTTGACAATCTGGTGGATTTCTTCCACTTATTGGAGCTTTTAAAAGCTTTCAAGCCATGCCTTTGGCTTCTTTTCTGATATATTTTGTGTCTAGAACTTTGTATCTCTTTGTTGTGTCTTCATTCTTATAGCTGCTATGGACATTCTTGGCCGTGCTTTTAAAATTCTTCAATATGCTATTCTCTTTGGAGATTCCTCTTGGCCACCATGAGAGATGAATATTTTCATTTTTGGAACTCAAACCTTTGTGACTCCACAAATATCTAGAGGTTGCCTTGATAGAAAACATGGTAAGTCTTATTATACCTGAATCTAGAAACTTTTCATTGATTTTAAAAGCTTTTGAAATATTTTTTCAGGCCGCCATCATATTTATATTTGATGATTTTTCTGTGAATAACATTGTATTCTGACTGTGATCTCTCTTCTGGCTGCCATGAGCACCTCTATGGCCTTTGGGTATTGATCTTTCATGAGTAAGGTGCGGTTTGAAAACTTTTTTTTTAATTTTTTATTTGCCTCTATGTAATCTCTATGAAAAACGTTGCAATTTACTCTTCTGCATTCTTGTGGGTGCTACTGGGAGTATCTGAGAAATTTCTATTTTCTTAGTTGTGGCCACACATTGATTTTCATATGGTCTATGCTACCTTCTTCATTGTTGTGTTTTCTGTTTGTGGGTAGGCCGTGGTTTGCTGCACTTCTAGACATTCAATTTTTTTTAAGAAACTCTACTTTTCCTTTGAAACTTTGTTGGATACTTCATCCTCTTGCTGTATACAGGCCGCCATTAAGAATTTTGACTCTTTGTAAAAATTTCTTACTTTTCAGAAATGGTGACGGGCATGCTCTTGTATCAGATTTTCTTAAGTTGTTTACTGGGTTTACCTTCATTAGAAAGAGATAAACCCTCTTTGTATTTCAGCTTTCTTATAATAAATAGCTCGTGCTTGGGTCTTTGTAACTTTTGATGGAATGAAATGAATCTCTGATATTTTTGGCCAGCTTATTATTTTTCAGATTCTGAGCCATAGTCTCTTTTCCAACTCTGTATTTCTAGTACTCTCAGACTTGTGTTGGCATTTTTCAATGATTATTAAATCATGTTAGCTCCCAAATCTGTATTTATACTTACTTTGTATTTGAATTTAAGGGGAAGCTATAGTCATTCCATATTTATCAACTGGGTACTGGATTTAAAAGTTGAAACCTCCACTTCCATGAACCTATAAAATGAACTCATAGTTATGTTCTTGCTGATTGTAGATGCTATCTCCATTTGAATTTGTTATAAATAATTCATTAAAGTAACTGAGCACAATGTTGATCTCTTTTCTGGTGCTATAATGCATAAAGGCATTTGAATGAGCTGGGCTCAACCCTTTGGGAGCCACATTTTACACCACTCATGTTGTAATATGATAATCAACAGCAACGTTACGTTTCCTATTTCTGCACATGACACAAACAATGTTAGAAACAAAATGGATCAATGATTATTTTTCTGGTGCTCCACTTTTCTATTTAACTGGTGAATGATTGATAAGACATACATTCCATTTATGTTGGTAATGTAGGGATAGGATGAAATGTGATTCCTCATTGCTCTAACATCACCCCTCACAATTTTGTAGGTAAACTTTGGAGTTGGAGTTGAAATTGATGTTGAAGCTGAAAAAGATCAACGCAATTACGACAATGATTTGTCATTCCAGGCAATGACGAATCGCCTTCTCACCTTATTGTTACATTACTTCCAGTTGTCTAATGCATGTTTTCTTTCATTCAACATTTGATTAGGAATCAAAACAGGCTACTCCCACGGCTTGTGTGGGATTACAAAACATTTTTCAATAAATCAATGTTCAAACATATGTAATGAGTTATGTGTTTTTCTTGAATCCATCATTTACATAATTTGAAATACATAGCAACTGCTTAAAACATGTATTTTGTAATCAATAAGAGACTTATTTCTGCTCTTAAATCTGCAATACTTTTAACATAAATAATCATTGTAGATGCTTGATTTAATATGATTCTTTGCTCTTCAAATGAAATTTTATTTATTGTTTGCTTTGCTAGGATTGTTCATCAGTTGATTAGAACTCTGGAATATTTTTAGCCAAACAATCCTAAAATATTCTTTCTTTTGAAAGAAAAGGTTTATGGTATTAATCAAATATAAAAAAATTGTATCCCAACAAATAAGTTCCCTCTAAGTTACACTAATTTATGCGGGAAGCATAAAATTAGCAACACTTCTATGAATCCAACATCAAGAATCTCTTTCATAGGCATAGGTAGTCTTCTAACAACCATGTGTTCAACCTCCAAGATCTTCCCCAAGTAGTTAAGCTCCTTCCAAGGAATCAAGCTTTCATACCAATTATTGAACACCCAAAATACTGAGAGGGGGGTGAATCAATATTCTCTTAAACCATTCAAACATTTAAGTATCAAATTCACTTAGTAGATTCAATCGCAGTAAATGAAATAAAGCATGAAACATTCAACAACACCACATAACACATGAACACCAAGATTTTTACATGGAAAACCTGAATTGGGAAAAACCACAATGAGGATTAGCTCACAATATATGATAACTGGGTATAGTATATTTACACAAGTGCTCACTGTGAACTCATTGTCCACTAAGAGAAAGAGAGATAGAAGAGAGTTTTGGCTCAATGCCTATATTGAACTATTACAATTGCATGTGTCATATGAATGAATCATAGTTCCAATGAATCTCAATAAACCAACTTTACACACTTCATCTGATTCTAATCTAATCACTCTAAAATTCTACTCAACATTAACAACTTAAATTTGTAATGCTCTTATAATATTCGCTCAATTCGTATTGCATACATGTCATTGTCTCTCAAAACATTAAAAAGGATATAGCTTATATATCTACTTCAAACATAAGATCAATGAGGTCGGCCTAATTAGATGTATCATACAAAATATACAATATATGACTTGTCAGATCAAATCCTTCCACACACACCTCATGCCAAGATTCAATCCTTAATTTTTTTTTAAAATAGGTTAGCATGGACCTATAATAGCTCCCACGTAACTCTATGATACTTATTGATCCTTCACATACCTTCAAACCTATTAGGTCAACACAGTAGAAGACCTAATACAAAAGTTCTTCAACTATATACCCATATTTGGACACGCGTACCTCAAAATTCTATGTCATCTAGAATTAACACTCTATTGAGATCTTTCAAAATCTCCTTGAATCCACAAAACTAAAATCCTATCCATGGAGAAGTGCGGACTCTCCTACTCATATGCACTATACAAAAAATGACTATAATTTTCTAGTTTGAACTTTTGTCATTCATAGCTTCCAAACCAAAATCCAAAGCAAGATGGAATACTGGAATTAGATACTCCTATCAGCCAACAAAAACATACTAGAACTATAGAGTGAAATTTTAATTCGCGGACCACTGGGAACCCAAAAATTGGATTCTCTATACCTAGAAACATTGGTAAAAACATTTAGTTATTTTTCATTAGAGATTCCTTCACCGGATCAAAGGGTATGTGTAGGATCATCGTGCAAAAAACAGGCCCTTAAGTGGCAAAAAATTTAGAAAAATCAGTGTTAGGCAACTTGACGTAAATATTTGAATAAGTTATCTATATTATTTCAAAAATATGTAAGAATAGAATTTGTATAAAATTGAATGTAGTTTCTAAAATACTAGGTTTATTTAAAAATAAATAAAACCTATTTGGTGAAAATTTGAAATTTCAATGCAATAGTACTTAAATTTCAGGGAAAAAATAAGAAGTAGGTGTCTGTCACCACCCCTAACCATAATAAAATGATAATATTTTTTGTAATATTTTATATATAAATAGAGGACTCATGTCGGATGTGATGCATATTTTTTGTAATTTTTTTCCAAGTAAATAATTAATTATGAATTTTTATTACAACTTTTAGAAAATATAAAAACTCGTATGTCTGACCACCTTAACTTGGTCAAAACTTCATGAAATTTAATTTTTCTTTTTTTAATCCTATATTATGTGAAGCATAGAATGTGACACATGTTTTGGATTCAAAAAATATGATATCGTTTGAAAGTTATACATGTTTTTCAATCAGCCTATCGATCAGGACTTTAGTCGTAATTCTAATAAAAAATGAATAATAATTATTTATTAAATTCAAATTAAATCATAATTTATATTTTTGGAAAGTTGAGAATCTCCTCTAAAAACCCTTTTCGTTTCATTAATTTTGGGTGAAAAAAAAGTCGTCAGCCACATACCCCCATAATATTGCCACTTTTTGGCGCACCATGATCCTACACATACCCGAAACCTTCTTGAAAAATTTACTTATGCAAACATCAATGTACAAGCATTCTAACATGTTTTGGGATGTTAGAGCCAACCAAGATGATCTACACCAAAGTCTTCGTATCAAGAAAAAATGTTGACATCAATGACAACACTGCAACAAATAATAGTATGCCTTGTGCTTATCCCTCATACTCAAGTTTCCAAAAACTGCATCAATGACAAACTCCTCATTCTTCCAACATATACATCAAACCACTAGTGTATACTTTTATAATAATATTTTGGTGGTCAAGTCTAAATAGTTATCATTAATACAATGTGTGTCAACATTCAATTTAACCAAATTAGATACACAAATTAAATATTTTGTTTAATGATCCAAGAAAATATAACAATTAATGTTGATTGGATGATCTACCAACATGCACAACAACCATTGTTACATGTAACTTAAAACCACCAATTACTACTATTTCAATCAAACTAATGCAATGGAATCATGAGAAATATGCACTATGTATAGGAAGTTGAGAATATGTGGTAATTTATATGTTAGGTAGTTAGTTTTGATTATAGGGGAAAAACAGGTTTTTAATGGACCCAAAACCATTTACAAACAGGTTTGAAGGAACCAAAAACCCTCACAAAGATGAGCAAGCTAGAAATGGAAAAGACATAGATAACCAGCAATGAACCAACAATAGGCCTGCAAATGATTAGCATGACTACCAAAGTCTACACTAAAAGAAAAGGTTTTGAAGGGAACCTAAAACCCTTTACAACCAATATTTACCAAAGATCTTGAGCCCAATTAAACTAACCAAATGCATAGCCTGAAACAGTCATAAAACAACAAGCAAAATGCTTAGTACAATAGCAACTGAGCCATAAAAAACCACCTTCCAAAAGAAGTGGAACCATCACCCAACTCACCATACCACTGGAAAAAATGACCAAGTCACAAAAAACCCTTTTTTTAGAAAAAACAGAGCCCATCAACATCCCCTCTCCAACTCTATAGGATAAGTCACCATAGAAACCCAATCTACCACTACCAAGGATCTCCACCTCAAAAGGAGAGGTCTCCACCTCCATAGGAGAGGTCTTCACCTCAATAGGAGACACCAATTGTAGGTCAAGGAAGAAATACAACACTCCTATAAAAAGAGTAAACATAGTAACCAGGGGTACCAACAACAATGGGGTCTTTAGGATGAACATAGTGAGCAATCCTATCAAAGCCAAACCAAGAGTGGAAACACCACCCTTAAGATCTTATGGAAGAAGAGAAACCAGTGAACTAAAAAACTCCTTTTCCACCTCCAAAGAGGAAAACCCATCAATAGAGAGGGCAGCCAAGACACCCTTAGGCACCAAGAACAACTGGGACAACAAAAATTCCTTGTTGGAGAAACCAACCAATAAATTCAAAACCAAACCCAGAGCAGCAGAGGAAAATTTGATGCATTTCACCATATAGAGTAACTTGGAGTTTCAATTTCAAGATTAGTTTGGTGTATGATTGATTGGTCTAGTATTAAAGTTTGAGGTGATTTTGAGGGGTCTAAGTGTGTGATTTAGTGAGAAAATACCTATGGTTTGATTGTGGGGTTCACTTGGAATTATTTCGGTTTTATTGAAGGATATTTTTTGTTTGCACCAAAGAATATATATTTGGGGAGGTTGTGGTGATTGTTAGAGAGGTATGTGTTATAGTGCACAAAGATTCCCATTTTTGGATGTTGGAATTCATAAGTATTTTATTTTCACATTGGAAACATATTTTATATGCTTTTGCACTTTGCACCACCTTGAGGTCAACAAAAAATATTTGGGAATCTAGGGAAATGTGTATTTATGTGGTTTCATGTCATTTGTAAGTAAGAAAAGAAGATTAAGGAGTAGAGGTGTAATAGTTAATTTCAGCAATAAAGGAGCAATCACTAAGAGATGATTAAGGTAATAAGGAGTATGTTGTAGAGTGCAATCATGTGAGGATCTTGTGGTGTTATTTTGTAGCCCATATGGTAGGTTTTGAAGTGTTTTTACAAGTTATGTGTTAGTATATGTGAGAAGACATTGTGATAGATTGTAATTTTATTTGTGGAATTAATATAATAATAAAAAACTTGAAGGCTATATTTTTCACACACTAAGGGTTTTTCTAAGGTATATCCTATATCAATTTGGGTTTTCTTTATGTGCGTTTATTTTTGCAAGATGCACAATTAGTCAATCCTTTTTAGAACCCTCTAGCTATGATTGCATCACAAACCAAGAAACACAAGTCATGTATTGTCTTCATTATTAATATATGCACAATCCATGCATCTCTATACAACCTACTATTTGTTGCACATAATCTTACTTACAAAAAACCCATAACTTGCAAGATTATGCTTCTAGATGCCTAGACACCCTTGCATCATTTCACCTATGCATGTACATGTTTCGATACATATGTCACACACTCTATTTTGGTCCATTTCATTTTCCAAGACATGTTTACCATTGCAAGGATATCTAGATAGTCCTATAATCATTCTTCCCAAATCCCATTTGGCCAACTTCTACCCATACCCTTCCAACTTGGGGTTAACTAAACACAATTACATGGTATTTTTTTCTATTTCATTGTGTTTAAAGGTACTAAATGAATTAATTTTATATCATATAAAAATCAATGAATCATTTGCATCTCATTTTCATTACAAAATTGTATTTAATGCATATGTATATATATATATGTACATACATACATACATACATACATACATACATATATATATATGTATGTATATATATATATAGATATATATATATGTATATATATATATATATATGTATATATGTATATATATATATATGTATATACATATATATATATATATATATATATATGTATATATATATATATACATATATACATATATATATATATATATACATATATACATATATATATATATATATACATGTATATCTACATGGACATTCTTGGGAGTATATGTATGACTAAAGAGTGTTATATTCAATATTGTACACACTTTTTTTTGGTTTGACCAACAAGTGATGTGTAGATTCATCATAATTGAATCAAAATATATTTATAAAAATATCACAATTATCCAAATGAAGAGAATAATATATCATCCTAAGGTACATGGCATTATCATGAGATGTATGAGTAAAGAAAACATGAGATATTAAATATTGGTCATCATGGATCACAACATGGTGTGTGAAAAGAGATATATCATCTAAAGATGATGGGTATTTGGATGTAGGGATATGGTGGAATATGAAAAAAATATCATCAAAAGGTGTAATAATATTATGAATAGGTAAAAGAGGTATATCCATGTCATCTATAAATTGTTATATGAGGTATATCATATGGTAAAATCTCACTTGGCATGTGTATCATCACTATCACATTCCATAGGATCATCATTAATCGCATGGATAAATGAAATGCGTATCTAATAATGATGAATGATCACTAACCAATTTCATAAAAGAAGGAAAATATAAAGCTATACAATGCAATATGCACTTTAAATCCCATTGTGATATTGTGGCTTGTGTATTATACAATTGTTGAATGATGTCATAATATATAGATTATTTAGATGTGAGTTGAGTTTCAAGAGGTATAATTAATGGATTAGATGACATAATTGGTGGTGTTATATTTTCAAAGTGTACTTGTATATAATGTGATCATCATAATCATCACATAAAAGTGAACATACAAGTGATGTGGAGATTCTTCATAATCATCATGTAAAATTTATTTAGTAACTATGTCATCATGTAATGAATTAGAAGATATGTTGAATAACATCACCATTATCCACATGAAGAGATAAAAATATATTTTGATATGATGTATCATCATGGGATGTATGAGTACAAAATATGAGGTATAAAACATTGACTAGCATGAATCAAAAAATGGTGTATGGAAATAGATATGTCACCTAAAAGGCTTTTCTCTATTGATGTAGGGGTGGAATGGAAGAAATATGATCATGAGGTGTAAAAACATCATGAATAGGTAAAGGAGGTAAAACCAAAACATTTATATTCATTATACAAGATATATCAAAAAATAAAACCTTGCTAGGAATGTAATTGTCACTACCACAATCCATAGGATCATCATTAAGTTCATAGATAAATGACATAATTATATATAATAGGAAATACTAATCACTAACCAATTCCATGAAGGAAAATATAAGACATGGTAGAAAAAGATCTCCATGGAAGACATCATTAGATTCTTAACATAATATACCATGAGAGTACAAGGATGGAAGGATGATGTATTATAAAATATAGGAATAATTCAAAATCTAAAATATATGCATGTATATCTAGCAATAAAAGTGACCTAGAGGGAGTCCTATAGAAATATTATCCAAGGGTGGGAGGGTGTAATGAAGAATATATATATCACGGTGTATATAAAAACCCTAATCAAAGCATAATAAACATGTTTAAACAAAATGAATCTAAACCTTAAGAAATTAGAAATAAAATATAATGTTTTTGATTAGGAAAATAGGTTTTGAAGGGTTCCTAAAACCTTGTACAAAAAAGGGTAAGCTATTAATTAAAGAAAAATATTGAGACCACACAACCCCCAAGCAAAAGACCAACCATCAGCTAAACTAGTAGTAGAAAATCAACAAACATAACAAAAAATGCAGAAACAAAAGAGAGACAACAACTACTAAAAATTCTTAAGAATTCTCACTTCCTCCATATCACTAGCAATTACTTTGTCATACATATTAACCACATCATTAAGCTCCTTGATAGGCACCATTCCCTCTTTCTTCGTTTTGCTCCTAGTCCAAATGTAGGGTCCATCATCTTTACCAATATCAACATTTCCCAATAAGTTTGCATCCTCTAGGTCCAACATCTCCTTCCCATCAAGTAGTTGCTTACCAGTCCATTGTTTGGCTTTTTCATTAAGAATAGTCAATCCCTCCAAACTACTCTGCAAAGACACATGGCTCATAAACATTAGGGTAGCAATATCAACAAGAATATTTGACACCTTTTGTTCAAGAGATACCAATTTGGTTTCATGATCAACCTTAAGCTTTTCCACATTAGCCTCAAATCTATCAAGGGTACTATGCATCACTTTAACCTTTTCAGCCACCGAATATTCCATAGTGTTACTATCAACGAGAGACACATTGACCCAAGCCACAAAATCAATCTTTGAATGAAGAAGCTTAACTTCATTAAGAATCCATTTTAGCAACAAGAAAATATTACTAGTACCCTCCTTCATAAGGTGATAAGCATCATTTTCATCCATCAACTAGAGAGCTTCAATAATGGAATGAAACTTACCATCTGGGGTAACCACCTTCTCTTTACTTGCATCCAGAGACTCAGATTCTAGGTCAATCACCTTATCAAGAGTGAAATCTTTGTTCTTCCTTTGCATCAATTCCTTAGGCATGAACTCCATACCATCCATCAACTCCTTTGCATGCTCACCAATCTTTCCCTTTCCTTTACCCACAACAGGGGCCCCTTTTTCCATAGAAGTCTTCCCCACCTTCCTCATTTCGTGGTCCCTTAATTCTTCTTTTAACCTCAAGTAGGGGAGGAGAGTTTTCCTTTTTCCAGTAGCTTTTTTCTTCTTCAACGAGCCAATCCCTTCCCCACCCCCCTCCAAATCCACACCTTTAACAACACTCAAAGAAGGATATTCAACCTTCTTCTCTGCATTCTTCACACTATCCTTTTTCTTTTTAGAGGATCCTTTACCTCCCCCATCCCCTTCCAAATCAATGAAGGACCCCTCTGACCAAGAAGAGGAGTCCTCTTCCTTGGTCCTTTATTTGAAATATTTAGCAGGATCATCTTTGGGGTCCTCAAAATACTCAAACCTGGTATCTTCCCCTTCATTACTCTCTGAATTATCCCCTGTGTCAAGATCAGAGAGATTATCTTTGACCTTACACCCCTTATGTAATTTAGGAGTCTCAATTACATAATTGGCCTTAATATGCTCAACTAGCAGGAGCATAGGCCCCTTGTGCAAGAATAGGTTGTTTGGATTCTTGTGGTAGTCTTGAATACCATTTTCAAGAGAAAACAACATATAATAGGGGAAAGAGACATTCCTATTATGTATAAAATGACTAAGTAGCATGAAATGGTAATCATAAATCATTGAAAACCTACCATCCACCATGAAATATCTCATCACAGCCATAACCACATACCTCCAATTGGATTTCAAGGAATTTTTGTCATACCCACCACCACCCACCTTCTTCAACTTTAACCTCTCTTTATCTTTTAGGAAATTCGCCACGATAGATTTAGTGGTCGACCTCTCCCTGTAGAATTTTCTACCTTTTGAGGAGAGGCCCAACACCTCCATAATTAATTCCTCAGTTATGTTATCCTCCATCCCATAAATTCATAGAACCCTATTCTTCCAACTACTTACAAACTCATGTGACATTTGGGAATTGAAGCCATGAAGCTTCAACAAATAAGGTGTCACACCACCCTTCTCCATAATCTGCCAAACTAAACCATTCGCCATAGTATCTTCACAAGTTACTAGTTCAGTTTGAGATCTATCACCACCCATTGTGACCTGTCCATTGGAAACTAGAACTTCTTCCCCAAAAAAGAAAACCATTAGAGAAAACAAGAAGAAACAAAGCATAAGGAGAAGCCAAACACCCACAAAGCGTGTAACTTTGACATCTTCAGTGCTAATAAGCATCATGAAACTAAGCTTTCAAAGATTTCCCATATCACTTCCATCGAGAACCAAGTGAATAGGCCAACTCAAATTTCTAATCAAATTAAATATGCAATTAATTCTAGACACCCCTCTAACTAGTGCATGGAACATGTGATCTTTTTTATTTATTTATGATGAATATAATTTCTATTGGGAGGACATCATTAGATTTCCAATTCCTAGGTGCAATCACCCCCATATTGGCAATGCAATCAGCAAGATTATTAGCCTCTTGACAAATATGAGAGACATAAACATCATCAAACGTACCCAAGATAGATAAAGAATCTTTAATTAAATGTTCAATAGTTCAGGAGGGAGGGGTAACTTTCTTCAAATAATTAATCACATTTAATGAATCCCCTTCCAACCAAAGTCTTTTGATCCCTTTCTCTTGAGCTAATTTTAAGCCATGGTAGGTAGTCAAAGCTTCTATGGAAATAAAATATAATGTTAGAATTATATTAAATCTAAAAATAAATAAATAAATAACTAGAAAAATATGTTACATTTGTTAATTTTTACCTAAAACTTTGCAAGGTCTCAATAAAAAAAAAATGATTATATACTTCTTTTTATTTATTTTTTTATAAAAAATTAAATAAAAATTACATTAAAAGAAAAAATTAATAGTAGTGGTTTCAATCAAAACATTTCTAGCCAAAACTGCTTATGTGGAAGCCAAGCCTCCCCTCCCCCCATTTTAAAAATTTGCTTAAGCTTTCTATTGCACCTTGATATTTCTCTAGTTAGATTTTATTTTTTTGAAAATCCAAAAATACTCTTTTGTAGAGCTCAAAGTGCAGAATCTAAGAATATATTTTATATATATTTAAATTAATTTTATTATGATTTTATAAAAAATATTGTAAATAGGTTATTATAATCAAACATGAAGTTAATTAGAAATTAAAATATATATCGTACATATTATTTTTTTTCAAAATATAGAATACACTAAATGAAAGAATCTTCTCCAATAAGGTATAGTTTTATAAAAGAATAAAAAATTAGATAAAAAACTAACGTTTCATGAACACTATGATGTTTTGAATAAATTTGACTTTATTTTTTTTTTTAAATATGTATGTTCATCAATATTCTTTTCCATGCAATAGATTTTCAAGTTATCTAAGTAGGGAAAGAATCAAAGAATTTTTTATTTTTTTTACATTCTATTGACCTCAATTTTATAAAAATTAAAAATTAAAAGTCTTCTCTTATATTTATAAAAAAAATACCCAACTAACTTCTTTTTTTAATATAAGGATAAACTACATTAAGAGTCCCATGTATATTATTAGTTTATATCATTTAAAATTTAAAACATAACATCATTTTTTAGGTGGTCCAAGTTGAAAAAATATATTTGTGTTGGCCATTTCCTTTACAAAAGTGTCACAAAATTATAAACTTTCATCCACTAACTTTTCAAATAATTATAGGTGCCTACAATGACCCCCATTAGCTAGTGACATATCAACACCCCATGCACCCTATTATCCAATGATCACCAAGCAAGGTAGAGCATCATCACTTTCCATATAAACAAAATCAATCTAGTATTATTTACTCTCTCTCTCTCTCTCTCTCAAGCATTGATAATTGAGATTCATGTTGTATTTGTTCTTATTTTTAATTGCATTGAAGAAACTACTTATGACATATTTTTCCTTTGTTTTGAAGGCTCTCATGGAGAGCAAATAAGAAAGGATAAAGCTACATGATCACATTCAATATCATCCTTTACACAAATGTTCATAATAGTCTTTTATATTTGAATATTTACTTTGCATGCACATTTATGAGTGTACATTCTTTGATATATATGATCATTCTGAGATTCACATACACATCAAAGTGGAGGAAAATGGTAATGGTAAAAATTTGCATAGCCCTACCATTCCTCATTTAGTTTGTGCCCATAATTTATATATCAAAAAATGGCATAATGTGTGTAAGTCAAGCCTATTCCTTTAGCCTTTATGTATCCTCATACACACGTTTTTCTTACAATTATCTATGCTATATCCATACATGTGCACACTTCTACAACGTCATACACATAGTTGATTATGAATTAATTACATGTATTCATGGACTTGTCATTATGTATTCATTATCCACTTTGATCTAACCATTTGTGTCTCCTTAGGCATTTCCATGGACACAATGTTGACCCTATTGCTAAGGACTTGACCTCAAAATTCAAACACAAATTTTGATTGGCTCATACATTTCATTTCTCACCAAAGGTCAACTACACACATTTATGCAATTAATCACTATGTACTTACATTTAAAGACATTCAATTGCACTCATTATCATAATTGAATAGTATTAAATATCATTTGCATTAATAAAAGGAGGATGCTATGAACATTTCAATTTGGAGCACTAAAAAGAACATAGTTCTGCATCACACCATTCTAAAGTATTTATAATTTCAGATTTGTTATCTTCAATCTTTTACAAATAATTTTGAAGATTGACCTAGCTAAATATGCCCCCTTGTAACATAATAACAATCCCTCTAAGTATTAGTGAATACCACTAGCCTTAAAATAGCACAAAAGATAGAAGAAACACAAACAAATCAAGTGATTCAACAAATAGAAATGTATAGATTAAAAAATTATTTTCATACATGTAATACATTTCCATGATCATAGATCTAACATAATCCATAAATTCAACCCACTTAACACATACCCAAACCCATGGTACTCGAGGGCGTGTCATGCCAGCGCCACCCTGACCGATTCTGCAGTCTAACAAAAAGATATAACTAATTTAAATGCTTATTTGTATGCAATTTATTGCATTATTAGGAAAAGTTTATTTTCCATTAAAGAAGTACAGACTCGCATTATTTGCATTAAAGCACATTACAGAGTAGTTTTAAGCTTAGCATTTAACCGTTATGTGCATGCGCAAAGAATGCTTACAAGAGTAGAGGGTTGCGCTCTTTCATAATACAAAGTACTGATACCAAGATAAAGAGAAATGTACCCGATACCAAGATAAAGAGAAATCTACTGATATTAAGAAAAAAGAGAAATGTACTGATACTAAGATAAATTGTGCGAAAGATTTTATTGATGATAAATACAAAGTGTAATCCCAAATGTTTGATGCGAAAATCTTGTATCTAGGGTAAACTAAATTTCTTGTAATTGGTCGTAGGAACTCCCTGACAAATTTGCAATGAGAATCAAGTGTAGGACGTGTAAAGATGCAATTCTCCAGGGCCCAAGTGGAACCAGATACTCCTTATCTTGTATATTTTGTTAAGGGCAAGTTCTGTAGTGTTGGATTCAAAAGATAAATATTTATATATGTTCTTTTCTATGTAGAAAGAAATGTTTGTAATTGTAAAATTTATAATATCAAGTCTATTTTTATTTAGTTTTGGATTAAATTTAAAGAGAGTTTTTTGATATATTAATAAATTATGTAATTTTGTGTAAATTCAAGTCACATGTTTGATGTCACTTATCTATTTATTACAAATATTTCTATATAAATATTATTTATTTTCATTTATGTGTTTGCACATCTTTATACTTTTGCTCTAATCACTTATTTATTACATGATGTAGTTGTGACAAGAGATTTCAATCAAATAAGATCCTATCATGGAACACAGAGGCATGACAAAAAGTAAAGTACTCACAATGACAAAAGACAAATAAAGATGGTGAAAAAAATTACCCTTATATTGAGTAAAGGGCAGAAATTATAGGTTGCATGAATACATGCGAACTAAAAAGCTAAAAGCCCTAATTATATACATTGAATTACTATTTATAAAATTTTACAATGAGATTTTGGCAACCAAATCCCACTATCATTAATACAATCTTCACCAACATTCAATTTTAACAACTTAGCTACATGCATTAAAGATAGAAAAATTTGTCACCAATTGAAAAAATCTAACATTTAATGTTGATTGCATAATTTCTTGTCATTCATATTGACAATTTTGACATATAATCCAACCACCTACCACCACCACTTATTTGCAACACACTAACATTACTCCAACTACTCGTCATCAAGGCATGTAATCCAAGTCCTGTCTATTATTCTCTATTGGTGCCTTTGCACAACCTACTATCTATTTCACTCAAAATTGCATGAAAGACTTCTAAAAACTATAATATTATGCTTCAATACCTAGATTCCTTTGCATCAAACACTTGAGGTAGAAAAGAATGCACTATGAACATGTGCTCATGCATGATATCTTATAACATTTGGAAAACTTTGACATGCTCAACCATGTTACATCCTAAATCCTTGGCTTTTCCACTTGACCAACTACTCTTTATACTCAAATGCTTACATGACTTCTTGGGAACTAGAAAGGGTTGGTATAGCCCTATGTTATGGCTTCTCTTTTCTAAATGACAAGATCAACATTGTCGCATAAACTTTCATACTTCTACAAATATGCACATCAAAAAATATTTTTCACTCTACCACACCACCATTTTGTCAATATTAAACTAGTTATACAAGCCTCCACTATGCTTCTACTTGATGAGGTCCCCATGCATTGATCTCTTAGGTACATGCATAACTACACACCCTTAAACGATAGCCCATCTTTAATAAATAATTTGACCACTACAATCAATCCACATGTGCAAGCTTTATTCACATCCTCTAGGCTTCCTCAAAGTCATCATCCTATGTGCATACTACTTCTTTAATGAGTTGAATCCTATAACTTTATACACATCTCATTGAACAAGGTACAACTATTACTTAGCATGTATGCAAGTTTATTGAGCTTGCGAATATACCACTATGATATCTTAAGAAAAATAAGTAGCTATGCAAGATCTACCTATTTCACTTGTAGATAGTTTAGCTTTTCCTAACTATTAATGAATTGTAAAATGCAATTTTCAATTTACAACATGAATTATGTGGGTAGTGTATAGTGCCTCTATTTCCTTAAGGCATGATCACATATTGTATAACGTGTGTATGTGTCATTCAACTTCTCATTAAAGTATGCAATTAACCTACCCTCCTAGCTCAACACTACACCAATTATCATACCACTCACACTACAATCCACTTGGAAAACCTTATTAAAATTAGGCAACACCAAGCCTAATTTCTCCATCACCTTCTTCTTCAACATCTAGAATGCAAGCTATGTACCTCTATTCCAAGTGAACTCCTTCCTATCACCTTTGAAAACTTTGGTGATAGGCACACAAGTCCCATTAAAGTTCCAAATGGACTTCTTGTTGAATATTTCTAATCCACAGGAGCTTCATGCCTCAAATGTGCTCTTGACCAATTATCATTCCATTATCACCTTCACTTTTTAGGGTCCATCTTCAACCCTTCTTGAGATAGCACAAATCCAAAGTAAATAAATCTCATCTTCAAAATATATGCATGTATATCTAGCAATAAAAGTGACCTACAAGGAGTTCTATAGAAATATTATCCAAGGGTGGGAGGGTGTAATTAAGAATATATCATTGTGTATATACAAGCCCTAATCAAAGCATAATGAGCATGTGTTAAACAAAATGAATCTAAACCTTAAGAAATTGGAAATAAAATATAATGTTAGAATTATATAAAATTTTAAAATAAATAAATGAATAATTAGAAAAATGTGTTGCATTTTTTAATTTTTACCTAAAAATTTGCAAGGTCTCAATCAAAAAACATGATTATATACTTTCTTTAATTTTTCTATAAATAAATAAATAAAAAATTACATTAAAAGAAAAATTTAACACTAGTGGTTTCAAATCAAAATATTTCTAGCCAAAACTACTTATGTGGAAGCCAAGCCCCCCCTCCCCCCATTTCAACAATTTTCATAATCTTTCTATTACACCTCGATATTTTTCTAGTTAGATTTTTTTTTTTTTTAAATCCAAAAATATTCTTTTGTAGAGCTCAAAGTGTAGAATCTAAGAATATATGTTATATATATATAGATTAGTTTTATTATGATTTTATAAAAAAAAAAATTTAAATAGATTATTATAATCAAACATGAGATTAATTAAAAATTAAAAATTATATTATACATAGTAAAAAAATAAAAAATATACAATAGTGCTAAAGGAGAGAATCTTCTCCAATAAGGTATAGTTTTATAAAAGGATAAAAAAATTAGACAAAAAACTAACATCCCAATAACACTATGATGATTTGAATAAATTTGACTTTAAAATTTATTAAAAGTATGTGTATTCATCAATATTTTTTTCCATACAATAGATTTTCAAGTTATCTAAGTGGGGAAGGAATCAATGATAAAAAAATTCTCTTTTTTTTACATTCCATTGACCTCAATTTTTTTAACACAAAAATTAAAATTCTTCTCTTAAATTTAAAAAAAAAAAAATATCCAACTAATTTTTAATTTTTTTAATATAAGGATAAACTACATTAAGAGTTCTATGTCTATCATTAGTTTATATCATTTTAAAATTTAAAACATAACATCATTTTTAGGTGGTCCAAGTTGAAAAAATATATTTGTGTTAGTCATTTTCTTTATAAAAGTGTGACAAAATTATAAACTTTTATCCATTCAATTTTTCAAATAATTATAGATTCCTACAAAGACTATCATTAGCTTGTTGCAAAGACGAATGTCATTGCACCAAAAGATCGACCTATTAATGCCTGATACAACTGCCAAAGTTAATGAATCCATGGGATGCAGTTAAGCCATGTCATAGACCCAAGTATTGTGTTGCACAACACTAGGAGACCAAGGGTGCACACCTTGTAACAATCCCCCCAACGCAAGTGAGGGGTTCGAAGTCGTGACCTAGGATATGATACCAATTTTTGAATGCACACAAGACAACTAAGAGAGGGGGTTAATCAATTGTACATTACCTCATAAACATTCAAATCCACATCAACTTAATTAACCCTTAATCTGTTAGAATGATTTAGCATGAAAACAAAGAAAATAGATTATTGAAACACATCAACACCATGCACAATAGAACACCAGATTTATGTGGAAAATACAAGAAGGGAAAAACCACGATGAGGATTAGCTCACAATAAAAAGGGCTCACTATCCAAAAGAAAGAAGGGCTCATTGCCAAAGGCTCACTTCCAAATTACAAAAAAAATGAAGAAAGAAAAGTGTTACAGTGAGAAATCCATCTCAATGCAATAGAAAAGATCAACCACAACATCACAAACACATTCACAATCTCTCTAAAGATTGTATACAGCTTTTGCTCACTACTTCCAATAGTCTAACTCATTAAGCTTGTACTGCACTTCACAAACTCTCACTTCACAACTCTGCAATTTTCATCATAGACTTCACAATATAATTCTCCATCAACTCATCACTTATTTATACCTTCTACAACCTTGAAAACATTCTCCAAGGTTGGATATGCACTTCAACCATGTAAATTCAAATGAGGTCGATACTAAGCTTTCCCATAGTGGAAAGGAATGAGATCATACCACACCACATATTAACTTGGACCCAAATCAAACATATACATCACACCACACTTCCATAAACACTAAAACAAATCCACAATTTGTGTAAACACCCAAGGTCATCTGAACCAATGTGAACACTATTAACATGTAAGTACATGCTTCCTCAAATCCAAAGATGACTCACAAACCACTCACAACATTCAAACACAACCTGGAATATTCCATAAACATCCTAAAATCCAAAAAACTTCTTCGCAGCAACTTTCACCTAAAGAATGTACACACCTAGTACACTCAAACAACCTTCCATATCTATAACTCAATAAATCGACTATTAGAGCTCCAAAAAATGAACAAATTTTACTATAGGTAGATATGATCATTATCAATACACTTCCAAAATCTCAAGATCAGAAACCAAACTATGGAGAAATGTGGAGCAAAACCATTTCTCCCAGACACCCCTACAACATACAGTTCACACACTAGTGAACACAACTCTCTTTGCATAGCAATCTAGACCAATAAATATTATATATAGAACCTCTAAATACCTCTTATTAACATATTTGAACCACACAAGAATATCTTCAACATAGAATAAATGCGAAGCAAAACCAAAATTCCACACTGTACACTAGAACATCTCTGCAACTCATTGTTTCCTCTTTTATTCAATTTTATCAAAAGCACTTGGAAACCAAGAACCAGAGACATATACTCATCATCTTCAAAACTTCCTCATCATCATCCATAGAAGCTTATCAAAGCAACACTAAAGGTTGACACTAGTAGCACTTACTAATGAAAACATAATGAAACTAATCAAAGCATCAAAACAACCAATCAACAATAACAATGCAAACATAAGCCTGCAACAATCTCCCCCAAGCTTGTTGACATCAATAACAACACCAACTACTCATACTTGCAACAATCTCCCCCTTTTTTCATTAATGGAAACACATGATGTGAAAAACCATCAATAACAAATGAATAGCTTCGATCACCAACATACTGCTCCATATCAACTCTCCCTTTCACTATTCACTCCCTCTTTCTCATCTGATCTTTTTCACATTGCTTCCTCTCCCCCTTTGACATCAATGGGAAAGGGAAACACATATGAATCTCTTTCTCCCCTTGAAATCAATGGAAAATGGAAATGCATATGAATCTCTTTCTCCCTTTGACATCAAACATACACATTGTCTCTCTTTACTGCTCTGCATACTCCCCTTAGGAGCACACAACAAACTTTACCAACTAGCAACCATTGCACATTTTCTTTGACACAACTGAAAAAGGAAAACACCAACCTGCACCAACACTAACTCCCCTTGATTGCAACAACCAACAAAGAACTACCTACCCCCCTAAGAGGTAGCCTCCAACATTAGTCCAAAACAAGGATAAATCTTGAAATCCACTAGACTAATGCATATCTTTATGCATCTAGTTCAAAGAAGGAGGGGTAATAACCCCCAACTTCTCTCAGAGATACTCAAAAGTATCCTTAGGAAGAGCCCTAGTGAATATATCAACAACTTGATCCTTTTAGGCACATACTCAAGCTTCACTTCATTCTTTACAACCTTCTCTCTCAAAATGTGATATTGGATTGAGATATGTTTTTCCCTTGAGTGCATCATTGAATGAACTTTTAAATGTTAATGTTCATCCTATACAACTCTGATATCCTTCAAATTTTTCTTCATCCATAACACCTGTGTGCAACAAGATGTTGTAATATATCATGCCTCTACAGTAGATAAAGATACTCGATCTTATTTCTTGCTCAACCAAGACACCAATCTGCATCCAAGAAAGAATGCACCACCACTTGTACTTTTCTTTCCATCAACACATCTTGCCCAATCTGCATCTGTATAAGCACTCAGAGAAAAATCAATATCCTTTGGATACCACAAGCCATGTTTTGGAGTGCCCTTCAAGTATCTAAATGTTCTCTTCACTACTACAACATGTGACTCTTTAGGATCTTCTTGAAATCTAGCCACAAGACAAACTAAATGCATGATATCCAGTCTAGTAGTAGTTAGATATAGCAATCCTCCAATTATTGATCTATATTTGCTCTAATCGGCCTTAGGAGATTCTTCATTCTTACTTAGCTTGCAACCAGTAACCATATGAGTACATATCGATTGAGAATCTTCCATTTCAAACTTCTTCAACATTTCCTTGACACATTTTGATTATGAAATGAATATACCTTTCTCTGTCTGATCTATTTATAAGCCAAGGAAGAAATTTATCTCCCCAAACATAAACATTTCAAACTCTTTTTGTATCTCTTCTGCAAATTTCTTGTACATAGCTTCATTGCCTCCAAAGGTTATATCATCAACATACACAACCACAATAAAGATTTGATCTTTTTCAACGTTAAAATAAAGATTACTATCTATAGTACCTTTATTGAATCCTTATTGTATTAAGTACCTATCCAACCTTGCATACCAGTCTCTGGGAGCTTGCTTCATTCCATATATTACTTTTTTCAATATGCAGACCATATCTAGTTTGTCTGATAATTGAAATCCTTCTGGTTGTTTAATGTATACCTCTTCTTCTAATTCACCATTCAAGAAAGAAAAATTCACATCCATTTGATATACTATGTGTAATGACGAAAAATGTACTCCTCTACATTTTCACTTTTTTTTGGTCCCTCCTTGTTAATTTGAGCTTAATATGGCCTTGATTTAGTGTTGTAGTTTTTTTAACACATTCACATTAGGTCTTGAGAACTTGTAATCTAAATAGACTTAATGGTACCTTATTTTGGGTGTTGTAAAGTGGTGTACCACACTTTCACACTAATCTAGGGTTTCATTAATAAATGGGGCTTCTTTATGCCTTAATTGGCCTTATTTTGCATCCACAAGCCTTAATTAATGCATCTTTCTGAGGATAATCCTGACATAAACCAACATCCAATCATAATTCAAGTGTTTTTTTTATTGTATAGCCTAGATTAGTGATCTAGGACTCAGAGGCCACCTTGGGCATATGAGTCCCACCTAAGTTTCAAGGTCTCGATCCTAATTTTACATCATTCTAAGCATTTCTTGAAAAAATTGTCCCATAACCTAGCCTAATGGGACTCATATGCCACTTCTGATGGATGAGTCCTATGTGGCCCAAAATCAAATTTAATTCAAATTCTTAGTGAGATTTTATCCTCCTATATTTGATGTCGGCTTGTAGTGTTGTAATTTCAAAAAAAATGGCATAAACAAGTATAAATACAAGATTATTTCACTCATTTTTCACCTATCAAGTTTACAAGTGATCTAGCACCTTGAGTATTCATACATTATAGAAAATTGAAGTTTACAAGAGCAATCAAGAGTTGATTATCAAGTTTTTGAGAGCATCATTCAAGTATCAAGCATCATGTCAAAGTCATCATACATCATGTTTGTTTTTGACCTAACATTTGTAATGTAAGATTCCATTATTCAAGCAAGTATTCAATTCAAGATCTATCACATTCAAGCAAGAGTCAAGATCTACATCCATTGGATCCATTTCATACATGTTTGCAGTACTTTATTGCTAGGTTTGGTGAGTTGTAACATTTCATTTCATTTCATTACAAGGTTTGAGTACCAAAACGGAGTTTGACCAAGGCAAACCCCTTTCTAATAAAAAACAACATTTTTCCCTCTCTTTAGTGTGTGATTTATAGATCTAGGTTGAAGACATACTGGAGAGAAAGAGTGGAAAGAGTTTTTCAAGTTTTCAAGGTTGTCAAAGTTGTCACATCATCTAAAAGATCATTGAAGGACATATACAAAGTAGAATTCAACATTTTAGATCCAAAAACTAGGTTGAGAAGGTAGAGTAGGGATTGGAGAGAAGATTCATATCCTATTTTTTTGGAAAATCCAAATTGGATTGATATGCCACTTCTAGTGTATGAGTCCTAGTACAGTGAAAGTTGTATTTTTTTAGGAGTTCCAGACTTATCTTTGCCATATCTCTATTTCTTCCTAGAAACCCTAATATGGGACTAAATCACCTAGACTGGCGTAGGAGTCCCAGTATACATTAATTTGAGTGTTTTCAATATTTTAAGTCTTCAATCAAGTTGCTATAGGTTTCCAAGTGCTCCTTTGTACCTTTCTTAGCTTTCTATTCTATTTTGCATCCATTTCTAGGTCATTTAGTGAAGTCTTGCATATCATTAGGTTAATCATTAAATATTGCATGTCATTAGCCCTAGCTTGGTGGTGAACCCCTCTTTAGTCATTGATCATACCCTAGAACACCCCTATTGCAGATCTCTTTCCTTCATTTCATCCCTAGTTGGAGATCTTTAAAGGGTCTCTTTGATTGTTATGTTAGCGAAATAGGAGGATTCGATATTCCCTTTGTGTTCCATCTTCCAAAAAGGTGGAACCCTATTTCCAACATTACTTTTTGGTGAACTTGACATTTTGGTGAACCTAGCCTTTAGAACACCTCATTTATGATTTGGAGTGCATCATAATCCTATATCTAGCTTGCATTAACTTTGCATTAGGTTAAATTCATTAGTTAATTAGTATCTAGGGTTTCTAAATCTTGCATTAGTGAAAGTGCATATAGGTTGTATTTTTGCATCTTAGATCATTAAATTTCACTAAAATTTTGTAATTGCAAATATTCCATACATCATACAAGTTATAAACATTAGAATCAACTCAAAAAAATTTGAAATCAGTGTAAAAACCCTAATTTGGGACTCATATTCCCCTATGGGTGATTTAGTCCCAGAACACATTTTTCCTACTTTCTAGGATTTCTATGTTGTGTATTTTCACTGTTTGAACCCCTGAAAAACCCTCACTGGGACTCATATGCCCCTCTGGGTGAATTAGTCCTAGATCAGACCTGAAACTGCCTTTTACAACATTGAAAACTTTGTTTCTGCACTTCTATTTGGTATCATTAGTTATCTATTTCAATTGGCTAAGTTTCTATTACATATTTCATTAGATCTAGCTTAATTCAGTTCATTTCATGCATTGCTTAATTTCAAATTGTCATTTACAAAATTTCATTTTTAGATTGTTACATAGCATAATCAATCAATTATCATGTTCAAAATCTAAAAATTGCATTATCCTTTTGCATGTTTTCTCTATCATTGTTGCATTTCAAATTTGTAGAACAATCATTACATCATGTTTTCATTGCAAAAATCTATAATTATCATACTTCACATTCTATTTTTGGATCTTGTTGAGTGTTGTAAGAAAATTTTGTTAAGTGCATATGAATATGAATTCCTCTCCCCTCTCTTTTTGTTTGTCGTTGATCCCTCTCCTAGTATCCCTTCTATGAGTGAGGTTAGTCAATTGAAAAATAATACAACCTTGGGTAATCATAACAATCATATTTGTTCTCCTAATGTCTCTCCTAGTTGTGAAGAAGATACTTTGGTGTTAGAAGAACTAATCGATGAGAGTTTTGAGAACCCTAGTTATTTCTCTCCTCTTACCTCTCCTATCAGGAAAAACATTAATGAACAAGAGGACACAACCATAGGTAATCATAACGATAACATGACACAACAAGAGACCATTGAAACCTACCTACATAATATTTCAACTAGTCTACATTCATCTCCCAACACCTTCCCCTCTTGTGATAATGTTTTAGAAGATGAAATTGTAAGTGAGGAAGATATATTGGTGTTAGATGATCAAATATTTAAGATCTATGACAACCCTCTTTATTATTCTTCCCCTACCTATCCTATTTTAGAATACATTATGGGACAAAGGAATGAAAGTATGGACAATCATTACAATCACATTGGTTCTTCTCCTAGTATCTATCCTAGTTATGAAGAGGATACTTTGATGTTAGAAAATGCAATCGATGAAAGTCATGAGAATCTTAGTTGCATCTCTTCCCCTAGGGAAAACCTATTGAACAAGACAATCCAACCACTGATAACTCCCTTATTTGCAATGAATTCATTTTAGAAGAACAAACCTTTGAATGTCACGAACATCTATTTTTTAGTTCTCCTAAAAAATCTCCTACTAGGGAAGATAACATGGTGAAAGAAAATGAAAACATTTTGGCTTCCTTAGATGATGGTGAAAAGATAACACTAGATTCCCCTTCATTAGAAAGACAACAAACTGAAACAATTCAAGTTATGAATGCATAAGTGTCCATTAGATCCCCCTTGATTAATGGACCTCCTACATACCCTATGGGACATCCTAAGAATCCTTTAATTCTTTACCCACCCTCACAATGACCACAAACTCAAAAAAAACCCTGAACTTATCCTTTAGCCACCTAAGAATAATGTTTCACAACAATTGAATTATAGTACCATTGCTCATACATATAACACTAGAAACAATCCGCAACCAAGACAAACACCTTCAACATCCCTCCCATTTCCTAATCCTATCCTATGTAACCCTATCTTATCAAGTCCTCCTTGTTTTCCTCCACAAAGTGGAAAGGAGTATGATCTTGTTGAACAACTAAAGAATACTCCTGCTAAGATATCATTATGGGACCTTATTCAAGCCTCCCCTCATTATCATAACATGATTCAAAGTTCCTTGCAACAAGTTGTGGTCCCCTCTAGTGTAAATCCGAATGACATAGCCGCCATGATTCAAGGAATAAATGTTGACATTGTTTTCCACCAAAGTGGGCTTCCTCCTTTGGAAATGCAAAAACAAAATGATTCTTTCATGATAATAGCTACCTATGATGGCTGGGGAATAAAAAGAACCATCGTTGACAATGGATTCACCCTTAAAATGTGTGTAGTTTGACCCTTTTGGATAGGCTTGGCATGGATAAATCAAAAATTCAACTTGACTCTTTATTTATTAAGGGATTTGACAATGTAGGAAAACAACCGCTTGGTGTGATCACTTTACCTATTATAGCTGGAAAGGCCACATTAGAAACATTGATCCTTGTTATTCCTCACAATCTTTCATACAACCTTCTTTTAGGCAGATCGTGGATTTATGCAATGAATGGGGTGCCTTCTATTCGTCATCGTATAATGAAGTATGTCTACAACAGCAAAGTGTACACACTTGAAGCTGACCCCAAACCAAACAGTTGTTCGAACATTGAGAAAACAAGGAAAATCTTTTGAGAACATTAACACCAGCTACACAAGTGGAATCTGTGCAAGAATAAAAAAATATAGATTTCCTAAACCCTTCACAATGATAACGCTAGATGATTTGGCATCATTTTATTTTAAACCTACATTCATGGGAGAACACAAGATCATGAACAAAGACTCTAAAAATGGAAAGAAAAAGTGGTAATGTCAACATAAAATTTAGAAAATTGTAACGCTCGAAAGATGATGATCATTAAACCACATATGTTGCCAAAATTCATTGCATTTCAAGTAAAATAAAATTAAAGGATGCATAGATCAAGAACTTTCCATAAGAGCTCAAAAGAAAAAATAGTAATAAATTTCATTTCATGTATCCAAAAGAAGTATATTGCATCTGCAACAAGGATCTTAGCACTGATACATATGTATATGTCAATAGCATATCAATGAGTTTCCATAAATCCATTCATGTTCAAGTTACATCATTAACTTTCAATCAAATACATCTATTTCAATGTTACATCAAAATCTTTCATTCAATACATCTATTTCAATGTTACAATAAAATATTTCATTCAATACATCTATTTCAATGTTACAATAATGAATGTCAAATAAAGTTACTTTTACAAGTGGGTTATACAAGCCTTTCAAAAATAATACATGAATACATTTATAGCATAAGAAACTATGAACCTCAACCGTCGTGACACCACTGGTCTTCTTGCAAGCTGGGGCCAAGAGTGTGATTAAGGCACCTTTTTCGCCCAACCACGAAGTACAAGACTTCCCTGGGTTTCTTCCTAACTCGAAGAAATCCTCGGCCCTACATGAGGAGCCTAGCAACCTGAAACAACAAAGCAGGAGGGAACTCTCGATGCAAGCCTGATGCCTATATGCATTCCTAACATGAGAATAACATATTTCTTGCAAACAGGAGGTGGCAGAGACCTATATACATTTATTTCTAGGCTTTTATTTCCATCTATTTCAATGGTGCATGTGCTTGGCCAAGCATAAATAAATAAATGATAGTTTTAGAAAAGGTAAAACTACTGTCTCTGTGGGTCCACCTTCGGCATCTTGTCTTGGAAGTTTCCCAAAAGAACAATAAATAATACACTTTCCATCTATAGTTTTCATTCAAATTTAGACATCTCTACTTCAAAGGAATTCTAATAATTACAAAGTACACACAAGGTTCTCAAATAACTTTACATTAGCACACTAACTTAAGTGAAAAATTGATCATACAGTTGGTTTTTGCAAGTCACTTTCTATGATTTCAAAACAATCTAAATTTGGTCTTTTGGAAAGAGTATATCTATAAACTCGTAAGTTCTCATTTCTATTTAAATAATTTGATCAAAGTAAGTAATTTATATAAGTTCATAAAAAAGAAAACTACTTTAATCATCCTTATAAGTATGGGGTAAAAACCTAGCTTATAGATTACTTTCCTATTTAATAGGAGTATGTTTACACTTTTATGAAAAATAATAATAAGTTAAATTTAAACAAAAGAGAATAATTTCACTCACTTTCATTCACAATTACATATATCAGGAAATATCATCTTGTCTAAAATGCCATTATGTATATGTATATATATATTTACGTGTTTTATATTCCTAAAATTCACTAGTTTAAAAATATATTTCTGAGAATTACAGTTTCCCCCATTTTGTAGCATGTAAAATACACCTAACATACTAAAGTTCACCATTATGATAATAATTTTAATGCAATCAGCCAATTTTGTGTCTATCCATTTCTATTTTTATGATCTTATTTATTTTCAAATATAAAAATGATATATATATATATATATATACATTTAGTTGCATTTACATATATATAATTATGTACATTCTCAAAAAATTTAAGAGTAAAAATAAAAAAGCAAAGAAATCTATACCACAGTGATTTTAATAAACACAGTTATGTTTTTTTTCTTCTTCGGATATGTAAATAATTCAAATCTATGTTTTTCATATATATATATATATATAGCTCATAATTCTTTTACACAAAATAATTTTCTCAGAAAGAAAAAAAATGTATTTCACAATTCAATATGCATGTATATATATATACAACATATGTATATATATTACCAAACTCGTGCAACGTTATTTTCCCACACGAGATCTACAGACAAAGAAGCAGATTTAAGATCGAATCGCAGTTTTAAGGAAGTGAATATAATTTAGTAGGGCTTATGCCCCCCCATATGTGGAGGCCCTGTCTATGGAGGGTGATGCCTCCTCCATAGGCCACGGCCTATAGAGGGGCGTTGTCCCCCACAGCACATCCCTTCCCTTATGGGGAGGGCACGGCTGGGGAAATCCCAGCCCCCCCTTTTTACCATGGAATAATAATTTTGAAAGAATGAATTCAGATTTCAATAACTTTTGAATGCATTTCCCTTCAAAAATTCAAATTTTTTTTATGCGAATACAATTCAGATTCTTTAAACATATGTATATATATGTTTATATATATATATATACTTACACAGATTTGTAAACGAATTTGTCTTTAAATTTATAAAGAATTTTGAAAAGAATGTACAAATTTCACCGTAGTATTTTTCTCAACAAACACAACAAACATAGAGGTTTTGCGCAAACAAATCTTTGAACACACAGTAAATGTATTTTTTCTCATTTGAAAACTTAATGCAATAAAAGAGAATTATGAAGAAGAACCTAGATAATTTGTTGATAGTTGAAGATACCTCCTTGCCACTTCCTCTTCTTGGTTTCTCTTAAATTTCCTTTTTGAAAGACCTTCCTCTTCTCTTTTTTTTTTTTTCCTATTCTTCTATTTTCTAATCTATTGGAAACTAAAAACAAAGCCAGAATCTATCTAGTAGCCATGATAGTGAACTTGTAGAGCAATTCCAGAAAACATCAAGAAAGGTTAGTTTTCTGTTACCCCCTTTTCCTTTTTAAAGTTTTCTTTTTCCTTATTGCAAACCTAATCTTTTAAAAAAATAGATTTTAAAATAAAATTAAGATATAACTTATCTTTTCAATTTCCCGTGCTCAAATGAAAAAAATATAAAATAATATTTAATTTAGTTGCAAATAAATCCCCTTTTGAAAATATTTACCCAATAATTAAATAAATATCTTCTAACTATTAGTTAATTTATTCACTCAAAAATTAACACAAGTTAAAAGAAGAATAGAATACTTGCTCATATTTTTATCATGCATAGACATTTAAATCAAAAAATTTAATTAATTATAATTAAAATTAATTCTTTTACTTTATTATGCTTATATTTCACTATTTATTTAATTCGACTAATCATTATTTATTTTTTGAACAATCAAAAACAATCAAGCCAAAATTATCATTCCTAAATGCAATCTACATGAATCTAAGTGCCCGTGTGTGATCGAGAGAACATTCTGCTTTATCCTGTCAAGAAGCTAACCTCCTCTCCTTAATTACACCCTTGGTCTTTGACCACCTGCATCTCAAGTGCACTCAATCACACAACAATAAACTGAATTATTCTCCCATCAAAATATAAATCAAAACAATATAATACATTAATTCAAATATTTATATTCTATTTTGCTTCATTTTCAAAGTAAAACACATTCAATACTATTCAACTTTTCATAATTTAAG
The DNA here is from genome assembly GCA_007258455.2 of Sequoia sempervirens. Lineage (NCBI taxonomy): Eukaryota > Viridiplantae > Streptophyta > Pinopsida > Cupressales > Cupressaceae > Sequoia > Sequoia sempervirens. The sequence continues at coordinate 130,793,553 of VDFB02000017.1, forward strand.
CAAACACTTTCATATATCACCACACCAAAACACCATAGTATTCATTATTACTCTACCACACACATCAGATCATATAAAAAATCCAAAAGCAACCTGCATCAGGGTCTGAGACATGACAAAAACCCTTTGAAAGCATCCACCTCAAACAATTTACAAGAAACAACAAATTACACAAAAAACATTGATGAACTTAATTATAAACAACCACAAACTCCAAAAGAAATGAAAAACTTTTATGGAAGATGTTATGAACTTATGAAACAACTTGGATATAGTGGAAAAGGATGTGGCACTAGAGAACAAGGTATTTGTGTCCCTATAGAGCTTCACATGCAAGAAAAGCCTAATAGTCTTGGATATTGCCCTTCGAAAGAAATAAACAAGCCTTCCCTTAATGTCAATACTATTACAAAAGATCCTTCTAAGTCAACTTTAACACTAGTGGTCTTGGTTTTTGTCTTTTGAAAGAAATGAAAGAAACAAATAAATCCTTACTTAATATCATTGTCATCATACAAAACACTAATGATTCAAATTCATTAGATTTTACACCTTCCTTTAAAGAAGAGTACAAAATCTCGCAAACTAAAGAGTCTTGTGTAGGTATGACACCTTGTACTAAGCAAGAGAAATCTTTGTTGCAAACTAAAGGAACATCTCCTACTTTTGATCAAGACAGTATCTTTTCGAGACTCCAAGATTGTTTGATATCCATCCCTCCAAGAACACGAAAGAAATTTTACTACAAGAATTCATTTTGTGCATATCACATAGTTCATAGTCATTCTAAACATCTTAAGGAATGTGGTGCTCTTCCTTATGTTAAGGAACCTAATTCCTCTAATTGATATGGATTTTCACTCTAGCATGTTTCTCATCAATCATCTTGCCTCATCCTTGTCCTGCACTAAGTAGGGGCAAGGGGTTAAGTTAGCCTTGTCCTTGTATGTCACTTGTTGTTGTCTCTTTTGGCTGGTTGACCATATTTCATGTATATATAGGAGCAAGCTTGGGATGTGGAAGACATGCCTTAAGTTGGCTCACATGTGACATACTTATCCATGATGTAATTCCATTCAGAAACATATGACTTGGCATAGGGATTTCTGAATAACCTCTCATATCTTCTTCTACTTTAAATCAATTTCTCACAGCATGGTGTTAGCAAAAGTGGGGGCATACATCAACACTCATGTTTCAATATGCGATTTTCTTTATTCCTGTGATGTGTCCTTTCTTGGTGGCATCATCGGGCTTGATATCCTCCGAGAGCGTGATATTTCTTTGACTTGTTCTCTCTTGGAGACATTAGGCACAATGTTCCCTAAGAAGAGACCTTACATGAATCAAGCAAAATCCTTTTGAATGTACCTTACACTATTTCACATTTACAATAACTATTATATGGCCACCTTGCATAACACACTTTTCTTTCCTATGGAGCCATCCTACTTGTTCATGGGTGTCAAGCATATGAAGTTTTTCTTTCCTTATGGATCTCGTTGTTCTTATTATGTGGTGCATTATCAAAATTATTAGGAGGTATAGCTTTAGTATGGTTAGCATATGATGAGAAGCCTAAATGTGGGCATGACTTTCTCATTATACAGTGAGAAGCCAATACAGAGGCATGACTTTCTCACTAAGCCACCCTTTTTGGATACTCACCCAACGGATAGCCTGAAGTTTTGTTGCCTTAGAGTGAGCATGTGTTTTTTGGAAAAACAACTTAGATTTGATCCATAACATGCGGGACAAACGGTCAAAGCGTCATCCACCCCTTTTGTTTTATTTTTTTCTTTTCTTCATGTCTTTGGCAGTGTATGCTTGTGCCTTGTTGTTGCTCTTTATCATTTACATGTGTGTTCATTTGTGCTTATGTTGGTTCCTCATAGGATCTTGATCCTGGGGGATTGATCATCCCTCTTGATCATTTTCATCTTATCTTACTAGCATTGGTACATTTAAACCCCTCTTGATGTGAGTTTGTCTACTTTAGTGTGAGTTTGAAGCAAGTTCCTCCTCTCACTAAAGTTTGAGCTAGATGTAATGACAAAAAATGTAATCCTCTGCATTTTCGCATTTGTTTGGGCCCTCCTTGTTAATTTGAGCTTAATATGGCCTTGATTTAGTGTTGTAGTGTGTTTAACACATTCACATTAGGTCTTGGGACCTTGTAAACTAAATGGAATTAATGGTACCTTATTTTGGGTGTTGTAAAGTGTTGTACCACACTTTGACACTAATCTAGGGTTTCATTAATAAATGGGGCTTCTTTATGCCTTAATTGGCCTTATTTTGTATCCAAAAGCCTTAATTAATGCATCTTTTTTAGGATAATCTTAACATAAACTAGCATCCAATCATAATTTAGGTATTTTTGGATTGTATGGCCCAAATTTAGTGATCTGGGAATCATACGCCACCTTAGGTGTATGAGTCCCACATAAGTTTCAGGGTCCTTATCTTGATTTTACATCATTCTAAGCATTTCTTGAAAAATGTGTCCCATAGCCTAGCCTAATGGGACTCATACGTCACTTTTTCCATATGAGTCCCATGTGGCCAAAAATCAAATTTAATTCACATTCTTGGCAGGATTTTATCCTCCTAGATCTAATGTTGGCTTATAGTGTTGTAATTTCAAAAAAATTGGCAAAAACAAGTATAAATACAAGATTATTTCACTCATTTTTCACCTAGCAAGTTTACAAGTGATCTAGCAACTCGAGTATTCATAAATTATAGAAAATTGGATTTTACAAGAGCATTCAAGAGTTGATTATCAAGTGTTTTAAAGCATCATTCAAGTATCAAGCATCATGTCAAAGTCATCATGCATCATGTTTATTTTTTAGCTAACATTTGTGATGTATAGTTTCATGATTCAAGCAAGTATTCAATTCAAGATCTATCACATTCAAGCAAGAGTCAAGATCTACATCCATTGGAGCCATTTTATACATGTTTGCAACACTTTATTGCTAGGGTTTGGTGAGTTGTAATATTGTATATTGTTCATTCATCATTCTTTCATTTCATTACAAGGTTTGAGTACCAAAACAAGGTTTGACCAAGGCAAACTCCTTTCTACTAACAAAACAAGACTTTTCCCTCTCTTTAGTGTGTGATTTGCAGATCTAGGTGGAATACATATTAAAAAGCAAGAGTGGAAAGAAGTTGTCAAGTGTTCAAGGTTGTCAAAGTTGTCACATCATCTACAAGATCATTGAAGGGAATATATAGAGTAGAATTCAACATTTCATATCCAGAAACCAAGTTGAGGAGGCAGAGTAGGGAACAAAGAGCAGATTTAGATCCTGATTTTCTAGAAAAGACAAACTAGATTGACATGCCACTTTTGGCATATGATTCCCAGTATAGTGAAATTTGCAGCTTTCAGGAGTTCTAGACTTGTCTTTTCCAGATCTCTATTCCTATTTAGAAACCCTAATCTAGGACTAAATCACCCAGATTGGCGTATTAGTCCTAATCTACATTAATTTCAGTGTTTTCAGTATTTCAAGTCTTCAATCAAGTTTCTACAGGTTTCCAGGTGCTCCTTTGTACCTTTCTTAGCTTTCTATTATGTTTTGCATCCATTTCTAGGTCATTTGGTGAAGTCTTGCATATTATTATGTTAATTATTAAATCTTGCATGTCATTAGTCTTTCCAAGCCCTAGCTTGGTGGTGAACCCCTCTTTAGTTACTTATCATACCCTAGAACACCCATGTTGCATATCTATTTCCTTCATTTCATCCCTAGTTGGAGATCTCTAAGGGGTCTCTTTGAATGTTATGTTAGCAAAATAAGAGGATCCCATATTCCCCTTTTGTTCCATCTTCCAAAAAGGTCAAAACCTATTTCCAACATTACACTTTGAAATCTTTGTGTGTTGTAAAAACCAAAAACATCATGATAGCTTCCATTCTTGCCACTAGAGCAAAAGTCTCCTCAAAATCTATTCCTTCTACTTGTGAGTAGCCTTTGCACACAAGTCTTTCCTTGTTTCTTCCCACTTCTCCATTCTCATTTAATTTGTTCTTGAATACCCACTTAGTTCCAATCACATTCTTGTTTGTTGGTCTTGAGACAAGTTCCCAAGTCTAATTCTTCTCAATCTACATTGTTTCTTCTTCCATATACTTGATCTGATACTCATCCTTGCATGATTCAATCACTATTTTAGGTTCAAATGTACAGAGTAAACATAGATTTACCTTTTCTTCAGCCATAACATCTTTTCTTCTTGTCAAAACACCTTTACCTTTGTCACTAATGGTTTGATCTTTAGAATGATTCTTCTGTACATACTTAGGGGTTTCAGGGATCCTTTCTGAAGCTTCTTCCTCTTCAATCTGAACTTCTATTTTCTTACTTCATATCTGTCATTTTCTCTACAAGAGGACTCATTTGATTCATATCCATCTATCACCACATAATTCTTTTGTAAGTCTTCATCCACTTTGACATTTTCACTTTCAATAATATTCTCTAGCATCTTGTTGTAGTGTCGGTAAGCTTTAAGCCTGGGTATGTGCAGGATCATGATGGGCCAAAAAGTGGCGATATGATATGTGTAGGGTATGTGGTTGACGAATTTTTTTACCCAAATTTGATGAAATGAAAAGGGTTTTTAAAGGAGATTCTTGACTTTCCACCAATATAAATTATGCTTTACTTTGAATTTAATAAATAATTATTATTCATTTTCTATTTGAATTACGACTAAAGTCCTTATTGATAGGCTGATTAAAAAACATCTAGAGTTTTCAAACGGTGTCACATTTTTTGAATCTATAGCATGCATCACATTCTATGCTTTGCATACTATAGGATTTAAAAAAAAAAAAAGAATTTCATGAAGTCTTGACCAAGTTAAGGTGGTCAAACATACAATTTTTTTATATTTTTAAAAAATTGTAATAAAAAAATCATAATTAATTATTTACTTGGAAAAAAATTACAAAAATATATGCATCACATCGAGACATGAGTCCTCTACTTATATCTAAAATATTATAAAAAAATTATTATCATTTTATTGTGGTTAGGGTGGTAAGACTGACACCTACTTCTTATTTTTTCCCTGAAATTTAAGTACTACTGCATTGAAATTTCAAATTTTCACCAAATAGATTTTTCTTTTTTTTAAATAAACCTAGTAGTTTAGAAACTACATTCAATTTGCTACAGATTCTATTCTTACATATTTTTGAAATAATATAGATAAAATTCAAATTTTTACGTCAAGTTGCCTAACTCTGATTTTTCTGAATTTTCATCACCACTTAAGGGCCTATTTTTTCCATGATGATCCTGCACATACCTTGCTTCTTGTAGAATATCTAAGGAAGATACCTTCATCGGACCTTGTATCAAATTTTCCTAAGTTTTCTTCATCTCTTTTGATATAAAACTTGCTTCCAAACACTTTGAAGTATTTGATAGTAGGAATCCTTCCATACCACAACTCATATGGATTTTTGCACTGTTTGCTCTTGCTTGAACTCTATTAAGAATGTAGACAACAGTGTGAATTTCTTCTCTCTAGTAGACTTCTGATAGGTGTTCCTCTTTCATCATTGTTCTTGTAACTTCTTGAACAACCCTATTCTTTCTTTCAACCTCTCCATTATGTTGAGGATTCCTAGTGGTAGATAAATACCTCTTTATCCCATGATTCTCACAAAAAACTATTAAACTCATTGGAGGTGAATTCTCCACTTTTTTTCAAACCTCAAACACTTGATTTTCATATCCATTTCATTCTCAACCATAACTTTGAATGCTTTAAACTTATCTAGAGCTTCAATTTTTTCTTTGAGAAAAGTAACCCATGTCATTATAGAATAACCATCAATCAATAGCATGAAATCCCTATCACATTGAAAAATCCTTACTCTGGTGGGACCACAAAGATCTATATACACCAACTCCAACAATTTGGTAGTAGGTTTTTCTTTGACTTTGAAACTTCTTCTTTCTTGCTTCCCAATTTGAAATTCCTTGCAGACAACATTAATGAGATTTGTAATCCTTTGTAGACCTCTCATAGCTTGAATTGAACTGATCATCACTAGACAATCAAAATTAATATGACACATCCTTCTAGATGCCATAGCAAAATTTCACTAATTTGCATCATAAAGTAGTGACCATTAGCATGTTTAAGTTGACAAACATTTCCATCTTTCTTCTAACAACAACAATTATTCTAAAGCTTCTTTTGATTTCACATGCATCATCCTAAAATATAAGATTATATCCTTTGCAACACATTTTTCCAACACTCGAGAGATTATGTCTCAAACCCTTAACATATAAATAACATCATTTGTATTATGTTTTTCATCAAAACTAATAGAACCTTTTCCACATATCTTAGTGGATGTATCATCACCAAACTTAACTAGACATCCTTCATATTTCTTAAATTTAACAAACTTACTTTTGTCACCAACAATATGATTTGAGCATCCACTATCAATAATCTAGTAGTTCTTCTCCTTGCTAGCATGAAGAGAAGTCACCATAACATTGTGACCTGCTTCCATAGTACTTTCCTTCACACATCTCTTAGAGTTAGCAAAATTAGTTTCATCTTTAATAATCATGAACAAGCATTCAATATCTTCATCATCTCCATAGTTAGATTCATCATCAAATATGTTTGCATCTTCTCTAACATAATAACTTTTCTTGATTGCTTTACCCTTTTTTCTTTGTTCTTGTCATTAAAAACTTTGTTTGGACACCTTCAAGCATAATGACATATATTACCACAACTAAAACCTTTGAAAGGAAAATTACCTCTATATTTACGAGTACCCTTTTTCATTTTTCTCACAAAGTTTGCTTCTACATCATTAAGATCCTCCTGATCTGATTCCCAATATTTTTTTATTTTCCAGCCTTAAAAGTAGTCTTAACTTTTGCATTATTTGTACCAAATTCTCTCATTTCAAAAGCGGTTAAAGCACCATACAATTGATCTCTAGAGTATTTTCTTAAATCTTCAACTTCCTCAATAACATTAACTTTATGACTATAAGATTTAGGAAGAGTTTTCGATACCTTCTTTACCACTTCTTCTTCTTCAATATTTCCACCAAGAGTTATGATGGAATTGACAACTTCATCCACCTTCTGCATGTAGCTTGTAATTTTTTCATCTTCAAAAATTCATAGGTTTTCAAATGTGATCTTTAGATTTTGCATCTTAGCTTGCTTGACCTTATCATCTCCTTCATAAATACTTTCCAATGTTGTTAAGATCTCTCTAGAAAATTTCAAACTCATAACTTTCACAAGTTTAGCTTTAGAAAGACCACTTCAAAGAGCATACCTTGCTTTACCCTTGTTCTCATAGGCCTTGATCTCATCATTAGTCTTTAGACTACCAACAGGCATAGTATATCTAGTCTCAACATACTTCCAAACTCCAAATCCAAGAGATATCAGGAAACCTTCCATCCTTGTCTTCTAGAAACCATAGTCTAATCCATCAAACAAAGGAGCATCTGTCTTGTGTGTCATCCCAAATCTACCTCAAGTGGTTAAGCTTTCTTCCAATGAACCTTAATACAAAATATTGACCTATTAATGCTTGATACAATTTCCAAAGTTAATGAATCCATGGGAGGTGGTTAAGCCATGTCACAAACCCAAGTGTTGTGCTACACAACACAAGGATACCAAGGGTACACACCTTGCATCATAGATAATGACATGCCAACACCCCATGCACCCTATTATCCAATGATCACCAAGAAAGGCAGAGCATCATCACTTTCCATATAGACAAAATCAATATAGCATTATTTTCTCTTTCTCTCTCTATCTCTTTGTCACATCCCCTACAACCAATGTCCAAGCTGGACAAAGTAGATGGAGGAAAAGAATTAAAAATAAATAAATTCAAAAATACCTTTGGGAATAGGAAAGGAGATAGGGAGAAGATGTCACATAAGCATTTATGGAGGTAATTTCCTCCATTCTACTACAGGATACAAGTTGAAATAAATAGGAATGGGCTCATAGTAGGGAGGTCGCATGGCATAGAGCCCCAATTTCCTGATGTATCTAAATGGTAGGTCATGGAAAAAGAGAGGCATCTAGGAAAAAATTTAGACCCCCACGACCCCTATCTACTCATTCAACCTTTGTTTTTGAATGAAAAATGAGAGTGAAAGGGTAGAAGGAAAGGGAGAATATATTTTAAAACCCCCGCAACCCCCTTAGTTTCTCATTCAATTCCGAGTTAGAGAGAAAAGAGAGCACGAAAGAGAGGCTATTTGGATGGAAGTCTAGTTGGAAGGAAAATAATGCAAAAAATAACATGGGAAAGAGAGGATAGAGGGGAATGTGAGGAGAAGAGAAGAGGCAATTGGAGTGTTGGCACAATTGTAAGGTAGATTAACTTGCCCACACAAATATCAAGGCATTGAATGCCACTATTCTAGGTTAATTCTCTATTTTTATTTGGAGTTTCTAGCTTGTTAGTATTATTGTTAACATGTTTAAATCAGGAAAAGACTATTAATACACATTCTTGAAGAAGTTATTAACTATGGTATGAAGGTTGTATGTTATTGCCATGAAAGTAAGTTAGCTTTGAATTTTCTCTAAACATCTCAGCTCGACTACCCTTTGTTTCTTCTAAACTTCTAATTGACCATTGAGCCTTAATTAAAGATTATGATCATATTTTAAAATAATATTGACTCTATAGTAAGTGGCATATGTAGAATGCCTAAATTTTGTTCCTTAAATGTAGCATAAGCGAGGCAAGGTTTCCCCCCAAGATGCTTGCAAAGAAAGGTCAAAAGCTACTTATTATAGCATATGTTCACCTAATAAATGTCCATAAATTTGGCATGATTTTGGAAGCCAATAAAATTTAGTAAGATTTTGGATCCTGGCATAGGAGCAACTTTAAGGTCGCTACCAGTCTTTGAGCATAGTCTAACCCAATAGATATAAACGTTGTTGATTTTGTTGGTGTGAATGGGGCTATTTCCTAACTAGTTATTAGTGAAGACCTAAATTCACATTATTATAAGTTTGCTTAGGAGTTAAATTTCTTAGTTGTCATTTCTAGAAGTTATTTATAATGGGGTCATGTCTCATTATTTACTTTTAGGTATCTAAGCATTTAATAATTCTCTCATGCATTTGATATTTGCATTGAGAATTTAATGTGTGTGTCCTAGGTTGTTATGACTTAGTTTTCTCATGTGATAGGATTAAGACACTTCTCATTATCTTGTCTAATCCTATCTCACTCCTTTCTTATATAAGCAAGGCTTCATATGTGCATTGTATCAAATCAATCTTGGAAGCTCTTAATGCATTCTGTCATATTGACATTGCATAATCTCTTGGAGTTCTGGTGTGCATTCTTTATGCTTTTCTAGTTTATGTAGCTTTGATTTTCTCTTAAAAAGTTACTTGGATTATTCAATCTATTTCAGATTTCTAACATGGTATCAGAGCTTCAGAGTTAAAAACCCCTTCTCAAATCTAAGGGTGATTTGAGCTTGAGTTTTTGCAGGGTGCATATTGGATAAAAAACTGGCATATATATTTTGCCTCATGTACTTTTGAGAAAAAATATTTATGTGTTTTGTTCAAAACTATGAAATACCATCTGGGTATCTGCTAGATTTTCTAGATAGTGAGCAGATTTTGCAAAAATAGTTGTCAAATAGCCCATTGCGACTATTTTTCCAATAGGTGAAGTTTACTTTCTTTACCAAATCACATGTTCTAGTTTTTGGATTCAAAAACGCTTTCTGGTTTTTGTTGGTAGCATCAAAATATTATCTAGGTATCTATTATTTTTACATATGCCCAACATTTTTTTTAGATTTCAAATAAAAAGGGTCATGTCTGCTAAATTTCAGCTCGTAAAATTTACCCTTTTAAAAAAAAATCACAACTTTTTCGCCATGGTGTCTATTTTTGGAAAACAAGATATCAATGAAAAGCTAGTTTTGAGCACTTCACAATGGCATTGGTCATTTTTTCAAAATTTTCCTCTACAAAAAATTAAGGTCATTTTAATTCATGGAGGCAGATGTGAACATCCATCAGTGCATGTACTATTTCCTTTTTTGTGTGCATTAGGTTTGCATTTTCTCTACACTTCATTTTTGTTCCAGATCATTTTTCAATCGACTATTGCTTCATATATTTGAGGGTTTCATGATATAGTGGGTGTTCTAGTGTTCCTTGGCATCAGGTATTTTGTTGCTTATCATGATTCCAACCTGATTCCTTGAGTGACTCTAATATGGTTTCTAGCAAACAAAATTATCTTTCTTTTTCTTTTTGAATTAAGAATTTCAGTGTTACTTCACAGAGTGTTTCTAGTTCTTCTTTTGGAGCAGGTTATCTCATTATGGGGGGTTGTATGATCTCTCTTATCATCCTTTGTGTGGATGGAGATTGATTGGATTTATTATGGATTCATTGAGAGGGAGCTACATGGTCTCTCTTCTTCTCTCTTGCGGGGGGGAGGGGAGAGCAAGGGGGAGTTTCTTCCTCATATGGGATTTTGTCCCTCTCATGCATCATTGGGAGTATTTTGTATTTCATCTCTCTTTTGGGGAGGATTTTTGTCCCACTGGGTTTCTCCTTTTCTCGAGTTGTGAGATTTTTTTGCATTGCACTTGTACATGGGTACATAACATGGCCTCACAACCGGGACCCATCTTTGCATCATTTGCATAATAGCTACACTTCCTAAGTTGAACTTATAGGGGGCGTCAGTGTGAATGGGGTTATTTCCTAACTAGCTATTAGTGAGGACCTATTCACATTATTATAAGTTTACTTAGGAGTTAAGTTTCCTAGTTGTCATTTCTAGAAGTTAGTTATATTTGGGCCCATGTCTCACTATTTACTTTTAGTTATTTAAGCATTTAATAATTCACTCATGCAATTAATATTTGCATTGAGAATTTAATGTGTATGTCCTAGGTTGTTATGAATTAGTTGTCTCATGTGATATGATTAAGACACTTGTCATGATCTTGTCTAATCCTATCTCACTCCTTACTTATATAAGCAAGGCTTCATATGTACATTGCATCAAATCAATCTTGGAAGTTCTTAATGCATTCTATCATATTGACATTGCATAATCTCTTGGAGTTCTAGTGTGGATTCTTTATGCTTTTCCAATTTATGTAGCTTTGATTCTCTTAAAAAGTTCCTTGGGTTATTCAATCTATTTTAGATTTCTAATAGTTTTAATGAATGTAAACTTTAGTCAATTATAAACTCTTATAATGATGGAAGATTTAGATTTGTGCATAAATATATGCTAGATGGAAGTATTATATTATGTGGTTGTCTATTGAAATTGTAATATGTATGGAGAATTAGTTACCAGGTTTACTTTTATATATAGTGTTGTGGGTCATAATATAAATATATCAAACATGTTAGTAATATATCAAGAACATTGAGTTGTTCTACATTATGTCTTATGGTTGGTGCCTATGGTAAAGGCTATAATGCTTTTTATTGGTTGGTTTCTCACAATAATCCCTTGTATTAAGACATAGCGAATTAAGGAAAGCATTCAACAATAACATCAGCACATCCTTAATCCCTATTTTAGCTATACTTCAATCCATAATTGTATGATTCAAGAATACTTTTATGGCTGCCATGTATTGTTGGAAAATGTTAAACCCATTAGCTAAAAGTTGTTGTTGTAAATCAAATAATATTTTTAATAAATAATAACTCTAAAAACAATGAAAAGAAAGAATGGATAGACCTAAGAATTTGGGGTAAACTAGTTGTCCAAGCTATGCATCTTTCCCTAATTAGGGATTATCCCTTTCAAGACTAAATTATTTCCTCTTTTGAATGTTTAGTCTTCCTCATAGACAAGAGGGGGCTCTAGGTTACGTATATTCCTATCTTAAGTTTCTATAAAGAAAAGGTGGCAAGAGGGGTAGATTAAACCTCTAGCAGTAAACACATCGTCCTAATATAAGCTAGGAATATGATATACTTATTATGAGCTTGACCTTGTTGGCTTTTAGTTGGTCTCTTATTGTGGTTGTTTGTCCTTGATGTTGAAATAGGTTGTGTTAATGTGATAAACAGTTGATGTTCATGATCTCTGATTTTGGAACATATTGATTGGCATTATGGTACTTGGTGCATTTGTATTTTGTTATTGTTGTAATTAGTATTGGCATATTCAGTACTTTGTGGATAGTGCTTTGTGGTATTTGTCATGTTGGGTTCATGTGCAAAGGATATATATATATATATATATATATATATATATATCACATGGAGTTATTCTTTCTATAGGTGTTGATGATCAGGTGTTATCATGTATTTCTATCATTACAGATGCACATATTGTTCTAACACTCAGAATGGTTCAATGATTTTGATTGATACTTGGTTTGGCATCATGGAATGTTTTGATTCACTTGGTTTTTGAAATTTTAGTGAACTTACACAGTTGGTCTCTTATGACATACTCAGTTGGTTTATTTTACATTTGGTGGCACAATTTGACAGTTGATTCATTATAATGTTGTCATTCTACTCGTTTGATGATTACTTGATTCTTGATACTAATCTCATGTGATTATGTGTAGTGATCATGGATATGTTTGAAGGTTGTTTTAGGTGATATCATTTCAGTTTACTTATATCATTGACTCTTCCTTGATATATAAATGTGTTGCATTGTTCTCACATTGTTAAGGACTTATATTTTCTCATGTACATATCAAGTTGTTGATCATTGGAAATATAGTTGTTCACTTTGGAATTCATAGCTGTTGGTAATAGGTTTATGTACTACCATTTATAGGTTTATATAGAGTGAATGACACTTGGTGATATGGTTTCAATCCTTCTTCAAAGTAATAATTTATGATTTGTTCACATACATTCAAAAGTGAACACTTGCATTATGTTGATTTACATGGCATTCCCTTGGTTTTGCTTTAGTGTTAAATCATACACAAGGGGGCATATTTTATTTGTTCTTGATTGTTATCAGGCCTCTATTGTTTCAAATGGCAAGTGTTTATTTTTTTTTAAAAGGTGGAAATCAAATGTTATTGGGTGGTTTGTTTTTCACATAGAAAATATATGCTATATTTGGTGGAATTAAGATAAAGCCATACATGGCTTTGACTTGGAGTAGTCAGGTTCTTCATATTTCAAATGTGATATGGTTTACATTATAATATATATTTTGGCTTATACTCGGGCTTACTATATTACATAATGTTCATATGAATGTTTATTTGTATCAGCCTAGACGTTGGGAAACTTGGAATGGTCGAAGGAATTCATGACTCACGTGGACAATAGTGAACATGTTGATAGGTTGGATTTGGCAGTGACATTATGTGACTTGGAATGACAGCTCAGATCATTGTGTTTTCATTACTCATGTGCATTGTGAATGGCCAGAAATATGACAATTGATTGTAACATTATGTTTTTGGTGTTTGTGGATTTCAAAATGATTAGAATGTGACTTGTGGATTCCAAATGATTATACGTTTTGTCAAAAATTTTGATGGTAAAGGAAAATACGTAAAAGTTTTCATTGCAAAGTTGAACCCTAGCCACCATTGCAAACACAGTTACAGTTTTTGTGTGAATCTTGGCACAAGCTTGAGGTATGATGAACTATGTGTTGTGGGGAATTCATTTGTGGACTTCGCTTGAGCTGGAAGTGAAGGTAAATCAAACAAAGATCTTATGGGATTCTGTCAATTGCTTCAAACCACCATGAGAGTTAATATCTACAATTTTATATGTGTTTTTCGAAGGTGAATAAAGGTAAATTGAAAGTGAAAAAGTCTGAAGGTAGTTATTTCAAATTGTCTTTCAGTTTGATACTACCTAAGGATAACTCAAGGGTTTCACAGTTTTTGGTTATCTCATAAAGGTTTCGAAATACAATTTTTGTTTTTCAACTGTATTTTTTAGTTTAAGAAAAACCTTGGTTAATTGAAGGGTAACGAATAAATGAGAACTGGTTTGTATAAATGTATGGCTTCTCTACCATTACTGTGTGTTGATGTCTTTTTATGCACTTCTCAACATAGGCAGTGCGTAGATGCACTACCTCTCTTGAAAGACAATCTTCCACAATCAGATTACATAACACTATCCCAAGGTCTCTAATGTTAGGTCTTGACAGTGCTTGGAATATCTCAGTTGTTTGATGTGATTTGCTGGAATCACAAGGCGAACTTACGGATGAGTTACAAAGCATGGGAAGTTGGGCTTGCAAATGCAGTTTCAAAGTGTTGGAAGTGAATGAACAGTGGTTGTCCACTCAAAATAGCAAGCTGAAACTCATCAAGTTCATCTGATTTGGCTTCATGGTGATGCTTTGGATCCTACTCTAACCAAGGACTAAAATAAATAGCAAAAGGAGAAGGGTTAAGAAAGTTATTCTAATCCTAAGCTACGAATGAATAGCAACAATGGTGGCTGCTAAAGTAGACAGGCTTCCTAAACTGAGTTTTTCTTGACCAAGAGAAACCTACAACTACACAAAATCAATGCAATCTTCTAAGGTCTACTGATTTTCAAATTGCACATGCACATCATGAACATGCAATCAAACTAAGTTGTAGCAATGGAATAAAGAAGCCCAGGCTAACTTTGCACAGCAGCTTGTCGTCAACAAGTGCTAAAAGTATGGGCTGGAAGCTCATCAAATACTATAACAACAACACCATCATGACATCCATTCAAGAAACTAACACTAAAACTAACATGGAAGTAGAACCATGCATGCAAGATGAGCAAAATCAAGGAGAACATCCATAAAATCATGCAATGTTGTCTTCTATTGCTACAAAATTCTTTTTACAACAACTCTCCAACCCTTACAAATGAGGGGCAAGCCCCTATTTATAGTTTTCCAAAGCCCAAATGAATGGCTAGGATCAATTTGCAATGAATGGCCTAGATTCACTTTACATTAGGGTTTCACCTACCCCCCATTATCCAACAATTTAAAAAACATCTTTTTCTTTTCCCTATTTTGTCATCTAGTGACAGCATTGTAGCATTTTGTCCTTTTGCTGATTGTTGTTTTACTGTAGCTACTCTTTAAAGGGGCTCTTTATCATCAACCGTGTTGTCCTCCTGCTTCCTAGAGGTTGTGTATTCCATGAACTTCAGGATGACCGGCCGGAGTTTGTCCATCTTGATGATCTCGCACCTCAATGTTTGGTAGCTCCACTCCTTAGCATTATCTTCTAGCCTCTTCCATTCCTCATCATACTTTGCACCTTGATCCCTGAACAACTCTGATTGATTGAAGGCACAGGCAGCAAAACTCATGAATTCCACCGTTATTTCACTAGACATCCTGTCCTCCATCTTCTTTTGAAAGTAAGGTTTCACCTTTTCTGGATCCATCTGTACTGGAGGCATGTCGTATTCTATCATCAGCTTGAGGTATTGAGTGAATTCCGCTCTGATCTCTTTGATCCATTCAATGTCTGGATCCACTTTACTCATTACTTGCTCTAATCTTTCCTTCCGGTCGTCAAAGTCCCACCGCCATACATCCATCAGCCAATGATCGTCCTTGCCAAACGCAAGCTTCTCTTCCCATGTGGCCTCTGGAAACTGAAGGATAGCCTCTATCTTTGGGAAGGTGGAGTCGTATGTTGTAGGTAAGTCGATGCATAGCCTCCTCCTACCTTCCAAAGATTGCTGCAAGTCCAAGAACCTATTGGCTGTCTGAACAGTCTAGCTAATTCCCATGTTCCCGACATATAAGACTTGTCAGAACTAGCTTTCTGTAGTCCTTTCCATCTTATCAATCTGTTCTTTGGATAGCAGTTGGGGTGCAGTTGTGGGCATGGTGGGCAGGTCATCCACCAAAGACCATTGTTGAATGTAATCCATCAAAGCAGCTACCTGTGCTTTGAGCTCAACTTTTGAAATCTTTTCCTGCTTTATCAAGTGTACCACCATGGCCACTGACTCCTCAAGATGCCCTATCTTTTGTTCTTTGGTGGTGGTCCCCAAGTCGATGGTGGAGATGTTATAACTTACGCCATCCTGGCCCACCACAGGGGCTACTATTTGCGCAGCTTGAGACCCAGAAGCATCCATCGTCACCCTATATCGGATCTTAGGCCTCTTTTCTTTCTTTGTTGTGATCTGAGCTCGGGCTAAGATAGCCTCTAGTCTCGCCCTTGGGTCCTTTAGTACGGGAGTTTTCCTTTCAAGCTATTTTTCTAACCACTCAAGCACAGCAGACTTGTCCTTAGGTGACTCATGATCATCCTCGCCCCTTTCGGCCAAGGCCAAGGTTTCTGCCCTCTTATCTTCTGAAACCCCCTCTTCCTCCTTCGCAGTATCTTCTTCTTCTTCATCGGAGTCCTAGATGAACACAAGGCATTTAATAGGAGGTTTGGGAGATAATTGTTGCAAGGGACTTTCTTTCTCTTCCATTTCCCCTCCTTTCTCTCTCTTAGCTTGTTCAACCTCATGCACATGTTCCTTGAGTTGTTCAATTTCGAGGCTCCTATCTGCTTGAGCCTCACTCTCAGGTATATCTTCTTCTGGATTATCTTTTTGCTACTGTCCTTTTCTAAGAGGTGACCCTTCTGCCTCCGTTTCAGTGCCTTTCGACTGTCGGGCCAGCTCTTCCTCAAGATCATCGTCAAAGGCCTGCACTATGATCTTACCACCAACATCATCCTCCTCCTCATCCCCGCTCTCCGAGGAGCCAGTTCCTTCTTCTTCATAGGCCACCCTGTCAATAGTGCGATGTTTGTACTCTGAGTGCTCATGGTATTCATTAGCCTCCTCTTCAAATGGCTTTGAGGCCTCTTGTTCCCATTTCTACCACTCCTTAGAGCTTAGCATGGTGGCTTCCATAGCCGGTGGCCCCGTCAATGGTTGTGAAGGTCGAGCAGTAGCGAGGACTTGAGCTAAGGCCGCTTGAAGCATGGGATCCATTAGGATCTGGGAGATCTCGGAGGGGAAGTTTTGCATATGCTTGGAGAAGGCCTTAGGAAAAGCAGATGTGGGTATAGGTTTCATCACCACAGCTAAAGGGAGCGACGTGGTGGGTGACATAGCTGCAAAGGAGGGAGGAGTAGTTATGGTAGAGGAGGAGTCAATTATGATCACCGGCTTGGTTAGGGGCGAAGGGGAAAGATGGATAGAGATATCCACCGTTGGCGGGGATGTAGTGACCATAGCCAGAGAAGTAGGTGGTGTGACAGTCGAGGCAGGGAGAGCTAAGAGGGGTTCTAATTGATCTGCACCCTTTACTTATTCCTCTTCGATTAAGGGCTGCTCTGTGGTGCCCCCTGTTTGCTTAAGTCTTTTGGAGGGTGAGCCTCCTATTTCTTTCCTTGTATGGACCTTGGGGTCAGGAGACTGTTATGCTTCCGTCTCCCTCCTCTTCTTAGAACTAGTAACTAGAGGAGACTTAGATGTCCCACTCGTTGAAGTGGTGGCAGTAGCATCATCCGTGGCACTTAGTTCACTCTTGAGCCCTTCGTACGTCAGGACCACCCCTTGTTGTTTTAGTCGGGCCACCCGTTCATCAACCCACTCCTTGGTACAGGCCAAGATTGGCTTGGTTATAGTGTCGAGGTCATCAACCTCTTGCTCATCCCAGTCTATTGTTGGTATTGGCAGATTGGCGACTATAGGGTACCTGGGGTGCATTATGGTGCTCTCGTCTTCCTCGACCTAGTCTAGAATGGGGAAAGGTTGCACCTTCCTTACAAAATGCCCAGTCATCCGCATATAGTGCCTTGTACGTACCTCTTTATCATCTTGACAATCCCCCCAAAATTCTTCAATGTGGTGGAGATGAGCGAATCTCAGCCCTAGCGCCTTCCTTACATGACCATATGGGTCTATCCATGGGCGAGCAGTGTGTAGGTAAAAATGGTAATCTTTTAGTTCTTTCTTGGAGTTACCAGCACATTGGGAAGTTTGTAGTTTATACATGCCCTGGCCAAGAGTCATGGGATAAGAGATCCCTGCTATGTGCTTGCCACTGAAGATCGCCTGTATGTGTTGGAGCTGCCGAGAAAGCTCCAATAGGATGATTCGGTCATTGGGGTATCGAAGCAACTTGTTTGGCCTTTCGGTGAAACCTTGGGCACGAATGTATGTAAACTTTGGGTGTTGAATGAAGAGGAAGGCATATTGCTTCAAAAATTCCCTAGCACTGTGGGAAACTCTCCTTTCGAAATCTCTAGCGATCATTCTGACAATATGGCTGATGAAGGCATCATTCACTCTACAATACTCCCTCTTGAAGTTTCAGTACTGGAGCTGGGGGTATCTATCATAGGCCTTGAGTCTTTGACCTGGCTCCTGATCAGGTGCCACAAATAACCCGTTGTACTGTCTCTGGTCCGCCAAGGAGTACACAAGATATGACGTCATGTAGAATTTGGAGCTTTTCTTCACATCGACGAATTGCTCATGGAAGCAGTTGCTTATTATACCTCCCCAATAAAATGCGGTCTTTGTGGTAACTTCTTCATTCCCATGAAGGATTTGCTCAACAAAGTACACCATCCACCCCTGAAAGAAGGCTGCAGTAGGGAGGCCCATAACCCTGCTCAGCATTGTGACCAAATCATGGTAATCTTCATAGAAATCATTGCGGAAGAGTTCGTTAGGAACCTTCGCGGTGCTACCTTGATTTTCCTTGAGCCAATGTTGATTTATTAATTTCCTACAGCCCATAGGGTTACCATCCCATGCTGCCTGGCACTCCTCAATGGTAGGCATTTCCATTTCTTGAAACATGGGAATATGAAACGTTTTTGTGATTCCCCTAGCTGACATGTCGGCGAGAATGTTACTGTCCCTATCAAAAATTGTCCTTGTGTTAGCCTGATACGCCTGCTGACAAGCCATGACTAATTCAGGGGCCACGAGGGATGGGGGGAAGCCCGCAGCTTTCGCGATTCCACTCTACCTTATCAATCTTTCATTTTTTGTTGTTGGATTGACCCTGACCCTTTGTGTAAATTCGTCAATATTGACGTGGCCTATGTTGGTGTCGATGATTTCCTTCCAATCCATGGTAACTTTTGAGTGCAAAGGCTCACCCTGAAATTGGTATTTCATCTGGTCTTTGTCTTCTTTCCCTCAAGGAGTTTTTCCTGACTTCTTTCCTTTGTCCTTTTTGACAGTTGCCCCCGAAGGTCCCGCACCCGATTCCATATATTCTACAAGCAAAGACGTAGTCAGTGCAAATGATAACGAAGGTGTTCATGTTAGTTGAAATCTCAAAGATGAAATCCATTTTAAGTAATCTATCAAGCATAACATGAACATTATCTCTCAATATCATTGGCCTTTTGATTGAGATCTATGGGATAGTCCGGGACTATAAGGCTGGACTTCCCTGGCAGGAATGCCATTTTGGAAAGGAAAATGGGGCGGAATGATCCAGGAGATTCTCCTTGATCAAATTTTGATAATTTGAGAGGCTCGCAATGGAGAGGACCAAGATTAAGCATGTGGGTCGAGATCAGATTTCAAATTTGGGCTCATTTGGATTGGTTTAGGAGAATCTGGAGGTCCTAGGTCGGAAAGCCATCTAGAGATGGCCGTTTGGGATGGCCGAGCAGAAACAAAATTTTGGAGACGGAACTCTGGAGTTCGGGGTCCGGTGGGCTTCAAGTCAATCAGAAGATAGTAATTTTCCATTTGAGTGCTTGGGCCTGAGGCACCGGGAAGCTGCACATCCTTCGCCGTTTGGAACGGCCATCGCTGGGGGGAAGTCTGGAGGTGGCGGCCCAGCGGTCAAGGCCCGGCGTGAAGGTCGGCAAGAGATCAACATCGATGTAAATTGATAGTGAATGCCTCGGGTCTCACCGACCAGCACAATAGGGGAAGAGAAGTCAGCGAAAGGTCATGGCGGCGGGGTAAGGTCTTGGCGAGGTCCTTAAGTCTCACTGATAGCCAAGAGCAGGACTAGACTCGGCACGAGCGTTTGCCGTTTGATTTCATTTTCAGTCTTGCAGTGGTCGGAAGGGCGGAGCCCGGAGATCAGAGGGGCAGGCAAGATTTTCCCTTTCAGAACGACAGATGAGGGAAGGTCAAGGCCCGAAAGGCGGATGGATGTTGAGCACGAATGAGTTTGTTCAAGTTGGATCCCAGCGGCGAATGGGGGACCGGGGCCTGGAGGTCAGAAGGATGTCGAGTATTCGCCAAGAGAAGAGTGATGTCGCCGTGAGGTCTTGGCGAACACAGAAGGTCCTGCCGACAAGAGGAGTCTTCGGTGTAAGTTTTCCAAGTCAGAGAAAGGTCTTGGCGAACCAGCAATGTCTCCCCGACAAAGAGCCCCATTGGCGTAACCTCTTTCCGACCTCATGAAGTCACCCCAACAGGGGATCTGGGCTCACCAAGACAAATATTTCATTGTGAAGTCCTGGCGACCACTAGGAGTCTCGCCGAAAGCGAAGGCATCGGCAAGACCAAAGGAGCTCGCGGTGAGGTCTTGGCGACAGATGAATGTCTCCCCGACAAATCACTCGACAAGAGCAGGATATGCTCGATGAAAGGTCTTGCCGAATCGGGGAGGTCTCAGTGATAGCAAACTCAGCAAGATGAAAGAAAACTCGCCATGAGCCTTGCCGATAAGGACTGGTTTCACCGACGGAGAATGAGGGGCAGAATCCTAGGTGCGGAATCCCGGATACCCGATCCCGAGAGACCCTAAAGTTGTTTCGACATTTCTAGTTCTCACTAAGTCTCCACCGGCAAAGGGAGCATCTGGGCCCGAGGGTCACGAATGCCCCTACGAGAATGGCCGCACGGAGATAAAGCTTTGAATTGGTCAAGGGGGTGTTGTGTTGGTTTTCTCAATTTTCGAGGACATGGGTTTTGTTAGCTACATCATGTTTTATCATTCACATGTCTTCTTGATGATTATTGTTCATTTTAAGCCTTAGGAATCATGAAAACATTGCTCAGGAAGGGGAACAAGAGACCTACCTCGAACACTCGATGCGGCAAGGCGCGGGATCCACCAGTGGTCGGGAAGCGAAGGCAATGAGCATGAGCGTGAAGGTCTCGAAGACAGTGGAATCCTCTCTGGCAAGCACTGATCTCTCACTACAACACCGTCAAGTGAAAATGACAGGCCTGGGCAAGCAATTTATACTCCTAATCGCCATTAATGGCCCTATTAAATGTAGGTACGGTGAACAGGGAAGTTGGTGATTTTGAATTCACTGACGGCGACGGGAGACCTGGGGTCTAGCGACCGGGAAGACATAGGATGGCGACCGTTTGGCAAGTTTCACTCAAAAATCCCTAGTGGCGAAGGGGAGGTCGGGGCCTGGAGGGCGAAGCTCTGCCCAAGATCCGCCGTCAGGAACGGTGAAACACTCGAGGAACCCCAGAAGTGAAAGTCCAGAGTTTCGGGCCTGGAAGGTTTGAAAGTAGTCGCAACTAAGAATTTAATCAAACGGAGAATGAGGGTCCGGACCCCGAGGTCCAGCAAGGCGCAAACCATCCACCGTTAATGAACAGCGGACACAACAGGGAAACCATGTGAGGGAAACCCACAAGGCCAGGCCCAGCAAGGCCTGGGGCCGCTGGCAGAGGCAAACTGCCAGGGAGTCCCCGCAAAGCACCAGAACTTGTCAAAATTAATAAAAAGGGGGGGAGGTGCAGTCAACTTATGGTGAGACATTGGAGGAACATTGACCACCTGAGACACCAAAAAAAGGGCACACAAAACGAGGTGAAAAAAAAATAACCTGGCAAGGAGAAAGAAAAGACGGTCCCCGTTCGGAACGGGGCGTGTGTGCCGAGGGCACAACACTATGTAACGAGGGTTTTGATGTTAAAAATAGAGAATGTTTTTGAAAGGGCTTTAACAGTGATATTTTTGCATTTGAAAAATGATAAAAGAGAGTTTATATATCTGGTTGTAATATAGAGATTACATTCATATTTCAGTGAGGTTATTCTTTTGTACTATCATACTCAGTGTTATCTCCTAGAAATGCACCCTATGCAAAGTTATGAAAACTGAGCTTTCTAGAGAAACATGGGAACTTTTCTAGGTTGTGGGTCACCTAAAAATGGAAAAGAACCACTGGATAAAGTCGGCTCCTATTGGTATCACCTAAACTACTGATTAATGAGGAAAAAGGGAAGAAAGATATGCATGAACTGAAAAAATATTCCTATGGTGATACACCTAAATGATTATTCAAACTTGTATAGCTTCCTAACATAGTTTTCAATCAATCAACAAAAGCTACTATGCATAACTCAATATTTATATGCTATTGCATAAATATTTCATAAGAAAGCTATGATACATACAGTCTTAGAAGGATGATAAATTATTCTCACAACTAAATCTATTTGCATCACTAGCATATCCTATAACCTGCAACATACATATCTCCTCTACTTAAAGGTGTTTTTTTTTAATGAGACATATCAATAACAAGGAGTAAGAAAACTCACATGTAAATCCATCAATCATTTAACACACTCAATGAAACAAATAACAAAGAAGGAAAAAATTTCTTTCTTTATTGATCTCCAAAGGTGAAACTGTACCATACAATGTATGTAAATGAGTTACAAAACTCAGTATTCTCCTCCAAGGACACATAGAAGTCACAAAGCAGAAAATATGCAAGTAAGAACTGATTACAATGAATCACACAAGTGATTAAATCCACATCTCCAAGTAGTTCCACTAAAAGGGGTTCTAGAAACCTCATGAACTCGGATGGCTTCAAAAAGCCAAAAATATAGCAATTGGATTTTTTTCAAAAATGCTTCAAAGAGTTGAAATGATCAATTTTGACTAAGTTCAACATGGTGACTTATCATAACATCCTCCAAAAGCTCCAATTTTATCTCCAAAGAAAATAAATGCTCCTATTTCTCCTCCAAGTGTTTGTAAACTTCTCAAAAAGCAATTAAAGCCTCTCTATATACTTTCCTTATGTTGGAAAATAAGACTCAACTCCTCAAGACTCTCTCTTAGTCATAAATACAAACATATCCTATCCCCCTCATGACTTGATCATATAACCATATGCTCTTATTTGCATTTAAGGGATGACTTAATTAAAATGATTTATAAATGATCATTTTAATTAGGCATTTACAATATTAATAAAATACAAAAATAAAAGTTTCACCCTTCATGTATTGGTATGGACAAAAAGTGAAAAGAATTAGTAAATCAAAATTGACTTGGTCATTTTTAAGTCATCTTTTCACTCCTCATACCTAAATTAGAAGGAAAAAGTAAAAGTCATGGGGGTATTAGTTGCAATGTATTTGACTTAAAATCAAAGACAGAAAGGAAGCTTCATCGACAAAAATTAGGGTAAAACCCTAAAGGAAAGTAGAAGTAACAAAAAGCATTATTTTCCTTCCTGTGGAAGCCATGGGGCCACCATGAGAGTTTGATCTGGAGTAGAACAATGATATTTCCTAGCAGATTTCTTCACAAACAATGGTTTTTACATGCTGGGTAAGCACTTATCTGTTGCTTCCATTTTATTTCTGAATAAATAGATGCTATGTTCATAGAAAATGAATATACCTTATTTATTTTTTGTTCCTTTCTGTAGATTCTGAAGATTCTATGCATTTACTTGAAGCTTGTACCTCCATTATTTGCTAAAAATATGAAGATTTAAACAAACCCCAGGCCGCGGCTTCTTGTATCTCTTGAGCTATAGAAATAATGATAGGCGTTCTGGGAAAATTCCTTTATTTTCTATTTCATGGTTGTAAAATTTAGGGTTCCATTCTGTGTTTTCTCATAGATTTGACTTTTGAATCTCAAATAAAAATCTGAAGATTTTAATAATGTCTAAGTCGTGGCTTTACATTTTGTTTATTTCTGTTGAAAATTCTTTCTTTTCCTCTTACAGACATTATGATCAACTTTAGATGTGATGTAATAAGGGTTATTCATGTGACTGAAAAAATGTGTAGCCCTCATTCAATAAATCTCTATGACTGGAAATCATGGCATTCCATGAGATTACATCTATTTTAAGCATTATGTCAAATAGTTCACATGCCTTGTCTATGCTTTTCACATTTTTGCATACATGTCCACCAGAGCATTACCAACTATGATATCTTATGAAACACTCCCTTTTATGATGAATTGTCAGGGCTCCTTTGTTGAGATCTGTTAAAATGCCATGATAGTTTCCTTTGAAACTCTGGATGTGTTTTTGTTTCTCTCATTATCTGTAGCTGTGACTTTCAATTTGAATATTTTCCCCTTCAAAAGTCATGGGTATTCATGTTGAAGAAACCCCAAATGGGTATGGCTTCATTTATTTATGTAGCTTTCATTTCTTTTTCTTGAGCTTTGATGTTTGTGACTTCCATATATTTTCCTGAAGAAATAAAGCATTTTCTTCATGCAGAAACCCTTACATTTTTGTAGATTTTGCTTTTATCCTTTTTAAAACTCAATATGAGCTTTCAAGCTGCAGGCTTTCTTTGGACAACTGATATTCATTTTCTATGTATTTCATATGATATTCCTGTGACTGTACCTAACTTTCACCATAGAATACCAAGAAAATGACATGTGACTGTTTACATATTTACCTTTATAGGATTTTCAATCATAAGATGTTTATAGGTTATTTCATTAACTGGGCAGAGCTTAATAAAGACCATCCTTGTATTAGCTATTATCATGGCTACCTTTAGCAGATTTCTCATCTTCTCACTTGACTGCCTTACATACGACTATCATAATTCTTTCCTTCATCAGAGACTGCCATCTTTTGATATCATCATTGTTGATGTTGGTACTGTCCTTTGATTTAATATTCCATAAGTTCCATCTGCAAGACAAAGCTCAAAGTTCCCTAGATTGGTGGCTATTATTTCCATTGATTACCTTTTGACCCCCTTTTTACAGTCACACTCCTAGAAACTGTGCATTCTTCGCTAATCATGGCACTTAATTGATAGAATCTACTACCTCCCAGATACTACACATAGAACTATCTTATCTCCGTGACATTGAATGCCATGCTATGTTATAATCATTTCCTTGAATGTTTTAAAAGACTCATTTAGGAGGTGTTCTTGACACTTTTGAATTCATTCTATCAGATTCTAAAGGGCCCTTTGAATCTGATTTATTTCATTTTGTCTTACTACTTTTCTTGGTGACCTTTCCTTGCCATTGTTATATATTCTTCATATCCTATGACTTTGTAAACTTTACTACTTCTTATTATGAGTTGAGCTCAACCTTAAGGGGAGCCACATTTATCCCCACTCATTTGATCAAAATATGATTGCACCTATAGCTACACATGAAACAAAAAAATTAGAAATAAAATGCCTATCTTGGATGTATATAATGTTCTTCTATTTTGGCTTTATGGTCACTTAAGACAGGTATACATTTGGTGCACATAGACATTAACATATGTATGTATGGGTAGATGTGCATGTTCAGAATGTAACCTTTCATTGCTTAGAACTTATTGTTCTAACTCATTTCTTTTACTCAATGTAGGCAATCGGACACCAAGTACCTAGGGACTAAGGAGCTACAAGGAGCAAGACAAAGCAATCAGGAGCAGATTCTTTTGCAATACCAGTCATTCAGGCAATGATTGGTTACCTTCTTTGCATGTTTATTTCGCTTTAGCATTTACTCATTTTTGTATACCTTAATTCTTATGTGCATCAAATGAGTAAGTCAGTCTCACAACTTGCTGTGTGAGACACATGTACCTAATTACATTCAATAAAGATTACATTTTCAAAAAGATCGTAAAATCTTTTGTCTCATTCAGTTGTATAAATGTAATACTTTTTCTTGTAATCTTGTAAAATTGTTTCATTTGTATAATTGAATGTAACATAGAAGGTTTAATAAAATGTACCATTCATTTTGAAACATAGATAGCTCATCCTGATTGAGCCTGAAGGTGAAAATTTGGTAACACTCAGTACACTTTGTAATGGGCATTATTGAAAATCATATATTTGTACTTTGTTGAGATTTTGTGACTACAAACATTAGTGCAGTTATAAGGTCCTAACAATTTGCAATTTCATAAAGATATTTTTGAAAAGGAGTTGGTACTCCTAACTTGAAGTGGGTGCTTCAGTTTTTTATTGGAGTTGGTGCTCCACATTGTTACAGAGTTGGTATTTCAGAAACTAGTGTTGAGTTGTTGCTCCACCATTTTCACAGAGTTGGTGCTTCGAAAAATATTGTAATCTGTTTTGAATTAAACCTATAAGGCATTTTAGAGTGGTTTTTCTACCCGAAGAGGGTTCTCCACTCGTCAAAGTTTTTTGTTTCTCTTTTGTGTGGTTTTTGCTTAACTTGCTTAAGTTTTCATTATTTCATTTGTCAAAGTGGTTCATGCAATGCTCTGATACATTTTTCATTATTTCAATCTGTCTAAAAGAATTCACAAATGTGGATGTTCATATTTCAAATCATTTTCTTGTTGATACTCAATGTTATATGATCAGTTAGTTCAATCATTACAGTATAATCAAACAATTCAAACACATACTTAATGTGTTTAATGAGTTGTTCTTGATAAAGTTGCAATTATATAAATTCACTGTTGAGTTCAGTTTCAAAGTTGTTTAGTTAAAAGATCACATTGGAACAAAGTAGTATATGTCTCAAGATCTCATTTTATTTTGCACATCAAGGTTAAAATTTTAAAATATATATTACTCTGATTCACCCCCTCTCTCAGAGTAATTCATCTTCCAACAGACCTATGATGGCATTATAATGAATTCTTCTAGCGATATTAGAAGCACATTATATTGAATACATTTAAATGTTGCAAATTGATAATTTTTGTAATTTGCTTTAGATTTGGGGGGGGGGGGTGAGTTAAAAGCTTAATGTGACTCAAGATATCTATCAACCTCTTAAATGTGAGAACCTTGATACTGGAAATATTATGTGAATGAAAGAAGTATATTAGATCTATTTTGGACCATAATATGGTCACATACTATAGGTGGATGGAAACCATCATCTAATTTGATTATGTTGTTGTAATTAAGCTAACAGATAAACCTATGAGATCATGCTACCCAACATCTCTTGTGGCCTTCCTATTGACCATCACAGACGTATTTAGTATAAATAAATTACCCAATCAATGAACTAGATTGTTATAAGAATATAAGGTGCTACATAGGGTAAAGGAAAACTAGAAGATCAAGAATATTATTTATTATTAGTGGGTTATATTTTTAGGTATTGATCGAATGGATATAGTGTTTCCAAGTTACTTTAGTTGGATACAAGCATTTATTATAACTTAAAACAATCTCCCAAATAATATTGCTTGTTCTTTGAAGCTATCTATTGACCCCTTGATCATAAGAGCCTCATTATTGAACCTATTATATGAGCTTCATATGGAAATGATTTACTATGGGTTTGTGTGAACCAAGGTAATGGGTATTAAGTAATAGGCCTAGTTGAGCTAGATCAATGAGATGAAAATATTAAAGACATGGGATGTTCAAACAAGATTATAAATAAACTGGGTGGAGTTTGATCAAATACCTCAATATACTTAATGGGAAGTGAAACCTTGGGTTATGGGAACATGTGTGCAAGTATCTTTGAGAGACTTTGTAAGGAGAACTACACATGGCTTTGATCCATCTGGAAGAGGGTATGTAGGCGCTCCTTGGGTGAAGGATTCCTCTATAACCTCAAGTCTGTAGGGGGAGGTATAAGGGGGATAACTCCAAGGGTTGGGGTTGTTCCTATATGGTTTTATCTTTCCTCCTTCGTAAGATTTGGTTTGAGACTGAATAGGTACCGAATGGGTGTGAGTGAGTTAAGGAAATTTAAGAACTTATATTTAATATATAATATGCTTCTATATATTAAATAGAATGAAGTAAGAGATTTAACTAGTTTATAAATGGGTATTTGATAAATCCGATCTAGTGTTGGTTCCATGTAACTTTTATGTTTTGTGAAAATTGTCTCCATATCTAGAGGTCTTTATGTATTGTCTTGTGTATCTATTGATTATGATTTTGATTCATGTTATGTATGACCCACCCAAGTGTGAACCTCTAGGATATTTGAGCAATGACAAAAAATCATTGGACTGTTCCAATGACTAATGTTTGCACTACTACTAGGGACTATCCAACATTCACTTGGTTCATAGAGGTGAAGGTTTCTACGGGCTACCCTAGTTATGATATGATACGATAATGATTACATGGGTAGGGACCATCCTTGCGGGTAATGGTAATCCAGGGCTATCCATTGTATTGAGGGAGTTCACTGGTTGTCACTGAGGGCCCAAAAGTGACTGATGCCAAGTGCTACCTGAGATTATGAAGAAGATAGCTACCAATATCACTAAGGTCACAAGGTGGTATATGTCGGAAGCTACTTCTTCTTGGGTCGAAAGACTTCTTGTTGGTCGCCTATATGCAACTGAAGTCGAAATCCACTGGGTTATGGTAGGTTCACTACTTGTAGATTCCTTGGGATGGTGGATGGACCCATGATGTAGTATGGGATGCACCAAATCCCCTTCCCAGTTGTCATACTATATACTTAGCCTTGTTGGGCTAAGGATGAACTCACAGTATAGTATGGGATGCATCAGATCCTCTTCCCAATTTTCCAATGGTGTAGAAGATCAGAGGAAAGGATAGGAACCACGATGTAGTGCACAAGACACCAATATTATTTCTATTTAGGATGCATTAAGGAAATGTGTTAGCCATTGTGATGTGTCAGCCAATCATTGTGTATGTGTGATGTGTTGGAACTAGTCATCATGTATTTTTTATGTATGTTGGAGCTTGTTATTGTGTATTTGTGATGTATGGTGGAGATCGTCACTGTGTATATGTGATGTATGTTGGAGCTTGTCACTGTGTATTTGTGATATATGCTGGAGCTAGCCAGTCACTATTGTAAATGTGATATGTGTATGAGATAACCATTGTTGTACTTGTAATATACATATGAGCTAATCACCATTATACTTGTGATATATTTACAATCTAGTCACAATTTTACTTATGATGTGTATGAGCTATCCAACTTGTGTATATGGAGGTATGCTCATGACATAAATTGTGTATGGTCTTTGGGATTATGGTATGATATTCCCTTGTGGATATTGTGAATGTTTGTACACTAATGCTTGGTAATGTTTGGTATGGACCCAACACTTGATGGAAAAGTTATTACTTTTATATTATAATTGACTAAGTGATAGCTTATGCTTAATGAATAGTCATGGTTTAAGGATGAGATTAGATATCTCATACATGAGGAGAGAATGAACTCCCTCTAACATTGTGGGGAAAACTACAAAGCCTTAGATTCCCATGAGGGGATACATAGGTAGGATCACCATGAACCCTTGAAGTTTAGGTCTGGGTCTAGGAATGACCTTATCTGCATGGGCTTAACATTTTTTAGTGTAAGCATATAAGTGGTGATATTGATTTATCATGACCATGGTGAATGATGAGCTATTGACGTTAACACTTCTAATTTAAGTTGAAGATGCTTGATCGATTAAGTTGGTAGATGATGCTAATTGAACTTTAGAAAAAAAAAAAGCATCTAAGGGGTGGATTTTACACACACACACTCTCTCTCTCACACACACACAACCATTGATAATTCAGATTCATGTTGTATTTGTTCTTATTTCTAATTGCATTGAAGAAACTATTCATGGCATATTCTTCCATTGTTTTGAAGGTTCCCATGGAGAGAAAATGCCAAAGGATAAAGCTACATGATCACATTCAATAACATCCTTTATGTAAATGTTCATAATAGTCTTTTATATTTGAAAATTTACTTTGCATGCACACTTGTGAGTGTACATTCTTCAATATATATGATCATTCTAGGATTCACATACACATGAAAGTGGAGGAAAATGGAAATGGTAAAAATATGCATAACCCTATTATTCCTCATTTAGTTTGTGCCCATATGAGGACAATGCACATTTATACATCAATAAATGGCATAAGTTGTGTACGCCAGGCCCATTCCTTTAGCCTTTATGTATCCTCATACACACATTTTTTCTACAATTATTTATGCCCTATCCATACATGCACACATTCCCAACATAATCACCTAGTTCATTATGCATTAATCAGATGTATTCATGTACTTATCATTATGCACTCACTATTCACTTTAATCTAACCATTTGCATCTCCTTAGCCATTTTCATGGACACAAGGTTGACCCTATTGGTAAGGACTTGACCTCAAAATTCAAATTCAAATTTTGATTGACTCATACATATTCATTTCCCACCAAAGGTCGAATACACACATTTATGCAATTTATCACTATGTACTTATATTTAAAGACATTCAATTGCAGCTCATTATCATTATTGGATAGCATTAAATATCATTTGCATTAATAAAAGGAGGATGCTACGAACATTTCAATTTGGAGCACTAAAAAGAACTTAGTTTTGCATCACACCATTCTAAACTATTTGCAATTTCAGATTTGTTATCTTCAATCTTTTACACATAATTTTGAAGATTGACCTAGCTAAATATGCCCCCTTGTGACATAATAAGAATCCCTCAAAGGTATTAGTGAATACCACTAGTCTTAAAATAACACAAAAGATAGAAGAAACATAGACAAATCAAATGATTCAACAAATTAAAGTGTATAGATTAAAATATTATTTTCATACACATAGTACATTTCTATGATTGTAGATCTAACATAATCCATAAATTCAACCCCACTTAACACATACCCATTATCTAAATTCCAAAGTTAACTAACTACATATTGTCATGTTCCAAGACATCCGGAATTTAATACATTGACTGAATTATTCTTCTCTTAAGCACAAACTATATACCTTTATTTTATCACTTAGATTAATTTAAATGCTTATTTGTATGCAATTTAGTGCATTAGCCTATTAGGAAAAGTTTATTTTCCATTAAAGAAGTACAGACTCGCATTATTTCCATTTAAGAGTAGAGGGTTGGTCTCTTTCATAATACAAAGTACTGATACCAAGATAAAGAGAAATGTACTGATATCAAGATAAAGAGAAATCTACTGATATTAAGAGAAAAGAGAAATGTACTGATACTACGGTAAATTGTGCGAAAGATTTTATTGATGATAAATACAAAGTGTTAATCCCAAATGTTTGATACGAAAATCTTTCACAGAAGACCGCATTTTAGATATCTTTATCTAGGGTATACATAGATTGTCCTTGCCACTCTGTTGCAGAATGGTATTTTTCCAGTAAAATGTATAATTACATACGTATGATAGTTTTAAAATATGGTATATAATATGGCAATGGCAATTAATGAGAACAGAAACGAAAAAATGGCATGCGGACGCTGTACTTCCAAATGCTTGTCTAGTTATTCATCAAACTCAAATGAAGGTTTAGCGTTTTTCAGAGTCATGGAAGGAGACTTCTCGTCTGCACTGGTGGGCGAGATAATGTTTGTTTAGTCTGAACATTGTTTGGTTGCTTTGTTTCTTATCTTGGAACTTTAAAGTTTAGAAAAAGAAGTAAAAACCCAAAACAAATATGTTTGGTGGTAGGCATTACAGAACATCCATTATAGTAGCTTAAAGGTGCTCACATTTTCAGAAAAGCTATTGCCCAGTGTTAACATGCAGTATGAAATTGATTCCTGAATCTTTTCAAATGTAGTGCTTAGGTTTTATTTCTCCCCTGTTTTAGTTTGTTATAAATGACTAGAGACTGGAATAGTAAGCATTGATGGGATTAAGGTAAATAACCTGCACATGCTCTCTTCTAAGTTAACCAATTCTCCCCCAAATTCTTAATTTTTGGCATGTTTATCAATTGACCTGTGCAATGCCTCTTATTTCACTAGTTGATTACAAACTGTAATTAGAAAGATGTTTCTTCATTATAAGAAAATATGATGAATCTACATATTAGCTGAGGGAAATGGAAACCTTGGGCGTCACCCCACTAATGTGTTCCATTTAGTCCTCTTTTGGGGAAGAGCACAAAGTGTGGAATTTCATTGAATCTCCTTTGGGTTGAGTTGAGAAGGTTCACCCTGCAATGAGGGTGTGGAATGTCATTGAGTTTTCTAACTAATTGAATGTCATTGAATTTATTTTTGTGTTGGGTTAGGAAGGCTCGCTGTACAATGAGGGTGTGCAATGTCATTGAATTTCCTTTTTTGTGTTGGGTGAGGAAGGCTCACCATACAATGAGGGTGTGGAATGTCATTGAATTTTCTTTTGAATTGGATTGGGAAGGCTCACTGTACAATGAGGGTGGGTAATGCCTGTAAATAGCAGATACCTAAGACTATTCCTAAAATTTTAAGAAGGATATTTAAATAGAAAAATGGCATGTTAATGGGAGCACAAAGTTTTAGGATGTGTCCCACAGAATATATTGATAATCATTAATGTAATCCAAACAGAATTACCAAACAAAGGGTTTTAGTTGAGATTTTTTTTCTAAATATATTAATTCCTCTTTCAATAGGAAATTTTAAAACAGAATTTGCAGCTGTTACACTTGAACCAAAATCATTTGACCAACAGAAGTCTTAATTGAAGGAAAATAAATGGGGAAAAGTTGGCTTCTAATAAAGAATTGCAGATATTTTATCAATCTCATTGTAGCCGAAGATGAATTCCTTTTGGATTTGTTTTCTTTTTGCTGAATATCACTTTGAAATGTGTTCTGTTTAAGGTTAAACTAAATTTCTTGTAATTGGTCCTAGGAACTCCCTGACAAATTTGCAATGAGAATCAAGTGTAGGACATGTAAAGATGCAATTCTCCAGGGCCCAAGTGGATACTTGTGGCATGTAAACTTATGTTGTACTGATGTTTCTGCATCTTTCACGAATGGCTGGCACAGTTTTGTTTCTGACAACGGTGTAGCAGCCAAAGATATACTTGTTTTCAGTTATGTCATTGACACATACTTTGTTGTGCAAGTTTTTGGACCAAATGACTGTGAGAAACAGAGTGCCTCTGCTCTTCAGAGTTATACATCATGCTGTCTCAAAGAAGGAATCCCGCCAGAAGTCTGCAACCAGAAGAGTTGTGAGCATAGAAGAATTCCCACAAAAGCCTCTGCTGCTGCTTACATTTCTTTTGTTGAACCCAGTTCAAATGAAGAAACTGCTGTTACAACTTTGACAACGCATAAAGAAGATTTCAGAATGACAGCAACATGTTCTTCCAAAGAATGGGTATGTGTGCCTTACAAACCAGAAAATAACATTTCTGGGGATCACGCTTCTCAATTTAGGGAACACCCAAGAAGTTTTAATGCAGCTACTGAAGTCACACCTTGTTTAGATATTGATAGCATTTCAGGTAAGCATGAATATGCTCCAAACTCAAATCTATACATGCATCCTTTTGCACCATTGTGTATCTCACATATATTATCTCCTATGCAAACAGAGATCTCTGGAGCTCTCAGCCCTGTGGTATCAATGGACCCACAATTTTCAGTGATGTTAAAAGAGGGTGCAATTTATGCTAGAAATTGTAGACTCGTAAGTTTCACTCTCCATATAGACAACAGAAAAAGGATTATGTCATTGATGCAGCTTGAGCTAAAATAATGCTTGTTGGTCTGATGTGTTACAGGTGATTCCTAGAATATTTGCCAAGCTCTGGCTACCAAGAGAAAATACCCAAATAATGCTTGTACATCACAAGAAGCCTGGCATGTGCCCTGTGCAGGTTAAACGAAGTAAAACAAGTTGGATATTACAAGGTGGTTGGAAAAGTTTTGTTCTTCTTCATGAGCTGCATAAACATGACATATGTGTCTTTAAAATGGTAAACAGAGTTCATCACATTTTCCTGGTTTATGTAATGTCTGCTACCCTGTCTAGAAGGGTATTGAATCGAGCCTCTGGAAAATGGAAGACCCCTATCCATTAACCCAAAAGGTTTGGTTAAGCATTGTTACAGAACTAACTACATATATCCGATGCAAGAGTATTATGGTCAGTGGCAGTTTTGTTTAATCTAGTCACATAAAAAAATATATGTTACTGGTTTTCCTTAATGAAAGAAGCTCTTTGTTTTTGTTCTTTCACAATGGGCTGGAATTAGAAATTTAGTAGTTATTAAAGATGGAGAACTAAAAGAATGTTGTCTATAGTGCTGACTGGTCAGAGAGTTATCACTGTTTCCTTGCATAAAAAGTTTAAAAGGTGGCATTTCGTAGGATAGGAACCAGATACCCCTTACCCTGTATACTTGGATTTAAAGTATAGTCTCTCTTATGTAGAAAGATATATTTGTAATGGTGAAATTTGTATTATCGAATTTATTTTTATTTAGTTTTAGATTAAATTTTAAGAGAGTTTTTTTATATTTATATATATATATAAATAAATTGTGTTATTTTGTATAAATTCAAGTCATTTTTGTTATGTCACTTATCTATTTATTACGCATAAATCTATATATGTATTATTTATCTTTATTCATATGTTTGTGCATCAGTGTATCTTTACCCTATTCACTAATTTATTACATAATGCAGTTGTGACAAGAGATTTCAATTAAGAAAGATTATATTATGCAACATAGATGCACAACAAAAAATAAAGTACTCACATTGAGAAAAAATAAAGAACGATGATGGAAACAATCACCCTTATATTGAATAAAGGGTAATAATTATAGGTTAAATGAATACATGCAAACTAAAAAGCTAAAAGCCCTAACTATATACATTGAATCACTATTACTAAATTTTTACAATGAAATTTTGGCAACCAAATCCCACTTTCTATCATTAGTGCAACCCTCACCAACATTACACTTTACCAACTTAACTACATGCATTTTAAAGATGGAAAAAAATGTCATTAATTGATAAAATCT
The DNA here is from genome assembly GCA_007258455.2 of Sequoia sempervirens. Lineage (NCBI taxonomy): Eukaryota > Viridiplantae > Streptophyta > Pinopsida > Cupressales > Cupressaceae > Sequoia > Sequoia sempervirens. The sequence continues at coordinate 130,828,521 of VDFB02000017.1, forward strand.
AACATTTAATTTTGATTGGACAACCTGTTGCCATGCATATTGACTATTCTAACATGTAATCCAACCACCACTTGCAACACATGGACATCACTCCAACAACTCGTCATCAAATCATATAATTTAAGTCATGTCTATTCTTCTCTATTGTGTGCCTTCGTGCAACCTACTATCTATTGCACTCAAAATTGCATGAAAGACTTCTAAAAAATATAATATTATGCTTCAATACCTAGATGCTTTTGCATCAAACAATTGAGGTAGCAAAGAATGGACTATGAATCTTTTCTCATGCATGATATCTTATAAATTTGACAAATTTTGACATGCTCAACCATGTTACACTCTAAACTCCTTGGCCTTTCCACTTGACCAAGTACTCTTTATACTCCTTTCTACACATCCTCTTAACTATGGTGTCCAACACTTATTTCACCTGCTCACATTTTTTCTTCAAAAAATATTTCCTCCAATAGCTCTCTCATTAGTAACTTCACTTCCACTATCAAATCATTCCTCAACACAAGGATATAAATGTATGACATTGAAGATCAATGATATGTTGATCCCTTCTAGCAACTTTATCTCATAGGTGTTTTCTAAAATTTGTGCAAGACTTTGCATGGCCCTATCTTCTTCCACTTCAACGTCTTATGTGTTCCCTTAGGGAACCTCTCTTTTTGCAAATGGGTTAACCAACCTAGAGTTCTACTTCTCTTTTTTGTGTATTTTTTATATTACACATTTCTCTTCTCTAACTACTCATGTGCATCACATGTGTACATCATGAAAATCCACGACTCTCCTTGTTCACTCTACCCATAAGCTATCTAGAATCAGTGACTTATTGTATGTAAACACTTCTTGTGTCAAGACTGAGACCCAAAGTAGGCATCACAATAGGTTTCTAAGGATTGTGTTGACCACATCCATCTACCCATCCATCTAAGAGTGGTAGAGTAAACTAAACTATAACTAGGTGTTCAATTCCTTTCATAGTGTCCTCTAGAAGTGTCCCACAAATTTTGTGTCTTGATCCAAGTGAGTAGAAACCCATGCAACCACATGTCCCTTGAAGAAGATGTTTTCCACCTATGTTGAATCACTAGTCGTCTTGGATGGTATGAAGTGTGTCATCTTGGAGAACCTACCAACCACAATAAATATGTTGTTGTGGCCACTATGTGTTCTTGGAAACCCAAGAACTACCAATAACAAAATCTATACTCAAATATTCACATGAATTCTTGGGAATTGGAAAGGGTTGGTATAGCCCTATGTTATGACTTCTAATTTTTAAATGATAAAATCAACATTATCACACAAACTTTCATACATCTACAAACATGCACATCAAAAAATATTTGTCACTCTACCACACCAAAACCTTGTCAATATTAAACTAGTTATACAAGCCTCCATTATGCTTCTCCTTGATGAGGTCCTCCATTGATCTATCAGGTATGGATAACTACACACCCTTGGAGACTAGTCCATCTTGTAATAAATAATTTAACCACTACAATCAATCCTCATATGCAAGTTTTATTCACATCCTTTAATATTTCTCAAAGTCATCACCCTATGCATAATACTTCTTTAATGAGTTGAATCCTAGAACTTTTATGCACATATCATTGAACAAGGTACAACTCTAATTTAGCATGTATGCAGGCTTATTAGTCTTACTAGTATACCATTATGATATCTTAAGAAAAATGTGTAGTTGTTTAAAATACACCTATTTCTCTTGTAGCTAGTTTATCTTTCCCTAACTATTAATGAATTCTAACATGCAATGGTCAATGTACAACATAAAATATGCGGATAGTGTGTAGTGCCTCTATTTCTTCAAAGCATGAACACATAAATTTTTTTATCATAGATTGCATACTTTGTGTATGTGTCATTCAACTTCTCATTTAAGTATGCAATTATCCTTCCCTCCTAGCTCAATACTACACCAATTATCATACCAATCACATTGCAATCCACTTGGGAAAGCTTATTGAAATTAGGAAACACCAAAACTAGTTGCTCCATCACCTTCTTCTTCAACATATAGAATGCAAGCTATGTACCTCTATTCCAATCAAACTCCTTCCTATCACCTTTCAAAACTTTGGTGATAGGCATACAAGTCCCATTAAACTTCCAAATGAACTTCTTGTAGAATATTTCCAACCCATGGAAGCTTCATACCTCAAATGTTCTCTTGACCAATGATCATTCCATTATTTCCTTCACTTTCTTAGGGTCCATCTTCAACCTTCTTGAGATAGCACAAATCCCAAGTAAATCAACTCTATCTTCATGAAGTTGCACTTCATTAGGTTCATTGACAACTTTTCCTAATGTAACTATTATAATACTTGTCTAATGTGCACCAAATTTTCCTTGGTCTTTCTAAATATTAGAATTTCATTTAGATATATGATGAAAATTCTCCCAAGGAATAGATTTATCACCTTATTGATCAATACATGAATTTTTTAGGTGCATTTGTCAAACCAAATATCATTACTAACCACTCATATAGCCCATCCTTCCTCTTGAAGGTTTTATTCCACTTACTGTCTTCCCTAATCCTAATATGATGGTACTTTCTCTTCATATCAATGTTTGACAAGTATCACACTCTACTTAGAAAGTACATCAAGTCATCCATACAATATAATAGAAACTTTTACTTGAGGGTGATCTTATTGGTGGCTCTAGAGTTATTGTGCATCATCCATTGTCCATTCTTATTTGGTGCTAGTAATATAGGTATTGCATAGGACTTGGGATTTCTCTAACTAACCTCTTTGCAAGTAGCTCTTCTACTTGTCTTCTTATCTCCTCCATTTCTTATAGCACCATTCATTAGATCACTTTGTTTGGTATGCTAAACCCTAGAACAAAACCTTTGCAAGCTTGATGTGTTTGCACCTAGGTGGTAGCCCCTCGAAAGTTCATCCTTTGACATGATGTCCTTATTTTTTCCTAAAATGTCTAGTTTATTATGTATCCCTAGTCTATTTCTCTATCTCCCTTGATATCACAATTTGCATAGGATTGGGCATGTGTACGATACACACACACTCCCTCCTTATTTCCTTCAAGAACTATTTTCTTGATACCAAAAACACTTATGCGCTTCTCTCCACTTCTGCACTATTTTATTTCAAAGGTGTTGGACTAAACTTCTTCCCATCCTTTCATAAGGTGTAGGAATTCGCATAACCATTACGTCACACCTTCTAATTATATTGTCATGATCTCCACAATAATTGATGCTAGTCCATTGGTAGGATATCACATAGGACCTCCCATAGTATTCACTAATATTGAAGTTATCCTTACATTTCTCACCAATTGATGGACCTTTACTATCCAAGACACCTTGTATGAACTCTTATGCATAAGCCTTTCCAAATCCAAATTATTCAACATCTCATTAGAGAACAATTTGTCAACACTATTATTATCAATGATGACCTTGTATTATTGCCCTACAAACTTGTAGAAGGCCTTTCATATGTTATTCATCTATGTAGGCTCACTTCTTTTCTCAAAATTCATTAACAACCTTTCATCATGAGTGTCTCTCTATGTTATGGCTCCTCCTCATATCTCCCCAACTCACTACCTTCAAAGCTTCCTTAAGCAACATGGTTTATCATCACCCTCTAAATTCACATAATTTTTTCCTATTACATGCTTCACTATTCAAAAGAGTGATGTATCCATTGGTGTGAACATGATATATTACCTAACTAGTTTACCTCTTAGGTCCTATTCACACTAGTTTACATAGAGAATTCTTAGGGAATTATCACTTTATGCCTTAAGTCATAAGATTAATAAATGTCATAATATTATTTTGTCCTATGTCTCACCCCATATAACCAAGGGATTCTTATTGTAATCCAAATCATGTCATATTCATGTACTCATATTGTACATTTGCATTATTTGAAAGAATATAATTATTATCTCATGTTTGGTTTCTCTTGTGCTTTCATTAAAGCTCATATTTCTTGGGTGGCTATCTCCATAAAAAAATATTGCATGGTAGGGAATTTTATACTAACTCTTAAATGGTATTAGAGCCTATGGTATTTATTTTTGTTACCTTTTCAAGAGATATAGGTTGTAGATCATGGTTTCTCTTTAAAATTTTAGTATCTTCTTCTCTTGCATCATATGATAACGTAAAAAATAAGAAAAACTTGATACAAATACCAAAATTTTGGGGGGTTCTTATTTATGGATTTGTATTGTAGGTTAAGTTTAGAGAATTTTGGTGCAAATATAAGCTCACCAATGATTTTAGGGTGTTCAAGAAGATCATTTTTATCCTTTTGATTTTCTCGATTTGGACATTGGAGGCTAGATCTACAAGGGAATTTCAAAGGTGTTTTTCAAATCTAGAAGGTAGCTACTCTTTCAGAGTATTGTGGGTCAAATTTGAGCCTACCATCACATGAGAAGGCCCAACCTAAAGATTGATTGTCAATTTAGAAAAATTAGACACTTTTACCCTCAACCATGAATGTAATTTTTTTCCCCTACCTAGTTGTTTGGATCATAATGTCAGAATCTTTCTATAGAATATTTTCTACGCAATGTAGGTGCCAACACTACATATGGCATACACTAGAGGTAATTAAATACATTTTTTAGAATTGAAAAATCTACAAGTTTGCAATCAGGTACTAGACATACCCTACACAAACCTACATGGTACTCTCCACTCTTGTGGGGACACTAGGTGACATCCCACCAACCACACACCAATAGTGGCAAGCCCTACTAACCCCCTACCATCTTTCAAAAAACTTGATAATGATATATTAGTGACCATAAGATGATCCAAACCACCATGAAACCACCCCAAGTACTTCCTAGTGGTTTCTTGTTCCCCATGAGTGGTTTGGTGACTAAATATAGTGATTTTAATAGTGAATAAGTGATTCGTAAAAAACTAGAAAAAGTTTTGTGTTAGGGAAGAATATTCCCTTCCTAGTGGATAATAGTTTATATATGATTTCTAACATTAGCATTGTGTCATTTTGACATAAATAACCCTTCCAACCCACAACCAACCCTCTTCAAAGTTTATAATTTGGTTTTGGTACTTGATCTTCAAAGGTTCCATTCTTAATTATATGGGTTCTTTTTGGCTATCATTTTTTTGTAGTTGGGGCAGAATTTTGAGAGCTTCATACAAATGTAAATATTTTTTCACTTGAATACTTGATTTTCCCAAAAAAAAAAACGGAGATCCTCACAAATTTTTTTGAGTGGTAACAAGAACTTTTGAGGCTCCATTTAGGCACATATAATCACATTTCTTTGTACAAT
>VDFB02000017.1:130833966-130914524 GCA_007258455.2 Sequoia sempervirens
CTTGTGGCTGAGTGTGGAACCAAAAAATGACGCATTGAACCACAATACTATCAAAAGGAATACTTAGACAAATTCTTGTATAACCATGTTTTCCAGATCAACTTGCTCTATCCAAATGTCTTCAAGAATGCTTCCAATCCATGCTAGAATGATCACAACAATGTTGAGATCAATGAAAACACTGGATCATATAGTATATGCACCTCATTCTCATGCTTCCAAACAACATCAACAATGACAAACTTCCAACAGTCTTCCCCTTACTTCTAACAAATTTATCAAGTTGTTCAAAAGTTGGTCAAGGGTTAGTAGGGCTTGCTACTACTAGTGTGTGGTTAGTGGGATTCCACCTAGTGTCTCCATGAGATTGGAAAGTACCATGTAGCTTGCAACAATAGGTTTGTGTAGGGTATTCCTAGTATCCCATTGCAAATTTGAAGTTTTTTAATTCTAAAAAATATATTTAATTACCTCTAATGTATGACATATGTAGTTCTAACACCTACATTGGACATAAATTATTCTATCTAAACAACTAGGTAGGGGAGAAAATTACTTTCATGATTGAGGGTAAAAGTGTCTAATTTTGATAAATTGACAATCAACCTTTAGGTTATTGGGACTTCTCATGTGATAATAGGTTAAAATTTGACCCAAAATACTCCAAAAGTGTAGCTACCTTTTAGATTTGACAAAAAACCTCTCAAATTCAAACCCTTGTAGATCTAGCCTCCAATATCCAATTTGGGAAAAATAAAAGGATAAAAGTGACTTTCTTGAACACTCTAGACTCAATGGTGAGCTAATATTTTCACCAACACTCTTTGAACTAAACCTACAATACAAAGTCATAAAGAAGAACCCCCCAAAAATTTGGTATTTCTATCAAGTTTTTCTTATTCTCTATGTCATCATATGATACAAGAGAACATACTCAATTTTTAAATAGCAACCAAGATGTATAACCTAGATATTTTGAAAAGGCTAACATGAGTACACGCTCTAATATCATGTACGAGTTGGTATAAAATTCTCTAGCATGGAATATTTGATTATGAAGATAGCTACCCAAGATCTAGGAGCTTTAATGAAAGCACACAAGAGACCAAGCATGAGATAATAATTATATTCTATAAAAAAATGTAAATGTACAATATGAGTACATGAATATGACATGATTTAGATTATAATAAAAATCCCTTGGTTATATAGGCCAATGTGAGATGTAAGAGAATAATATTATGACATGTCTTAATCTCATGACTTGAGACATAAAGTGATAATTCCCTAAGTAAACTAGTGTGAATAAGACCTAAGAGGTAAATTGTTTATGTAATATACCATGTTCACACCAATAGGAGGCATCACTCTTTTGAACAATGAAGCATTTTCTAGGGAACAATTATGTGAATTTAGAGGGTGATGATAAACCATGTTGCTTAAGGAAAAGCTTTGGAGGTAGTGTGTTTGGAAGATGTGAGAAGTTATGACATAGAGAGACACTTATGATTTAGAAGGTTGTTAATGAATTTGGAGAAAAGAAGTGATCCTACATAGATGAATAACGTATTAAAGGCATTCTACAAGTTTGGAGGGAAATATTGCAAGGTCATCATTAATAATAATAGTGTTGAAAATTTGGTCTCTACTGAGGTGGTGAAGAAGTTGGATGTGGAAATGCTTATGCATAAGAGTCCATACAAGGTGTCTTGGATACTAAAGGGCCATTAATTGTTGAGAAATGCAAGGATAGATTCAAGAATTTAGTGAATACTAGGGAAATCCTATGTAATATCATACCAATGGATTAGCATCACTTGTTGGGGAGACCATGCCAATATGATTAGAATGTGTGACATAATGGTTATGTGAATTCCTACACCTTATGAAAGGATGGGAAGAGGTTTAATCAAACACCTTTGAAATACATTCATGTAGAAGTGGAGAGAAGCTCATGAGTATTTTTGGTATCAAGAAAATATTTCTTGAGGGACATAACAAGGGAGTGTGTGTGTCTCATACACATGCCCAATCCTATGCAAGTTGTTATCTCAAAGGAGAAAAATGAATAGACTGTGGATATATCAAATGAACTAGATATTTTAGGCAAACATAAGGATGTCATGTCAAAGGATGAACTAGATATTTTAGGAAAATATAAGTACATCATGTCAAAGGATGAAATATCGAGGGGCTACCAGTATTGGCATGGTGTGATGGTTTATAGGTGGCATTGTTGTTCTTTCCACCAAGGTTCAAACCCCGTTGGGATGGTATTGTTGAATGGTCGTATCCGGTTCATAGCTCCGGTCAAAAGCATTTACCCTTGAATAAGAAAAAAAAAATATCGAGGGGCTACCACATGTGCAAAACATCAAGTATGCAATAGGTTTTGCTCTAGGATTTAGCCTACCAAATAAAGTGATCTAATGAATGGTGATATAAGAAAGTGAGGAGATAAGAATACAAGTAGAAGAGAAAATTTCAAAGGGTTTAGTTCGATAAAGCCCAAGCCCTATGCAATACCTATATCACTAATACCAAATAAGTGGACAATGGAGGATGTACAGTAACTCTAGAGCCATCAATAAGATCACCCTCAAGTAAAATTTATATTATATTGCATGGATGAATTGATGGAATTTCTAAGTAGAGTGTGATAATTGATGAAGATTGGCATGAAGAGAAACTACCATAATATTAGGATTAGGGAAGGAAATGAGTGGAAGAAAACCTTCAAGATGAAGGATGGGTTATATGAGTGGTTGGTAATGATATTTGGTTTGAAAAATGCACCCAACACTTTCATGTATTGATGTATAAGGTGATAAAGCTATTCCTTGGGATAATTTTCATAATATATCTAGATTAAATCCTAATATTTAGCAAGACCAAGGAAAATTTGGTGTACATTAGACAAGTATTAAAATAGTTGCACAACGAAAAGTTGTCAGTGAACCTAATGAAGTGCAACTTCATGAAGATAGAGTTGATTTACTTGGGATTTGTGCTATATTAAGAAGGGTTGAAGATGGACCTTATGAAAGTGAAGGAAATAATGGAATGATCATTGGCCAAGAGTGCATTTGAGGCATGAAGCTCCCATGGGTTGGAAATATTCTACAAGAAGTTCATTTGGAACTTTAATGGGACTCATGTGCCTATCACCAAAGTTTTGAAAGGTGATAGTAAAGAGTTCGATTGGAATAGAGGTACATAGCTTGCATTCTAGATGTTGAAGAAGGTGATGGATCAACTAGTTTTGGCGTTGCCTAATTTTAATAAGGTTTTCCAAGTGCATTGTAATGTGAGTGGTATGATAATTGGTGTAGTGTTGAGCTAAGAGAGAAGGATAATTGCATACTTTAATGACAAGTTGAATGACACATACACAAGGTATGCAATATATGATCAATAATTTTATGTGATTACACCTCGAGGAAATAAAGACACTACATGCTACCCACATAATTCATGTTGTACACTAACCATTGCATGTTAAAATTCATTAATAGTTAGGGAAAGCTAAACTAGCTACAAGTAAAATAAGTAGATCTTACATAGCTACTTATTTTTCTTAAGATATCATATTGGTACACTAGTAAGCCTGATAAAATTGCATCCATGCTAAGTTAGAGTTGTACCTTGTTCACTGATATGTGCATAAAAGTTATAGGATTCAACTTAAATTAAAGAAGTAGTATGCATAGGATGATGAATTTGAGGAATCCTGGAGGATGTGAATAAAGCTTGCACATGTGGATTGATTGTAGTGGTCAAATTATTTATTACAAGATGGACTATTCTTCAAGGGTGTGTAGTTATGCATACTTGAGAGATCCATGCATGAGGACCTCATCAATGAGAAGCATAGTGGAGGCCTGTATAACTAGTTTAGTATTGACAAGATGGTGGCGTGGTAGAGTGACAAATATTCTTTTATGTGCATGTTTGTAGATGTATGAAATTTTGTGTGAATGTGTTGGTTTTTTCATTTTAAAAAGAGAATCCATAACATAGGGCCATATACCAACCCTTTCTAGTTCCCAAGAAGTCATGTGAGTTTTTGAGTATATATTTTGTTCTTGGTAGTTGTTGGGTTGCCAAGAACACATAATGGCCACAACACCATATTTATTGTGATTGATAGGTTCTCCAAGATGGCACACTTCATACCATCAAAGTAGATTAGTGATGCAACATAGGTGGCAAACATGTTCTTCAAGGAACATATGGTTGCATGGGTTGTCACTCACCATTGTCTTGGATCAAGACACAAAATTTGTGAGACACTTCTAGAGGACACTATCAAAGAATTCAACACCTAGTTGTAGTTTAGTTTACTCTACCACCCTTAGATGGATGGGTAGATGGATATAGTCAAAACAATCCTTAGAAACCTATTGCGATGTCTAGTGGGATAAAACATGGGACTTTGGGACTTAGTATTGACATGAAGAGTTTACATACAAGAGCCATTGATTCTAGATAGCTTATGGGTAGAGTGGACAAGGAGAGTTGTTGATTTGCATGATGTACACATGTGATGCACATGGGTAGTTAGAGAAGAGAAATATGTAATATAAAGAGAAAACATACAACAAAATAAGAGAAGTAGAACTCTAGATTGGCTAACCCATTTTCAAAAAGAGAGGTTCCCTAAGGGAAAATATAACATGTTGAAGTGGAAGAAGATAGGGCCATGCAAGGTCTTGCACAAATTTGAGAAAGCACCCATGAGATGAAGTTGCTAGAAGGGATCAACATATCATTGATATTCAATGTCATAAATTTATATCCTTGTATTAAGGAGTGGTATGATAGTGCAAGTGAAGGTACTAATGAGAGAGATATTGTAGGCAAGATTTGTTGAGGGAAACTTGTGAGGAGGTGGAATAGGTGTTGGACACCATAGTCAAGAGGATGTGTAGAAAGGAGTGTAAAGAGTACTTGGTCAAGTGGAAAGGCCAAGGAGTTTAGAATGTAATAGGGTTGAGCATGTTAAATTTTTCCAAATGTAATAATATATCATGCATGAGAATAGGTTCATAGTCCATTATTTTCTACCTCAATTGTTTGATGCAAAGGTATCTAGGTATTGAAGCATAATATTCTAGTTTTTAAAAGTCTCATATAATTTTAAGTGCAATAGATAGTAGGTTGTGCAAAGGCACACAATAGAGAAGAATAGACATGACTTGGATTATATGGTTTGATGACGTGTAGTTGGAGTGATGTCCACGCATTACAAGTGACGATAGTTGGTGGTTGGATCACATGTTCGAATAATCAATATATATGGCAACAAATTATCCAATCAACATTAAATAGATTTTATCAATTTGTGGCATATTTTTCCATCTTTAATGCATGTATCTAAGTTGGTAAAATTGAATGTTGGCGAGGGTTGCACTAATGATAGGAAGTGGGATTTGGTTGCCAAAATTTCGTTGTAAAATTTTGATAATAGTGATCAATATATATAATTAGGGATTTTAGCTTTTTAGTTTGCATGTATTCATTTAACCTACAATTATTACCCTTTATTCAATATAAGGGTGATTGTTTCCATCATTGTTCTTTATTTTTTCTCAATGTGAGTACTTTATTTTTTGTTGTGCATCTATGTTGCATGATATAATCTTTCTTAATTGAAATCTCTTGTCACAACTGCATTATGTAATAAATTAGTGAATAGGGTAAAGATACACTGATGCACAAACATATGAAGAAAGATAAATAATACATATATAGATTTATGCGTAATAAATAGATAAGTGACATAACAAAAATGACTTGAATTTATACAAAATAACACAATTTATATATATATATATATATATATATATATATATATATATATATATATATATATATATATAAATATAAAAAAACTCTCTTAAAATTTAATCTAAAACTAAATAAAAATAAATTCGATAATATAAATTTCACCATTACAAATATATCTTTCTACATAAGAGAGACTATACTTTAAATCCAAGTATACAAGGTAAGGGGTATCTGGTTCCTATCCTACGAAATGCCACCTTTTAAACTTTTTATGCAAGGAAACAGTGATAACTCTCTGACCAGTCAGCACTATAGACAACATTCTTTTAGTTCTCCATCTTTAATAACTACTAAATTTCTAATTCCAGCCCATTGTGAAAGAACAAAAACAAAGAGCTTCTTTCATTAAGGAAAACCAGTAACATATATTTTTTTATGTGACTAGATAAAACAAAACTGCCACTGACCATAATACTCCTGTATCGGATATATGTAGTTAGTTCTGTAACAATGCTTAACAAAACCTTTTGGGTTAATGGATAGGGGTCTTCCATTTTCCAGAGGCTCGATTCAATACCCTTCTAGACAGGGTAGCAGACATTACATAAACCAGGAAAATGTGATGAACTCTGTTTACCATTTTAAAGACACATATGTCATGTTTATGCAGCTCATGAAGAAGAACAAAACTTTTCCAACCACCTTGTAATATCCAACTTGTTTTACTTCGTTTAACCTGCACAAGCCACATGCCAGGCTTCTTGTGATGTACAAGCATTATTTGGGTATTTTCCCTTGGTAGCCAGAGCTTGGCAAATATTCTAGGAATCACCTGTAACACATCAGACCAACAAGCATTATTTTAGCTCAAGCTGCATCAATGACATAATCCTTTTTCTGTTGTCTATATGGAGAGTGAAACTTACGAGTCTACAAGTTCTAGCATAAACTGCACCCTCTTTTAACATCACTGAAAATTGTGGGTCCATTGATACCACAGGGCTGAGAACTCCAGAGATCTCTGTTTGCATAGGAGATAATATATGTGAGATACACAATGGTGCGAAAGGATGCATGTATAGATTTGAGTTTGGAGCATATTCATGCTTACCTGAAATGCTATCAATATCTAAACAAGGCGTGACTTCAGTAGCTGGATTAAAACTTCTTGGATATTCCCTAAATTGAGAAGCTTGATTCCCAGAAATGTTATTTTCTGGTTTGTAGGGCACAAATACCCATTCTTTGGAAGAACATGTTGCTGTCATACTGAAATCTTCTTTATGCGTTGTCAAAGTTGTAACAGCAATTTGTTCATTTGAACTGGGTTCAACAAAAGAAATGTGAGCAGCAGCAGAGGCTTTTGTGGGAATTCTCCTATGCTCACATCTCTTCTGGTTGCAGACTTCTGGCGGGATTCCTTCTTTGAGACAGCATGATGTATAACTCTGAAGAGCAGAGGCACTCTGTTTCTCACAGTCATTTGGTCCAAAAACTTGCACAACAAAGTATGTGTCAATGACATAACTGAAAACAAGTATATCTTTGGCTGCTACACCGTTGTCAGAAACAAAACTGTGCCAGCCATTCGTGAAAGATGCAGAAGCATTAGTACAACAAAAGTTTACATGCCACAAATATCCACTTGGGCCCTGGAGAATTGCATCTTTACACGTCCTACACTTGATTCTCATTGCAAATTTGTCAGGGAGTTCCTACGACCAATTACAAGAAATTTAGTTTAACCTTAAACAGAATACATTTTGAAATGATATTCAGCAAAAAGAAAACAAATCCAAAAGGAATTCATCTTCTGCTACAATGGGATTGATAAAATAACTGCAATTCTTTATTAGAAGCCAACTTTTCCCCATTCATTTTCCTTCAATTAAGACTTCTGTTTGTCAAATGATTTTGGTTCAAGTGTAAAAGCTGCATATTCTGTTTTAAAATTTCCTATTGAAAGAGGAATTAATAAGTTTCGAAAAAAAATCTCAACTAAAGTCTAAAACCCTTTGCTTGGTAATTCTGTTTGGATTAAATTAATGATTATCAATATATTCTGTGGGACACATCCTAAAACTTTGTGCTCCCATTAACATGCCATTTTCCTATTTAAATATCCTTCCTAGAATTTTAGGGATAGCCTTAAATATCTGTTCTTTACAGGCATTCCCCATCCTCATTGCACAGTGAGCCTTCCCAACCCAATTCAAAAGGAAACTTAATGACATTGATAACCTTCGTTGTACAGTGAGCCTTCCTAACCCAACCCGAAAGAAAATCCAATGACATTCCACACCCTCATTGCACGGTGAGCTTTCTCAACTTAACCCAAAAGAGACTTAATGACATTCCACACCCTTATTGTGCTCTTCCCCAAAAAGAACTAAATGGAACACATTAGTGGGGTCAGGGTCAAGGTTTCCTTTTCCCTCAGCTAATATGTAGATTTACCATATTTTCTTATAATGAAAGAAACATCTTTCTAATTGCAGTTTGTAATCAACTAGTGAAATAAGAGGCATTACACAGGTCAATTAATACACATGCCAAAAATTAAGAATTTGTGGAGAATTGCTTAACTTAGAAGAGAGCATGTGCAGGTTATTTACCTTAATCCAATCAGTGCTTACTATTCCAGTCTCTAGTCATTTATAACAAACTAAAACAGGGGAGAAATAAAACCTAAGCACTACATTTGAAAAGATTCAGGAATTAATTTCATACTGCATGTTAACACTGGGCAATAGCTTTTCTGAAAACTTGAGCACCTTGAAGCTACTATAATGGATGTTCTGTAATGCCTACCACCAACCATATTTGTTTTGGGTTTTTACTTCTGTTTCTAAACTTTGAAGTTCAAAAGTAAGAAACAAAGCAACCAAAGACTTTCAGACTAAACAAACATTATCTCGCCCACCAGTGCAGATGAGAAGTCTCCTTCCATGACTCTGAAAAACGCTAAACCTTCATTTGAGTTTGATGAATAACTAGACAGGCATTTGGAAGTGCAGCGTCCGCATGCCATTTTTTCGTTTCTGTTCTCATTAGTTGCCATTGCCATATTATATAGCATATTTTGAAACTATCATACGTATGTAATTATACATTTTACTGGAAAATACCATTGTGCAACAGAGTGGCAAGGACAATCTATGTATACCCTAGATACGAGATACCTAAAATGCGGTCTTCTGTGAAAGATTTTCGTATCAAACATTTGGGATTAACACTTTGTATTTATCATCAATAAAATCTTTCGCACAATTTATCTTAGTAACAGTAGATTTTTCTTTTGTCTTAATATCAGTAAATATCTTTTTATCTTGATATCAGTACATTTCTCTTTATCTTGGTATCAGTACTTTGTATTATGAAAGAGACCAACCCTCTACTCTTAAATGAAAATAATGCTAGCCTGTACTTTAATGCAAATAATTCGAGTCTGTACTTCTTTAATGGAAAATAAACTTTTCCTAACAGGCTAACGCACTAAATTGCATACAAATAAGCATTTAAATTAATCTAAGTGATAAAATAAAGGTTTATAGTTTGTGTTTAGGAGAGAACAATTCAGTCAATGTATTAGATTCTGGATGTCTTATTATAAAGAATGGAATATGGTAATATGTAGTTAGTTCACTTTGGAATTTAGATAATGGGTATATGTTAAGAGGGGTTGAATTTATGGATTATGTTAGATCTATGATTGTATTACATGTATGAAAATAATTTTTTAATCTATATATTTCTATTTGTTGAATCACTTGAATTGTTTGTGTTTCTTCTATCTTTTGTGTTATTTTAAGGCTAGTGGTATTTACTAATACTTAGAGGGATTGTTATTATGTCACAATGGGGCATATTTAGCTAGGCCAATCTTCAAAATTATGTGTAAAAGATTGAAGATAACAAATCTGAAATTATAAATACTTTAGAATGGTGTGATGCAGAACTATGTTCTTTTTAGTGCTCCAAATTGAAATGTTCTTAGCATCCTCCTTTTATTAATGCAAATGATATTTAATACTGTCTAATTATGATAATGAGTGCAATGAATGTCATTAAATGTAAGTACATAGTGATTAATTACATAAATGTGTGTAGTCAACCTTTAGTGGGAAATGAAATGTATGAGCCAATCAAAATTTGAGTTTGAATTTTGAGGTCAAGTCCTTAGCAATAGGGTCAACATTGTGTCCATGGAAATGCCTAAGGAGACACAAATGGTTAGATCAAAGTGGATAATGAATGCATAATGACAAGTCCATGAATACATGTAATTAATTCATAATCAACTATGTGTATGACGTTGTAGAAGTGTGTGCATGTATGGATATAGCATAGATAATTTTAAGAAAAATGTGTGTATGAGGATACATAAAGGCTAAAGGAATAGGCTTGACTTACACACATTATGCCATTTTTTGATATATAAATTATGGGCACAAACTAAATGAGGAATGGTAGGGCAATGCAAATTTTTACCATTACTATTTTCCTCCACTTTGATGTGTATGTGAATCTTAGAATGATCATATATGTCAAAGTATGTACACTCATAAATGTGCATGCAAAGTAAATATTCAAATATAAAAGACTATTATGAACATTTGTGTAAAGGATGATATTGAATGTGATCATGTAGCTTTATCCTTTGGTATTTGCTCTCCATGAGAACCTTCAAAACAAAGGAAAAATGTCATAAGTAGTTTCTTCAATGCAATTAAAAATAAGAACAAATACAACATGAATCTCAATTATCAATGTTTGAAAGAGAGAGAGAGTAAATAATATTAGATTGATTTTGTTTATATGGAAAGTGATGATGCTCTACCTTGCTTGGTGATCATTGGATTATAGGGTGCATGGGGTGTTGATATGTCATTAGCTAATGGCGGTTATTGGAGGCACCTATAATTATTTTAAAAAGTTAGTGGACGAAAGTTTATAATTTTGTGATACTTTTGTAAAGGAAATGACCAACACAAATATATTTTATCAACTTGGACCACCTAAAAATGATGTTATGTTTTAAATTTTAAATGATATAAACTAATAATATAAGAGAAGACTTTGGTTGGAAGGGGATTCATTGAATGTGATTAATTATTTGAAGAAAGTTACCCCTCCCTCCTAAACTATTGAACATTTAATTAAAGATTCTTTATCTATCTTGGGTACGTTTGATGATGTTTATGTCTCTCATATTTGTCAAGAGGCTAAAATCTTGTTGATTGCATTACCAATATGGGGGTGATTGCACCTAGGAATTGGAAATCTAATGATGTCCTCAGGCAATAGAAATTATATCCATCATAAATAAAGAAAAAAGATCACATGTTCCATGCACTGGTTAGAGGGGTGTCTAGAATTAATTGCATATTTAATTTGATTAGACATTTGAGTTGGCCTATTCACTTGGTTCTCGATGGTAGTGATATGGGAAATCTCTGAAAGCTTAGTTTCATGATGCCTATTAGCACTGAAGATGTCAAAGTTACACGCTTTGTGGGTGTTTGGCTTCTCCTTATGCTTTGATTTTTTCTTGTTTTCTCTAATGGTTTTCTTTCTTGGGGAAGAAGCTCTAGTTTCCAGTGGACAGGTCACGATGGGTGGTGATAGATCTCAAATTGAACTAGTAACCTCTGAAGATACTATGGCGAATAGTTTTTCTAGAGAAGGGTGGTATGACACCTTATTTGTTGAAGCTTCACGGCTCCGATTCCCAAGTGTCACAGGAGTTTGTAAGTGGTTGGAAGAATAGGGTTCTGTGAATTTATGGGATGGAGGTCAACATAACTGAGGAATTAATTATGGAGGTGTTGGGCCTCTCCTCAAAAGGTAGAAAATTATATAGGGAGAGGTTGGCCACTAAATCTATCATGGCGAATTTCCTGAAAGATAAAGAGAGGTTGAAGTTGAAGAAGGTGGGTGGTGGTGGGTATGACAAAAATTCCTTGAAATCCAATTGGAGGTATGTGGCTATGGCTGTGATGAGATATTTCATGTTGGATGGTAGGTTTTCAATGATTTACGATTACCATTTCATGCTACTTAGTTATTTTATACATAATAGGAATGTCTCTTTCCCCTATTATCTATTGTTTTCTCTTGAAAATGGTATTCAAGACTACCACAAGAATCCAAACAACCTATTCTTCCACAAGGGGTTTATGCTTTTGCTAGTTGAGCATATTAAGGCCAATTATGTAATTGAGACTCCTAAATTACATAAGGGGTGTAAGTTCAAAGATAATCTCTCTGATCTAGACAGGAGGGATAATTCAGAGAGTGATGAAGGGGAAGATACTAGGTTTGAGTATTTTGAGGACCCCAAGGATGATCTTGCTAAATATTTTAGATAAAGGACTAGGGAAGAGGACTCCTCTTCTTGGTTAGAGGGGTCCTTCATTGATTTGGAAGGGGATGGGGGAGGTAAAGGATCCTCCAAAAATAAAAAGGCTATTGTGAAGAACGCAAAGAAGAAGGTTGAATATCCTTCTCTGAGTGTTGGTAAAGGTGTGGATTTGGAGGGGGGTGGGGAAGGGATTGACTTGTTGAAGAAGAAAAAAGCTACTAGGAAAAAGGAAAACTCTCCTCCCCTACTTGAGGTTAAAAGAAGAATTCAGTTAGGGGACCATGGAATGGGGAAGGTGGGGAAGACTTATGTGGAAAAAGGGGCCCCTGTCGTGGGTAAAGGAAAGGGAAAGATTGGTGAGGATGCAAAGGAGCCAGTGGATGGTATGGAGTTCATGCCCGAGGAATCGGTGCAAAGGAAGAACAAAGATTTCACTCTTGATAAGGTGATTGACCTGGAATCTGAGTCTTTGGATGCAAGTAAAGAGAAGATGGTTACCTCAAATGGTAAGTTTCATTATGTTATTGAAGCTCTCTAGTTGATGGATGAAAATGATGCTTATCGCCTTGTGAGGGAGGGTACTAGTAATATTTTCTTGTTGCTAAAATGGATTCTTAATGAAGTTAAGCTTCTTCATTCAAAGATTGACTTTGTGGCTTGGTTCAATGCATCTCTCGCTGATAGTAACACTATGGAATCTTCGGTGGCTGAAAAGGTTAAAGTGATGCATAGTTCCCTTGATAGATTTGAGGCTAATGTGGAAAAGCTTAAGGTTGATCATGAAACCAAATTGGTAGCTCTTGAACAAAAGGTGTTAAAGATTCTTGCTAATATTGCTACCATAATGTTTGTGAGCCATGTGCCTTTGTAGAGCAGTGTGGAGGGATTGACTATTCTTAATGAAAAAGCCAGACAATGGATTGGTAAGTAACTACTTGATGGGAAGGAGATGTTGGACCTAGAGGATGCAGACTTGTTAGGAAATGCTGTTATTGGTAAAGATGATGGACCCTGCATTTGGACTAGGAGCAAAACGAAGAAAGAGGGAATGGTTCCTATCAAGGAGCTTAACAATGTGGTTAATATGTATGATAAAGTAATTGCTAGTGATGTGGAGGAAGTGAGAATTCTTAAGAATTTGCAGTAGTTGTTGTCTCTCTTTTTTCTCTGCATTTTTTGTTATGTTTGTTGATTTTCTACTACTAGTTTAGCTGATGGTTGGTCTTTTGCTTGGGGGTTGTGTGGTCTCAATATTTTTCTTTAATTAATAGCCTACCTTTTTTTGTACAAGGTTTTAGGAACCCTTCAAAACCTATTTTCCTAATAAAAAACATTATATTTTATTTCTAATTTCTTAAGGTTTAGATTCATTTTGTTTAAACATGTTTATTATGCTTTGATTAGGGTTTTTATATACACCATGATATATATATATTCTTCATTACACCCACCCACCCTTGGATAATATTTCTATAGGACTCCTTCTAGGTCAGTTTTATTGCTAGATATACATGCATATATTTTAGATTTTGAATTATTCCTATATTTTATAATGCATCATCCTTCCATCCTTGTACTCTCATGGTATATTATGTTAAGAATCTAATGATGTCTTCCATGGAGATCTTTTTCTACCATGTCTTATATTTTCCTTCCTGGAATTGGTTAGTGATTAGTATTTCCTATTATATATAATTATGTCATTTATCTATGAACTTAATGATGATCCTATGGATTGTGGTAGTGACAATTACATTCCTAGCAAGGTTTTATTTTGTGATATATCTTGTGTAATGAATATAAATGTTTTGGTTTTACCTCCTTTACCTATTCATGATGTTTTTACACCTCATGATGATATTTCTTCCATTTCCCCCTTACATCAATAGAGAAAAGCCTTTTAGGTGACATATCTATTTTCATACACCATTTTTTGATTCATGCTAGTCAATATTTTATACTTCATATTTTTTACTCATACATCCCATGATGATACATCATAATAAAAATATATTTTTATCTCTTCATGTGGATAATGGTGATGTTATTCAACATATATTCTAATTCATTACATGATGACATAGTTACTAAATAAATTTTACATGATGATTATGAAGAATCTTTGTGCATCACTTGTATGTTCACTTTTATGTGATGATTATGATGATCACATTATATACAAGTACAATTTGAAAATATAACACCGCCAATTATGTCATTTAATCCATTAATTATACCTCTTGAAACTCAACTCACATCTAAATAATCTAAAGATTATGACATAATTCAACAATTGTATAATACACAAGCCACAATATCACAATGGGATTTGAAGTGCATATTGCATTTTATAGCTTTATATTTTCCTTCTTTTATGAAATTGGTTAGTGATCATTTGTCCTTATTAGATAAACATGTCATTTATCCATGCGATTAATGATGATCCTATGGAATGTGATAGTGATGATACACATGCCTAGTGAGATTTTACCTTATGATATACCTCATATAACAAGTTATAGATGACATGGATATACCTCTTTTACCTATTCACAATATTATTACACCTTTTGATTATATTTTTTTTCATATTCCACCATATCCCTACATCCAAATACCCATCATCTTTAGATGATATACCTCTTTTCATACACCATGTTGTGATCCATGATGACCAATATTTTATATCTTATGTTTTCTTTACTCATACATCTCATGATAATGCCATGTACCTTAGGATGATATATTTTTCTCTTCATTTGGATAATTGTGATATTTTTATAAATATATTTTGATTCAATTATGATGAATCTACACATCACTTGTTGGTCAAACCAAAAAAAAGTGTGTACAAGATTGAATATAACACTCTTTAGTCATACATATACTCCCAAGAATGTCCATGTAGATATACATATATATATTACATACATACATACATACATACATACATACATACATACATACATACATACATACATACATACATACATACATACATACATATATATATATATATACATACATACATACATACATACATAAATGCATACATACTTGCATACATACATATATATATACATACATACATACATACATACATACATACATACATACATACATACATACATATATATATACACACACACACACACACATATATATATATACATATGCATTAAATGCAATTTTGTAATGAAAATGAGATGAAAATGATTCATTGATTCTTATATGATATAAAATTAATTCATTTAGTACCTTTAAACACAATGAAATAGAAACAAGTACTGCATAATTGTGTTTAGTTAACCCCAAGTTGGAAGGGTATGGGTATAAGTTGGTCAAATTGGATTTGGGAAGAATGATTATAGGACTATCTAGATATCCTTGCAATCGTAAACATGTCTTGGAAAATGAAATGGACCAAAATAGAGTGTGTGACATATGTATGGAAACATGTGCGTGCATAGGTGAAATTATGCAAGGGTTTCTAGGCATCTAGAAGCATAATCTTGCAAGTTATGGATTTTTTGTAAGTTAGATTATGTGCAACAAATAGTAGGTTGTATAGAGATGCATGGATTGTGCATATATTAATAATGAAGACAATACATGACTTGTGTTTCTTGGTTTGTGATGCAATCATAGCTAGAGGGTTCTAAAAAGGATTGCCTAATTGTGCATCCCGCAAAAATAAACACACATAAAGAAAACCCAAATTGATATAGGATATACCTTAGAAAAACCCTTAGTGTGTGAAAAATATAGCCTTCAAATTTTTTTATTATTATATTAATTCCACAAATAAAATTACAATTTATCACAATGTCTTCTCACATATACTAACACATAACTTGTAAAAACACTTCGAAACCTACCATATGGGCTACAAAATAACACCACTAGATCCTCACATGATTGCACTCTACAACATACTCCTTATTACCTTACTCATCTCTTAGTGATTGATCCTTTATTGCTGAAATTAACTATTACACCTCTACTCCTTAATCTTCTTTTCTTAATTACAAATGACATCAAACCACATAAATACACATTTCCCTAGATTCCCAAATATTTTTTGTTGACCTCAAGGTGGTGCAAAGTGAAAAAGCATATAAAATATTTTTCCAACTTGAAAATAAAATACTTATGAATTCCAACATCCAAAAATGGGAATCTTTGTGCACTATAACACATACCTCTCTAACAATCACCACAACCTCCCCAAATATATATTCTTTGGTGCAAACAAAAAATATCCTTCCATAAAACCAAAATAATTCCAAGTGAACCCCACAATCAAACCATAGGTATTCACTCACTAAATCACACACTTAGACCCATCCAAATCACCTCAAACTTTAATACTAGACCAATCAATCATACACCAAAATACTCTTGAAATTGAAACTCCAAGTTACTCTATATGGTGAAATGCATCAAATTTTCCTCTGCTGCTCTGGGTTTGGTTTTGAAGTTATTGGCCGGTTTCTCCAACAAGGAATTTTTGTTATCCCAGTTGTTCTTGGTGCCTAAGGGTGTCTTGGCTTCCCTCTCTATTGATGGTTTTTCCTCTTTGGAGGTGGAAAAGGAGTTGTTTAGTTCATTGGTTTCTCTTCCTCCATAAGATCTGAAGGGTGGTGTTTCCACTCTTGGTTTGGCTTCACTATGTTCATCCTAAAGACCCTGTTATTGTTGGTACCCCTGGTTACTATTTTTACTTTTTTTATAGGAGTGTTGGATTTCTTCCTTGACCTATAGTTGGTGTCTCCTATTGAGGCAAAGACCTCTCCTATGGAGGTGGAGACATCTCCTTTTGAGGTGGAGATCCTTGGTAGTGGCATATTGGGTTTCTATGGGGACTTCTCATATAGAGTTGGAGAGGGAATGTTGATGGGATCTATTTTTTCTAAACAAATGGTTTTCTGTGACTTGGTCATTTTTGCCAGTGGTATGGCGAGTCGGGTGATGGTTCCACTTCTTTTGGAAGGTGGTTTTTTATGGCTCAGTTGCTATTGTACTGAGCATTCTATTTGGTTTTTTCTGACTATTTCAGGCTATGTATTTGGTTAGTTTGATTGGGTTCAAGATCCTTGGTAAATTTTGGTTGTAAAGGGTTTTAGATTCCCTTCAAAATCTTTTCTTTTAGTGTAGATTTTGGTAGTCATGCTAATCATTTGGAGGTTTGTTGTTGGTTCGTTGCTGGTTATCTATGTCTTTTCCATTTCTAGCTTGCTCATCTTTGTGAGGGTTTTGAGTCCCTTCAAAACCTATTTGTAAATGGTTTTGGGTCCATTCAAAACCTATTTTTCCCCTATAATCAAAACTAACTACCTAACATATAAATTACCACATATTCTCAACTTCCTATACATAGTGCATATTTCTCATGATTCCCTTACATTAGTTTGATTGAAATAGTAGTAATTGGTGGTTTTAAGTTACATGTAACAATGGTTGGTGTGCATGTTGGTAGATCATCCATTCAACATTAATTGTTATATATTTAATTTGTGTATCTAAGCTGGTAAAATTGAATGTTGAACACATTGTATTAATGATAAATATTCAAAATTGACCACCAAAATCTTATTATAAAATTATACACTAGTGGTTTGATGTATATGTTGGAAGAATGAGGAGTTTGCCATGGATGCAGTTTTTGGAAACTTGAGTATGAGGGATAAGCACAAGGCATACTATTATATGTTGCAGTGTTGTCATTGATGTCAACATTTTTTCTTGATATGAAGACTTTGGTGTAGATCATCTTGGTTGGATCTAACATCCCAAAAAATGTTAGAAAGCTTGTACATTGATGTTTGCATAAGTAAATTTTGCAAAAAGGTTTGATCCAGTGAAGACATCTCTAATGAAAAATAACTAAGTGTTTTTACCAGTGTTTCTGGGTATAGAGAATCCAATTTTTGGGTCCCTAGTGGTCCGCAAATTAACATTTCACTCTAGAATTCTAGTATTTTTTTGCTGGCTGATAGGAGTATCTAATTCTAGAATTCCATCTTGCTTTGGATTTTGGTTTGGAAGTTATGAATGATAGAAGTTCAAACTGGAAAATTATAGTCATTTTTTGTATAGTGCATATGAGTAGGAGAGTCTGCACTTCTCCATGGGTAGGATTTTAGTTTTGTGGATTCAAGGAGATGTTGAAAGATTTCAATAGAGTGTTAATTCCAGATGACATAAAATTTTGAGGTACACATGTCCAAATATGGGTATATAGTTGAAGAACTTTTGTATTAGGTCTTCTACTATGTCGACCTAATAGGTTTGAAGGTATGTGAAGGATAAATAAGTATCGTAGAGTTATGTGGGAGCTATTATAGGTCCATGCTGACCTATTTAAAAAAAAAGAAGGATTGAATCTTGGCATGAGGTGTGTGTGGAAGGATTTGATCCGACAAGTTATATATTGTATATTTTGTATGATACATCTAATTAGGCCAACCTCATTGATCTTATGTTTGAAGTAGATATATAAGCTATATCCCTTTTAGTGTTTTGAGAGACAATGACATGTATGCAATGTGAATTGAGTGAATATTATAAGAGCATTGCAAATTTAAGTTGTTAATGTTGAGTAGAATTTTAGAGTGATGGAATGCAAAGGAAAGTAGAGTGATTAGATCAGAATCAGATGAAGTGTGTAAAGCTAGTTTATTGAGATTCATTGGAACTATGATTCATGCATATGACACATGCAATTGTAATAGTTAAATATAGGCAGTGAGCCAAAACTCTCTTCTATCTCTTTTTCTCTTAGTGGACAGTGAGTTCACAGTGAGCACTTGTGTAAATATACTATAACTAGTTATAACATATTGCAAGCTAATCCTCACTATGGTTTTTCCCAATTCAAGTTTTCCACGTAAAAATATTGGTGTTCATGTGTTATGTGGTGTTGTTGAATTTTTCATGCTTTATTTCATTTACTGCAATTGAATCTACTAAGTGAATTTGATACTAAAATGTTTGAATGGTTTAAGAGAATATTGATTCACCCCTCTCTCAATATTTTGGGTGTTCAATAATTGGTATGAAAGCTTGATTCCTTGGAAGGAGCTTAACTGCTTGGGGAAGATCTTGGAGGTTAAACACATGGTTGTTAGAAGACTACCTATGCCTATGAAAGAGATTCTTGATGTTGGATTCATAGAAGAAAATTTCATGCTTGACAAAGATGGAGAACTCAAAGTTTCCCTTCAAGATCTTGAAAGGACTAAAGGTGAAAATAGAGACCTGAAAGAAAATGTCAAAGAAGTAGATGAATGCATTAGAAAAATGAGAGAGAAAATCAAGAAGTTCAAAGAAAGGAATAAGGAAGTCAATGAACAATTGAAGCAAGCAAATGAAACTATCACTGATTTGAAGGTACAAGTTAAAGAAAAGAAAATAGTTGATGAATTTTTGAATGCAATGGTGAAAAGAAAATTTAAAGAATGTACAAGGCTTGAACAAGAAGTTGTGAATTTGAGATCAGGTATAAAGAAAGCAATGAGTCATGAAGACAAATTCAAGATGAGTTCTACAAATCTTGATGAAATGAGTGAAAATCAGAAAGGCTCTAAAGATAAAGAAGGTTTAGAATTTGAAAAGGGTGAAAGTTCAAAATTAGATCAAACATCAAATGCTGAAGATAAGAAAAACAATGGCAAGTAGATCCAAAATAAAAGGAATGAAGCTAGAAGACCACTAGTTAGACAACCAAATGCACAAAGGTACCCATATTTTAATGGTTTATGTTATTATTATAATAAATTTGGACATAAGGAAATGGAATGTAGAAGTAGAATGAATCAAAATATTCCACCTTTTTCTAGTCAATGTTTTACATGAAAAAAAAAGGTCATAGAGCTAGTGAATGTAGAAGTCAAATGATGAATGGCTATAACAATGATAGAATGGTTCAATATTTCAATGGATACTATTATACATGCTATGGATTTGGGCATAAAGCTACTCAATGCAGATATTGAATGAATGGAAGGAATATTGGTCAGAAGAATTTTACATGTTACAATTGCAATAGGCCTAGACACATTTCCAAGCTTTATAGAAGCATAAATATGAGGAAGGACAATTTGGTAAAAAAGAATTAACTAGTAAAAAAGATTGATTCAGTAGAGACAAAGAAGGAGATGGATAAGATTTGGAGAAAGAAGGAAGAGACCGAGGTTAAGGATGAATCTATACCATCATTTGGTGCAAATGTTTCGTTCTGAAACTAAGTTGAGAGCTTTGGCTCAGGGGGAGCTTTAATGAATATCTTTTATCCCATGCCAAAGAAAATGGTGTTGATGCTTCATCACAAAGATATGTGATGTAGATTGACATGCTTGATCTATTGGCAAAGATTGTGAAAGAAAATATGATAATGTGGAAATTTGTGGATCATTTGAAGGAGACTGTGTACACAATGAAGGATTTTCTAGCTTTATTGTTTGAAGCATTCAATATAAAATTAGGTCAGATTCAAATGGTTATAAGTGATTTTCAAATTCATTCATAATGAGCATTAAGAAAGAGCATAGCAACAAAGAAGTGATTTAGAGTGATCAAGGAAATTTATGATTTGGTACACACAAACCTTAATTAGAAGAGTGAAGGAAAATGTATTTACAATCCTTGTTTTCCATAATTGCACAAAGAGATTTGTTTGTAAGAATTTTGAATTCATTTTACAATGGCTACACCAAGGATTATTGAGGTTACTGAGAAGCCACAATCTAAATTCAATAAATGCCCTACTAAATCCATAAAAGACAACTCGTTAGGTGCTTTTTCACATGTTCTATATGGGGTTTTTCCAACAGGGGACATACGGATCTATATTCATGGAAATATGGAATAATATAATCATAGTAAGCTAGGAGATATATGCATGAAAGAACCTACTAAAGACAATTTTTCCCTAAAACTAGAATACCAAAACCTAGTCACGAAGAAAATTGATGTATGGCAATGGTTTTTGAATTTTTTCCTTGATCATAAATGGGTTAGGATTGCATTAAGAAGAATTCATGATAAGTTTGTTTGGACGAACATTCCTTGAATGATAACAAAAGAGGTGATTAGAGAGGTTATAGGTCTATGCTCTATTGAACTTGTTCCATTGCTAAAATCAATCAAGATTGAGGTTGTTATGGAACTCATAGGTGAAAATTATGATAAGAGAGCTTGAGCTATAAATCCCATCAGGAATATAGCTATGAGGTATGCAACAATGTTAATTGGTTATAAATTCTACTTTACAAAAATAGAAAACTTTGTATCTGTCACCACAATCAATGTGGCATATGAAATGGTTGAAAAAGGAATGGACTATGATCTTTGTGAATTGTTAAGAAAACAATTGATGGAGAACTTGAAACAAACCAAGGAGAAAAAGTATGCATTTAAGTATGAAACCTTGGTTGTATGTTTACTCTTCTATTTCCTAAAGGAACTCCTCGAAACTAGAATTGCAGTATGGTTGCAAGGAAGACCAGTTTCCCATTAGATTACAAAATTTATGAGAATTCTTGGTGATGTGAAGGCACAAGATGATGCTCTTGTTTCTTTCTTTGCAGTTTTCCAAAAATGGATGCATGAAAGAGACATAATACCTAGTAAAATGGTAGAGAAGTATCAAAATGATATCACATTCCTAGTATCAACATATGAGTGCATCATGGAAGTAGTAGAACCAAGGATGGTGTGGATCCTTGCATTGGGATATGAGATTAATGAAGAAGAAATCACTGGTTTGGCTGATATTTTATTAAATAGTCCAAAAGATACCACTAAAGCAAGGTATGACACATGAAGAAAAATCTATGGAGGTGCATATGGAGTAGAGAAAACCACAAATAAAGGAGAAGGTTGAAAAGATGGTGGACAAGTTTGCAAAGGATATGGGATTCACAAAGGAGTAAGTGGAGCAGGCAAGAGCAAAGGCTAAGGGAGAATCAAGTGTTGCAGGAGGATTCAAAAGCATAAGAAGATATGGTAGGACAGTTACCACCCCTTTTGCTATCCAAAATTCCTCTGAGAATAAGCCCTCTATTGAAGAAAAGAGAAAAACTACTAATAGTCATCTGGTAAAGGAGAAACCCTCTTTGGTTGTGCAGATTATAGGAGCTGAAAAGAAGAAAACTACTATAGCAGCACCACCTACAACCCCTACCAAGAAGAGACAAAAGAAAAAGGAAGTGAGAGAAAAGAATATAAGTGTGAATATAGAAGAAGAAGAAGTGGAGGAAGAAGGGCCATAGTTGATTTGCAAAATGAGAACTGGAGCTTCATAAGGTGAAGCGAGTGCTAAAAGAAAGAAATTTGACATCATTGATACAAATAGCAAAGAAGAAATAGAGAAAGAAAAGAGGAAATTTGTAGTTCGTATGAGAGAGAAGAAGAAAGAATCCACCAAGAAGGTGTCACTAGAGAAGAAGAAAGCAGAAACAAGCTAGAAGAAGGCTCTAGATGAAAAGAAAAAAGAAAAAAAAAAACTATTATGACCTCACTCTCCCATGAAATTAGAAGCACCATTCAATAATATTTTGTAGTATGAAATGTTATGGGAGATTGTAGTTGTGTACTATGAGGAAAATGAGGTGGATAAGGCCACCATTGTTGAGGCTATCATCAAATATATCATTGTTTTAGAAGTTGATAGGAAGAACAATGAAAAGAAAATTCCTACAGAGCTACAAAATGTCTTGGTAAAGAGAAGACAAGAAGCAATTGAACAAGGAAAAATAAAATAATATGCATTCGAGAAATTTGGTGCTCCTCTTTCTTAGGAAAACAAAGTTGCATTGGCTGAGTTATGTAGCATAGAATTCAGAGTGAAGCAAAGGGTAAATATCCTTATAGGTAGAGAGAAAAATGAGTTTGAAAGGCTACATAAGGAGACAATTGATATAATATCAAGCATTGCAAAAAAATATGGTATGACGTCAAAAGACAATGTAGCTTCAAACTAAAAGTGAAGAAGCACAAGATATTGATGCTCAACATGAGCATACAATAGATGATGAATATATTCAAGACAATTCCTATAAAAAATTAGAAGAATTAGCACAAGAATATGAAGAAGTAGAGAAGAATGTTGAGGGAGAGATAGTCATTAGTGAGGAAGCAGCAAAGGAAGGTACATCCACTCCTCCTTTGTTACCTGAAGAAAATGTTACTCCTCTAGTTAACATAGATAAGTCTTCCGAGGAAGAGAATGCAAGTAAGGATGGTGATGAAGAGAATGTTGATGCAGAGGAGGAAGAAGAACGAGAAAATAATGAGAAGGAAGATGAAGATAAGAGTGAGGATGCATCTGCAAATGTAAAAACAAAAAAAGAGACTCAAGTAAACCCTAGAAAGAATAAGGAAAATGAATTGAAAGAGAAAGTTGCAAAGATTACAAATACTTCCAACGAATCCTCCAGATCTTTTGAAGATTACTAAAAGAAACTATAGATTATGCAAATCAATTTCTAGCCTATTGTATCATCACAATTGGTACAACTACCAATGCAATAGGGAATTGTAAAATTACTAGACAAGATTTCCCCCCTCCACAAGCTATAGTTGGGAGATGTATTCCATGCATTTTCCCAAAAGGAGATCATAGAAATACATCACAAGAGCATAGAGCTTATGGAAAATTTAAAGCTATTAATTGATTCTTTTAAAGAGTATGCCTCAGGTCTTAGAGGTGAAGTGGAGGAAGAAGTTGAAAAGAATATAAATGATAAAAAGATGTTGAAAATCCCTAAGAAGTGTGCTCTTGCACACAAATTTTTTTTAGAGAATTTGAACGATGCACAAGTATGTGTGGATCAAGGAAAGGCTTTGTTCCAATATGGTATGAAGTGGCTTGAGGCCACATAGTGTATCAAGAAGGAAATGGACTCTATTGAGTCCCAGATCAATAATGCCTCCAATGCCTATGATTTGACACTTGACCTAGTTGGAGATACAAGGAATATTATAGAGAATTTGTATAAGAAATTCTTTCAGCTACAAGCCCAAAAGGATCATATTATTTTGTAGTTTGGAGAGATAAGGGACTTGGTGAATCCCAAATTCATACTTGTTTCAAGTGTCCTTTTGAGCGCTAATAAATCTACACAAATGAATCCAGTACCTAGCACTCTAGAAGAAGGAGAAGAGATGTTAAT
Organism: Sequoia sempervirens; assembly: GCA_007258455.2. Taxonomy (NCBI): domain Eukaryota; kingdom Viridiplantae; phylum Streptophyta; class Pinopsida; order Cupressales; family Cupressaceae; genus Sequoia; species Sequoia sempervirens. The sequence goes on from VDFB02000017.1 coordinate 130,858,297, forward strand.
GGAGTTTGAAACATAATGCAGATTGCTTGGGGAAACTAAGAAGACATGGGAAGAAGGTAAAAAAGTGTGGTAGATCCATGTGCAGAAGGTACAAGGGTCAACCTCTTCCGGTTGATAATATTTCTTATTCTTTATGCATTTCCAATTTTTAGTTCAAGATTATTTGTACATATATGAAGTATATAGAGTAGTTTCTAGTAAAACTTTTTGGTTTTACTTTGGTACATAACTTAGGGGAAGTAAGAATTCAATCTTTCAGTTTGTACATATGCATATATTTCTCAGGGGTAGATTTGGTATATGTTTTCTATGTATTTGTATACACCCTTTTCCCTTGATTTCAAAGGGGGAGAATGTTTTGGAGAATGTTTTGGAGATGTTTTGGCATGTTTCCATCAATGAAAAAAGGGGAGATTGTTGGAAGTATAAGGAGTTTATCATTGATGTAGTTGTTAGCAACATGAGCATGAGGGATAATCACAAGGCATAGTATTATGTGTTGCAATTTTGTCATTGATTTCAACATTATATATTGATATGAAGACTTTGGTACATATCATTTTGGTTGGATCTAACATCCCAAAACATGTTAGAAGTCTTGTACATTGATCTTTGCATAAGTCAATTTTGCAAGAAGGTTTGATCTGGTGAAGGAAACTATGATGAAAAATGACTAAGTATTTTTACTAGTGTTTTTGGGTACAAAGCATCCAATTTTTGGGTCCTCATTGGTTCATGAATTAACATTTCACTTTGCAGTTCTAGTATTTTTTTTTGGCTAATAGAAGCATCTAATTCTAGAATTCCATCTTTCTTTGGCTTTTGGTTTGAAAGTTATGAATGACAAAATTTTGATTTGGCAAATTATAGTCATTTCCTGTATAGTGCACATGAGTAGGAGAGTCCACACTTCTCCACAGATAGGATTTTGGTTTTGCAGATTTAAGGAGATGTTGAAAGATGTCAATAGAGTGTGAATTCTATATGGCATAGCATTTTTGAGGTACATGTGTTTGGATATGGGTATATAGTTGAATAACTTTTGTATTAGGTCTTTTGTGGTGTCGACCTAATAGGTTTGAAGGTATGTGAAGGATAAATAAGTATTGCAGAGTTATGTGGGAGCTATTATAGGTCCATGCCAACCTATTTCAAATTATTTTAAGGTTAGAATCTTGGTGTGAGGTTTGTGTTGAAGAATTTGAGTCGAAAAAGTCATATATTGTATATTTTGTATGGGTAAAAGCAAGAAGTTGGGTCCACGAAGAGGGGAAGTTTCGGCCAAAACAAAAAAAATCAAATGAAACATGTACACATTTTTAAAAAATGTGTATGCATTATGGATTGGGTACCCGAGCCTAAATCTTAACGTGTATGCGTTTAGATTCGAGTACGTAAACCTAAAATGTGTACGCGTTTTGAAATGCATACATGTTTAGTAAAGCTATATTTTTTAAAATAAGCGATTGTGTTTTCATTTTCACAGTCACTTTTAGCTATGTTGCAGAAGGAGAAGAAACATAGAGTACGTGTTTTGAAGGGCCTAATTGAAGCAAATTTTCATTGCCACCTCCTCCCGTCGACACAACCGACCTCAGTGACCTCCAAGTTGGTTGAATTTTTCCATTTTTTTGCTTTATATATTGCATTTATTTTTTGTAATTTTTCTTTAGTTTTTGTTTGTTTAGTTTGTTTTAGTTCAATATTTAATAGTTTTTAAATTGCATTTAAAAACCAAAAAAAAAAATGAAACAAAAAAAATTAAATTGTAAATCAAAAACCATAAAAACTAAACTTAAATTGGACACATTTAACTTAGAAATCAAAACCCTAAACCCTAGGTTCCAAAAAACATAGACCTAAAAACTAATTCACCCTTAATCCTTGGACCTAAATCGTAAAACCTAAACCTAAAACCCTAAACTAAAACCTAAACCTAAAACCCTAATATTTTCATAGATAGTGCAAATTGAAAGAACAATCAATACTTTCAATGTAACCATTTGTGTTGAGAAATGAGATGTTTCTTAACTAGTTCAACAAATCATAACATAAATTTATGAGGTTGATCTAATTAGGATTGATCATGTTGCTATGTTACACCATTGCCATACTCAACTATAGTTTAAACATTCTCATTTTTTAGTATGGTTACAAGTTACAATCTCATCAGGATTGATCATGTTGCTCTTGCTCATTGAGTAATTTTAATTTGGAAATTGGCCTCCTTCCTTGCTTTATTTTGTGTCCTCCTTGTCATTGGTTCTTAACTTTCATTTCACATAATTTTAGAAGTATCTCTCCTTGGCTTAGGTTTCTTTCATTTTTTATTTGACATAGATATGTTTTCATGTCATCAAATCTCTAAATAATTATATAGTGAAGATAGATAATTTATTCCATTTTTGTATGATAAATTATGCACACCAATTCACATGTATAAATATGATTTCATTACAGCTAAAAAAAATAGTGAAGTCTTTGTACTTAAAGAAGCAATTTTCAATATGTGAATAGAGCTCAAGCTCATCTAAATGTTTGTCTTGTATTGCAATTACTACTAGCATATATCCAATAGCATATATCTATGTGTCCCTTTGAATGTCTTCTATTAATTTTATTCTTATCTTTAGTATGCTTTGAAAACAATGAATGAGATTATAAAATAATGTTAGTGTTAAACTTATTTCTTCTTAACTACTTTGTCCTACTATAGAGAACTTGTGTCTCTTATCATGAAATTTGAAAATTTAGATAAATCAATTTATGTCCTCAGATTTAATTAAATTCTATGTCATACTTGATAAATACATGTATTCACAATCGATATACCTTAGCTCTATAGATATACTCTTTTTGGGAAACAACCACACCTATGAGTAAACTTCCCCTCGCCCCAAAAGATAAATCTCTACCCATAAAAGTAGAAGAATATTACTTATTGATGAATTAGTTAATTAATGATAAGCTTGATATTTATGAGCTCCATTGAGCACCCTTATCTAACAATAATCCTAATATTTAGAATCTAGTATAATTTTTACAAATTAAACTACATGGTTTTCATCATTTACCCATTTTTACACTCATTCTTGAGTTGAATATAACCTAAATTAGTGGGGTTTCCTTCTATTTTTCCACCTTTATATGTAATAGAAGACACTCTAAACAACCCATAACCTCCTATTAACACCCAATTTGAGAAATCAAAGTTATATATATCTATGTGTCTTATTTTTCATTCTTGAGTCCTTTACCTCTAGAATTTTGGTTCCTCACCTCATGTTCATAGTCTCTATTTACTAATCTTTTTATTTAATTTTTCCAATAATGATTCAAAGAAGCCTCATTGTTGATATCGTGGCCTTTTGTGAGCTCTCAATTCTTGATGTTTTATCCAACTCTTAGTTTATGTTGAAGGTGATTTATTTAAATAAATCTTAATTCTTTACCTTAATCCATGTGGTTTTATTTTATTTGTTCCTGGACTTGCTTTCAATATTTGCACGACTTAAGTATTTATGTTTTCTTTATTCAATGATTGGGCATGGGTGTTTTTGTTTCATGCATCAACCGCATGTGTAGTTGCATATATGTATATTATGTTTCTTGGTTAAATAGTAAAAGGTAAGAGTAGCTATCTTGAATTTTGTTGTTTTTCCCTTAGTATCAAGATCATGTTTCAATTAATGTATATCATCAAATTTGGCTATAGTTTAATTATCAAGTGATATCTAGCTAAAAATAAGTTTATGGCCTTCTTTCAGGGGATTCACTTAATAAACCAATGACATAGTGCATGCATTCATTGAGTTCTAATAAAAGCCCCTAATTTCATTTCTACCCATCAGACTTATAATTATAACTTACCTCCCTATTTTCACTGAGAGGTATCCTATGTACCTATTTTCCTAGTTAAGTTCTTATATGATCCCTTTAATATTTCCACACTATCAACCAAGGGAAATTCCCACATATAGATCTAACTCAAAACTATTTATAATTTCCATCCCATTTATTAAAGGTTTAACATAAAATACCTAGATGAATTATGAAAAATATGTCATCCTCTATAAAGTTTTGATGTAGAAGCACTTATACAACTCAACATATGAGTTCCATTTCCATGTACTCAAAATGTAATAGTGCATCCTTAGATATTTTAGGTACATCTTGATGGGAAAGGTCATTGATGTCACAACTTGCATCATTTAGTCATTTAATTATCAACCGGGTGTTTCTCAGAGCTATATGTGATAAGGATGGTTGTCATAGATTTTTGGGGGGTTTTGCACTGTAAACAATGACTTCTAGTTCTGGTTTGGCTCCTTCAAAATATTTCAGGAGCTTTCAAGAGCTCTTAGGAGCTAAAATTCAACAACTAATTCCTAAGGATTAATTCTAACTTATTTCCTAATTTAAAGCTCTGTTGACTTATTTTTGACTTCGCTTGACTTGATTGAGACTGATTCATGGAAAAGACTAAAATTAACTTAATTCGTAATCTAGAATTTGAAATCTAAATTTAATTCTAATTTTCTTCAAAAGAAATCTATTTTAAGAATTGTTGGAAAATAAATGCTATTTTAAAGAACATAAATGAATTGCAAGAAAATAATTATTAACCTAGAGAACATAAATACTAATTTCCATGAATAGATTCCAAACAAGTTTCAGTTTCATCTTTCCATAAGTTTCCATCATTGCTTCTATTACACTCAACAAATAATTGCCAAACTTAATTTCTACAAACAATGTATCTAAATCTTGATTAACTCAATCAAATTTATAACAAATGTAATAAACTATTCTAACCATGATGAACTTAGCTTAAAAGCGATTAAACATAGTTGTTGAAAATGATTCAAATAGAATTAACATTCCAATTTAATATCCAATGAACAAAAATAAAATAAACTTAGAGAAATACAACACAAGGTCAATTCCTTTGGTTGAGCAGGCCCTACTCTTCCTCCTGTGAGACCTCTAACAAAGTAATTCGAGTTTACTTCTTATTTTCATTCAAATTGACCCAAACAGGGACACATAATAGAGTAGTACAGTAGTTACAAATTCTAATAAAAAATTATCTAACTCCTTTCTAAAAACCTAAAGATGTATATTTATAACTATATCCTTATTGAATTCAAAACACGGCATTGACTTCCAAGATACAAGGCGTCTAAACTAAAGACTAAAACATAACTGAAAAGAGATAGAGGGAAAACACCAGATCAATGTTGGGATGAGAACTTCCTAAACAGACTAAGAGGAGCTGATTTGAAACTTCAGTAATTCATCATCCAGCTAGAGTGATCAGTGGCGTGATTGTCTTCATGTGGTTAAAAATGTAGTTTAACTTTATCTTTGAACTAAGTCATCAATCATCAGTCTTAAATACCCTGAATAAGATCCTTAAAAATAGGATACCAATTATGACTGTAAAAGATTAAAAATGCATAATTAACTCATCATTATTACCACAAAAGCAACACATTTAATACAAAGCATTACCTCTAATATATTTACTAAATTAGCCAAACATAAAGTAAAAAAAGTAAATATATCAACATATAGCCTACTACCGATCATGTTTATTAATAATATAACCAAGTCTTTTAAACCATAAAATGACTATTTAAAAGTATTTTTGAGGCACTCATCACATCTTAATTATAGTATACATATTGATCTAAATTATAGTGGAAATATTTTAGATATACTTGATGATTCTTCTTGGAAGGGTTGCAAAAGTACTAAAAGGTGTTCAATAATTAGTTTTACCTATAATGTAGGTAGGATTTTATTAAAATTGTATGACCTTGGTGTGACAATTATCTCCATTTTTAGTTGCATTATAAGAGTTGGTAGTAACAACAAACCCTCCGTATTAACAACTGGACACACTAGACTAATTTAATGTTTACATGCTATGGATTTTTAATGTTATGGATTTTTTAATGTTATAAATTGAATGTGTCTTCAACTGAAATGTATTTTGAATTATGCATGTTCAATGTGATTTTTAAATAACTTTCAAAATGTGTACATTACTTAATTAGTTTGTTGATATATATTTTTTAATTTTTTAACATGCAATTTCCATTTCATTGTTCAAATGGATCCAAAATTTAACATAGAGGATTTTATACCTAATGCACAAGTTCTTGCAGACCCCATACATCCAGATCCACCACCACAAAAAAACCCCACACCTCCACACTCTCCACCTCCTAACCCCCCACCCCCTATAGTAGATTAGGCTCAGTTAAGAGAGAGCATTAGAGAAAACCTTAATGTGATTAAGGGAAATGTAGATCTAATAAAAATGAGCCTAGAATCCCCCCATCTCACATGGTTTGCATCTACAATGCAAATTATTTTTGATTCTATTTGATCTATTGATGCAGACCTAGATAGATTCCATCAATGGAGAGAAGAGAGGAGATAATTCTATGTAGATGGATTGTCCTATAAAGAAATTAATGACCTTAAAATTACCAAACAAGCCATGTGCCAACATTTTTTTAGCCCCCAAACAAACCAACCATTTCCACCCACCAAAAAATGAATTTCAATTTTATGGTGTAGGCACCCGCAAATAGCTACAAATTTTTGGGATAGATGTTGGATGGTGTTTGATAGTCCACCACATGGAAATTGTGAGGTTCCCCTATAATTTTGAGAAAGTTATGGGCTGAGTTTGAGTTGGTTTTAAAACCCAACTATTTTGAAAAAGGTCATTTTAGGGAGTTGGGTGTGGCATTCCCCAACATAGATTAGGAGCACGTGTCAATCCTCAGGGACGTGCTTCGATTTCTCCTATTGTTCCTCCTTCTCTTGGTGTTTCCACTGCATTTCAGCAGCAGATGATGTTATTGACATTAGGAGCATTGATTTCTCTTTCAGGACATCTCACTCATCAGACTACACATGCGGTGGCTGAAGTGGCCAATAGAGAGTATGAAGGCTCGGGCTATGGTAATACTTAGGCATCCACTTCAGGTGACCCACATGCATCTAGGATGGATTCATATATGAATTTACTATATTTTGAGGATCATCCTACATAGGTATGTTCGTATTTTGAACTTAAACTTAATTTGTTTGAAATGTGCAAAATTCATGTAAATAATAACATCAAATTATATATATATATATAATATAATATTAATTCAAGAAGTGTTCAGTGTAGATGCATGATCACACAATGCCTGAATCTCAATATGATCATGTCTATATGTCGAGTGTTGTAGAGTTGGGCTCACCTATTGGTCAGGTACTTGAACCAATATATATTAAATAATTTGTGTGGATATATCTAATTTAATTTGAATTTGTACACATGTGTGAAATGATATATTATATCTAGATGCATGGAGGTCATGCAATACTGAGTACTGACCAACCATAAGTTGTGGTGAGTGCTCCTGAGTCATCATCAACTCAGGTGTGTGCTTTCCAAAGTTTCTTAAGTTTAAATTAAATACACATCATAGATCTAATTTAATTTGAATTTACATACACATGTGTGAATGATCTATACATTGTTGTACACCTATATGCATGGATTTCATGTGGTATCCATGGTGGGTGCATACTGAGAGTGTTTAACATATTTAGGTACAATCTTCTCTTTAAATTCTTTAATAAATGCACGAACACTAAATTTTTCCACAATTAGCTCACAACGTTTTCCAGTTTTTCCATCTTTTAAAGAATACTCAACATTTTTTAAATTCTTTTACATCCACTAATTGTTGTTCAAATTCATCTAAACTACTTTCATGTATACATTTTCCTAATAATGAAAAGTTACCACATCTATCGCATTCTCTAGAAATGCATGCTTTTAAATAAAATAAGTTTCCATTAGAGGGTTCACAAAACAAATGTGCTATAAAATCTTTGATTCTTTCAGGTGGCATATTAATACCACAAATGTATTGCATAATATGGTTAGAATGCAAAGTGCATCATATATATAAAAAAATATCATAATAATAACAAAATTGCACATGAGTCTTACAACAGCAAGAGGTTCGTTGCTTATTAATTCTAAAATACCAAGGTTTACACTTTTCAAATGAACTTTGACTTATGCTAATATTCAATGGTAAGATTGAAGCATCTAAATTCTTTTTTTATATAATTCAGTTTGAGTCATATCTAAGAGATGTTTTGGATGAGGTTCACAAATTTTGGGACCCACCCTTAATTTTAAGAAATCTCTAATGTTAGGTGATACTCTTGTATTATCATGTCAAAATTTTTTGATTAAAGATTTAATTTCATTAGTTAATTTCATGTCTGATCTTGGGAGTCTATCGCTAAAAATCCAACATTGATTAATTGGATCCTTTTCAATACTCTCTCTTCTTTTAACAACTCTTATCAAAGTTTTAGGATTTACTTTTATACATTTACTAATCTTAACATTCTTTTATTTAAAGTTGCTTTATTGACTAGAATAGTTGTTATTGCATGACAAGCCGATTCTTATCTTGTGACACCCCTCTGATTTGTTATGTCTTCTTGATAGCTCAGATACTTTGTTAGACTATGTTTTATGTTGTGGTTATTCTATCACTGACAGTGGATCAATGATAGATTATATTGATGTGATTAAACATTATATGCATGATGATTATATTAATATGCTTTATGGTTGCATAGATGTTTAGTTGTGATGACATTGATATATTTGCTTATTGTAGTTTAATTGATATATTATCTCATCAGTTGATGTGACATTGTATTGGTGAAGAGAATGATATTGCATCACTCGCTAGCGAGTGCCCTATGATTTCCATGATTCTCTCTTCACGGTGTGTATGAATTACTATATGTATACATGTGCGACATTTTCTTGTTTATAGGATTGCAGGTACAGGACACTAGCTTCACCTGGTTTCACAGGTCTGAGCATGTCCACTGCTCAACAATAATATTGGGAGATAGTAACAGGCTACCTAGTCATACCTTTACCCTAGTACAATGTGTCATCAGTTTGAATTTGGTCTTAGTTTTATCATTGTTGTTTTGGGTATTTTATTATCGTGCAAATTTAATTTGGTAGATTAAATGTGTATTTAATTTAAATATTTAATTAAATGAATTATTGTTGTAAGGAATTTAGAATAAATAAATAAATTTAATTTGGTTATGTGATTGAGTAAATTTTATTATTAAAGATAAACGATAATTAAATAAATAAGAATATTTAAATTGATTGTAATTAGTAAATTGTATTATTATATTTAAATGCATGTGAATGGAAAATATCTGAGTTGTTGAGGGAAAAAATGTTTTGTTTAAGATAACTGGGAGTTAGAAATATGTGATCTAATTGTTGAAAATTCATTCTCGGAAGAGATATTAGGGAAAATAAAAGAAAGTTGTTTCACGAGAGTTTTTGTGTGGGTTGTTGAAAAATTGGTGAGGAAATTGTGGATCTCTCTCAAGATTTGTTTGAGAATTTTACTGTAGAATTCTTGGCTGTGTATTGTGTGTTTTCTAGGAAGAGAAAAATTTATTGGAGGAAGTTTTGGCTACATTGGCAATTCGAAGTTACAGAGAAGCTCGACAACAATTCTCAAGGCAACAGTTTCTTCTAGAACAGGTTCCTTTACTATTTTGTGAATTTTGTATTGGAAAGTTATTTTAATTATTGTAATACAAATTGGAAATGTTTAGGAAAGTATTTGTCAAAATTGTAGAAGTTTTTGTTCTTTCTTTTAAAAGATTTCCATGAAAGTGAAACCTCTGTAGAAAATAATTAAATATCCTTTGTGTATTTGTTCATTTGAAATAGATTGTTACAAAAAGAATTATAGTTCTCTGTAGAAAAACATTATTCTATTTAGTTTCCTATTTCTTTTAATTTTCTAGGAAAATGAAACCTCTGAACTTTCCTGTAGAAAAAATTCTTCTATTAAAAAAATTATTGCCCAATTATAACCAGTGCTTGGATTAATTCATATATATATATATATCTACATATATATTGAAATATATATGTACATATACATATATATATTTAATATATAAATATAACTTATTGGATTTTAAACAATGAAAATTTCCTAAAGAAATTTTTGATTAAACGAAATTGGAAAAAGTCAGAATTTAAATTGTATGATGATTTATAGAAAATCGCAGGGTTTTATGTTTTTAAAATATATATTAAATGTTTGTGAGGGCTGGGGAGTTACCCCCACCGCCGACCCTCCCATATGGGAGTCGACAGGGAGGGCAGCGCCCAACACTATCTTCATAGGCAGCGCTGGAGTGGCCGATGCTGCCGACCCCATAGTGGGAAGGGCTCGGCTGTATTGAGTCAGCCCTGGTGCATATGCACAGTTTCACCATTTTTTAATAGTTACTTTTTAAGTAATAAATATATATTATATTTATGTATGTGTATATATATATTATATATATAATATTTAATATACATATTATTCATAATATGTATTTATATATTATGTGTATATATATATATGTAATTATAATATTTGTTTTGGAAATTGTGTTGTAATTAATTAATTTGGAATTTGGAAAAGTATAATTAATTTTATAATTAAATAATATATTTATATGTATATATATATATATTAAATATATTTATTTAATGCGTGAGTAATTTAATAAGATATACCAACATAATTAATTTAATGGAAATAATTGATTTATTTTATTGAGGAAATTGAGTTAATTTTATGAGTACTTGTGAGGATTAGTAGATATGCAATTAGTTTTCTTGTTGTTAATTATATGTTGGAATTATATTTAAATAGCGCATTTTAACTATGCGGAATTGATTTCAATGGATTTAGGAAATCCGAAGAGTAGTATTTGAGTATGTTCTTGAATTGTATTTGAAAACACGTGTTTTGGTAATTGTGTACTGGGGGGAAAGTATTTGTCATTATGTGAATCTAAGTATTCCAGAGTTGTAATGGTAAAGAGGGTTGTAACTTTAGTTCACCCTTTGAGTTTCTTGGGTAGTGCACGTATTGTGTTTCAGTATTGGACATCCGTAGGGATGTGTTACCTTTTGAGGCGTATTGGTTATTGTTGTTGTTTTGTTTTTAATGCACAATCTACCCTTGGCATGTGGTTTGAGTTATGTGTTGTCGATAGGGGAGTGGCTTTCAGCGAGGGTTGGGACATAAAGTGGTCCCAAGACAACTCGTGTGGGAGTCAGTATAATCAAGTGGGAATTAAATAATCTATTAGCTTAACACATATAACAATATATTTAGCCTCGCTCATTGGCTCAAGGGCTTGTATGAGACTTGAGATGAGTCGGGAAGGCTTGGAATGGCTAGATTGTTATCTTGTCTTCTCGAAAGATAACCGATTATGCACTGGTGTGCATGTGGGGCCGGAATCGTGAGAGGTTACTAGGATAACCCTAGAAGGGGGCCGAGACCTAGGAAGATCTCCTTTGGATATCTAATGCAACCTTGGTGATGACACTCCTATGTCAATAGTCAATTTATTGTATTGTGTTGGTAATTGAATTTGGTGATTCTGGAAGCAATGTGACCCTAATTCTTATTTATTTATTTCGTGAGTATTTTTGTATATTGCCTGTGTCTAGAGGTAATAGTTTGTCTTAGTTTCCTGTTACTATTTCCTAGCATGGGGGTTGGGCCTACGGGTACCAGATGGTTGGGTGGCGTGCATCTTACATTGTTGAATTTCTCTTCCTATTCGTGATGGCGGGATCTTCTTATTCGAGGAGCTCGTGTGGTTTGCGGGAGTTGTTCTTCTCCTTCTTCATTGTAACTATGGATCCATATGTATAATTGTAATACCTCATTTGTATCGAGGTGAACCTTTGTGGTGTATTTGTAATAATATTTATGATCTATTCATTATTGGATTAAATGGTGTTGTATCTGTGGAAATATATTCATTACATTTCTATGTGTTAGATTTATCTTGCAATGGTTTAATGTGTTGTTGTAAGTTGTATCTTGAGTTTAATATTCTTATGCTATGGTTGGTTTAATTTTATAAGTAATGGTGTTCACATGTAGACGTGTTACGTAGCCTAGATGATGTATGTGGTTAGAGTAGGATACTTTAATCATCTTGTTTAACTTTTTTTAAAAAAATTAGTTATGCTTTCGCAGTATTGCATCGTGCTCTAGGTTGCAGGACAGGGTTTTACACTTGGTATCAGAGCCTAGGTTTAAACACTAGGAACTCTGGGTTAATGTTGGAACCATTAAGTTTTTGCATAGGATTTAAGTTGCATATCTTGTCTTACACCTTGGTGTGTTTGTGTAGGATCATGCCACCTAGGAGAGGTCAAGGTCATGGCTGTGGTCGAGGAGGAAGACACGGGGGTAGTTAGTAGAACTCACCTTTGCATGTTGCTCATGATTCAGACCGTGAGGAGCAGCAAGCTTCTCAAAACATTCCGGAAGGCGGTGTTCAGGATTTAGGTCCACCAGGGATCAAGGGTGCACAGTTGCATCAGTTATTGGAGGAGACTCTTTCCTATCTTGGGCCAAGGAAAGAGGGTAAGTGGCAGGTTGAGTTAGCATCTAGTGCTAGGGTTGTAGTACATTCCTTTGTACCGAATTGTAGACTGGAGATTGGTTCTTTCCACACCACTGCAAATCTTTGTGTTATACCATTAGGTTCTTATGACATAGTGCTAGGGATGGATTGACTTGATACTCATAGGACTGTGATTGATTGTCGACACAAGTCGATACTATGTACTGATGCATCTGGTAGTGATGTAGAGTTAGTAGGGGTCCAGAGGCTTATATCTTTGAGAATGATCTCAGCTATGCAGTTGAGAAGTTGTGTTCAATAGGGGTGCTAGTTATTTGCTGTTATAGTAGATGATTTGGAGATGGGGGATAGAGAGGAGAAGTTGTTCGTAGATAGCCACCCCATACCTCGACAGTATGCTGATGTTTTTCCAGATGATATTCTGAGATGCCACCTCAGCGTGACATAGACTTCAAGGTGGATCTTTTACCTGGTTCTGAACCCATTTCACGAGCACCTTATTGCATGACGACTCAAGAGCTTAAGGGGCTCCGCCTATGGCTTGAGGAGTTGTTGGAGAAGGGGTTCATTTGCCCTAGTGTATCACCTTGGGGAGAACCAGTGATCATTGTGAAGAAGAAGGATAGGTCTCTTCATCTTTGCATAGATTACCTACAGATAAATAAGGTCACCATTAGGAATCGATACCATCTACCCAGGATAGATGACTTGTTTGATCAGGTCAAAGGTGCGATAGTCTTTTCTAAGATTGACCTTAAGTCAGGATACCATCAGTTATAGATTGTAGAGGCTAATATTCATAAGACAACGTTTCACACATGATATGACCACTATGAGTTCACAATGGTACCGTTAGGGTTAACGAATGCGCCATCAATATTCATGAGTCTGATGCATGGAGTTTTTCGTATGTACCTAGATAGGTTTGTAGTGGTATTCCTCAATGAAATTTTGATTTATTCCATTATGGTTGAGGAGCATGAAGAACACTTGAGGCAGGTATTGTAGTGTTTGAGGGATAATAAGTTGTATGCCAACTTGTCTAAGTGTGAGTTCTTCAAAACTGAGGTCAAGTACCTTGGACATGTTATATCAGGAGAGGGAATTGTAGTGGATCTTGCAAAGATCTAGGCAATCATGGATTGGCCTATGCCCACGAATGTGGCAGAGATACGTAGCTTTATGGGGCTAGTAGGTTACTACAGATGGTTTGTTCAGGACTTTTCTAGGGTAGGTAACCCTATTACTTCTCTTTAGAGGAAAGGGAAGAAGTTCGATTGGTCAGAACAGAGCGAGGTTGCTTTTCAGACTTTGAAGGAGAGGTTGACTAGCGCACCAATCCTTGCAGTACCCGATCCTACAAGAGACTTTGTTATATGTGCCGATGTTTCTTTAGAGGGGCTAGGAGCAGTATTGATGCAGGATGGACGAGTCATTGCGTACGAGTCACGCAAGCTCAAAGATCATGAGTTGAACTACCCTATGCATGATCTTGAGTTAGCTACAGTAGTACATGCCTTGACTCAATGGAGACATTTTCTATTGGGCCACTATTTTGAGTTACACAGTGATCATCAGAGTCTACAGTATATTTTTACCCAGCCTAACCTTAATGCTAGGCAAAGGCGATGGATGGAGTTTCTCTATGAATACGATTTTGAGGTGAAGTACATCCAGGGGAAGGAGAATGTAGTGGCTGATGCTCTTAGTCGACGAAGGCATGAACTATCTGAGATGACTCTGACTATGGATATGAGGAGTTAGATTCTTACCGCACTTCCTAAAGATAGCTGGTACCAGGAGGTAAGGTCTAAGATTGAGTCAGGCAGGATTTTGGAGGGAAGATACTTAGGATATTCTTTGGAGACAGATGGGTTATTGAGATTCATGGGACGTATATTTGTTCCATCTTTGAAAGGGCTTCGTACCTTGATTTTGACAGAGGCACATCAGGCACCTTACTCAGCTCACCCTAGAGTGAAAAAGATGTATGTCGATCTACGACTGCTTTATTTTTGGGCAGGTATGAAGCAGGATATAGCCAATTATGTATCACAGTGTTTGGAGTGTCAGCAAGTTAAGGCTGAACACCAACATCTGGCTAGTCTTCTATAGCCTCATTTAGTTCCTGAGTGGAAATGGGACATCATTTCATTGAATTTCATTGTTGGTTTACCCAACTCTTCGCGACGACACGATGTGATTATGGTGACGGTAGATAGGTTAATGAAGGTGGCACACTTCTCACCTATTCATTCCTCCTATAACGCTTCGTCAGTTGCTAGAGTGTTCATGGAGGACATTATGAGGTTGCATGGTATTTTGAGTCAGATTATTTCTGATAGGGATCCTGTGTTTACTTCAACTCTTTGGACATCATTACAACATGCCATGGGGACACTGTTGAACTTCAGTTCAACGTATCACCCAGAGATGGATGGAAAAACTAAGAGGGTCAATCAAATTCTCAAAGATATGCTTCACATGTATGTCATGGACCAACAGACACGATGGGAGGATTATCTCTATCTTGTAGAGTTTGCTTATAACAATGGGTTTCAGAGTTCTATTGGCATGGCACCTTTTCAGGCTTTGTATGGATGGCTGTGTCAGACTCCATTGAGTTGGGACATGTTGGAGGACAAGATTCTATTGGGTCCAGATATGTTATAGGATATGGAGCAGCAGGTGGATCAGATTAGAGAGCATTTAGTAGCTGCACAGGATAGACAGAAGAAGTACGTGGATGCACATCGTGTGGATCACCAGTTCATTGTAGGTGATCGAGTTTTCTTGTGAGTGCGACTGAGGAAGAGTCTGATCCGTTATGGAAAGGGTTCAAAGCTTGCACCTCATTTTGTTGGGCTTTTTGAGATTCTAGAGAAGATCGGGCCAGATACTTACTGCCTTGCTTTATCGCCCAGTCTCTCGGGTATCCACGATGTGTTTCATGTTTCTGTACTTAGACCTTATCATCCAAACATTTCTCATATCCTTGATTGGACTACTTTATAGGTAAAGGACAATCAACTAGCTTTGGAGCCCGTGGCCGTTACCTAATACAAGAGACTCACCCTTAGGGGTCAAGATATTGAGTAGGTGAGGGTCTAGTGGGATCCTAGAGATGACACTTTTGCTACATGGGAGGATGCTACCAGGATGAGGGAGCTCTACCCTTACTTGTTTGCAGGCTTCCAGGAGTAAGCTTGATCCTAGGGGGGAGGATGTGACACCCATCTGATTTGTTATGTCTTCTTGATAGCTTAGATACTTTTTTAGACTATGTTTTATGTTGTGGTTATTCTATCATTGACAGTGGAGCGATGATAGATTATATTGATGTGATTAAACATTATATGCATGATGATTATGTTAATATGCTTTATGGTTGCATAGATGTTTAGTTGTGATGACATTGATATATTTGCTTATTGTAGTTTAATTGATATATTATCTCGTCAGTTGATGTGACATTGTATTGGTGAAGAGAACGGTATTGCATCACTCGCTTACGAGTGCCTTGTGATTTCCATGATTCTCTCTTCACGGTGTGTATGAATTACTGTATGTATACATGTGCAAAATTTGCTTGTTTACAGGATTGCAGGTACAGGACATTAGCTTCACCTGGTTTCACAGGTTTGAGTGTGTCCACTACTCAACAGTAATATTGGGAGATAGTAACGGGCTACCTAGTCATACCTTTACCCTAGTATAGTGTGTCATTAGTTTGAGTTTGGTCCTAGT
The DNA here is from genome assembly GCA_007258455.2 of Sequoia sempervirens. NCBI lineage: Eukaryota > Viridiplantae > Streptophyta > Pinopsida > Cupressales > Cupressaceae > Sequoia > Sequoia sempervirens. The sequence continues at coordinate 130,874,584 of VDFB02000017.1, forward strand.
TTTATCATTGTTGTTCTAGGTATTTTATTATTGTGCAAATTTAATTTGGTAGATTAAATGTGTATTTAATTTAAATATTTAATTAAATGAATTATTGTTCTAAGGGCTTTAGAATAAATAAATAAATAAATAAATTTAATTTGGTTATGTGATTGAGTAAATTTTATTATTAAAGATAAACGGTAATTAAATAAATAAGAATATTTAAATTGATTGTAATTAGTAAATTGTATTAATATATTTTAATGCATGTGAATGGAAAATATCTGAGTTGTTGAGGGAAAAGATATTTTGTTTAAGATAACTGGGAGTTAGAAATATGTGATCGAATTGTTGAAAATTCATTCTCGGAAGAGATATTAGGGAAAAGAAAAGAAAGTTGCTTCATGAGAGTTTTTGTGTGAGTTGATGAAAAATTGGTGAGGAAATTGTGGATCTCTCTCAGGATTTGTTTGAGAATTTTATTGTAGAATTTTGGGCTGTGTATTGTGTGTTTTCTGGGAAGAGGAAAATTTACTGGAGGAAGTTTTGGCTACATTGGCAATTCAAAGTTACAGAGAAGCTCGACAACAATTCTCGAGGCAACAATTTCTTCTGGAACAGGCAACAGTTTCTTTTGGAACAGGTTCCTTTACTATTTTGTAAATTTTGTATTGGAAAGTTATTTTAATTATTGTAATACAAATTGGAAATGTTTAGGAAATGATTTGTCAAAATTGTAGAAGTTCTTGTTCTTTCTTTTTAAATATTTCCATGAAAGTGAAACCTTTGTAGAAAATAATTAAATATCCTTTGTGTATTTGTTCATTCGAAATAGATTGTTACAAAAAGAATTATAGTTCTCTGTAGAAAATCATTATTCTATTTAGTTTCCTATTTGTTTTAATTTTCAAGGAAAATGAAACCTTTGAACTTTCCTGTAGAAAAAACTTCTTCTGTTAAAAAAATTATTGCCCAATTATAACCAATGCTTGGATTAATTCATATTTAAATATATATATATATATATCTACATATATATTGAAATATATATGTACATATACATATATATAATATATAAATATAGTATTGGATTTTACACAATGAAAATTTCCTGAAGAAATTTTTGATTAATCGAAATTGGAAAAAGTCAGAATTTAAATCGTACAACAATTTATAGAAAATTGTAGGGTTTTATGTTTAAAATATATATTAAATGTTTGTGAGGGCTGGGGAGTTACCCACACTGCCAACCCTACCATATGGGAATCAGCAAGGAGAGCAGCACCTAGCACTATCTTCACAGGCAGCACTGGAGCAGCCGATGCTGTCGACCTCATAGTGGGAAGGGCTCGGCTGTATTGAGTCAACCCTGGTGCGTATGCATAGTTTCGCCATTTTTTAATGGTTACTTTTTAAGTAATAAATATATATTATATTTATGTATGTGTATATATATATTATATATAATATATAATATACATATTATTCATAATATGTATTTATATATTATGTGTATATATATATGTATATATATATGTATATATATATGAATATATATATGTATATATATGTATATATATATATATGTAATTATAATATTTGTTTTGGAAATTGTGTTGTAATTAATTAATTTGGAATTTGGAAAAGTATAATTAATTTTATAATTAAATAATATATTTATATATATATATAATTATATATATATATATATATATATATTAAATATATTTATTTAATGCGTGAGTAATTTAATAAGATATACCAACATGATTAATTTAATGAAAATAATTGATTTATTTTATTGAGGAAATTGAGTTAATTTTATGAGTACTTGTGAAGATTAGTAGATATGCAATTAGTTTTCTTACTGTTAATTATATGTTGGAATTATATTTAAATGGTGCATTTTAACTATGCGAAATTGATTTCAATGGATTTAGGAAATTCGAAGAGTAGTATTTGAGTATGTTCTTGAATTGTATTTGAAAACATGTGTTTCGGTAATTGTGTACTGGGGAGAAAGTATTTGTCATTATGTGAATCTAAGTCTTCCAGAGTTGTAATGGTAAAGAGGGTTGTTGTAACTTTAGTTCACCCTTTGAGTTTCTTGGGTAGTGCATGTATTGGGTTTCAGTATTGGACATCCGTAGGGATGTGTTACCTTTTGAGGTGTATTGGTTATTGTTGTTGTTTTATTTTTAGTTTACGGTCTACCCTTGGAATGTGGTTTGAGTTATGTGTTGTCGATAGGGGAGTGGCTTTCAACAAGGGTCGGGACACAAAGTGGTCCCAGGACAACTCATGTGGGAGTCAGTATAATCAAGTGGGAATTAAATAATCTATTAGTTTAACACATATAACAAGATATTTAGCCTCACTCATTGGCTCAAGGGCTTGTATGAGACTTGAGATGAGTTGGGAAGGCCTGGAATGGCTAGATCATTATCTTGTCTTCTCGAAAGATAACCAATTCCGCACCGGTGTGCATGTGGGGTCAAAACCATGAGAGGTTACCAGGATAACCCTAGAAGGGGGCCGGGACCTAGGAAGATCTCCTTTGGATATCTAATGCAACCTTTGTGATGGCACTCCTCCTATGTCAACAGTCAGTTTATTGTATTGTGTTGGTAATTGAATTTGGTGATTTTGGAAGCAATGTGACCCTAATTCTTATTTATTTATTTTGTGAGTATTTTTGTATATTGCCTGTGTCTAGAGGTAATAGGTTGTCTTGGTTTCCTATTACTATATCCTAGCACAGGGGTTGGGCCTAAGGGTACCAGATGGTTGGGTGGCATGCATCTTACACTATTGAGTTTCTCTTCCTGTTTGTGATGGAGGGATCTTCTTGTTCGAGGAGCTCGTGTGGTTCACAGGAGTTTTTCTTCTCCTTCTTCATTGTAACTATGGATCCATATGTATAATTTTAATACCTCATTTGTATCCAGGTGAACCTTTGTGGTGTAATTGTAATAATATTTATGATCTATTCATTATTGGATTTAATGGTGTTGTATATGTGGAAATATGTTCATTACATTTCTATGTGTTAGATTTATCTTGCAATGGTTTAATGTGTTGTTGTAAGTTGTATCTTGAGTTTAATATTCTTATGCTATGGTTGGTTTAATTTTATAAGTAATGGTGTTCACATATAGACGTGTTACGTAGCCTAGAGGATGTATGTGGTTAGAGTAGGATACTTTACTCATCTTGTTTAACTTTTTTTAAAAAAATTAGTTGTACTTCCGCAGTATTGCATCGTCCTCTAGGTTGTGGGACGGGGTTTGACATATCTTTAGATCGAATTTTCTTACCTATAAAATTAAGAGTATTAGCAACACTAGATATGACTTTTTCTACTGAATCATCTTTCTTTTTAGGTTTTACAAAAATACCTAATTTTTTCATCACATTTCTCATTTTTGACATTCTCATCAATTGCACCATGAGTTGAAATTGGAATCCTAATTTCTTTCTATAAAAAAACATTTTATATATTCTATTTCCATAAGTTCTAATTTGTCTCCAAGAAAATTTACCACGAAGGTTATCTAACAAATCTTTTTCAATTGTAATAAAAAAACATTTTCATCTTCATCCATACAAGGGGTTTCATTTTCATTCACGCGGGGGGTTTCATTTTCATTTTCAAACGTAAAATGGATTTCATTCTAATTTTCATCAATATGAGGGATTTCATTCTCATTTGCATTCTCATAAGATATTTCATCTTTTTTTTTTTTGCATTGTTTCACCCTAAAATTATTGATACCATCAATGGTGTATCCAACTTCCTCTAAATAACTAAGATCAATATTATCAAGACTTGGGTTTGAAGACATACCTAGATGGATTGTTTGAATAAGTGAATTTTCATATCATTGGGAGGTGGATTTGAATACATACCTTAATTTATTTGCATAGGTGTTATTTCCATATCATTCAAAGTTGAAGTTGAAGGCATAGTTGGGTTTGTCTCCATAATTGCATTTTCTTCTATATTCACCATCTCCACATTTGCATCATCTACATTCATTTCATCATTCATGGTTTCCTCTTCAACATTCATGGTTTCCTCTTCAACATTCATGGAACTAGATGCTTCCAAAATTTTCATTTGACGAATCCTTTCTCTTTTATCCCTTTGTCTTTTTGCCTCCATTTCTTTATTTGCTTGAATTTCTTCGGGTGTCATTAACTTTCTACATTTTTTTCTTTGTCTTTGCTTTGATCCCATGGTTACCAAACCCTCTTTGATAAAAAAACACATGATTCAAGTAACCTATTTTTGAATTTCCATCTCCTTCAAATATTCAAGTAAAACTATGTAGTGTGAAGATCCTTTCTTCTATAAACTTTGAAGTACAAAAACATCATGAGTACATCCAAAAGTTCTCTTTTCCCAAATCTTCTTGTAAAATATTCTTGTACTTGATTCCACTTCAAAAAATTCAACTTTCACTTGTCTCTTCCAACAATTTGAATAGAATATGCCCTACACAAGACAAATTTGCTATAAAAAATGCAGAAAATGGTGCTTTCGGACCGTACTATAGAAAATGAATGTTGCAGAAAAAACATGTTTTATTAGTATTTTCCAAATCAAGAAAAAATGGCTACATAAGAAATGTGTATGGATTCTATTTTAGGAATGTGTACGCGTTATATAATGCATATGTGTTACTTTTACCCAATGGGTTACAAATAGATAACGTGTATGCATTATGTAACACGTACACGTTTCACTTAAATAACATGTACATGTTTCATTTAAATGATGCGTATGCGTTTCATTTAAATAATTTATACATGTTTTAATAATGCATACACATTAAAAATTTGAATTCCCAACCCACATGTAGCCTTGGTTTTAGGCTCAGGAAAGGCTTAGCAATCTGAGCCATAGCCTTTGACCTGCAACTAAAAAACTAAGGCAGATTGAAGAAGAATGTCCAACTTTGGCAATATGGTTGATGAAATTTTGTTCTAAATCAATCTATAAAATTAAAACCCATTAGAGAACATGATGACTAGTTTCCAAATATATAATTTTTATTAAGATTGGATTATGTTTGTTATTTTTAAATTAATTTCTAAGCAAACTAGTCCTTAAACTTGAAATATCAAGCTTTTTTTTGGTTAAGTTTCTTGTAAAAAAAACTATATGGCATCAATCTTCAGACAAATCTCTACATAATGAAAAAAAAAATTCAAAAAATTGTTTAGTTTAGGTCCAATTATGTTGTCTGTACACATTGATTTAAAAAAAAACAATTAAGGCCAATAAAAATTCAATAAAAAAAAAATTCAAAAACAAATTACAAAAAATTTCCTCATCAATCTTCTTGTTGTTAGCTCTCTTTCCCAAAAAGGAATTAGAAAAATAATTTTATTTGGGTCAAAAAGTGGTGTATGTACATGTGCATGGTATGGTAAAAAAATAGGGACTTTTAAAAAGTGGTTTTTATAGATCCCTATCAAAATTTAATTTCTATAATCTGGGTATTTGAATAATTTACATATTTAGAAACTAGATCTTCAAAATAATAAATTTCATATTATTGAATTTTTTTAAGATTCATTGTGTAAGTGCCTCAAATTTTTAGTCCAAGTGTGACAATTTATGAAAAATAGAAAAAACACTTTCACTTTTTGAGCTTTTTGTGGACCCAACTTCTGGCATCAGCCCATATGATACATCTAACTAGGCTGACCTAATTGATGTTATGCTTGAAGAAAATATATAAAGAGATACTTTTTAGTGTTTTGATAGATGATGACATGTATGCGATGCGAATTGAGTGAATATTATCAGAGCATTGTGAATTTAAGTTGTGAATGTTGAGTAGAATGTTAGAGTGATGTGAATGTAGAGGAAAGTAGAGTGATTAGATCAGAATCATATGAAGCGTGTAAATTCACTTTATTGAGCTTCATTGGAATTGTAATTCATGCATATGACAAATGTAATTGTAACATTTCAATCTAGGCAGTGAGTTAAAACTCTCTTCTATCTCTATTTCTCTTAATGGATAGTGAGTTCACTTGGACAGTGAGTCCACTTGCAATGAGCACTTCTATAAATATACTATAACTGGTTATAATATATTGTGAGCTAATCCTCATTGTTTTTTTTTCCCATTTTCGGTTTTCCACGTAAAATCTTGGTGTTCATGTGTTATGTGATGTTGTTGAATGTTTCATGCTTTATTTCATTTACTGCAATTGAATCTGCTAGGTGAATTGGATTCTTAAATGCTTGAATGGTTTAAAAGAATATTGATTCACCCCCTCCCTCCACTCTTAGTATTCTAGGTGTTCAACAGTATATTCAAGGATTTTAATTCCCAAGCCTACACGTGTTCATGTAATATATAGTTTCTACTATTTATTCAATATAAGGATAGTTCTTTTTTCTATCTTTCCATGCGATTCTTAGTTTTGAGCAGTTTAATTTTGTTGTGGATCTATGTTTCATGATAAGATCTTCCTTAATTATAGTATCCCTTCATGACTACATTATTAATGGTATTAAAGCATAAGGTTCAACATATGAAGTGATGGGAAGTGCCACCTAGTTTTTTCTTAGAGTTTGTAGCCAAGAGTTTTATGCCTTCCACAAAGTGTGATTGTTATTAGAATGTGTTGTAGAAACTTTCCAACATATAGGCTATTAGAAAAAAAGTTATGGTGGATTTTTATCTTAGAAAGTGTTTGAGGAGGAATGGTGAACACATAATTGTTAGCAAAGGTGGAAGTAATTGAACACCTAGAGATGTAAAATTAGATAATATAATGTGTGATATCCAAGAGGGTGGTGGCAATAAATAACACTTGAAAAAGAGACACATGGTATAAGTAGATTCAAGTGATGATGATATGTAAACTATGTATAAGATGAGGCTAATGAAGACTCAATAAAGGAATAATGTTGAAATCCATATCTTAGATTGGTGGCAAGCTACACACAAATTTCTACCTATTTTAGGGGTCTCTTTCTAGAATATTTGATCAACTAGATTATATAGTTATAAAACTACTATAAGTATGAGTTCATACAAGACCTTAATTGGTTGAGATTCACATGCACCAAGCTAAATGAAAATGCACCATTGAGATGAGAATATATTTGGAAGGGTAGGTAGTGACAAGGGAAGGAGATGATTCACATTTGGAGGAAGATGGTTGCCAAGATAAAGGGAATTTATTTCCCATGGGTTATGAGATGATTTTTATCAAGAAGCTCTAGAACCTAGAAATATAGATATGATCATGTAGAATTATACTAGATATTTATATTATTTGACCATTCACATATGGAATTTTGAATAAGATGTATAGTAATTCATGTGATATGTTCATAAATGAGTTGAATGTATCCATTCAAGATGAGCTCAACATTTCAACACCCAAGTATATGTAAGAATCCTATTGGTAAATGTTAAAGGTATAAGTGTAGTTGTTATGGAGATAATAGAGAAAAGTATAAGGAAAGAGTAAGTTAATATGAAGATGTGGACTCACAATGTATGGTCAAAAATAGGAATAGATGCAAGTGTATAAAGAAGAGGTGAGCACATCAGAAACATGAAGAAACACACCCTAGAAGAAATATCTGTACCTTTAAGGGAAAGGACAAGGGGGGATACTTTTATATGAAACATAACATAGATGTTGAAAAAGGAGGTGTAAGAATTAGTATAGAATATTCTAAACCATGCAAGATTTGGCTATGGAGATACCCATCCAAGATTTAGGAGATTCAAGGAAAGTACATGAGAGAGAAAACATGAAAGAATAATTCTATTTTATCAATGGATGTAAATATACAATGTGAGTCCATGAATATGAAATTATTCAAATTATAATGAGAACCCCTTGATTATGTAGTCCAAGGTGAGATATAGGATATCACAAGATTATGAAATGTGTCTTGATCTTATGAATTGATACACAAAGTGATAATTCCCTAATAAAACTAAGTAAACTAGTGTGAACAAGACGTAAGAGGTAAACCAATTAGGTAATATACCCCATTCACACTAACACTCCCCTTAAGTACAACTTAGGGAGAATGTGAAAAAATGTAAAGATGCAATGCTGAAAATATGGGCCTAGCTACAATGCCATGTTAGGTACCATTGTACAAATGAATCTCTCAAAAATAGAGAAAATAAGAAACACCAATAGAAAAAACCCCTCCAAAAAATATAAAATACAAGATGCTCTCCAAAAGTATGAAAATTTAAAAAACCCACGTGAGGAAAATTCCCCTCATTAGAGAGAATAGGAGAGGCCCCATGTAGCCCCCCCTTGATGTAGAACCTCATATGGTGATAGTAGATGCTCAACAATGAATATTGAAGATGATCCAAAACTGTTGAACAACATTTCTCCCCTTAGGAAGAAACAAAACCAAGAATGCAAAGGATTTCTTCCAATTATTGAAAGGAGTATGAGGGAAGAAAGACCAAGATATGTGAATTCATTGAGCTCTATTCAAGTTTTTCCATGCCATTACTAAAAGTTTCCAAAAACATGTTAGGTTATCTAGGCCAAATTTATCAATGTAACAATCTAGAACCTTATGGAAATGGATGTAGGATATAATCCATAAATGAATATGAAAATTTCTCCAAATGCTACTCAAAGATTTCCAAGCCAATTCCAAACTATCACAAATCCCTCACAATATTTGAAGATGATGCAACTCCATAGGAGCCAACATCAAAGAGAAGATGAATATACTCAATAGTGTCCTCCAAGTTTGCAAGATAGGACTCTTAAATCAAACCTACAATATCTATAAAGTACTCATCCCAAGTAGCTATATTTAGAAGATGATAAATGTCTTGCTTCATTAAATCAATTGAATCCATGGTTATAGCAATGCTAGAATTTGAAGAAGTAGAAATAAATGGAGATGATATATTAATGCATCTCATTTGACTAAATAAATCATCCTTGAGTTATGTGTCCACAAAAGAATCCTAATTGTGAATATATGATATAATTGCTAATGTTGGCTTACTAGATTCTTTAACCTTAATATGTTGACTCATAGATAAAGAAAATGAACCCTATAAAACTAGATTGATAGTCATAGAAGTTGAAGTCTCAATGGAAGAATTTGTTGAAAGAGGAGCATATGTATAAATATATATGTCATGAAAAATTAAAGCTCTTCATATTCAACAAGCATTGTAGCTATTTTATAATCATATGGTTGAATTTTTTTTTATAATAATCTATAGTAAGATCATCTAGCAAAAAAGGTTCATTTCATTCTTCATACATCTCCCAAAGTGTGGTACAAAGGTCATGAGGGCACTGTTGACGTGTCCAATGGCATAACAACGTGTAAACAGAATATTGCTACTCTGTTTCTCCTGAAAGAGAAAGATAATCACATGGATATCTTAGCTCCCAAGGTCTTTGTAGTTGGTTCTCAACTATGCTGATGTTGCTCAGTCGTCAATGTAACAGTAATGTTCAAGGGGCCTGCTGGTGTTGAGCTTCTGGATTGTTCTGAGATCAAACATAAACTTTAAACCTACTCTAACTAGGGTTTTTAAAGAAATAGAAAAAAGATAAATCAGAGCTTTGGAACAGAAAAGAATGTTAATTCCTCCAACTTAACTAGACTCATTACCTTTCAAGGAATTCCTAACTAAAACTGCAGAACAAAATTAACTTGTGACTAACACATAGTTTCATTCATTCACAATGTTGATTTCAATAACAGATTGCAAGTTACCATTTAAACAAAACACAAAATAAAACTTCATTCCTTGAAAGCTTCTCAAATCAAATGATTAAACCAAGATAAACAACATTCTGAAACACAATCTGAAGTAGATTTTAATCTGGTTTCTTCTACTATTAGTGAAACAGATAAGCAACATTTACAAAGCTGGCACAATCACCAATGTACAGAAAATCCATGACTCCAAATTGTTTCCATCTATACTAATAAAACTTGAAAAATACATTACAGGATTCTGCTTAATCTAACTCCTAGCTAAGAAGACAAAAGAAGCTCCCATTACAAAGAATCAGGATGCAGCTCTGTCTCCTCTATCCTTTTCTAAAATTCCTATTCTTCAAAATCTATTTCTAGACCTGTCTACTCTATTATCCCCTCTAACTCTCTCTATTCCTTCTAAAACCTATCTCTAACCCTTTACAAAGAGGCAAGAATTCCATATATATAGAGTGTATCAAAAGAATGCATTGGTCCCTAATTTTAGGGTTTACAAAATATCTCACTTGGTTGCAGGAGGGTCGGCCCTCAGATCTTTTGAATATAGTTAATGTTGCCTTGAATTACATCCTCGCTGTCCATGTTGGTGAAAGATTGTTCAAGGGATGATTTGTAGATCTTTTGCAGCTAAAGCATTAACTCCATGCCTCTGTGTCCATCCTCGATCTCCCTTGCAGAGCTGCCTTGAATGCTCTAAAGCATTGCCATTAATATTGATCTACCTCTCACCAACAAACCTCACAACTATCCCCGAGACTTGTGGTTGATTCTTTCCTTTGGCCTCCTTCCCGCTCTAGACCTTTCTGCACGTTGACCATCCCTAGAAGCAGCATAGGGCCTCTCTTTAGATATGAACATCATAACCCAAGCCAATCCATCGCCCTTCAATCTCAGAATGATTCCATGTCATTTGCATTCTATCGATCTCCTTCATAGGGGTAGTCAATAAGTCAAAGGGCCAATGGGCCACTCCGTTGGCTTCTTCTGATTAGTGACACAGAGGCCACGTAAGATTCCCAGGCGGTCAAAGGTTATTCGAATGGCATCGCATGTCGGTGAGACACTAATCATGTCTCCCCGATGTGATTATACCTCATAGTGGCCATTGGCGTAACATATGACAGTCGGTGAGACCTTTTAGTGAGCTACAAAAGTCATATTAATACCACAAAAACTACAGGCAAGACAGTCGCTACCGGCCAGAAGTCACGGCGAGCCCTAATCATCCGCTCGGATCTTCTCCGAGCTCATTCTTGTTCTCCGGGCTCGAGATCCTTTTCCTTTCGGAAAGACTCCTTCAATCAGCAAAAGGTCATGGTGAGTTCCCTCAGTTATACCGATATCCCTTTCATTGGAAAATCCATCATTGTCGACAAGAGATAAAGTGGTGGAGAAGACCTTATATCGAGCCCCTCTTCTCTCGATGACCACATTCCATCTCGGGGAGACCTTACCCTGAACTCATGCCCTGTCGCCAAGACATCTTTGGGCCGGTGAGACTTTTCATCGAGCATGTTCTATCACACCGAAGGGAGAAAACACGTTGGCAAGACCACCGCTAGTCGGCATGACCTTATAGCGAGGACGGCCATTCTCCCCGAGCTCATTCTGTATCGGTGAGACTTCATGGCGATGTTATCTCTCTTGGCGAGATCTTATGTTGAACATCAATATTTTGCTTGAAGCTCCTATCAGCAAGAGTCCACCCTATTGGTGAGACCTCATGCTGACCTCTTCTTTTCTCGTCGAGCTCACCCTATTTCGGCGAGACTTTCTGTAATCACCCAGACCTCACAGCGAAACCCAAATCCTTAGATGATGTCATTCCATTTCGGGAAGACCCTATCAGGTTGGCAAGACCCTATCGGGTCGGCAAGACATCACGATGAACACCTTTAGTCACGCTGAAGGTTTGAAACCATTAGTGAGACAATCACTTGTCGGTGGGAAATATTGGTGAACTCAAATCTTTTGCCAAAACCTCTTTTCGTGTCGGGGATACCTTACTCATTCAGCAAGAGATCATAGCGAGTGGGACCTTGCTTCCCCAATGACATCCTTTTTCAGTGGGACTTCTTCCATGTCGGCGAGACCTCTCACCGAAGGCATTACCTTTTGGTGATCTCATTTCATTTCGGGGAGACAAGCTTCCTTCGCCGAGTGCTAAATTTCTCCGAGCCCATACCCTACTTCGGCAAGAATCTGCCTTGTCGGTGAGACCTTCTAGTGAGTCCCAAACATTACACCAAAGGGAGAATCCCCTTTCGGCAAGACTTTTCTCTTTCGGCTAGACCTCATGCTGAAGGCATAACCCTTTTGCTGAAACCTTGTTGTATCGGCAGGACCTTTCCCTGATGCGAACCTTGTGTCTAAGGGTCAACGTGACCACCTTCCAAACGGAGAGACATATGAATCCTCATGGCGACTGAAAATCCTAGGCGACCAATGGATCCCAAATGAAGGGAACGCAATGCTAGTCGGCAAGACAACTGCAGGGTGTTGCCGACTTTTCTCTTTAGAGGAATTTCATGCCAAACTGGATGGGGAATACTTCCCAACTGAGCTCCCTGACATATATCACCATGTGCATGATTTAATCCTACAAAACAAAGTCTCCATTAGTCCTCAGAAGCACATAAGATATAATATCATTTATGATTAGTTCATTCAATTCTTAGCAAGAAGAAAACCCACTCTGGCGGAGGCGGAACCAAATCCGAACCAGAAATGACACCCTCCTTCAAAACTGGTGGAGACGGAACCAAGAAGAAATTAGAACTGGGACCGGAGTCAGAATGGGAACAAGATACAAACCAAATGCTAACCTCTCATACCGCCATCCTGGCTCCGCTCCCACAAAATGGCAACAATGCAAACATAAAACTCAACACCCGACCAAGTGGTCAGAACTAGAGGAAAATAAAGAAACGAATAGGTGGAGCTGGGACCAGAACCAAACCCAAACCAAAAACTTTTGCAAGTTTCAGGTTCGGATTCTGTTCTGAACCTGGCTCTGATGACACCCAAAAAAGACAGAAAAAGGACAAGAAAGAGAAGAAGAAAGGGGAGAAAATACCCCACGACAAAACAAAAGGAACAAAAGAAAAAGAACAAGACTCGCGGAACCGGGAACGGAACGGAACTCGACTCTGAAACTTTTAAAAGTTTCAGGACTCAATTCTAGTTTCGGTTCTAGGTCCGCCAGAACAAAAGACACTAAAATAAAGGAATTGTCGAAACCAGAACCAAGAACGGTGCAAGACCAGAAACTTTTAGATGTGATTCCAAGCTCGATATTGGTCTCGGTTCCGCATCCGACAGAACAAAAGGAAAAAATGCCTAAGGTAGAAAACCAAAGGCCAAGGGAAGAGAAAAGAACAAGGGGGACCCATTAAAAGTTTCAGGACTCAATTCTAGTTTCGGTTCTAGGTCCGCCAGAACAAAAGACACTAAAATAAAGGAATTGTCGAAACCAGAACCAAGAACGGTGCAAGACCAGAAACTTTTAGATGTGATTCCAAGCTCGATATTGGTCTCGGTTCCGCATCCGACAGAACAAAAGGAAAAAATGCCTAAGGTAGAAAACCAAAGGCCAAGGGAAGAGAAAAGAACAAGGGGGACCCATTTTGTTCCACAACAAACTGGGGTGGTTATGCAAGGCATAACAAATGGTGACTCAGCTGGGAAAATGGTTTAACCATTTTCAAGAAATTGAAGAATTCAGCTACCCAGAACTCCTGGTTTATGAACATCACAATTCTAGTTGCGTCAGTTTTAACAACCAAGGTTGAGCTAGAATCTCAAATGTAAATCAACACTGGCTACCCCTAAATCTATGTGTGTGCTTGATTGTGCATCACTCTTTTATAAAGTTTTCTTCATCTCTGAGATAGTAATGTGCAAGATTTGAGCTACATGAGTTGATTCCCTTTAGCTATCATGCAATGAGGTCCTGGGCATTGCTCCGCTGCCAGTCAGGCGTCCATAGCCTCAACGAAGATACCACTAGTTTTCTCACAACATTGCTCTACTACCAGCCAGGTGTCTATAGCCCCAGTAGAAATACTGGAATCACCCATTCATATTGAGTCCTCTTTTCTTTATGATAATTCTCTTTTCTCTTGGAGTTTCAGATATTTCATTCATTCTTTTCTTTCAATATGTCAGATGTCAAACATCTGTTATGGGTTGAAAACTACCATGGACCTCATAACAACACTTGGGAGATCAGATTTTTCACTCAAATCTTACAACACCATCATCCTAGGGAAAATATACCATTACAAGAGGAGATGATCTTGGATGATTTGTGATAGATTCAAAGGAGCTAATGAAGTTTATTTACTTTGTACCTTGTTTTCAAGACTTTCCACAACTCATGTTGACAATGAGCATAAAACAAAGAATTTAGGACAAAATCACCCAATCAGAAAAACTGAAAATATCTAAAACACTCCCATCCCAATAACCAAAGTACAATTCAAATAACAACCCACTATTTAAAGGTGGAAAGAACAGATGAACCCCAAAGAAAAAAACAAGACATAAACCAAACAACAAAGGAAACAAAAAGGACAGAAGGAAAGATCAAACAAGCAATAGTAGAACTATTTACACACACAAAAACAAACTATTTACAAATAGGAGACAAACAAATTATTTACATAAAGAACAACAAATGCAAAATAGAAAATTAGCAAGCTTTATGACTCAAAATAATGCTTAAGAAACTGTCCATTGACAGGTAAGGGGATAGGTTCTCCAGTTAAACTACTTAGTCTGAAAGCATTTTCTCCTAGGATCTCAACAATCTGATAGGGACCCAACCAAATCTTGTCAAATTTCTAGTGACTGCCTTTATTTTCACTAGCTTTATCCCATAACAACACAAGGTCTGATATCCTAAAAGCCTTGATTTTGGCTCTTTTGTCAAACCATCGCTTGACAACAGCCTGGTGTCTACAGAATTGTTGCAAGGCGGCATCTCTCTGCTCTTCTAATTTCAACAAGGCAGCTAATCTTACTTCTATCCTATCATCACTAGAGTATAATTTTTGCATGAACTCAAGGATAGGTATTTGGAGGTGGATAGGGAACACAGGCTCTTGCCCATACACTAGCTTGAATGGTGAGGTCTTTAAAGTAGCCTTGATCCTAGTTCTATCTGCCCATAATGCAAATCTCAACTAGGTATGCCAGCCTCTAGGATTGTTTTCTAACAGTTTCTTAATTACCCCTAAGAGATTCTTGTTGGTTGATTCTACAACTCCATTGCCTTGTGGGTAATAGTTTGAAGAAGACTTGAAAACAATTTTGTGATCGTAAGCCCAGGAAATAAGCTTAGCCAAAGAGAAGGAAGAGCCATTGTCACATACCAAAGCGAAGGGTATCCCAAACCTAGTGGTGATGCATTCGGTGAGGAACTTGATCACTACCTCTATTGTGTTGTTCTTGTAGGGTATAGCCTCTATCCATCTTGTGCAGTAATTAGTGGCAGTCAAAATGAATTTGTGTCCTGCAGAAGAGTTTGGGTTAATTACCCCAATAAAATCCAGTGCCCACTGGGCAAATGGCCTTACCTCATAGACAGGTTGCAATCACATGGTTGAATGGTGTTCTTTTGATGCATAAATCTGACATATGTGACATGTTCTTACATGTTGATGGGCATCTTTGAACACACACAACCAGTAATAACCAGATCTGAGGATCTGGTGTACCAATGAGTCTATAGAACCATGACCTATGTCGTGTTTCCCATGGAATTTAGTGATCATGTTCCTAGCCTCTTGCTGATCAAGGCATTGTAGGTATACTCGTTCGAAATTCTTCCTATATAGCAATCCTCCTTTGAGCATATAATGAGAGCTCTTCATTCTCAGCGCTCTCCTTTGAGTTGTATTCATTCCCTGCGGGCACCGATTATTGAGCATAAAGCAGATGATATCGGCATACCAAAGGTCATTGGAGAAGGACTAAGTGGTGTATTGCTAACAAACAATGTTTTCACTAGCATTCACCATAGAATTAGATAGGCCTGTACCTCTGACAAGTTTCATAGGGTGTATCTCCAGATTGAACTCCTACAAAATGGCCATCCATTTCCCTCTTCGTTCTCCCAATTCGCTCTGCATGAGTAGGGACTTTATAGCTGTATCAAGGACTACAACAATGATTTGGCTTCAGAGAATGTAGTGCCTAAACTTTTTGACAGCTCTGACCAGTGCAAAATCTTGTTTCTCAAGAGGTGGGTATTTGATCTCAACATTCTTAAATGAAGAGCTCATGAAGGCGATTGGCCTCTCCTCTCCCTCTTCTCTTCATTGAGTTAAGACAGCTGCACAAGAATGTTTGGAGGCAAAAGAGTAGATATAGAATGGCCTCAAGTAGTCAGGGATGGTAAGGACTGGTGCTTCCGAAATGGATCACTTGACTTGTGAAAACGCGGCCTTTGCCTCATCACTCCATTCTATCTTGGCATCTTTCTTCATCATTTCATTCAGTGGTTTTATGATTTCTGCAAAACCTGTGATAAATTTCCTTACAAAGTTGATCTTTCCAAAGAAAGATCTCATCTCCTTCTTGCTTCCTGGCTTGGTAATCTTGAGGATGGACTTAACTCGGTCTGGATCAATTGATATTCCTCTTTCAGAGATTACGTGTCCCAAAAGCTTCCCTTCAGAAACTCCGAACACACACTTTTTAGGATTCAGAGAGACGCCATACTAGATACATCTTTGAAGAACTTTGGCTAAGTCTACCACGTGGTTTAGTCTATCCTTAGAGAACACTATGAGGTCATCCATGTAAACAATAATCCATTTATCGACCAAGTCTTTGAATGCTATGTCCATGGCGCGCTGAAAAGTTGCTCTGACATTCATCAGACAGATTGGCATCCTTCTGTATGCAAATGTTCCCCACTTTGTAGTGAAAACTATCTTCATCTTGTCTTCACAGTTAACCATTACCTAATTGTATCCAATATAACCATCCAAGAATGATATCATCTAAGATCCATTCACAGTCTGCAAGACTTCATCCATAGAAGGAAGTGGGTAGTTATCCTTTTCTGAAGCTCTATTCAGATTTCTGAAGTCTACACATAGCCTGATCTCTCCATTTTTCTTACGAACTAGAACTAAGTTAGCCACCCATGTTGAATGGCGTACAAGGAAGATTATCCTTGCAGAAAGCAATTTCTAAACTTCCTTAAGGATCAGTGGCTCAATCAGGGCATTGACAGGGTGTTGTTTCTATCGAAATGACTTAGCTTCAGGCTTTAGAGGGATAGTATGAGTGATCATAGAAGCATCAAATGTCTTTAGATCTTCATATCCCCAAGCTATTGCAGCAATATCTTTCTTCAGTGCCATCAATATGTCTTTTCTGATTGCTTCAAGGTAGGCTTTCCCTATGTAAACACTTCTTTCAGGGCCAGAATTAGCTAGGTTAACAGTTTCATATTCACTTGCTTTATCTTCAGTTGATATCTTCTCTTGAGCCCTTGGGTCTGAGTCAAAAATTCTTTCCAAGGCCACCATTCCCTTGGGAATGCTATTTCCTTTTAAATTGAGGACCCCTTCTCTATCACGATCTTCAGGGTTCCAATCTCCTTGATCCCTATTGGACTCATCAATGATTTGTCCTTAAAAAACATCTGAGCTTGCTAGAAAAGCAAGAATATGTCGATCATCATCAAAGACTTGAAAGTTCCTGACATTATTGGGAACTGCAGGGCTAGAAATCAATTCCACTGAGAATTTCTTAATCTTAGAGCCTTGCATAGGTTCCAGGGTGCTTGCAACAATAGCTAATGAATCAGCTATCTGATTCTCCTCTCTAGGGATTAAACTAATCTTGAAAGCATTAAAATCTTCAATCAGGTTCCATACCCGATTCCTATATGCTGCCAACCTTTTATTGTGACATGTATATTGGTTGCACACTTTCCTGATAACTATTTCCAAGTCTCCCTTGACCATCAAGGCTGTGACTTTCTTCTTATGTGCGAACATCAGCCCCTGAGTTAGAGCTTCATATTTTGCTACGTTGTTAGTGCATCCAAATTGCAACCTGTAAGAAGCAAGGAAAGTTTTCCCTTTTGGGCTGGTTAACCAATCCCAACACCACAACCCATTTTGGACTTGGATCCATCAAACATGAGGGTCCACAGCTGATCATGAGTTGGGATTGATTATTTTGAAGTTGTTATGGGCACTTGGTTAAGATGAGCCATAGGTGGGGTTACTTGATCTTTTGCATCAAATGTTGATAAAAGGTGTTCAATGGGTTCCTCGGGTGTAATTTCCAATTCTTGCTCAGCTATATCATATAATTTGTGGCTATCCTTCTGACAGTCATTTGTGCCTTTGGTTAACCCCTTGGGTTTTGGTATACTTGTGAGTGTAGGGGTGTCAAACAAACCTTGGGGTTGCTCCTCATCAATATGTTGATTCAGAAACGTGTCTGGGGTAGACCTATTCAAGTTGAGAAGGAACTTCCTTTGAAGGTATCCTATCCTTGGTTAACATTATTGCTTCCTTGGCTTTGAATGAGAAGTGATTTGCAACGGTCTCGGGGTGACTTAAGCTAACTTCCTCAGCTTGGGAAACATGATTTAGAGTGTCACTGCAGGGTTGGAAAGTCAATTCAGAATGATTTTGGTAATGCACCCTACACCAATTAGGGAGTAGAAGACTTTGCAGATCAGTATCTTCTCCTAAGACCAACTGATCCTGTTGCAACTTCTTGATCAATGCCTATTGATTTTCATTAATCGTAGAATCGGGGAAATTTTGTATTGGTGGTTCTTTAGGATCAAGAACAAAAAAGGTTAAAATTTCCTCTCCTTTATAAACCCCTATCCCGGTTTCAAAATAGGCTACCTCATTGGGGAAATCATATTTAGTGATGATATGCTTGAGGCGGGGTTCACTTTCAATCCTAATCTGTGTGGGAATTCCCCTCCATGGTAACCACGTATGTGAAAAGTCGAGGGAGAGATATCCCCCTATACCTTTCATCAAATCTCTGCTCAACAACATACCATAGGTCTCAGAAATGTCTGCTACTTGAATGTCTATGTTGGTTTGAACCCTAGGGTATTACCCTACTTGCACATGTATGTTTCTCAACTCTCCCACTACATTAACCTCCGTTTTGTCAAGTTGGGTGACCTTCTTGTTTGTTTGAATAGGGTTCAATCCCAACTTCTTGCATATGGAAAATGGCATAACATTTCCAGAAGTTCCTGAATCTAACAAACAATTGTGTAGATTCTTCCCACAAATTCTTAAACTTAAAAGAAATGGTGGAGTACCTACCTTGCTTCTATACAAGGTTGTGTTCATGTTTGTAGTAGGTGCCACCTTGTTCTTTCCTTTTGATTTGTTAGCTTGTTCTAAAGCTTTCAGCACTATCTCTCATTGATCAGGGCACCACTTTAGGATGTCAAAATATGACAAAGAGGTTTTCTATTTCTGCTTCTCAGAAACAATATCAAATTCTGCATTACAACTTGCATTATTTTTGACAAGAACAGATGAATTACCTTTGTTATGAAATTCAGGTGGACATTTTGGTGGAGGGTTATTATCAACACTTTGATTTGGAGGCACCATGTGATTAGGCAGTGGTGATGTAGTGAATGGACCCTTATTCTGATTTCTCAGGAAGTGTCCTCCCTTTGTCTGAAAAGCCTGGGCGTCATACATATCTTCCTCTAGTTCATTCTCATTTTGCCTTGGGAATGAAGGTTCTTCCTCAAAGAGGTCATAAGTCATTGCTGTATCCACTGAGTCACCTCCTTTGTTTGAATTCCCTTAGAACGTTTGGGCATTTTCCTGTGCCATCTTGACCATCTTTTCCATTTCAGGGCAGTTTACCTTAGAATGGGTTGCAGTATCATGCAGTCTGCACCAGTTAGTCATAAAATTGAGGTCAGCCACATTTGCAGTATGTGACCTCTCCTCATTAGCTTGATGATTATGCTAAAATCCACCGTTGTTTGGCCCTATATTCCATTGTTGGTTTTTATTTGGCCTCTAGGTATATCCCCTATTTTGATTTTGGTAACCATGGTTAAGGGAGTTTTGGCCTTGATAACCCCTTTGGTTGTGATTGTAGTTGTTTTGATAATTACCCTGATTGTTGTTGTTTTGATTAGGGTAGTTACCTTGGTTTTGGGAGGGGTTCAATCAAAGCTGAGCCATGTCATTTGTAACTTGAGACAGTGTTTTCTTCAAGGTCTCTACCTCATTTGTAAGTTGAACTATCTTTTCACTTTCCACACTCTTAGCAACAAGTGGCTGACCACCATGATTTGGTGTTCCAATTTGGTTATGATGACCATGAGAACTTTGAGGAGCCTATGGTTGTTGGAAGAAGTCAAGAGTTCCATTAGCAAAGAATGGAATAGGTGGTTGAGTTTGCAATTCAGACATAGGCCCATAATGGGAAGGAGACATCCCTAGGATAGTATTGAATAAAGGGGGCGGGCTAGGTATCTGATACCCCATTGAGGGAAAACCTCCTCCCAGACTTCCTTGTTGAGAACTAATTTGTTGTTGCAGCTTGATAGCCAAATGATAAACTTTGGATAGAGAATCAATATTAGCTGGTTGATAAGTCCTTTGCAGGAACAAGCCAAGCAAGGGGTCTATAACTCTGAAGTAAGCTTGAATGACACTATTCTCAATGAATAGATAGGGGTCTTGCAATCTCCTATACATTCGTTGGAACCTAGTATTAAAAAAAGGAAAAGGTTCACCTGGCTCCTTCTTGATAGTAGCAAATTGATGGAACAAAATGGCAGGATCCACTGTAATGTCCCCTGTGCGCGGCTGGGTGTGTCCCAGCGGCCACGTGTCCGGCGGGCTTGCATAAGACCCCAGATTCTCCGGTGGTGGCTTCGGTGGTGAAAGATTCCTCCCTAGTTGTCGCCCTTAACACCCTGGGTAGCCGCCCTTACTAACAGCCGGTCTTTTGGTGTAGTGGTTGGGCCTTAGTGGTATCGAGAGAGCCAGGTCCGAGAGTCGGAGAGCGGGGATGTGTCGTTGGGTGGTCCCCGCCACGTCCGGCGGGCTTGCGTAAGACCCCAGATTCTCCGGTGGTGGCTTCGGTGGTGAAAGATTCCTCCCTAGTTGTCGCCCTTAACACCCTGGGTAGCCGCCCTTACTAACAGGCCGGTCTTTTGGTGTAGTGGTTGGGCCTTAGGGTATCAGAGAAATGTAAGTGTTGCTCACTGCAGGTTGGGCAACATGACCATTGTGCGGGTTGGAAGCACTGTGCTCCCCGGTATGCCCTGTGTTGGGTTGTGGAATATTGGGACCCAATCTCCCCAACAGGAGAGAAAACATATCCATCATGGCATCCATCTTCTTATCGAGTCCTTGCCCCAAATTGGCTGAATTGTCTATACCCTTCCCATTGTCACCTCTGTTGCCAGAACTTCTTTCGTTATCCCCCATTTCTGTTTCTTGCGAAGGCTCCCAATTAGCCCTCAAAACCTCGGAAGCTGTGTGACCTTCTGGGGCTTGATGCAACTGAGTCTGAACTGTACCTCTCTTGTATACTCTTGCCAAATACCTCTGTTCTCTGTCACTCATAGAAGGCTGATTTCACAGGATGGCAGGATGATGGCTCTGATACCACTGAAATATTCCGAGCCAAATTTTTTCTTTTTCAAATTGCAGATTACAACATTACCAAGCAATGCACCCGTTAAGGTTAGATGAGAAACCCAAAACGTGCAAGGAAGTAACTCTAACCAGAATGGCACCGATGATGGTGAGCATTGGTCAGAGGATCTAAAATAAATTGCTTATGCTCGAAAGGGAACTCAACGCCAAGTATGTGCTACCCAATCCAAAGCGGAGTGAGGGGCGACCATATGACGGAGTGAATACAGAATAATGCTTGAAAGAAACAATGCTGGAAGAGGAAACTTCTCGACACCCAGAATGTGCTTGCTTATCCAGAATGGACAGTAGCGACCATAGGGCGGAGTTATCACTATTCTACTCTAAACTGAAGAGGAAAGATGATTACAAGAATGACAAAGCAATATCAAAACACTGGTCAGTACTACTGCCAGTTTACAAGATTATGACTGCCTGCAATGTCAAGATATTATATGCTTATCAAATGGAACATTCAGCAATGGATCTACTACAATCTTAAGTCATTCACAAGGTCATTACAAATAGAAAATGCAGATTTCTGTATGCTGTTTCTGTCAGATCTGTACTTTAACAAGAATAACCAGCAACTTACAAAACCAAGGTAATGTTCATAACTTGCTCAAGAATCAACCGATTAGCACGAAACCAAATGCAAAATGCTCTAATAGGGTTGGCGACCAAACTAAGACTCTGAAACAGATCCAAGATGTCACTAATAATTAATGCACAGTTCCCAATGCTAGCAAATGGTACGACCCTGCTGAAAGAATCGATCTTCCTTTAAAAATTGAATACTCCTCCTAAAATTCTAAGATCTGGAAGACATGGACGCCTAGGACAAACTTGTCTAATAATGCAATACCCAGAATGATATATTTTGTCTTTTTTGAGATATGAATAAAACTTCGAATCTGCTGTCTACAATAATGCAATAAGCTGAAACATGAATTTGCAAATCTAACTAAGTTTACAATAATCTGAACATACAATGAATGAACTAAAGATGCACTCACACGTAGACTGAAATTCACCACTAGATGTTGTTTCTCAAACACGAAGTGATGCCCAATGGTTAGGAGGTCTTCATCCCTCGAAGTGATCCAGATTCAATCCGGCAGCATAACGGTGTATTTTCCAAGATGACCCAAATGATGCACAAGACTCCCTTTTTATAATTTCTGCTTGACTTCACGAAACCCTAGAAACAGCTTTTAGGTCAAAACTTTCATCTTCTCAAGAAGGCGTACCTTCTCCTCAAAGCATTAATAAATGATATTTTAATTAAAAGTCCATCTTGAAAAGTGCGCCCCACATCATCTTGCTTGACTTAGGCAATAATTAAAATAATCATTTAATGAGGGCGCCACCCTCAATGGCCCCTTTTTAAAACATCTTTAAGTCATTACTTCTAAGCCCAAGGTCAACATTAAAATATAATATTTAAATGTGCCTTTAATGAAATAACTTAACTTATCCCTCCGGAGGTGCACTGAAGCCAAAACTGATCCAAACATCTGACCATTGAAACAGGAAGTCAACCGAGCTGAACATCATCTGCCAAACTGCCAAAAATAGAATTTACTAAAAATAGTAAATTCCAAAAAGTACCCAGAATGCCGGAATGATCATACCACTGCGAAGCCCTCTGAAAACCCAGAAGGAATCCGCCATTAAAACTGACATCTCCGAACAATGACCTCCTCAAAATTAGGAAACCCTAATTTTAACTTCCGACTAGCCTCCGGGTTCCCAACGAAAGGCCAACGGTCACTGAAACTGTCACGCTTAGAAAGGGGACATTACAGTCCGCCCTCCCCAAGATTGCTTGTCCTCAAGCAATTGCAAACTAGGGTGCTGCATTATCTCATCACTTTCCCACGTTGCATCCTCCATCGGCAGGTTCTTCCATTTTACCAAACATTCTCTGATAGTTCTATTCCTCAAGGAACGTTCTCTGAAGTCAAGTATCGACTCGGGAACCAGAACCAACTGTCCTTCCTCGTCCAATGGTGGCAACTGTGAAGAAGCGACCACATTGTGTCCAAGAGCCTTCTTGAGGCGAGACACGTGGAAGACGTTATGCACTCTGCTATCTGAAGGTAGCTCCAACTCATAAGCAACAGCCCCAACCTTTCTGATGACCCTAAACGGCCCATAGAAGCGAGGTTTGAGCTTCTCAGCTCCACTCTTCTTGAGAGTTGACTGTCTGTAAGGTTGTAAACGGAGATAGACCATATCCCCAACCTCAAAAGAACGCTCAATACGCTTCTGATCAGCATACAACTTCTGCTGATTTTGTGCAATCTGCAAATTCTCCTTCAAGGACCTCATTATGTCCTGACTATGCTGCAACAAATCCTTGGCTAAAGGAGCTTTGCTGTCACCAAACACCAAATCTGCAAAGCTGGGTGCTTCATACCCATAAAGTGCCAAGAAAGGAGACATTTTGATTGACATATGGAAGGTAGAGTTGTAACAGTACTCGCCTATATGCAGCCACTTAACCCAAGCTTTCTGCTGTTCTGACACATAGTTTCTCAAGTAGCCTTCTAGCCACTTGTTCACCACTTCTGTTTGCCCGTCAGTTTGGGGGTGATAACTCGTGCTTGGGGTGAGCACAGTACCACTCATTCTAAAAATTTCCTGCCAAAAGGTACTTAGGAACTTACTGTCCCTATCACTTACAATATTCTTAGGCAAACCATGAAGTCTAAACACTTCTCGAAAAAACAAATCTGCAACTTGGGCTGCAGAAAAAGTGCTGGTAATGGCAAAGAAATGAGCAAACTTGGTGAGTCTGTCAACTACCACATAAATGCAATCCTTCCCTTGGGCCTTGGGCAACCCAGTGATGAAATCCATTGAAATGCTTTCCCATTTTTGATTGGGAATTGGAAGTGGTTGCAGCAAACCGGCTGGTAAGGTGTGCTCATTTTTATTTGCTTGGCAAACAGGACATTCCTGAATGTAACGTTGAACCTCCTTCTTCAAACCTTTCCAAGAAAACCTTTCTCGGATCTGCCTATAGGTCTTAAAAAACCCTTGGTGACCAGCAACTGGAATGTCATGAAAATTCAAGAGAATCTTCTTCTTGAGCTTAGAATCGGCTACCAGAAAGATTCTACCCTTATACTGAATCAAACCCTCAACCACTTGGTACTTTTCATCATGGAAAGTACCTTCCAGAATGCTGGTTGCAAACTGATTTTTTGCATAATCAGCAAGCAACATGTCTCTCCAATCTGCAGTAAGCTCACACAATGAGCTAAGATGAGGCCTTCTGGATAGAGCATCGGCCACTACATTATTTTTTCCTTTGACGTATTCAATGTCAAAGTCGTAAGCTTGAAGCTTACTTACCCATTTCTGTTGCCTCTCATTTAAATCCTTCTGGTGCATAAAATGCTTGAGGCTATTGTGGTCTGTTTTAACCACGAACTTATTCCCCACCAAGTACTGTCGGAACTTGGCTAATGCATGCATAATGGCAAGCATTTCTTTGTCATAAATTGAATATGACCTTTCCACACCCCTTAATTTCCGGCTTTCAAACACAATAGGGTGTTTGTCTTGCATCAGGACAGCACCAACTCCTTCACCCGATGCATCACACTGCAGCTCGAATGGCTTAGAGAAATCAGGGATAGCCAAAACTGGGCACGAGCTCATGATCTTCTTAAATTTTTCAAACACAACTTGAGCCTTTTCTGACCAAACAAAGGCTCCCTTTTTGGTGAGATCAGTAAGGGGAGCCGCATTCTGAGAATACCCCTTAACAAACCTCCGATAGAAACCACAAAGGCCCAAAAAACCTTTCAACTGAGTCAAACTTTCAGGTGGTGGCCAATCAACCACGGCTTTGATCTTCTCCGGATCCACCTTTACTCCCTCAGCACTGATTATGTGGCCAAGGTATAATAACTCCACCATTCCAAATTCACATTTGGAAGCCTTTGCGAACAAACTCTCAGATTCCATGATACTAAGCACTTCCTCCAAGTGCTTGAGGTGATCTTCCCAAGTCTTGCTGTAGATCAGAATGTCGTCAAAAAATATCAGCACAAACCGCCTTAACTGATTCTGAAACACACGGTTCATGCAAGACTGAAAGGTGGCCGGTGCATTAGTCAAACCAAATGGCATGACTAAGAATTCGAAGTGGCCATAGTGACATCTGAAAGCTGTCTTTTCCACATCTGATCCCCTCATCCTTATCTGATGGTAACCGGATCTTAGATCAATCTTTGAGAAGAACTTAGCCCCATGTAGCTCATCAATGAGCTCATCTATTCTGGGAATGGGGTATCTATTCTTGATAGTGCTTTGGTTCAAAGCACGATAGTCCACGCACATGCGCATGGTACCATCCTTCTTCTTTACAAGAACCACTGCAGAAGCAAAGGGGCTCTTGCTTGGGCGTATGAAACCCATCTCCAAAAGTTCTCGGATATTCTTCTCAATCTCATCCTTTTGCCTCTTCGGATACCGGTATGGAGTTGTGATCACCGGTTTAGCTCCTTCCTTGAGCTCTATTATGTGTTCTGAACCTCGATCAGGGGGAGGTCCAGGAGGTAAATCAGCAAACACTTTACTCTTTTTGGTGAGTAAAGATTGGATATCAGGAGGATGCTCTACTTTAGTTTCAGCTGGACTTGCTGGAAGAATCATGCACTCAGCAGCCCATTCCACTTGATCATGACGTATCAACTTAGCCATCCTCTTGAATGATACAATCCGGGGACCACCATTTGACATACCTCTCAACACCACCTTCTTCCCATCGGATTGAAACTTCAACTCCATAGTTTGCAGATTTAGAGAGATCTCTCCAAGAGATCGCAGCCATTGAATGCCAAGGACAGCATCCGTATCTCCAATACTGACCACATAGAAGTCATCCTTGACTTCGTAATTGCCCAATTGCATTGACATGTTCGGAATCCTCTTGGTGCATGAGATGTGAAACCCATCCGCAACCATAACTCTGAACCCTTCAAAGTCTTCTGTTTGCAATCCTTTCTTTGCCACCACAACTTCGTCTATGAAGTTATGTGTTGCACCAGTGTCAATCAAAGCAACAATACGTTGCCCTTTGATCATTCCCCGAACTTTAAAGGACTCATTCTTTTGGAAGCTCGAAAGCTGAGCCAATGTACCACCACTTTCTTTTTCACCTTCAGACTCTTCTGGAGTATTTTCTTCATCGCTGTCCTCAAAGTCAGCTTGCTGATCAGAAAAATCAGAATTGCTTTCATCAGCTGTATAGAACTCAATTTGATGAATCTTAGCTCCCTTGGGGCACACATGATCTTGTGACCATTTTTCCCAACAACGGAAACATAAACCTTTCCTACGGAGTTCATTGATAGTTTCTGGATCCAATCTTGAGCCAGGGGGTTTTGAGGTTTAAACTCCTTATGGTGAGGCTTCTGATGAAACTTTTTCCCTCTATCTCCTTTGTGAAAAGCTGGTTTGGAATGGAACTTAGCTTTGGGAGCAGCCCACTCCATGTTTCTAGCTTTTTTCATTGCTTCTTGTAGGGACGGTGGATCAAAAGCTTTGATCCAACCCTTGATTGGCTCCATCAATCCTTCAGTGAATAGGATTACTAACCTTCTCTCTGTGATTCCAGTGACCATAACTGAAAGTCTTTGAAACTCAGCTATGTAGGCATCCACAGTGCCATATTGTCTCAACTGTGCCAACTCCCTAAAGTGCACTTCTGGGTCCTTCTTCTCGAACCTTTCAATGAATCTATTGGAGAATTCATCGTATCTAGTGATAGACCCATGACCTAAGGTGACTAGGCCATGGTACCACCATTCATGCGCCACCCCATCTAGGTGTAGCGTAGCGAATCTAATCGCTTCTTCTTCAGCCATTGGCCTAAGTGCCAAATAGTTGTCTAGTTTTTGTAACCAGGCTCGAGCAGAATTATTATCGCTTCCATCAAAATGGGCAAGCGTAACCTTGTTGAGAGCTTGATTCCAATCTCCTTGTGCTGGGGTTCTTCTTTGATCATAGTTCCTACCTTGGCCTCTATCCTTCCTCCGATACTCCATGTAATCATTGAAGGACATCTCAAGTTTTACTTCATCAGAAAGAGTGTCATACTCTGTTCGGCCTATCCTCACCCTCTCCAAGGGTGAAATATTTTCTTCAGGATCAGGCTGTGGGATTGCTGGTGTCAGAAACGTGGGTTTGAATGGTCTAGCAGAAATGTAAGTGTTGCTCACTGCAGGTTGGGCAACATGACCATTGTGCGGGTTGGAAGCACTGTGCTCCCCGGTATGCCCTGTGTTGGGTTGTGGAATATTGGGACCCAATCTCCCCAACAGGAGAGAAAACATATCCATCATGGCATCCATCTTCTTATCGAGTCCTTGCCCCAAATTGGCTGAATTGTCTATACCCTTCCCATTGTCACCTCTGTTGCCAGAACTTCTTTCGTTATCCCCCATTTCTGTTTCTTGCGAAGGCTCCCAATTAGCCCTCAAAACCTCGGAAGCTGTGTGACCTTCTGGGGCTTGATGCAACTGAGTCTGAACTGTACCTCTCTTGTATACTCTTGCCAAATACCTCTGTTCTCTGTCACTCATAGAAGGCTGATTTCACAGGATGGCAGGATGATGGCTCTGATACCACTGAAATATTCCGAGCCAAATTTTTTCTTTTTCAAATTGCAGATTACAACATTACCAAGCAATGCACCCGTTAAGGTTAGATGAGAAACCCAAAACGTGCAAGGAAGTAACTCTAACCAGAATGGCACCGATGATGGTGAGCATTGGTCAGAGGATCTAAAATAAATTGCTTATGCTGGAAAGGGAACTCAACGCCAAGTATGTGCTACCCAATCCAAAGCGGAGTGAGGGGCGACCATATGACGGAGTGAATACAAAATAATGCTTGAAAGAAACAATGCTGGAAGAGGAAACTTCTCGACACCCAGAATGTGCTTGCTTATCCAGAATGGACAGTAGCGACCATAGGGCGGAGTTATCACTATTCTACTCTAAACTGAAGAGGAAAGATGATTACAAGAATGACAAAGCAATATCAAAACACTGGTCAGTACTACTGCCAGTTTACAAGATTATGACTGCCTGCAATGTCAAGATATTATATGCTTATCAAATGGAACATTCAGCAATGGATCTACTACAATCTTAAGTCATTCACAAGGTCATTACAAATAGAAAATGCAGATTTCTGTATGCTGTTTCTGTCAGATCTGTACTTTAACAAGAATAACCAGCAACTTACAAAACCAAGGTAATGTTCATAACTTGCTCAAGAATCAACCGATTAGCACGAAACCAAATGCAAAATGCTCTAATAGGGTTGGCGACCAAACTAAGACTCTGAAACAGATCCAAGATGTCACTAATAATTAATGCACAGTTCCCAATGCTAGCAAATGGTACGACCCTGCTGAAAGAATCGATCTTCCTTTAAAAATTGAATACTCCTCCTAAAATTCTAAGATCTGGAAGACATGGACGCCTAGGACAAACTTGTCTAATAATGCAATACCCAGAATGATATATTTTGTCTTTTTTGAGATATGAATAAAACTTCGAATCTGCTGTCTACAATAATGCAATAAGCTGAAACATGAATTTGCAAATCTAACTAAGTTTACAATAATCTGAACATACAATGAATGAACTAAAGATGCACTCACACGTAGACTGAAATTCACCACTAGATGTTGTTTCTCAAACACGAAGTGATGCCCAATGGTTAGGAGGTCTTCATCCCTCGAAGTGATCCAGATTCAATCCGGCAGCATAACGGTGTATTTTCCAAGATGACCCAAATGATGCACAAGACTCCCTTTTTATAATTTCTGCTTGACTTCACGAAACCCTAGAAACAGCTTTTAGGTCAAAACTTTCATCTTCTCAAGAAGGCGTACCTTCTCCTCAAAGCATTAATAAATGATATTTTAATTAAAAGTCCATCTTGAAAATTGCGCCCCACATCATCTTGCTTGACTTAGGCAATAATTAAAATAATCATTTAATGAGGGCGCCACCCTCAATGGCCCCTTTTTAAAATATCTTTAAGTCATTACTTCTAAGCCCAAGGTCAACATTAAAATATAATATTTAAATGTGCCTTTAATGAAATAACTTAACTTATCCCTCCGGAGGTGCACTGAAGCCAAAACTGATCCAAACATCTGACCATTGAAACAGGAAGTCAACCGAGCTGAACATCATCTGCCAAACTGCCAAAAATAGAATTTACTAAAAATAGTAAATTCCAAAAAGTACCCAGAATGCCGGAATGATCATACCACTGCGAAGCCCTCTAAAAACCCAGAAGGAATCCGCCATTAAAACTGACATCTCCGAACAATGACCTCCTCAAAATTAGGAAACCCTAATTTTAACTTTCGACTAGCCTCCGGGTTCCCAACGAAAGGCCAACGGTCACTGAAACTGTCACGCTTAGAAAGGGGACATTACATCCACGTAGATTCTGAACTGATTAATGAAAGCATTCTCCAAGTCTGTCCAGCTCAGAATAGAACGCCGAGGAAGATTAAGGTACCAATTGTATGCCATATCCCCTAAGGAGTAAGGGAACAACCTACAAACTACATCATGGTGAGCTATCTGAGCTCTGGTACAAGCATCCTTAAAAGCTTGTATGTGCTCTTCAACACTCCTTGATTCACCATGAATGTACTTGGGGCAGAATTTCTCAAGGTTCTTAGGAATATCATGAAAACCTCCAGGAATAGTCCCCAATGGAGAGGGATTATTTTGAAAGAACGCCATTGGTGAGGGTGGTGGTTGAGCTAGCTAATAGATGGGTCAAACCAGCTATGATGACAATTGAGATGGATGTGATGGTGGATTGATAGGTATCCACTGGGGTATTGGTGAAAAGCCTGGTGGAGTGAGCAGAGCTGATAAAGGTGGTATGATGGTTGCCCCAGTCTTATGACTCTTGTGCCTTGTTGGGGTCTTAAGTTCTATCAAAGGTGGTGGATTTTTAGCTGATCGAAAAACTCTATGGGGCCTTTTTTGTGAGAAAAACCCAGTATTATCCAGCTTGCCCTTCTAGGCCTTCCTTCTAGCGCTAGATCTGTTGACATGGTGATGGCACAACAACGTGTAAATAGAATATTGCTACTCTGTTTCTCCTGAAAGAGAAAGATAATCACATAGATATCTTAGCTCCTAAGGTCTTTGTAGTTGGTTCTCAACTGTGCTGATGTTGCTCAGTGGTCAATGTAATAGTAATGTTCAAGGGGCCTGCTGGTGTTGAGCTTCTGGATTGTTTTGAGATCAAACATAAACTTTAAACCTACTCTAACTATGGTTTTCAAAGAAATAGAAAAAAGATAGATCAGAGCTTTGGAACATAAAAGAATGTTAATTCATCCAACTTAACCAGACTCGTTACCTTTCAAGGAATTCCTAACTAAAACTGCAGAACAAAATTAACTTGTGACTAACACACAACTTCAGTCATTCACAGTGCTGATTTCAATAACATATTGCAAGTTACCATTTAAACAAAACACAAAATCAAACTTCATTCCTTGAAAGCTTCTCAAATCAAATGATTAAACCATGATAAACAACATTCTGAAACACAATCTGAAGTAGATTTTAATATGGTTGCTTCTACTGTTAGTGAAACAAATAAGCAACATTTACAAAGTTGGCACAATCACCAGTGTACAAAAATTCCATGACTCCAAATTGTTTCCATCTATACTAATAAAACTTGAAAAATACATTATAGGCTTATGCTTAATCTAACTCCTAACTAAGAAGACAAAAGAAGCTCCGATTACAAAGAATCAAGATGCAACTCTATCTCCTCTATATTTTTCTAAAATTCCTATTCTTCAGAATCTATTTCTAGACCTGTCTACTCTATTATCCCCTCTAATTGTCTCTATTCTTTCTAAAACTTCTCTCTAACCCTTTACAAAGAAGCAAGAATGCCACATATATAGAGTGTATCAAATGAATGTGTTGGCCCCTGATTTTAGGGTTTACAAAATATCTCACTTGGTTGCAGGAGGGTCGGCCCTCAGATCTTTTGAATATAGTTAATGCTGCCTTGAATTACATCCTCGCTGTCCATGTTGCTGAAAGATTGTTCAGGGGATGATCTATAGATCTTTTGCAGCTACAACATTAACTTCATGCCTCTGTTTCCATCCTCAATCTCCCTTGCAGAGCTACCTTGAATGCTCTAAAGCATTGCCATTAATACTGATCTGCCTCTCGCCAAAAGACCTTAGAGCTATCCTCGAGACTTGTGGTTGCTTCTTTCCTTCGACCTCCTTCCCGCTCTAAACCTTTATGCACATTGACCATCCCTGGAAGTAGCATAGGGTCTCTCTTTAGATTTGAACATCATCACCTGAGTTGATCCATCGCCCTTCGATCTCAGAATGAGTCCATGTCATTTTCATTCTATCGATCTCCTTCATAGGGGTAGTCAATTAGTCAAAGGGCCAATGGGCCACTTTGCTGGCTTCTTCTGATTGGTGGCACATAGGCCAAGTAAGATTCCTAGGTGGTCAAAGGTTATTCGAATGGCATCACATGTCGGTGAGACACTAACGTGTCTCCCCGATGTGATTATACCACATAGTGGCCATCGGCGTAACATATGACAGTCGGCGAGACCTTTTAGCGAGCTGCAGAAGTCATATCAATACCACAAAAACTACCGGAAAGACAGTCGCTACCGGCCAAAAGTCACGGTGAGCCCTAATCATCCGCTCGGAGCTTCTCTGAGCTCATTCTTGTTCTCTAGGCTCAAGCTCCATTTCCTTTCGACAAGACTCCTTAAATCAGAAAAAGGTCATGGTGAGTTCCCCTCAGTTATACCACGATCCCTTTCATTTGAAAATCCATCACTGTTGGCAAGAGATAAAGCGGTCGGGAAGACCTTATATCGATCCCCTCTTCTCTCGGTGAGCACATTCCATCTCGGGGAGACTTCTTCATTTCGGGGAGACCTTACCCCGAACTCATGCCCTGTCGCCAAGACATCTTTGGTTTGGCGAGAACTTTCATCGAGTGTGTTCCATCACACCGAAGGGAGAAAACATGTCGGCAAGACCACCACTAGTCGGCATGACCTTATAGCAAAGCCGACCATTCTCCCCGAGCTCATTCTTTATCGGCAAGACCCTATTGGGTCAGTGAGACTTCATGGTGATGTTATCTCTCTTGGCGAGATCTTATGCCAAACATCAATCTTTAGCTTGGAGCTCCTATTGGCAAGAGTCCACCCTGTCGGTGAGACCTCATGCCGACCTCTTCTTTTCTCCTCGAGCTCACCCTATTTTGGTGAAACTTTCCGTAGTCACCCAGACCTCACAAAGAAACCCAAATCCTTAGCCGACGCCGCTCCATTTTGGTAAGACCCTATCGGGTCAGCAAGACATCACGGCAAACACCTTTAGTCATGCTGAAGGTTTGAAACCATCGGCGAGACCATCGCTTGTCGGTGGGACATCCTGGTGAACTCAAATCTTTTGTCAAAACCTCTTTTCTTGTCGGGGAGACCTTACTCATTCAGCAGGAGATCATAGCGAGCAGAACCTTGCTTCCCCGATGACATCCTTTTTCGGCGCGACTTCTTCCATGTTGGCGAGACCTCTCGCCGAAGGCATTACCTTTTGGTGATTTCATTTCATTTTGGGGAGACAAGCTTCCTTCGCTGAGTGCAAAATTTTGCCGAGCTGATACCCTATTTCAACAAGACTCCGCCTTGTCGGTGAGACCTTCCAGCGAGCCCCAAACGTTACACCAAAGGGAGAATCCCCTTTCAAAGAGACTTTTCTCTTTCAGCCAGACCTTATGCCGAATGCATAACCCTTTTGCTGAAACCTTGTTGTATCGGCAAGACCTTTCCCTAATGCGAACCTTGTGTCTAAGGGTCAGCATGACCACCTTCCAAATGGAGAGACATATGAATCCTCACGGTGACTAAAAATTCTCAGCGACCGGTGGATCCCAAATGAAGTGAACGTAGTGCTAGTCGGCAAGACAACTATGGGATCTTGCTGAATTTTCTCTTTAGAGGAATTTCATGCCAAACTGGATGGGGAATACTTCCCAACTGAGCTCCTTGACATATATCACCATGTGGATGATTTAATCCTGCAAAACAAAGTCTCCATTAGTCCTCAGAAGCACATAAGATATACTATCATTTATGATTATTTCATTCAATTCTTAGCAAGAAGAAAACCAACTCTTGCAAAGGCAGAACCAAATCCGAACCAGAAATGACACCCTCCTTCAAAACTGGCGGAGGCGAAAGCAAGAAGAAATCGGAGTTAGGACCAGAGTCGGAATGGGAACAAGATACAAACCAAATGCTAACCTCTCATACTGTCATCCCGGCTCTGCTCCTGCAAAATGGCAATGATGCAAACATAAAACTCAACACCCAACCAAGTGGTCAGAACTGGAGGAAAACGAAGAAACGAACCAGGCAGAGCCTGGACTGAAACCAAACCTGAACCAAAAACTTTTGCAAGTTTCAGGTTCTAATTCTATTTCGAACCTGGCTCTGACAACACCCGAAAAAGATAGAAAAAGGACAAGAAAGAGAAGAAGAAAGGGGAGAAAATACCCCATGACAAAACAAAAGGAACAATTTAAGCAAAAGAACAAGACATGTGGAACTAGGATTGGAATGAAACCCAAACCTAAAACTTTTGAAAGTTTCAGGACTCGATTCCACTTCCAGTTCCAGGTTCGCCAGAACAAAAGACACTAAAATAAAGGAACTGGGAATGGTGCAAGACCAGAAACTTTTGGATGCAATTCCAAGCTCGATATTGGTCCTAGTTCCGCATCTGACAAAACAAAAGGAAAAAAAACCTAGGGTAGAAAACTAAAGGCCAAGGGAAAAGAAAAGAACAAGGGGGACCCATTTTATTCCACAAAAAATTGGGGTGGTTATGCAAGGCATAACAGGCACTCCATGATAGTGGCAACTGATTCGATGTCAATATCAACACTAAAACCAATTAATTCTAGGATTTAAATTTTAAAACCCCACACAAGTTTCTTCCAATATGATGTAGGGTTAGGAAGTAGCCTATATAGATAGGGAAAAGGATGAAATCAACTTATAATGTGTTAGGATTCCATCTTTCCAATATATCTTCAATCTACTTACAATAGGATGTATTTTTATGGCCAAGAAAAACTTCTCAAATTTAGTCACACAATAGAGCAATCAAGAGACTCAATTTAACAAAAACACAAAATTACCCCCTAAATTTAGACAATCATGAGACCCCCTAGCAATATATGATCTTGGAACTTTATAGTTAGTGTGATTACTATTGCCACTTTCCATATCAAAAAAGTGGTCTTGATCTTAATACATTATAGATTCCATTTTTTTTATGTAGAAATGGAAGTATAAATTTCTAATAGAATGAGATTAATCTAATAAAAAAATATAAAGTACATAAAAAATTATGCAGTTTGAAAAAATTTGCACCAAAAAATGTTAAATTGTATGTGCCTAAATGGAGCCTTGAAAGTTCTCATAATGAGAACTACTCAAATAAACTTGTGGGAATCTATAGTTTTTGGAAAAATCAAGTAGTAAAATGAAAAAAAAAAATTACACTAGTACGGAGCTCTCAATTTTTTTCCCCAACTATAAAAAACTAATAGCCAAAAAGAACCCATATAACTAAGAAAGGAACCTTTGAAGATTAAGTACCAAATCCAAAGTATAAACTTTGAAGAGGGTTGGTTGTAGGTTGGAAGGGCTATTGATGCCAAATTGAAATAAGGGTGGGTGCAGAAAGATGGGGGGCCAAAAAGTGGCCAATTCACTTTTTCATCTTGAAATAGTGAAAATGTGAATGCATTTTACTAAAAAATGCTCAAGTTATGGGTTGGTAATGACTAAGCCTAAGCTTGGTCATTACCAAGCCAAAACGCAAGCACATTATAACAGTATGATCCAAACAATTAGGTAGGGGAGAAAGTTACATTCATGGACAATGGTAAAAGTTTCTAATTTTGATGAATTAACAACCAGTATTTAGGTTATTGGGCCTTTTGATGTGATAGTAGGGTCAAATTTGACCCAAAATACTCTAAAAGTGTAGCTACCTTCTAGATTTGACAAACATCTCACAAATTCAATCCCTTGTAGATATAGCCTCCAATGTCCAATTTGGGAAAAATAAAAGGCTAAACTGACTTTGTTGAACACCCTAAACTCAATGGTGAGGTTGTATTTGCACCAAAATTCTCTTAATTGGATCTACAATACAAATCCATAAAGAAGAACCCCCAAAATTTTGGTATTTCTATCAAGTTTTTCTTATTCTCTACATTATCATATGATGCAAGAGAAGAGCATACCTAAGTTTTCAAGAGCAACCAAGATTTGCAACCTAGATCTCTTAAAAGGAATAACAATATTAAATCCCACAAGCTCTAATACCATGTAATATTTGGTATAAAATTCTCTACCATACAATATTTTGTTATAGAGATAGCTACCCAAGATCTAGGAGCTTTAACGAAAGCACAAGAGAGACCATACAAGAGGTAATAATTTTATTCTATTAAAGAGTGAAAATGTAAAACATGAGTATATGAATACGACATGATTTGGATTACAATAAGAACCCCTTGGTTATATAGGACAAGGCGAGACATAGGAGAAAAAAATATTATGACATGTCTTAATCTTATGGCTTGAGACATAAAGTGATAATTCCCTAAGAATTCCCTAAATAAACTTAGGTAAACCAATGTGAATAGGGCCTAAGAGGTAAATTAGTTAGGTAATATACCTAGTTCACACCAATAGGAGGCATTATTCTTTTGAATATTGAAGCACACGTAATAGGGAAAAAATATGTGAAGTTAGAGGGCGATGATAAACCATGTGAGGAGGAGCCATAACATAGAGAAACACTCATTATGAGAAGGGCATTAATGAACTTGGAGAAAAAAAGAAAGTCTACATAGATGAATAATCTATTAAAGTCCTACAAGTTTGGAGGGAAATATTACAAGGTTGTCATTGATAATAATAGTGTTGATAGCTTGGTCTCTAGTGAGATGGTGAAGAAGCTAGATTTTGAAAGGCTTATGCATAGGATTCCATACAAGGTGTCTTGGATACTAAAGGGAATCAATTAGTGAGAAATGCAAGGATACCTTCAAAATTAGTGAATACTAGGGAGGTCCTATATTATATCATACCATTGGACTAGCATCACTTGTTGGAGAGACCATGCCAATATGATTGGAAGGTGTGACATAATGTTTATGTGAATTCATACACCTCATGTAAGGATGGGAAGAGGCACTAATACATTTGACTGCAAAATACGATGAAAATGTCCAACAAAATATGTAAAATTCGATGTTCGTCGGGTGCTTGTAAAATTTGATGTGTAATTTCCAATTTTTTGAAAGTTTATCCCCGACGTTCGTCAAAATTTCGACGAACCTAGGGTTCGTCGAAATGTCGGCTATTAATTTCGTCGAATTTTTGACAAACATGAAAAATTAAAAAAAATCAAATTGTGGCCGACATAAAGAAAAGTGAGTTCGCGCCTGATTTATTGCGACAGTGTTTTTCTCTACTTGAGACAATTTGTGGAGAACTAAGGACGATTTTCTTGGGAAAAATCAGAAAAAATTCAAGAAGATATTGCCAGGTTGAGGGTAGTCATTGTCTTTTTGCAGAATTCAGTTATGAAGTCAGATTTGTAGTTCGAGGTTTGAAAATCATATTTTAAAGCAACATCTCATTAGATTTAATTTTTAGAGGTTAAGGGTTTTGAGAATTTCATGTCCAGATTTTGTTGTGTGGAATCACCATAAGATCACAACGGAGGAACAGATTCTTGTGACTGTAATTATGTGATTCATAACTGTATTGGTCATGTGACATAGTTGTGCTATAACAAATACATGATGCATTCATGTGTGACCCAAGTTTAATGTGGCTATGTTGTGATAGAAATGGAGGCACTCATATAATGTAGTTAATTCAGGTTGTATAATGTAGGTGTCAATCATCATTGGGTGCATTCGGTTGTCCCAAGTTTAACAGGATAGGATGTAATTATAGCATGATCGAAGAGTGATTACCTCTTGCTGCAATAAAGAGCCTATAACTCTGGTTGATATGTAGAGTGGTTGTGTTATATCAATTATGTAGTGCATTCAAGCACAACCCATGTTTAATGGGCTATTCTAGAGAGTGATCAAGATTTTCTAAACCTTATGAATGTTACTTGACATATATTTGCATAATCTAAAATTCCTTCAGAGGCTTTTGAAGTATCAATGTATCCTATATAGGGTTTTAAATGATTTCTTTTAATTAAAAAAATAAATAAATGATGTATTTCCCTGTAATTAGATAATGTGGAGATCTCCTAAATCTGCCCTAGCACACTATCCTCTTTGGCACTGTATTCATTACTCCAGCTACTAGGTTTTTACATGTGACATCTTTAATATCTTCATGATCGTGGCTTTTAAATAGATCTCAGTCTTTGCTTTAATCCTTTTCATGGTAACCATTGAGTTCCATAATCCACCTTCAATCTCTTCTAAGAACACTGTCTTAAGCTAGACTGCATAGTATGCATATAAAGCAAGTCCTTCATACCTGCCATTGTTCCAAACCACCACTCACTGCCTTGCTTAAAATGTTGCCTCCATAAGCACAATAGCATGTTTTAAAATCATGGTTGCCAGTGATTGACCATTAAGTCACCACTTTCATCATGAAGATACAATGAGATTTTTGTCTTCAAACTCAAGGCATTATGGAAGATAACATTGTGAATTGTTTGTTGTGTATGATTCAATTTTCTTGCACATTTATCGCTTTGCTAACTTCTTTAAGACTGGGTATTGCACCCCAGCCAATCTCAAACAGCTCACTCACTATCACTTGAAGATTCCTTTCATGAGCATCCTTCTATAAAATCAAACTATGCCCTATAGTGCCTACTTACTATAGGGGACTCATTGTTTCATGGTATTGTAGTTCTTAAGATCCTTCAACCTTATTGACACTACTTCACAGTCCACAAGGTATTATTCACTATTTTCCCATCTTTGGTGAGTCTCAAAACACTGCTCAAACATGCAATCCACTACATCCATTATACAATATTAATGGCTAAGAAGAAACATTGAACCTATGATTACTATTGTTACTTCATTTGGACAGTCATTCCTTGATTGCATTTGCCTTGTCTAACACACCAAAAGTATTTGAAAAACCCTTAAAGTCAGCAAGGGGGTAAGGAAACTCACTGTTAAAATCTCCACTTTACTATGCAAGGTTTGAGCTTTATTATCTTGTCACTGCTTAGCCTGTTTTTGACTGTCACATCTCAAGTGACTGTCATTCTTCTTACCATAGATTGCATTTACAAATGTCAGTAAGCTACATAGTGTGCTTGTTATTGGCTGCAATATTTAGATTGCAAGATGTTATTACCTACAATGTCTCAATCTTTCTGGTATCGCAACCTCACTAATCCGCTATAGTTATTGTTTATGTTTCTACGGAGGCCTAGGGTTTGTACCCTAATCATGCTCTTACCAATGCTTCTGTTGTTTTTTATTAGGGCTCTCTCAATGTTGAGGGACCTAGGGATAAGATCATCATAAGAAGTGACACATTGCATCTTTAACTAAAAGGATAAATCCGTATTGACATTAGCAATGATGATTCCGACTCGTTGCTCCTTAGGAATGGGTTAGTTGCTCTTACTAGCTCGCTACCTCTATTGTTGTAGAAATTTTGTGATCAAGTTCAATATTCTGATTTTAGGAGTTTTAACAGTTGGAAATCATAGTAAAATCAAAATTTAATAAGTTTTAGAATTAGCATTGTAAAGTGTTTTTTGGGGTCATTAACTTCAGACTATCTTCTCTTTTGCAGGGGTGGTTGCATGCCAATTTTTTTTGGTGTCAAATATCATAATTATTAGACTATGTTACCTGTCTATGAATAAAAATTATTGGAGTGTGAGTTTTGATATTTTTTGAAGATCTAAATAGTCAAGCTTGGCAAAGAAAAATCATGTCAGATAATATTAGTCCAGAACAAAATGAAGAGACACTTGATAGATTGTGTGCTAGATTGAAAAGAAAGGGTGATGGGAAATGTTATTGTCCTTGCAATAATTGCAAGGGCTTAAAGATGAGACAAATTTTAATCACAACAACTGAGAAACATTGTAGGCAGCATGGTCACGTTGAGGGGCATGATTATTGTCCATTAGTTGATTATTTCATTATATGTGTTTATATTGTTTTAACATTATATATATATATAATCACTTGATCATGATCATGGTTTATTTGTGTCTATCATTATTATAAAGGTGGAGCACCCTAGGGTAGATGATATGGATTATCATGGCTCGAAGAATGCGGTTTTGCAAGTGGACGAACATGGAGCCTGAATACCAAGATGAAGTTAATGTGATC
>VDFB02000017.1:130920830-130967693 GCA_007258455.2 Sequoia sempervirens
CTTCGGAAGAGACAAGAACGGGGAGAGAGCTAGGGCTACGGGAGGAAAAGAGAGGCCGTTCTTTCTGCAACTCAACTTAACCCTAATCAAGCCGTCCTTTCTGTATTTCGCCCAATCCTTCATTTCCTTCCGCCATTGGTTTCCTTGCCGTTTCTTGGCTGGTTGTTGCTCGCCTGGTCGGTGTCTCCTTGCTCGCCTGGCGGTGGCTATCCATTGAGGCATTTCTGTTCTACCTTCTGGGCTTCCTTTGCCGCCCTTTTGGCAGGGGATTTTTGTGCGGCCAAAGACCCTCTTTGCAAGCAGTCTTGCCCTCTTCCTGTGGCTTTTTCTGGTAGGTATTTGGTGTTTCACCTAATCTATGCGGTTAAAGGCAGAAGCTAGGAAGTTGGGGTGTGAGCAGATTGAGGGGTTGAGTCAGTCTCAGTCCCCTATTAATCCTGGCGTGGATGGCGAAGCTTTAGCTATCAATGACATGCAATGTGTGGTTGGTGTGGAAGCTGACAAACCCTCGGAGATGAATAAAGAGTGATGATTGTGTGGACGAAGACAAAGTGGAAGTAATGGGTAATCAACTGAAGGAGCAGACAAGCGATATTTCAGGTAAAACTTTTGAATGTCTGCTTCCTGATGATGTGGTTGATAGCATAATGGAATATCAGCATAGATCTATTATCTTGTTCTTTTTAAGAGGAATCCCATTTGAACCTGATTTCTTCAAATGGGCTAAAATGAACTGGGAAAGTAAGGGATGGGAAATAGAAACACTGAGAGGGCTTGGGAAAGGCTACGTACCACTAATTTCATCACTCTGTAGTCAGATGTCCACCTCTTAAGCACATGTACAAGGTCATTTTTGAAAACCATTTTTTATGGTTTATTTGCCAAGTACATGGAGATAATCAAGGTAATTTTTCATTAAAAAATATCTATTTTTATAATTTTTATTTTAAAATGTTATGATTTGCTAATTTTTCTGTTTAGTTCATTAAAAATCCCATTGAATATCTATATGAGGCCATGGACAAGGCCAAAGAGGCAATCTGGCATTTGTATAGATCAAATTAAAATAAATCCCTTTTTTATGTGCATTTTTCTCATGTTTCTTTATGTTAAGTAGACCACTTTATCTATATGGTTAGTTTACTCGTGTTGTTGAAATGTGTGTGGGTGGCCAACCTCACCATGATGTGAATATTGTGGATACAACACAATGTTAAAACAAGGCAAATATATGGTTATTGTTAATTTATAACAAATCTAAATCTCTATTTTTCTTATTTCTATGATAGATTGTAATTGAGCTTTCATGTCATTGAAGAATTTATTATCAATGTTGACAAACAATAGAAGCTGATAGAGAAGAAAATTATATTAGTATGCGGAATAGAACTTGGTTCCACTGTCAGATTACCGTGAGAATGACAGAATTTGTACTTGGAACGTGTTTCTTGCACTTGAGCATTGATTTTTAGTTTGTTTTTCAAATCATTTTAATATATTTTTACTGCTATTGTTTTCTATTAATACTACATTTTTGTTAAATTTAAGGTTTACTACATTTCGAAGGGAAGAATTTTAGATCATATTTTCAGTTTTAACCTTGCAAACAGGGGACTGTAATATTGCAATCTCTAATTGCAAAACTCTCCACACATGAACTTTTTGAAACATTATTATTACCTAATTTCATAATCTGGATACTTATCTTAATTTCTGCTATTTTTTTGTAAGTTGTATGTTGGCCTATGGGTGTGGACAGCAAACTTTATCTTCTAAAAAAATTCTGCTCTTTTTTGTAAGTTGAAATATGGGATGATAAAATCAGGTTTATATATTTTAATATCTAAATCCCCTGTACTTTCCTATTCTTTTTAAATAAAATACTATACTTCAAAAAATTGTTTATGGAAAATTTTGATCTATTCTTTGCAATTTGTGGTGTAAAATTTAAAATGTAAAAGAAGAAAGTGAGATTGTATGATCCTCATTAAAAAAAACTACAGCTTTAGATTCAAGTACAGATGGAATTACTTATGAATATAAATATTGATCACTGCAAGAGCCAACATTTCTGTGTTTGTGCATGCTTATGAAGTCATCTAATTTTTGAAGATAAATATTTTAGAAATACTACTAAAATATTACTTCTATGGCCATGTAGAAATATTACTACTAAAATATTTTTGTGTTTGTGCATACTTATGAACTCAATCTATTTTCTGAAGATAAATATTATCAGTCCGTAGATATTCCTGGTATCCACTCCCTCAAAGGGCTGCATTCCTGTTAGAATCTCATAACAAATCATGGCAAAGCTGCATACATCTGCTTTACGAGTATATTGCTTTAGGATCTCCTTGTCTATTTTAAAACCTTCTTGGGGATATTGGAAGACTTCCGGCACCCTCCAGTAACAAGTTCCCCTGGTGACTTCAGGGGACTAGAAAATGTAAAGCCTTAAACTGGACTCCCCAAAATCACACAGCTTAACTCGCCCGTACCCTTGTGCTTTAAATTCTGGTACTTCTGAAGGCTCTATGAGCACATTAGATGCCTTGAGATCCATGTGCATGATTCTTTGGCTGTGAAGGTACTCCATTGCCCTTGAGATTTGAAGCATTGTGTCAACTGCAACAGGTAGTGGCAAAGGTGGTCTTCCTCTGACTCATTCTTCCAGTATTTTATCCAAGTTGGAGCTGAGGAATTCCATTACAAGATAGCAATATTTTTCTGTCAAACACACACCTATCAATTGAACAATGAAAGGGTTCTGCAGCTTTGCGTGCATAGCAATTTCCACTTGCAGTAGAGAGTTGAAATTCTTGCAAAATATGGGGATCTCCTTAACAACAACCTTCACTCCAAGCCATAAACCCTCGTACACTTCTCCAGAAGAACCCTGCCCAATAACTGCAAGTTTAGGAAACAAATCTTTGGCATCAATTTGCA
Organism: Sequoia sempervirens; assembly: GCA_007258455.2. Lineage (NCBI taxonomy): Eukaryota > Viridiplantae > Streptophyta > Pinopsida > Cupressales > Cupressaceae > Sequoia > Sequoia sempervirens. The sequence continues at coordinate 130,923,780 of VDFB02000017.1, forward strand.
ACCACAGAGACACACGGACAGAAGAGAAGCCAACATACAACTAAAACTAATATTTTACATTGAACCATTTTTTAAATATTCAGGCGAAACAAAGCATTGGTGAAAGAGCTCAGAACTCCATCCCCACAAGCAGAAGAACTTCACTTTCCAACCCAGTATTCTCAGTCATTCTTTGGACAATTCAAGTCTTGTTTCTGGAAGCAATGGTGGGCTTACTGGCGGAGCCCTGACTATAATAGTGTTAGATACTTATTCACACAATATTTTGGAAGGTTAGCATAAAATCATATGTAGTTCCATTCAAGACATCCTACTTTCCAAAAAAAATTAGCTACACAGACTACCAAAATATCAAATGACCTATTTCTAGCCCTAGTGAATACCTAGCTTCTGATTACCTTATTAGCTAACTAGACATCTTTTGAACATCAGGAGCAACAAGACCAATCTTTTTATTGTTGCGGGTGCCTAATATGAATTTTTAATCTTCTTAGAAGTCAATAGTTGTTCAACTGTGCAATTTTCTTCCAATTCTCATGTTTCTTCATTTTTATAGTTGATGCAGAAAATTCCAAATTCGTGGTTTTGGTACTACTGAATATGCCATGTTTCATGGACTGTGTATGGTCTAATTGCCTCACAGTATGGAGATGTCACAAACCAATTACAAGTGACTGGTGAAAGTTCCCAACCACTAAATCAGTTTGTGGAGGATTATTTTGGATACAAGCATGATTTCTTAGGTAGAGTCGCTGTAGTGCACGTCATATTGTCTCCGTTCTTTGCATTCTGCATCAACGCATTTAATTTCCAGCAAAAGTGAAAGCAGAGGAGTTAAACAAGCATAGAAATATGCTTCTCTCCTCTTTGGGTTAGACCGGCTGAAATTTACAATTTTAGAGAAAAGCTTATTACAAAATGGGCCACAGGCTGCCAACTGGGAGAAGTACGAAATATTCGACAGCTGTAAAACTCATTTCAATATTAAGTATATTGGCAGTAATAGAAGAGCACTATCTGGTTTCCTATCCCAACATTTTTCTCTGAATAATTATCTATTCATGTGAAATCTCCTCTTATTCAAGCAAACTTGTACTTAGATTGCATGAATAAATCCAACAAAAATAAGCTCTCATTGCAATCATGATTTCTTAGCTAAATGTGATACTTTAGTTCAATATTGAATATCAATTTTTAACCCAACTTCAATTATTAGCTATATAACAAAGTCTCTCACAATTCCCACACTTCATATACTGGTTTGCTATTGTAAATCTAATTTTTACCATGACATTGTGACCTACGATAGTTGTGGCTTTGCACTGACCAATTCTCAGGCTTCAAAAAATCATGACATGATTGGAACTTGGGGAAAATTCATAGCTTCATAATATCAATCTGATTATTTGAATCCAGTTAAACAAACAACAAGCATGCTCTTCTGTAACATAGTTTTGGCCATTTGAATAAAAATTTCATTGGAAGCAAAAATAGAAGGCAATCATAAATATAGGTTGTTCAGGTATTTTAATCAATGAAAATAAAAGAGGAGCTTGCGCTCAATGGGCTATCACATCCCCCTTGTCTCATCAAAATATTTCTCCTGACAGGTTTCCTTAATGAATTGTTTTTGCCAGTACAGCCTTCCTCACAGGCTTGGCGTGTTTGGACCTCCTGCCAATCAGAAATCTTGCTGGTGAATGTTGCATAATAATGAATGACATTGTTGGGGTTTTTGATATGTCGATTTACTGCTTGAAATTTTTAAATGAAGAATTATGATTTTCTTGTCTTTAATCTGACTTTTGTTTGGTACTATCATTGGTTTTGTGGGGAAGGCAATGCTCTCAGATTTTTGAAAAGCAACAGATGTGGGGATTAATCTAAAAGGAAAAATTATGCAATTCACATATTTCCAATTATGGAGGCTAATTTGGTATCAAATTTGCAAAAGCTACTTAAATTCCCTGTCAGCACCGTGCTTTTTCTTCTTCTAGTCAGAAAAATTGTAGGTTCCATTTCCATCTACCCATTTTTTGTTTCTTAATAAATGTGCTATGCATTTCACGACACTTTTTAATCTGCTACACTCCTTGCAATGGTGTTGGAAACTCTTAAACAAGGGTAGGATCCTTGAAATATGTTTCAGCTAATTTCTGCCTATAATCTCCAGATTGGAAGACAAAATCAAGCATAAGAACCAGAACCTATCACTAATTGACCTTCCACAACTCTTCGGCGTACCCATTGCACACCAAGGTGCCATTGCTAGTTTAGAGCAAGTTGACTAAGAAGAAATTGTTCAGTACAGACCGATTAGTGATAGTAATAATTAGAATCTAAAGAAGACAGGCTTTGACAGAAACACTTACCCTCTGTCTCAAAAATATGTATATAAATTATAGTCGTAGTTGGTAGAAACATTTTTTAGTTTACTTGAAATGACTACAGAAGCTTAATGTTGCTATTGCTGGACACGACAGAGAGACAGATTTCTTTAGAGCAACCTGACCACGCTGACCTGACTATTGACTTGCCCATTTATTTAATCATCTATATATAAAATTATAGAACTAAACAACATTAAGTTAATATTTTTTTAAGAGTAGTTGATTAACAATATTATAATATAGGGTATACTTTATTAGGGTTTTATGTTTATCATTATTACTATCGTTATGTGTCCTTTTTTTTTGTTATACTAGATCTATTTGAATAGAAATTTTCTTTTATATTTATTATAAGTACTTTTAGTTTGTATATTTGAGGGCAGCTTTTTCCTTTCTAATATATTTGAACTTCACCAATTCAATAGTTGATACTATTGTTGAAGGTTTGACAATACATGAACATGACTCCACTAATTGAGTGGCTCATGAAGTTCATCCCCCAAGGTATTTCATAATATATACATTTTGAATCACCTTTTAATGTGGTTCTTCCTATCTAGAAGTTTAATGTTATCTACAAATAACTTAAAATAAGACAATTTTTTGAAAGGATCACCCATGAAAGCATGCTAAGGGACTAGGTTAACAAGACCTAGGTCTTGCATAGGTTTCATCTTGATGAGCTATCCAAAACCTCATTAATGTATGTTTCCTATTTTACTTTCTTGAAGCTAGCTATGTGAAAGTCATCCTCAAGCATGGTCTCTAGTTCATTTGTGTATCGAGCTTCTATTTTTATTGCCTATACTCACAACTTCGTTGTCTCTAAAGAAACATTAATTGTCCTCTTGTTTGGGTGAAGTTTCCAAGTTTTCCGTTGTCATGTTAGAATAGGTCTTGCATAGGTTTCATCTTGATGCTATCCAAAACCTCATTAATGTATGTTTCCTATTTCCTATGTTTCCAAAACCTATGCGAAAGTCATCCTCAAGCACGGTCTCTAGTTCATTTGTGTATCGGGCTTCTATTTTTTATTGCCTATACTCACGACTTCGTTGTCTCTAAAGAAACATTCATTGTCCTCTTGTTTGGGTGAAGTTTCCAAGTTTTCCGTTGTCATGTTAGAACATCTTGCACAAAATAACAATCTTAGTTAGTAAAGTTATTTGTGTTAAGATAGATAAGTTCTCCTTAACTCATCTTTAACTCATCTTTTAGAGCAAGTCCATGTTAAAATTTATCTCTCTAAGGACTCAAGTAAAAAATTGACATTCAAATTCAATTAATGTGTCATACTCTACATGTCCTTTATCTTAATCCACCAAATACACTTTTTTTAGGAGCTAATGCTATGATCATAAGATCAAAGAATGTCCCTTGGATACCCATCATAGTAAGCTCACTCCTCGACTTGCTACTAAGATTTCTCTTTGTAAAAAGGAATAAGATTGGACAACATTTAGGAGTAGTAAAAGTAATAAAAACATTAACACAAGTGGTACTTCATCTAATAATCTAGTTGGCATTTAGTGGATAATCCATAAAGTAGACAAATGGTGTTGTTTCAAACCCTTTAGACAAGGTAATAGAGTTTTCTCCTTCTAATGGAGATATGTCCAAGGAGGTGAATTATCCAACATTATCTAGCACACCACTTTGTAGCTTCAATTCTCTATTCTTAGCTAGATGTTTCTATGCAATCACCATCCCCTTCTCCTTAGTAGCTTACTTTCATTCACAAAATCCATATCAACAACTAGAAAAGGAATAATATTTTCTAGGTAAAGGAAGATATAATAACCTAATTATTTAACCACACAACTTTTTCACATGGGAATTATTACATAACAACTATGTGACTCTTAATGAAATGGATAGTGAGGATACAACTATATATTTATCAAAATTGGAAAAAAATATATCCATGCACTAAAGTTTTAAGTTATAAATACACACAAAAAAATTGAAGAAAAAAAAAGTTACTGTATAAAGGTTGATGTTTCATGTAACTTCATTTTTTAGCAACTAAATTATAGTGTCAACTTATAAAAAACTATATTAAAATTATTTTTTTATTTTTTTTAAAAATACAAGCATAAAGTATACTAAAAAATAAATATTTTATTAGTTTACATCATTTCAAAATTCAAAACACATATGCCACTTTTCAGTGATTCAAATTTAAAAGTTGGATTAGTGTTGGTCATTACCTTTAAAAAGTGTGACACAACTTTGTACTTTTACCCTTGCATACACCTTTGGTTTTGTTTCTTCTTAAGGGGAGGAATATTGTTTGATGATCATGGACCATATTCTCCACCCAATTTTGAGTATCTACCATTGGACCTCTTTGGGGGAGGCTACTTAGTCCTCTTCTTCTCTCTCTATTTTGAGGGGAATTCTCTCTCTATTTGTGGGGGGATTCTTCTTTTTTAAGTGGGAATTTGATATGTACATGGGTACCTAACATGGCTTCATTTTTTGATACCCATCATCTTTTACATCCTCCTAAGCTATGCTTAAGGGGGGATGTTTGCGCAGGTTTTTATTTTCCTAGTGGGTTAATTTATTTTCCCTTGGTCCTAGGTTTTTCCTACACCTTTATTAAGCCTTCTTAGGATAATAAAGTGAGTTTATTACTAGGACATAAGTGATATGGTGTCCCCTTCCTTAAAGGGAAGAACACTTTCCACTTTTGGTGGCATCCTCCACTTTTTTTGGTTGATTCCTATTGGTTGGATTTTCCACCTACCTCTTCTCCTTAGTTCTATACAAACTCACTAACTAACTTGTATTTGCATCAATCTTCTTGCAATCTTTTGCATTGATCATTCAGCTTGGAAGCTCTTAATGCAATTCTATCATATCGACATTGCTTAATATCTTAGAGTCTTGGTTTGCATTTTTTATGTTTTTCCATTTTATGTAACTTTGATTTTCTCTTAAAAAATATATCGGTTATTCAATCTATTTTAGATTTCTAACAATGTAGAGCTAGGAAAATGTGTTAATTAGATTGTTAGCATGCTCATGATAAGGAATAATAGATATAGTAATAGATGAAGAATAATTTGAAGACATGGAAGTGTTAAGAGAATATTATTTCTCAAATTTATTAGGAGATTCATCTAACATAGTAATATCCCTCTTTAGAAAAGACATTTTTAAATGAATTAAAATTTTGGATTAAGTGACCCAACATACTTAGATGGAATTCTTTCACAAAACAAAGAATAAAAGTGAATATATCGAGAAAAGATTGAAAGAAAGAAACTAAATGGGAAAAGGAGAAGAAGAGGTGTTGAAGAACTCAAATTTGCCAAAATGTAGAAGGGAAATTTTTTGATTTCACTAAAATATATTTAATTTTAACTAAAAAATTCCCTGGTTACCTCAAATGAAATAAAAGCAATGTGTATACTGTAATGTACAAGAAAAAGTACTTAAGAACAAAAATGAAACACTATTTAGTTTAAATATCAAATGGAAACAAAGAGTAATGTGCAAATAGAATATTTAAAATTTATTTTTAATTTATTTTAACAAAAGTACAATAACATATATTAAAAGGAACCTAACACTAGATGTTAGAGGTCACTTCCTAGGGAAACAACACGTCACATGGATATCTATGTGTTGCACTATCATCCTTTCACAAATCATACCAAAAGGTTTTAGAATGTTTCGATTTAGCTCAAGCTATTTTTTAACTCGCAAACACAAAAGAATAGGGGAAAATGTTGGGGTTGTTTAGGGATTTTCCTCAATTAAACCCCCATTTTGGTCTTTGGACCTCCACAAAAGTCCAAGATAAAAATATTTATAAAAGGCAGTGTGTCTTAACTCCTTAGTGCATTAAGGAATAAAGAGAAATGACAAAGAGATAAAAATAATAATAGACTATGGTCTATGAGGAAAAGATCCATTGCAAGAAATTAAATGATAATAAAATATTTCTCATTTTTTAAAGTAACGATCTTGCCTAATAAGTTAATATTTAATATTAAGAAATAACTAGTACTCATAAAAAATAATGTTACAAGCAATATGAATCTTTTTCCAATGGATTTAGAGGATGAAAAATTGATATATTGAGATCTCCAAGCTATTGAGATGAACAAAAGAGTGCTAAAAGAGAGAAAGATAGATTCAATGGAAACATGAATAAAATTTCCCCGAGAGAGAAGAATGATGTTGACAAAGAGATAATGCCAACAAAGTCCCTTCAAAATGAGAAGGTATAAATTATTGTTTGCTTAGATGGTGGAGAGATGCATTACTTTTAAACTACAGATTACCATAGGTGTCATAGGTAAGCCACACAAATACCACATTTTGGAATTTTGAGAATACTTTGGATGCTAGTTGATTGTGCATATGCCTACACATCTTCGTACCATCTAAAATAAGTCTCCAAAAAAATTACACATGTATTTCTCGACGATAAATAAAAGATATCACACTCTTCAAATGTGGGAAAAATCTTTGGTGTGATATTATTGAAAATATGTTATTAAATAGCTACTTAAGAAAGTTCAAAGTATAACATGAAATTGTAGCAGTATATAATATTTGACATGACATTACCTTTCATACATGCTCTTATCCAATGTAGAAGTAGACTACTGAGTTTGCATTTGCATTCTTAGTCTAGAATCTCTCTCCTACACTACTTATTGAAAAATAATTTGATAATGTAAATATGTCATTCAATGGTTGATATATATAAATATTTATAGTTGTATTTATCAAGAATTACATATTTTTTTATATTTTTATCATAAAACATTTCTTTTAGTGCTTGGATAATAGGGCTAAATAAATCGTGTAATTTTCCATTTGATGGCACCTTTAGGGATCATTTTTAGTAGTAAGTAGACATAAAATCGTGAAACACAATTATGTAGATTTGTCATTATAGGCAATGTCTAAAGAGGTTATGCATATAGAGTGTACTTGAAAGCCCTTTATACACATGTTTGTCTGCACACATAGATGAATGTCAACATTAGACTTATAGGTTGGTATAGTTGGGACTCACCTAAAAGAGAAGAGACAACATGTTTCTATGATTAGAGGTTATTTTTCTTACCCATATAAGTAGTTTTTAATGTGAAAGTGTATAACATCCTTCAAAAAACTCCTAGCACCTTGATAAAAAGAAAAACCAAACTTGTTTGACTACTCAATTGCCATATTAATTGAAGATACATTGTGGTTAATTATAATATCCAATCATTTACCCTACACATTAAGGTATTATTTTCAATTTTAAGATATACAATAATTAGGAAATGACCTCTTAAAAGTTCTATTAAAATCTTGACAAATTCACTATGAAGAAGTAAAATAATCTAGACTATTTTTTTTTCAAATTCAAAACCAAATTTTAGAGGATGTCAATATGTTTTTTGTATACCATTTTTTTTTTGTAACGTAGAGACTAATTTTTCCTATTAATATAAAACTTAAATGTTGATTCAATGTCTATATTTCCTATCAGTATATAACTTTTAAACAAAGATGTTGAAATGGGACAAGTATAGAGAATAAAATATAAACTAGTATTTGATAAATTTGGGCAATTATGGCCATTATTGTTAGATACAATAGAATAATTTGTGCATCTTCAGTAATTAATGTTTTTAAGTAAGGTAATGATGTTTCAAAAATATATAGAATTAGATATTTTTCAAAATCTTAAAACTGATCAAATTCAAGAAATAGAAATGTCAAAAATAACCAAATAATAATATATATAACCACTAAAAAGTTTCTTTGATACAACAACAACCCAAAAAAAACCGTTAAATATTTATAAAAATTACAAGTTTAAACCAGTACAATTCAAGAAAAAAAAAAATTAAACCAGCACAAGTTGACGAGAAATATGTGAACCGTAGATCAGAAATATGCAACGTGTGGGTCCTACATTGAAGGGGGAAGAAAATTATATATACATATTGTAAACCAGAGACGTTGCGCCATACGAAGTTGAGCCTTTGCATACAATCATGTCTCCCATGTCGTTTTATATTGCTCTAACTTTTTCCTTGGGCATTGGTATGATGACTGGTTTCCCGTATGGTAGTGGATGTAGAGATGATGAAAGAAAGTATCTGCTCGATTTTAAAGGGGGCCTAAGCGATTCCTATGCTCGCTTAAGCTCATGGCGTGGATACAACTGTTGCGAGTGGCAGGGAATTGTTTGCGACTACCAAACAAACCATGTAATTCAAGTTGATCTCATAAACCCTTATCATAAGGGACGTGATTATAGTACTTATCAGGTCGACCAGCAGTTGATTGGGGTTATTCATCCATCTCTCTTCAACTTGCAACATCTGCGCCACTTGGATTTGAGTTGGAATGACTTCGAGGGCATTGCTATACCTCCTCAGTTGGGAAGCCTTAAGAAGCTTACTTTTCTTAGCTTGGCTTATGCTCAATTTGACGGCGAGATCCCTCTAGAGTTGGGAAATTTGTCAGCCTTACAGCATCTTGATCTGTCAGGCTATTATTCAATGTACGAGTCGGTGTCTGAACCAGAGCAGTACTCGAAAGGGAGACTGAAGAGTTCAAGGTTTGATGAATGGGTAAGAAGTCTGAGGAACTTGGAATACCTGGCGATGAAGAATGTGAATCTTGAAAAGGCATCTCATAACTGGGGCGACTCGCTTTCTAGTCTCTCCAATCTTAGCCAGATTTAGTTGTCTGCGTGTGGTCTTTCAGGAAGTATTCCTTCACTTCTGAACCTCACCCGTTTGTCCCATCTCCATCTTCGATATAACTCATTCCCATTCCCACTACCAGTTTGGTTCCAGAATGTCTCCTCCTTCGTTTCACTTGATCTCTCCTACTGTCTTCTCAGTGGTTCCATCCCTTCCGATTTCCTGCAGGACTCTTCAAGTCTGAGCAATCTTCGTCTGCCTGCAAATGATCTACATGGAGTAATTCCCCGTTCCTTTGTAAACTTTTCAAAAATTCAGACACTAAATCTATGTGGCAATTACTTAACGGGCGATATACCCCAATTTGGCTCACCAGTGGGGCCGCTGTCTAGTCTTTCAAAGCTTGATCTTTCATTTAACAATTTGAAGGGCAGAATACCGTACTATTTTGGTAGGCTTTCATCTCTCCAATATCTGTTTCTCGACTGCAACCAGCTAAATGGTGATATCCAGACCTCTTTGGGTCAGCTCTCTGTGTTAAGTCACATTAAATTAGATAATAATCAGTTGTCTGGTACAATACTGAATTCATTTTCAGAGCTTGTTGGATTGGAAATGTTGTCATTTTCTTCCAACAATTTGACAGGCGGTATTTCTTTTCCCATGTTCCAGAATTTGACACAACTTCGTGTACTCATGCTATCTAGAAATCAGCTGACCGTCAACATTCCTTCAAGTTGGGTTCCTCAGTTTTCTCATCTGGAGTACCTGGGATTGAGCTCTTGTAATATTGAAGACAATTTTCCAGCATTTTTGTCTTCTCAATATTCACTTGGACCTGTCAGATAACAGAATTAGGGGATATGTTCCTAGTTGGCTGCGGGATCTTACCAATCTTCAGATGCTTAATCTCTCAAATAACCAACTAGGAGGCTTTCTGCCCCCACTCAATTACAGTAATTTTAAATTACTGGACTTGCATAATAATAGTTTTCACGGTCCTATTTCAGCTCTTTCAATTGATGGATACACTTTGGATTTGTCACATAACATGTTTAATGGGTCTATTCCTGCTACAGTTTTCGCAGTCTTCGCTTTGTCCCTGTCAGCGAATAATCTGAGTGGATGTATTCCACATTCAATATTTAAAAATAGAAATGAATTGGTGATTTTGGATTTGTCAGACAACAGACTAAGGGATGTGATTTCTGCGGATCTGGGGAAATGTTCGTCTCTTGTGATTCTAAATTTGGCTCGAAATGATTTAGATGGTGAGATGCCAGAGGAGCTCGGAAATCTGACTCTACTGCAGACATTAAACCTTAATGGAAACAATTTGCAAGGTTCTATTCCTCCATCTATTGCAAATTGTACAGATATTCAAGTATTTGACGTAGGAAATAACAGGTTTCAAGGTAGCATCCCAGTTTGGATTGGAAAGATGAGACTTTTACAAGTTCTCAGCTTGACAAATAATAAACTTGAAGGTAGTATTACACCCCAGTTGTTTGAGCTAGAGAATCTTCATGTTTTAGATTTGTCTCATAACAATATATATCAGGAACTATCCCTTCAAATTTAGAAAAGCTACATGCTATGTTAGATCAATCACAGAGTTTTGAAATTCATAGTTTTAGGGAATCACATGGTTTTTGGACAGGCGTCAATACATACATCTATAAAGATGTATTCCTTGTGGACCAAATAACGCTCTGGATTAAAGGAAAGGTACGTCCATATACAAAAATCTGGACATCATTCAAAGCCATGGATCTATCCAATAACAAGCTTTGGGGCAGCATTCCTCAGAAAATGGGACTTCTCCGGAGTTTAGTTGCTCTCAACATTTCAACCAATAATATCAGTGGCTCAATTCCGGAATCTTTGGGACAGATGGAAAATCTACAGTCTTTGGATCTTTCAGTAAACATGGTGTCAGGGAAGATTCCCCAGAAACTTGTAAGTCTCACGTTCCTTTCTGCCTTGAATCTTTCACACAACATGCTTTCTGGGTTAATACCTCAGGGGAATCAGTTTTCAACCTTTGACGCCTCTTCATTTCTAGGGAACCCCAAACTAAGGGGGCCTCCCCTCGAAAATAGAACACAGAGCTCTGTTTTTGGTGAAAGGGGGAGCCAGGTAGAGCCCAATAGTACGGTAGTTGGAGGTGCAGACAAAATGGATCGGTGGTGGGCAGTGTCAGTGGGGTTATGTTACGGGGTGGGATTTGGTATTATGATTGCAGTGTTGTGCTTTCACATAGAATGGAGGTACAGATGCTTTGCATGGCTGGATGGTGTTGTGGCTTATCTTTGTGAGCGGTGAAAACCTCTACGTGCCTGCTATATGCACTAAGTTTGTTGCTGATCAGTTTACTGTGGTAATGATTGTAATGTGTTGAGAGTTGACTCAGATGTAATGGTGTGTTTTATGCTAGGGCATTTATATGCTTGGAAATAAAAAGTGCTGTTGTTTGTAGTGAAGTTTATACCGAATTTTGTAATTTGTCATAAGATTTGAAGTTATGTTTCATCAATGTAATTAGAAATGAAGTCTGTAAATTATATATATCTGCAGTTTCAGTGAGAACGTTAACCAAGTTAATCTTTTATTCAGTTTCATTATGATTGGACTATAAAAATTTCAATTCAAAAATCAACGAAGTTAAATCCCTACAAGGCAACCATCTACAGCTAAAGTTTAGCTTCAAGCACAGAAAATAAGATTTTCAATGTAAATCTGATCTTCGAGACACAACCAAACCATCCTTTTTTAAATTATAAAATAAATCTCTTTTTAATTAATTGGACATTTGTAAAGGAAAAAGAAAGCATATTTAAAAATAAATAAAATATCCATGCCATAATGGTCCTTTAAAACACGTGGGGAAGGGATTTTTAAGAAGAAAATTGTACCTATTATAAAATAATTTCAAAAAATGTGCTTAACATCTAGGGGAGAGCAGCAACTAGATGCGTGGGCTAACTTTGTGCATGTAGTGATTGACTCGAATATCGTAGGACTTTCGTTTTTTCGAAATGTGGGCTGGCCTTTTATCTATCTATAACTAAGGTTTGGAGGTGTGACTCATCATGCAACTTACCACATCAACACATCTACTGAGAAGTGTCAAAATTTGACTTTTTAAAGATTCGGCCGAAACTTATTCATGGTACTCCTAGTGGTTGAATGTAAAAAAAATCATTTGTTGATTGTAGAATATATCACATTTTTATTTAAAACAGAACTTATATACAACCTAAATGGACCAAATACCTATTGGTAACCATAAATCTTTGTTATCTTTAGCTTTTATATTGAACACAATTAGACCAATAGTTGAACACTAAAACTTTCTCAAAATCCTTCACATTTAATGAAAAAATATATGGTATTTATTGTGTTCACCTTTTATATTTGTGATAGGACAAACTATTAATATGAAATACTCTTAACGCTTTTACATTGCTACCTCAATAGTTGTACACATAAGAACAATATTTTTCACTATGATAACATTAGTTGTTTAAATGTGTGTCTTATTTTATTAATTGAGTATTTAATTTTATAAATGAAACACTTATAGTGGATAGTTATGATATTTTATTTGAGACAAAAAAAATATTTATTTCACTTGTTCATGAATGTATTTATATTTTTTTTACTTAAGAACTATAAGTTTTGAAGTGAACAACTATTGATCCTATAATGTCACATGTTTGGTAATATTTTGATTAATATGTGAAATGAATATATACAAGATATATATAATATTAATTCATTCTAGTATTAATATGAATAATCACAATTGACTGCATGACTACTGGACCTTGCACAACTATTGACCCCTCTCTCGTACATCATTGTGAAAATAAAGTTAAATTTTAAGTTTTTATTCCTATCTATATAAATGTTGATTGAAGGTAAAAGTAGATTTTTTTCTTTTCACTTTCGATTATTAATGAAATTTAGAATTATATAAGGATTATATTGTGAAATTTATAACTATGTTTAAATGTTTAAAATAAAAATAACAATAATGTTGTTAATAATTAGTTAATAAAATTATAATATGTTTCAAAGTTTATTTTTTATTAGTGGAAATATAGGTTTTGGTGGGACCCAAAACCCATTATAATCATGTTTTGATGGGACTCGAAACCCATTACAATCAAGCTTTTATGGGATCCCAAACCCATTACAGTCAAGTTTTGAAGGGACCTACAATCCTATCAAAAGAAAGCTACAAACAGATAAAAAACATAGACAATTAGTATCCCAACATCAACAACCATCAAAAAGTTATACTAGACTAGACCCATGCTGCAAAGATCAGGTTTTGAAGGGAACCTTAAAACCTCTATAGCCAAGTTTTTACAAGGACCTTGAACCTTAACAACTAACAAAGATTTCCTAAGTCATCTAGGAAACAACATAGCCTTAGCCAGACTGCAACATACCATCTGCTTAGTACAGTCAACATTGAGCCATTAAGAAGAGGGTAACAAGAGCTCCCTTTAAGAACAAAAAATCCAACATAACTCCCTACCTCAATAAGAAAGTTACAAGGAAAAACTGAATACAATGTAGCAAGAGTCCCATTGAAACTCCTGACAACCCAACCCACCAACTCAATCTCCACCTCCAAAGGAGTGAGCCCCCTCTGATGAAGACAATGACATGAGCACCTTGTCCATTGAAACTAGAAATTTCTAGCAACCTCAAACTCCACCTCAATAGGAGTGACTTCCACCTCAAAAGAATTAACAAATGGGGAAATTGGAAAATAGAGCTTTCAACCATGTCCATAGAACCCAAATCCACCTCTATAGGAGAGGAATCCATCTCAATAGGATTAATCTCCACCTTAGTAGAAGAAATTGACTATAGAACCCAGGTGAAATCCAACACTTTAGTAAAAAGGACCACTACACCATCCTTTGGCACTCCATGCATCAAGAAATTCAAGAAAAACCAACCCTCTAGCAACTTAATCCTCTAGGTCTTCAAGAGAAACTTAAAACATATCCCAAACATTAGCCAAACGACAGTAACAGGAGCAACCACTACTCCCAAAAATTTCCTAGCCATCCTCATAGAAAGAACAGTAGAGGAAAACCTTGCACCTTTGGTACTTCCAACCAAGAAACCAAATTCCAAGAATCCTCCTAAATACAAACAATCAACCCCTTCCATTGAATAAACCCTTCACACTTCAAGGGGTACCAATGAACAAAAAAAGGGTAGTCAAAGGAACCAAGAATAGCTTAGACAGAACAACCTTTAAGGAACACCATTGGAAGCAAAAAGCCTTATGCTAGAAAGAAAAATTTCCTCCCTTTAACCTCAATAGCTTCATATTTCGAAAGGGGAACCAAAAAAATTTCTTATGAAACAAAGGCAATAAGGATAACAAAAAATACAATAACCCAACTTTCAAGAAGGAGCCCACAACTATGACCACAAAGACACCATTAGGAAACATCAAGTGGAAACATATCTATAGAAAAAGAACCAAGCCACAATAATAAAAAATCTTAAAATACCAAATGAGAATCCAAAAGACAACCAAAGGCAAATAGAACACCAAGAAAGCAAACCTCAAACACAAGAAGATCATCAAAAAAGACTAGGGTAGAGAACAAAGCACAAAGATAGTAGAAAAATAGAGCACAATAGTAGAATTTGGAAAATAAATGACTACGTTACAAACTTTTAGTCACAACAACTAAAAATGACTAAATTCTACTAATTTTTTGCAACTCAGCTATAAATGAGTAAATAAATGACTAATTTGGTCGTTGACTAAAAATTATTTAGTTGCACAAATAAAAATGACTAAATAGCTAGTCATTTATTTAGTCACAATCCATTTGAATAAATCATTTAAGGAATCAATAATCAATAGCCTGCCAAAATACTCTAAAAATTTAATAAACATACTCTAAATTTTTTGTCGAAATCTTATTTTTAGGTGTAGTCCACCAAAATAGAGTTTTCATTTTAATAAACATACTCTAAAACCTTCGTCGAAACCTTAGTTTTAGGCGTAGCCTGCCAAAATGGAGAAGTGTTTTAGTAAAGAATGACAAAGAATGGTAAGATGTGTGTAATAGGAGGCATAGGATTCATTATTGCTTATCTCATTCCTGCTCTGCTCAACAAGGTTTATGTATTGTCTGTGCTACTATTTGTAATCCAGATATTTATATTTGCATAATCTCAAATTCCTTTAGATGCTTTTGAAGTATCAATGTATCCTATATAGGGTTTATAATGATTTCTTTTAATTTAAAAAAATAAATAAATGATGTATTTTCCTGTGATTAGATAATGTGGAGATCTCCTAAATCTACCCCAACATACTCTCCTCTTTAGCATTGTATTCATTATTCGAACTGCTAGGGTTTTGCATGTGACATCTTTAATATCTTCATGACAGTGGCTTTTAAATAGATCTTAGTCCTTGCTTTAATCTTTATCATGGTAAACCTTGAGTTTGATAGTCCACGTTCAATCTCTTCTAAGAACATTGTCTTAAGCTAGACTGCATAGTATCCATATAAAGCAAGTCCTTCATACCTGCCATTGTTCCAAACCACCACTCACTACCTTGCTTAAAATGTTACCTCCATAAGCACAATAGCATGTTTTAAAATCATGGTTTCCAATGATTGACCATTAAGGTCACTACTTTCATCAAGATACAATGATATTTTTGTCTTCAAACTCAAGGCATTATGCAAGATAACATTGTGAATTGTTTGTTGTGTAGGATTTGATTTTCTTGCACATTTACTGCTTTTCTAACTGCCTTTAAGACTGGATGTTGCACTCTTAGTTGCAATCTCAAACAACTCACTCACTTTCACTTGAAGATTCCTTTCATGAGCATCCTTCTATAAAATCAAACTATGCTCTATAGACTTCCTAATTACTACAGGGGACTCATTGTTTCATGGTATTGTGGGTCTTAAGATCCTTCAACTTTATTGTCACTACTTCACAGTCCACAAGGTATTATTCACTATTCTCCCATCTTTGATGAGTCTCAAAACACTACTCAAACGTGCAATCCACTACCTCCATTATACAGTGGCTAAGAAGAAACATTGAACCTATGATTACCATTGTTTCTTCATTTGGACAGTCATTCCCTGATTGTTTTCCTTTTCTAAGACTGTCAATAACATTTGAAAAACCCTTAAGGTCAGCAAGGGACCCGTAAGGAAACTCATTGTTAAAATATCCACTTTACTACACTAGGTTTGAGCTTTATTATCTTGTCACTTCTTAGCCTCTTTTTGACTGTCACACCTCAAGTGACTGCCATTCTTCTTACGATGGATTACATTTACAAATGTCACTGAGCTACATAGTGTGCTTGTTATTGGATACAATCTTTATATTGCAAGATTTTATTAATGGCTACAATGTCTCAATCTTTCGGGTATTGCAACCTCACTAATCCGCTATAGTTATATGGTTTATATTTCTATGGAGGCCTAGGGTTTGTACCCTATTCATGCTCTTACCAATTCTTCTATTGGTATTAAAAAACAACCTTAAATCTTGGGTCATAAAATTAGCTATCTTGATAGGGTTGTGGTATGATCTTAGATTGTATCCTAGTTTGTGTGGGAAGCTTGTGTTTGATCATTAAGGTATGTAAACCTGATTGGGGAAATGTATCCTATATATCATGTCTTTCTTTAATACTTTCTATAATGGTTATTAGCAGACCACATTATTATAGTTTGTGGTAACCCAAGATTGCATTCAACTATGTAACAAAATTGGTCTGTAGTTTAAGCTGTACACTTTTAAGTAACATTTATAAGGTTTAGAAAATCTTGATCACTCTCTAGAATAGCCCATTAAACATGGGTTGTGCTTGAATGCACTGCGTAATTGGTATAACACAACCACTCTACATATCAACCAAAGTTATAGACTCTTTATTGTAGCAAGAGGTAATCTCTTTTGGATCATGCTATCATTACATCATAACTTGTTAAAATTGAGTAAACCTGAATGAACCCAATGATGATTGACACCTAATTGTGATGATAATGATTTGTACATGAGCTGTGCTCATATGGGTGCCTCCATTTTTATCACAATGTAGCCACATTAAACTTGGGTCACACATGAATGCATCCTATATTTGTTATAGCACAACTGTGCCACATGACCAATAGAGTTATGGATCACATAATTACAGTCACAAAAAATTGTTCCTCGATTGTGCTCTTATGGCGATTCCATTACCATTACAACATAACCCTTTGGACTTATATTGCTCAAATCCTTACATTGCTTATTTTCTCTTTAGATGGATGACTTCATGGATTTTTTGTGATTTATATAGCTTTTGATTTGGTAGTAAATGACATCGGATTCTTTCTGAAACTGAAATAATTTATTAATTATGGTTTTATGATGATTTTGAGTTTTATTTAGAAGGGCTTAATATGTGGCATTTTTTTGTACATGAATCTAATAGATTGTGATGCAATGTTTGGGTATGGACAATTCGGGAAAACTTGGATTGCTATAGGTGACATAACCAGGTTAGAGAGTACCTTGAGCAGGTTTGAAACACTTCCAGGTGTTTTCTCTTAGAAGAAGAACTTGAGTATAGGAATTTATGAATATCCGACAGAGGAAGTTCCTACATCAAGCATAAACATATTTGCAGAAAAAAAACCAAGCCCCAATAATAAAAAAATCTTCACATAATGAATGGGACTCCAAAATACAACCAAAGACAAATAGAACACCAAGAAAGAAAACCCCAAACACAAGAAGATCATCAAAAAAGACCAGGGTAGAGAATCAAGTACAAAAATAGTAGAAAAATAGAGCATAGTAGTAGAGTTTGAAAAATAAATGACTATGTGACAAACTTTTAGTCACAACAACTAAAAATGACTAAATTCTACTAATCTTTTACAACTCAACTATAAATGAGTAAATAAATGACTAATTTGGTCATTGACTAAAAATTATTTAGTCACACAAATAAAAATGACTAAATAGTTAGTCATTTATTTAGTCATAATCCATTTGAATAAATCATTTAAGGAATCAAGAATCAATAGCCTGCCAAAATACTCTAAAACTTTAATAAACGTACTCTAAAATTTTTATCGAAATCTTATTTTTAGGTATTGTTCGCCAAAATGGATTTTTCATTTTAATAAACATACTCTAAAACCTTTGTTGAAACCTTATTTTCAGGCGTAGCCTGCCAAAATGGAGAAGTGTTTCAATACAGAATGACAAAGAATGGTAAGATGTGTGTGATAGGAGGCATAGGATTCATTGCTGCTTATCTCATTCTTGCTCTACTCAACAAGGTTTATGTATTGTTCGTGCTACTGTTTGTAATCTAGATATTTAATTGATATATATTTTCATAATCTCAAATTCCTTCAGATGCTTTTGAAGTATCAATGTATCCTATATAGGGTTTATAATGATTTCTTTTAATTTAAAAAAAATAAATAAATGATGTATTTGCCTATGATAAGATAATGTGGAGATCTCCTAAATCTGCCCCAACACACTGTCCTCTTTGGAACTATATTCATTACTCCAACTGTTAGGGTTTTGCATGTGACATCTTTAATATCTTCATGACAGTGGCTTTTAAATAGATCTTAGTCCTTGCTTTAATCTTTATCATGGTAAACCTTGAGTTTGATAATCCACCTTCAATCTCTTCTAAGAATGTTGTCATAAGCTAGATTGCATAGTATGCATATAAAACAAGTCCATACCTGCCATTGTTCTAAACCACCACTCACTGCCTTGCTTAAAATGCTACCTCCATAAGCACAATAACATGTTTTAAAATCATGGTTTCTAGTGATTGACCATTAAGGTCACTACTTTCATCAAGATACAATGAGATTTTTGTCTTCAAACTCAAGAAATTATGAAAGATAACATTGTGAATTGTTTGTTGTGTAGGATTTTATTTTCTTGCACATTTACTACTTTGCTAATTGCCTTTAAGACTAGATCTATTGCACTCTCAGTTGCAATATCAAACAACTCACTCACTTTCAATTGATGATTCCTTTCATGAGCATCCTTCTATAAAATCAAACTATGCCCTATAGACTGCTTACTTACTACAGGGGACTCATTGTTAGATGGTATTGTGGGTCTTAAGATCCTTCAACCTTATTGTCACTACTTCACAGTCCACAAGGTATTATTCACTATTCTACCATCTTTGATGAGTCTCAAAACACTACTCAAACATGCAATCCACTACCTCCATTATACAATGGCTAAGAAGAAACATTGAACCTATGATTACCACTGTTACTTCATTTGGATAGTCATTTCCTGATTGCATTTTCCTTGTCTAACACTGTCAATAGCATTTGAAAAACCCTTAAGGTTAGCAAGGGGGTAAGGAAACTCATTGTTAAAATATCCACTTTACTATGCAAGGTTTGAGCTTTATTATCTTGTCATTGCTCAACCTCTTTTTGATTGTCACACCTCAAGTGACTGTCATTATTTTTACCATAGATTGCATTTACAAATGTCATTGAGCTACATAGTGTGCTTGTTATTGGCTACAATCTTTAGATTGCAAGATTTTTTTATTGGTTACAATGTCTCAATCTTTCCGGTATTGCAACCTCACTAATCCACTAGAGTTATGGTTTATGTTTCTATGGAGGCCTAGGGTTTGTACCCTATTCATGTTCTTACCAATTCTTCTATTAGTATTAAAAAAAACCTTAAATATTGGGTCTTAAAATTAGCTATCTTGATAGGGTTGTGGTATGATCTTGGATTGTATCCTAGAGTGTGTTGAAAGCTTGTGTTTGATCATTAAGGTATGTAAACATGATTGAGGAAATCTATCCTAAATAGCATGTGTCTTTCTTTAATACTTTCTATAATGGTTATTAGTAGACCACATAATTATAGTTTGTGGTAACCCAAGATTGCATTCAACTATGTAACAAAATTGGTCTGTAGTTTAAGTTGTACACTTTTAAGTAACATTAATAAGGTTTAGAAAATCTTGATCACTCTCTAGAATAGCCTATTAAACATGGGTTGTGCTCGAATGCACTAGGAATAATTGATATAACACATCCACTCTACATATCAACTAAATTTATAGGCTCTTTATTGCAACAAGAGGTAATCACTCTTGGATCATGCTATCATTACATCGTAACTAGTTAAAATTGAGTCAACCTGAATGCACCCAATGATGATTGAAACCTAATTGTGATGATAGTGATTTGTACATGAATTGTGCTCATATGTGTGCCTCTATTTCTATCACAACATAGCCACATTAAACTTGGGTCACACATGAATGCATCCTGTATTTGTTATAGCACAACTGTGCCACATGACCAATAGAGTTATGGATCACATAATTACAGTCACAAGAATTTGTTCCTTGATTGTGCTCTTATGGTGATTCCATTACCGTTACAACATAACCCTTTGGACTTATATTGCTCAAATCCTTACATTGCTTAATTTTTTCTTTAGATGGACGACTTCATGGATTTTTGTGATTTATATATCTTTTGTTTTGATAGTAAATGACATCGGATTCTTTCTAAAATTGAAATGATTTATTAATTATGGTTTTATGATGATTTTGAGTTTTATTTAGAAGGGGTTAATATGTGGCATTTTTATGTGCAGGAAGAATGGATTGTGATGCAATGTTCGAGTATGGATGATTTAGGAAAACTTGGATTGCTATAAGTGACATAACCAGGTTAGAGAGTACCTTGAGCTATTCTGAAACACTTCCAGGTGTTTTCTCCCAGAAGTAGAACCCGATTATAAGAATTTGTGAATATCCGATAGAGGAAGTTTCTACATTCTAAAGATAAAATCATAAATTTGCTGGTTCAATTTGACATCCAACCTAACATCTTTAATTTATGATAGAGAAAGTTCATACATTCTAAAGATAAAATCATAAATCTACTGGTCCAATTTGAGATCCAATTTGAGGTCATGAAGCTCTAATAGAGAAAGTTCCTACATTATAAAGATAAAATCATAAATTTTCTTGGTCCAATTTGAGGTCCAATTGTAAGAATTTATCTATTTAATTATACTTTTTTGACATTTGTCTTGATAAAATTGTTAATTTAGAATTATGATATTTCTTTTCTTCTAATGTTTTCAACCCTCATTTCAGGGAAGAGCTCCAAAGATGGTTCCTTCAAATGGAGACTACACTTTTCTGTTATAGGTTCCATCTAGAAACACTAGAAGCTCAAGTACTATCATACTCAGGTACAACGGAGTTTGGGGTGAATTGCACCTAGTATTTTATGTTGATATGGATATGTTCTAACCTATAGTTAATTGTTGTATCATAACAGATAGGCTAAATAGTTGTTCATATACCATTGTTTCAAATTCAAAATTTCTATACCTTATTCTAGGAGAAAATCACAGGGGGAGTCTATACATAAGAAACCATTGTTTCAAATTCAAAACTATTGGCTCTTTCACAATTGTTTGCTTCATTTATTTGATCTAAGACAACCTACTGTATAGAAGATGCTCTCAAAATCACAGTAAAATACTTTGTTCCAAGATGACTGTTTAGAATCTTTCCCATTATAACAATGAACAAAAGCATCGGTTATTAACCTGAAATTTGCAAGAGTTTCATCAAATTCTACTTTTCCACTCTCTTTTCCATTATGAATTTTATTCCCAATTTCATTCATGAAGAACTTCTTGAGCTTGTAGATCTTGCTGTTAGCCATAACTTTACCAGGTGTCAAGGATAGCTTCAAGTTTTTACCCAAGCAACAATTGACAAAATTTGGCCTTACTAGATCAAATAAAAACTTGAAGCTATCCTCGACACTTGGTAACTTAGTTATGGCTAACAACAAGATCTACAAGCTGAGGAAGTTCTTCATGGATGAATTGGGAATAAAATTCAGAATGGAAAAGAGAGTGGGAAAGTAGAATTTGATGAAACTCTTGCAAAGTTTAGGTTAATGATTGATGCTTTTGTTCATGTTATGATTGACAGTCATCCTAAGGTGTTTTCTGTGATTTAAACAATGAAGAGCTAACAATTTTGAATTTGAAATAATGGTGTTTTATGTATAGACTCCCCCTATGATTTTCTCCTAGAATAAGGTATATAAATTTTGAATTTGAAACAATGGTATATGAAAAAATATTTAGCCTATCTATTATGCTACAATAATTAACTATAGGTTAGAACATATCCATATCAACATAAAATAGCAGGTGCAATTCACCTGGAACTCTACTGTGGTAATTTCTTTGTAAGGAAGTTTGCACTCCATGAACATTCTCTGTGCACTACATGAAAAATCCCTATTATTATGCTTTGATGGATGTCCCTTCAATATTATTGGATATCTGATGTAGTGCACATTATTATAGTGTAAGCCTATTTTTCAGATTGTTTCATTTAGCATCACCAATATTCTCCTTAAGAACATTGTCTCTGTTTAAAATGATGGAAATGGTTCATATCTCTCAGAACAATTTCTCTTGCAACAATCTTGGAGATGAATTTAGATGCAGTGTGAAAATTAGAACATACTCGAAGGTTCTTAACAACTCTAATAGTTGTACTAGAGGCCATGTTTAACAAACCAAATGTAATTGCTAACTTTTCACTATGGTGGAAGATAAATGATTCTTTTTTCTTCTATTCCACAACATTAAGTAAAAGTCTTTAATATGAAAATACCATGCTGTCTTCATTTTCCAAGCCAATTTCTCCAATTTTTCATAGATCTCCCATGTTTGTGGATGTGGTTTTTATCCTACGCACAAAAGAACATGTACCATTTTATGCCCTTCAATCCAACTACATGGAAGTATCTTTTTAATTTCTCTATCTTTCATCAATCTCCTTACTATTTGAACCTCACCAAACTTGCCTACTTCTGCACAAATGTTTTAGAGAAGAACATAAGTTGCAACATTTTTAGGATCGAACTAAAAAACTGGTGTTGCTAGAATACTCAACCTATATTAATATATGATCCACATGCACCAAAGGTTTAACTAGCATATCGGTAATAATGTTTAGGGTGTCCTCAAGATAGCCACCATGGACACGAAGGTCAACCATGGACACCTAAAGATCAACTATATATGTAATGCAATAAGGGTTATTGATGCGCGGAGTATGTGTAACCATCATCCACTAAACCTGCATGATTGCATGCATCTAGAACACAAACAAAGCTTACAATGTCGGTGTTCCAAGGTGCTTCATTAATTCAAAGATTTTGAGAGCTTCCTTGCAAAATTCATTTTGTGCACATTCTACAATCATATCATTTTATTCCATGAGATGGCATCTCTTTGAGGCATTCTATCAAACAATTCATTTTGTACTACATTTTGGTGTCAAATATTTGGTATTTATGGTTAGTTTCATTACATTCAAATTCTAAATTTTGGGAAATTATATACAATAAATAGATTGATGGCTATTTGGATAGTGCAATTAGCTCTCTTAGAAATTAACTGAAATATATAGAAGGATTATTTTAATTAAAGAAGAATTTGTGGTGGTTATTTTTGTAACAATGATTAACAATGATTTTACAATGCAACTAGCTTGCTATTTTCATTCAAGATACAAGTCATAAAAGTCAAGCACATACCAAGAAGATGGTACTCTATTTCAAACCCTCAACCTCACCTAGTTTAGTCTACTTACATGGGGATATTAAGGAAGTTGCTAAAAAATTAATATATATCATTTTTTGTTTGTGAAGGAGAATCCTGTGAGATTCAATATGACAGTGGATCAATATCCGGTTTCTTAAGTAAAGATGATGTCACAATTGGGAAACTTGTTGTGAAACATCAGGTTAGTAATTTTTGGATGTTAAGGCTTCCTAGTTGGATATCAAATATTTTTTCTCATCAAATTAATTTGGAATTTATGTATAAATGGATTCTTCCATGGTGCAGGTCTTTACTTAGAAAACACATGAACTAGGGTTGACATTTTTGTTGTCTAATTAAGTTTGATGACATTCTTGGGCTTGGTTTCCAGGAAATTTCTATTGATAATGTTGTTCCAGTCTGGTTAGTGTTGATAGCCTTCATTCTATAATGTCAACTTTATTCTTAAATCTGAGCATATCACCTTTCTTAAACTTTGAACAAGGTTCTAAAATAAAGGGTTTAATACACATATTTCACGCCTATGTTGAATG
Source organism: Sequoia sempervirens (assembly GCA_007258455.2). Taxonomy (NCBI): domain Eukaryota; kingdom Viridiplantae; phylum Streptophyta; class Pinopsida; order Cupressales; family Cupressaceae; genus Sequoia; species Sequoia sempervirens. Next base: position 130,948,089 of record VDFB02000017.1, read on the forward strand.
CTCTATTAAGGAATTTGTTGACAAGGCTATAGTTTTTTAATTGATTTATCTTTCTATTGTGTTTGGAATTTTGTAGACTTGCAATATACAATGCACTTTTATTCTTTCTAAATTGAGACTAATAGTAATTTTGTTGGTTGTATTGAGGCACAAATCATTCATGGTGGAAAAGGTAGCACCCTATTGCTCATATTAGATGACACGTTGTATATAAGAGAGGAAATATTCTAGCTAGGTTATTGTTGACTGCATTGAAGGAGAGAGCTTCATATGTGGGACACAATCAACACTCTCCTTGGATTCTACATGTTACATCTTGCTCTAGGAAGATTTACCACATTGTAGGATTTTTAAGAGATGAAAGGGGTATGTGATCACATTGAAGGGATTCAAGCATGCATTTCCATCATTGCAGAAGTTTTTTGGAGAAGTTTCTTTCTTGTAGTCATTTCTGTGCAATTTTGTAACTCGGATTTTTCAATCTTGTGACTAAAAATAAAAATTGTAATACTCTATTTCTAAGCTGTAATTAGATTTTTTTTATTTTATTAATAAAGTTCACTGATTTTTCCTTCTCAATGGCTGAATTATTGTGTGCAATTGATGATTTATGTGTATTTTTGTGTTTTATTCTTAAGTCCTCAAATATTAGTCAATTAAGATGACTAAATATACTACTAATTGACATCAATTAATAATTAAATTGACTAAATATACTACCAATTTTGATAGAAATCATTGAGCAATGAATAAAAATGACTAAATAAGTGACCAGTTAACAACAAGCAATGACTAAAAATATCAGTGAATAAAAAATTGACTAAATAAGTGGCTAGATTACAACAATTAATGACTAAATAAAAAATAAATAAGTGACCAGTTAAATATATCAGTGAATAAAAAATGACTAAATAAGCGACCAAATAGCAACAATCAATGACTAAATCAACAACTAAATATATCAGTGAGAAAAAAGGACTAGATAAGTGACTAGATTACAACAATGAATGACTAAATCAACAACTAAATATACTACCAAATCGATTAATCAAAACAACCAATAAATGACTAAAAATGATTTAGTCATCAATTTGGTCATGTTATATACGACTGACAATAAACTACTAATGTTCATGTGACCAAATTCAGTTATTTATAAGTAGTTTTTAGTAGTTTTTTCAGTAGTTTATTGTTGTTTCTATACTAGTGGCAACCCATTGCCAACTCCACCATGAAGCCCCAAAAATAGGAGATGAAAAAAGAAGCTCATAAAGGAGCATAGGAAAAGCACAAAGACAAGAAACACTAGCCATTCATCCTCCAAACAAAGGAAAACCAATGGCCTTACCAAGAATAGTGCACCCTCAACACAAATGGAGTTCAAGAACCCTAAACCACCCCCAAAGAAGCCAACATTAAATACAAGAACAAGTAACCAAAAGGCATAAAAGAACCATACAAGAGCTTTGAGATCAACATCTACACCCAAAATAATCTCCTCTGTAGCTAGAAAGAAGCCACCAGGCCCCAACTCGATTTTGTCTAGTCAAGGAAAAGACTGGCACCAAACATCGCAACTAGGAAGAGATACAAGCACAACAACAAAAGCCCAAAGTCGTGAATCCTCATCGTCACTGTTGTCACCCTAATCAACCTTAGATTTGAAATTGGACCCTTCGCACCTTCTCCTGCCCACTCTCGCGCACTCCATTCCAATGGATCCTTTTCTTTAACAATTATTATTTTTTGAGTTTATTTGTTAATCATAAAAAATATTAAAACATTATCAAATTATGACATATCAATTGGAATTTGATTGTTTGTTCAAAAATAAAATTCAATTTATCATTTTAGAGCTCAAGAAAATAAATCATGATAATGAAAAATTTAATTTAGTTATGTATTTATAGTTTTTTTATGTTGTAAAAAGAGTTATTGTTAAACTTGGAAGATTTTGAGTGATTACTAATGTAGTCTATATTTAAAATTTTGAATTTTATAGGAAATAATTTATCTTAATTTCATTAGCCTATGAATAAAGATGTTTGTTGTTAGCTTGAAAATATGATGAAAATTATCTATTCAAATTATTTATTCTCACTATTTATCAAACTACCACCTAATAGATCAAAATTAAATTAAACTAAATTGAAAAATAATTAAATTATCTACCCTAATTAATTTATTTGATTTGGAAAATTGAATAAATTTATTTTGAAATAGTAAATAGTCTTTACTTGAAACTAAACATAATGAATTTAAACAATGGACATTGTGAGCCATTGTTAAACCAAAGATGTATAAAATCAATTCATAAGAAAAATATGGTAAGTATTGACAACACAATGAGCCAATGAAATATGGATACATAATCTTGGGTTATGCAATTTAACCAATTTTTATTATGTTCAAACAAACTTTTTGTATTATCCAAGGGTGGGAACATTATTGTTCATTTGTGTTTTTGATGCAAGTGCATCATATCTAAGACCATTTTAATTATTATTTTTTCTTCCAATCACCATCGTACGTGTTCATTTCTGTTTGAAATTTGATTCTCTTTTTGTCTATGTGGGTGGCAAACACCTTCCTGGATGCTTGTTTATGAAAATCAGTAAGGAAAATGAGGAAGAAGATGCTTGAGAAGGAATTTTGAATCAAGAAGGGAGAAGTTGAGAATTTATGGTTGATTATTTGATTCCTGCATTAAATTTTGGCAAGATTTTAAGGAAGAAGTTTCCATATTTTGGAGTATAACTAGAACAATGCAAAAGGAACATAATAGTGAGAGACAAGATGAGATAGAAGGAAATGCAATAGAGCAACAAATTGTAATGCCCCACCACGCAACCCTAGGGGAAGTTGCAATTCACTAACCAAATGCAACAATTTTTTTTTTTTAAAAGTGCAATAACGCACAAGTTCGCTACACATTGCCAACATCCCCTAAGGCTACGAGACAAAGATTACTTAAACTCGAATAAAAAAACCAAGGAATGAAAACATAACATCATTCAATTAAGGAATTAAAGTACATACATTCCATATAGGATAATTACATCAAAGACTAATAGATACAACATGATATCCAATAACAATTGTTTACAATATAATTATGACACTCATTCCCCGAATGAGGTAAATCAAATAAGCATGATAATATATTACAATTTCCACCGCAATACAAATGAGGGGTAATGAAATACAAGAATAACTGGAATGAAAGAACTAGAAGAGTAACAAGAATCCACGAACTCCCCAACATGAAAGTCTCATCCACATGATCATGATCAAAGCCAACGGTGTAAGGTGCACATTCCACCCAACCAAGTGAAACCCAAAGGCTCACCCCCCATGCTAGGAGATAGTCACAAGGATTTCTGGTCAAGACCAACTACCTCTAAACAAAGGCTAAACATAACTGAACTGACTCAAATGCCAAAATAACATCACTTAACACAGTACGAAAACTCACAAGACAATACATTGCTTCCAGGTTACATAGGTCAAGTACATCATTTGCACACCACATAATAACTGACTAACTGTTGACGTAGGAAGAGTGTCATACATAAATTTCCATGAGTTACCCTAGCTCAACCTTCCTAGGCTACCGGACCCCCATCATGGGTTACCCTGGCTTGCCTCTACCGGCCACCAGACCCTCATGCAAAACTATGCGTCTCATCTCATCTCGAGCCTTAATAACACATACTTCATGAGAGAGGCATTCATTAACTTTATTAGTGTGAAGTTCCCCATTAATTATTTTAGATTATCACTTGATTAAACCCTAGGTGAGATACCCTGGCGCCCCTTTGTGTGCCAGACCCCCACAAAGAGCCACTCTCCTATCAACAACACAACCACAATAGAAAACCACAATCCAATCGTAAACTAGAAAGACGACCTCTCCAATCCAAGGAGGAAACAAACAATGGAAACTCACTCCAAACACTGGAGGAAACAAAATACCAACCCCCACTCCTTCCAAAGGAGGCAAAAATTACATAACCCTCTCCTAATCCCAAGGAGGCACAAATCACATAACCCTCTCCTAGTCCCAAGGAGACACATATCATCCCTGTTCATGAAAACCGGGTGAAACAACATGGTGTCTATTTCCTCATACTCAAAATATTCTTCTAGCTCATTGATCCAGTCGATCAACTCTTCTGGGTTTAGACTTCCAGAATAACTGGGAACTTCTGCTCTGGGTCTTTTCCCAATATTTGAAATGGCCCTTATTAGCCGCATTTGGTCTTGATCAATTACTTCTTCTTCCTCTTCTGCATTTGAACCTTCTTCCTCTCCTTCATCCTCACTTTCCTCCCTCAGGTTTAACCCTCTCCTCACTTGCTCTTGTAATGCATCAATCTATCTTTGGAGGGCTGCCAGTGCATCTCTTCCACCAGCATTTCTGCCACCTCGACCACCTTTGGCACCACGATGCCTACCAGGCATCACTCTTGGAGGAATATTTCTTGACCTCGACCCACAACTACAGTCCTGGTGTGAACTGCCTCACAATCGGTGATCTGCTCACACACTTAAGAAAACCTCGCTCTGATACCACTTGATGAGGGAACAACCCGAGACACAGAAAATAACCCACAAACAAGAGAATAATTTTATTATTCAGAAAATGAATCTTATTACATGCAGAGGATCTCAAATCCCCAAGTTTTACAACACATGCAAGTTACAGAAAGCTACAGAATCACCCTTTCGCAATATGCGAGCTTGTCCCCCAAAAAGTTACCCAAAAATTAGAAACCGGCCCATAAATAGAGCTCCTCATTAGTTTGGAGCCAAAACAACATTCAAATTTGAGTTTAGGCTGTTTGGCGCCAAAAATTTACAACATAAAGTTCAAATTTCAAAAGAACATATACAATTGTATCTTCTAGAAAGTGCGCCAACTTCCCGGGGCCATAGCTTTTGATTCGGGGCTCCAATTCGTGAACTGTTTGAACCGTTGGAAAGGTCTCGAAGTCAAGAACACGTTTGAAATTTTCTATGCTGATTTTGACAACTTTTGGGGCCATTCTGGAAGCTCTAAGTGCCGCAAATCCAACTCGGAAGATTTTCAGGTGCAAATCTGGGAAACTAAAACTGCAATATCTTTCAAACCAGGAATAGAAAATAAAAACCATAAATTGGGAATTTCATTATGACAAAAAGGGTATCCAAAAATGTAAAAACATCTAAAAAATGATAAACTTGAAATTTAACTATTTTTGGGTGATGCAAGATTGCCCTTACACCACTGGATGCTCCTGCATCACATACAGGCCTATATTAGTGAAACTACCCATATTTGAGAAATCATGGGAAGATGTAAGTATGAATTTTGTGCTTTGACTACTAGGAATGCAGTGAGGTAAGGATTCTATTTTTGTGGTTGTTGATAGATTTTTGAAAATGGTTGACTTTATAGCATGCAAGAAGATCGATTATTCCATACATGTAGCAAATTTATTTTTGATGAAGATTTTTATATTAAATTCCTTATAAAAAAGTATAGTTTCAAATTGTGGCATGAAGTTTGTGGGACATTTTTGGAGGATAGTTTGGGAGAAATTGGGGATTGATTTAATGTTTAAATCTACATATAATACTCAAACCAATGGAAAATTTAAAGTTGTTAATCAAATATTAAGAAATTTTTTGATAATATTTAGCTAGTGATAATCCTAAGCAATGGGATTTGGTATTGCCTCAAGCTAAGTTTGCATACAATAAGTTAGTCAAAAAAAGTACAGGTAAGAATCTATTCCAAATTGTATATGGATGCAACCCTAGGGGTATTTTAGAACTAAGTGAACTTGAAAATACTAAGGGACATAATACAAGTCTTGAAGGAGAAGAATTTTCCAAACATATGCAATATTTGAATAGTAAGTAAGAGAACAAATCAGTTGTGTCAACAATATAAAGAGAAATTTTATTTGAAGAGGAGAGAAAATAATTTTAAAGTGGGAGATATTGTATTGACACATATATAAAAGGAAATATTTCTCATCCATATATATAACAATCTTAAGTGGAAAAATATTGGATTGTACAAAGTTATCAAGAATTTTTCACCAAATACCTATAGATTAGAGCTACCTATAAGTTTGTAAATTTCACCTATTTTAAATGTTTATGATTTACATACTTATTATTAGGAAGATACATCATAACATTAATGAAAGGAGAAGAAATTGACTGAAAAATAGATGTTGTAGAGCCATCAAAGTGAAAAAAGAGGAAATTGAATTTATTTTGGTTTCTAGAGTGGTTAGAAACAAAAGGGGAAAAGAGTATAGTGAGTATTTAGTGAAATGAAAGGCTAAAATAGTGGAGGATTCCATATTGATAAGCCCAAAATAGTTGGATTCATTCCTATTAACCCAAGAAAATAGAGTTGATGACCTACAATAACATGAATTCTGACACACAACATAGAGTTTTACTTCGAGAGTAGGGGATCACAAATTTTCTATCCAAAAAATTTGATGTAGGGGCTTGGTATCCAATCTCATTTTCTATATTCTTATTTCCTTCCAATCACCACTGTACATGTTCATTTTTATTTGAAACTCAATTCTCTTTTACTTTGTGGGGCAACAAAAACCTACCCGCATACTCATTTATGAATGATAATAAGGAAAATGATGAAGTGGTTTGAGTAGGAAATTTGAATCACGAAGGGAAAATTTGAGAATTTATGGATTATTTTTTAGTGATGCATTGAATTTAGACAAAATTTTTGGGAAGAAGTTTCAAAATTCTAGAGCACTACCAAAAGAATAAAGCAAAAGGAAAAAAATAAAGAGAGAGAGAAGAAGAGATAGAAGGGAATATTTAAGAGATTAGGAGAGAGCATAAGAAATAAAGGACAACAAAGGAACATGGAGAAAACAAGAAGATGAAAGAGGAGGACAAGAAACCCAAATTTATTCTAGTAATTGTAAATGTGTACAATGATTGTAAATGATTATAATTCTAAGTTCAATGAAATATAATACTAATTATTCTCCTAAAGGTTGTTGAGTTTTGAAATTGTGTTTGTATGTTTGTGAGTGATCAATCCTATGAAATAACTCCTCTAAAATATTTTCTCTTTGTTTGAACATTTGAGTGTTTATGATTTTGGGTACTTTCGGGTCAATAGCCCACAACATATAAGTTTAGTGTTCTTGTGACATGCACTTGCACATCTACAAAAATAAAATGTTATATACAACTTAGTTATTTATTCATGTAGCTTATTTATATGTCCCCTTAAACCCAAATTTGACTTACAACAACTATTTAGCCCTTTGCTAAGGTGGCATGACTTGCTTTCAAAAACACAACCTCCCCTTCTCTACTTACTAGCTCTAGTTTGGTTGATTTCTTGGGTGCCTATGAGGAGGTGGGTGCCATTAGTTTTCATACATATTTATGGCACATTGTAATATATTAATATTTTTCAATTTCTACTTTTTTGTTAGTGTATTTCATAACCCTTTGTGATTCCAAAAGGTTCAAAGTAATTATATGTGTGAACCAATGATCTTGACCTACTCTAAAAAGATATAAAACAAGATGCAAAAAGAAAGGAAAAGAACACTAACACCTCGAGATAAGCCTAGTTGAATTCAAAACAAAGAAATATAATAAAAAGAAGATATTTACCTTGTCTTGAATTGATCTTTTTGTTAGACCTTGTTGGTTGATTTTGTGTGCTCCTTTTGATAGCAAGATGCTAAAGAGGATTCACAATGTTGAGTGTTTGATAAGGAATGCAATGAGAAAAGTGGGTATTTGAGAAGATGAATACAATGGATAGGATGTAAGCTCAAGGTATGCAATGGTGGATATGAGAAGATGTGAGTATGAACTTGAGAGATGAAGATGGTTGAGTTGCAAGTGTGTGAATGAAAAGTGTTGTTATGAATGCATAATCCTCAGAATGAAAGAAAATTCCTTCATTCTATAGAGAGAAGTCGTAGGAAACAGACAGTTGAGATCTTGCCACCATGGGAAAGATGGATAAGGAAACATGAGGTGGAAGATGACATGTGATAGGAAGGTACTTGCAAGTACCTTGGAATGAAGATGATGTGACATCTCAATGATCTCATGGGGAAGAGGAGAATCTTGGATAAATAAAAGTGAATTTAAAATTCACATGATTGGGAGATCTTAAGGATAAGGCAAGGTTCTCAAAAAGAGAGGTGAAAAGTACCTTGGATAAGACAAGGTCCTTAAAAAGGTAAGTACTTACCTACATGTGATTGATGTGACAAGTCAAAGATTCTAGAAGATTTTGACACATGTGAGTGATGTGACAAGTCAAATATTCTAGAACTCGCATGGGAAAGAGGAAAGCCTTGGAAAGATAAAAAGGAATTAAAAATTCTTTGTGGGATGGGGAGTGTTGACCAAGGTACTGATTAGGCCTAACTGATCAATAATTAGAAGATGATTAGTGGCTAATGAAGATTAAGAGCCAACTTGAAAAAGTTGGAGGATGTGACACATCCTAATCAAGGATTATGCATGTGCACATCCTTAATGATGGGATTAGGAGGTTGATTAGGGTTAAGAAAAATGATGTGACATTTGATAATTTGATAAATTAAATAAATGTCATATTTATTTAATTCATTTGATGATGAAAAGGAGAAAAGGGCGTAAGGTATTTAATTATTTAACTAGATACCTTAGGAATTTAGAGGACTTTAGAGGTATTAATTAAAAATAGTGATATTACTTAATTAATGCAGATAAGGGAATATTTAAATGAAAAGGGATAAGTTTGGACAAATGGAAGTGTCCAAATTTGGATGTCTACAATATGATCCACATTAATTAGATATAATTTCTTAAGAGAACTTAACTATTAAGTATTTTTTAATGGTGACCTACAAGTGATAGGAATACTTGGAGTTGAATGAAGGAAGAATTTGAAAGAAAAACTTAGTCATTCTTACAATGAGCTTGAATACTTATTTTTCCATCTACAACTAATAGTTATATGAAAGTGTAGAGAAGGGGGATTCATGATTCACGAGTTCTCTTCATTCAGAGAGCCTCACAGAGCGAACTGCCCTAAACTACCTCAAGGAACAAATGTAAGAGTTCTAGAATAAAAAAGAATAGGTCACAAATATTTTTTGGATAGACTAACGGGATCTCAGCCAAAGGAAAACAGTGCGGTGCGCTGGTGTCTCATACAGACTAGAGAGCGAGAATATCCCATAAAATGGAAAAGTGGCTGCTTCTACTCTAATTGATAAGAATTCTTGGAACGTGAGAAAGAAACGAAATATAATAGAACTAGAATAAAGTGAAGTAGAAATGATAAAGATAAGCAGAAGAAATAAAGCACTTACAACCACCCAAGTAATGAAGCCTCGAGCTAGTAGATATCTTCAATACCTACATGTGTAAGAGCTGGAGAAATTGTTGGGGTTGTATAGGGGTTTTCCTCAATCAAACCCCCATTTTGGTGTTCCCACATCCACGAAAAGCCAAATAGATAGAGAGAAATAGAAAAAGGAGTGATAAAAGAAATCCCTGCTTGAGGATAACCCATATCACAAAATGTAGGTGATAAAAGCAATCCTTGCTCGAGGAGGAAAATCCGTATCACAAAATAGAGATGCAATAGATTGGGGATGTGTGATATCCCAAGATGCTCACAAGCAAGAGACAAGGGAGATAGAGATGCAAGGCTTGAGCAAGCCAAAGAGGGAGAGCAAAGACAAAAGAGAGGGTTGCGAGAGCTAAGATAGCTAGAAGGAGTGCTACGACGAGAATGTGAGAGTACTCGAAGCTGCTGTAACAAGTTGTATGGAGCTATGAAAGCAAGATAACAAGAGCAAGAGCAGAGAGAAATATTAGAGCCAAGGCTAGAAAGAAGCTAGAAGGCCAAAATGGATTGAAAAGATAGAATTTAAGGAAGGAAAAGAAGCTTCTCAGGCGGTTATAAGGCATCTTGAGTTGTTACCACCGACCAAAGGAGGTGAAAAGTGGAAAACATGCATGGAAATCATCATTTGAATGTTGAAATGTCGTAGGATGCTAGCACATTGTGAAATTTTTTGCACAATGCGCTAGTGTCCAGACACATCACGCTACAAAACAACATGAACAGGAAAAACACAAGGTTTAATGCACAACTGGCGCACATAGGTAGCTACTGAAAAGGGGTTTTCAAGCATCCTGAGAAGGAAAAAGGCTGATGAAGGGGCTAAAATGAGCCTACATAAATTCTAAAGGAGTGGACACTAAAGCGGATACAAGAATGTATGTGAAATTGCAAGGGGTGCAATTTTATGACATTACATTTTTCCCCCACTTTAGCAGGCATATGAATATGTGAATGGTTGATCTAGACACGCTCCAACATGATCAAACAAATCAATGTTAGTAAAAAAAAAAATCTAAAACAAACATTCCCCATGCAATTCATTCAAATGCAATGAACAAGAAAATAAAGATAGAATATCAAATGAAAGCTAAGAAATCTTATTCAAAACATTCAAACCAACATCCCATGGGGGAATTGGTGGTACTTTGATGTGGAAAGTATCCCTTTCCCAATTCCTTGATGAAATTGATGAAGATTGTGTCCTTGATGAAAATTGTTGATAACCTTGCTAAGATTGATGAAAACTATGAAAACTTGGATGAAAATGGATGAAATTTGCTTCAAATATGTGGATAGTAATCTTGCATAAAGTTGTGGATCCCAAATCAATAGAGAAGTCCTCTATTTATAGGAAAGGGTGGGGGATGGAGAAATATGAAGAATGTGGGACTAAACATGAACCAATGGCATTGTGCCACTTGTCAGCATACTAATGAAGAGAGGTGGAGCACATTTTGATCAATGTGCAAATTAATGCAATTAAGTGGAATTTGAAATTCAAAATATGGCTTATGGAGGAAGAGTTGAAAGATGAGTTAATACCACTTGGCTCAAGAAAAAAGGACATGTAAGAGACTTAAATGCCTTGTTGGAGGACAAGTCCTTTGGGAGGGAGATTTCAAATTGGAGGAATATTCCAAAGAGATGCCATTTTTGAATGCAAATAGAAGAATTAATAAATCAAATAAATGGATTTATATGTGCAAGTTGCAAAATCTAGAGGATTTAAGGATTAGAGTTAGAGTTAATTAGGATTTAATTAATTTTAAATAGAATTAGTTGATATGCCATTTGCTTTATATTTTTGGATTTATTTAAATAAAGATGAGAGGAATATGAGCATTAGTAATTTAATTAAATAAAGTTTGATTTATTCAATTAAATGAAGAACATTAGATTTTAATCAAATAAAGATGATTTATTTAATTAAAAGAGATGGATTTAGGATTTAATTAAAGAAAATGATTTATTTAATCAAAGAGAAATATTAGGATAAATTAATTAAAATGATTTATTAAATTAAAAGAAGATGATGAGATTTAATCAAATATAGTTGATTTATTTAATTAAAAGAGGAATTATGATGAATTAATTGAATAAGAATTATTCAATTAATTGGTTAGTAAAGAAGTGATTCAGGAAGAATTGATGTTAGTGAATCAGGATTGAGTGCAAAATATCAATTAGGATAATTTGAACGTCTACATAATCTACACTAATACACACGCTAAAGGAAATCTACTAAACAAAAATATAATCATGATGCCAAAAGGATACTATAGAGGAAGAAAATATCTCTTCGAACCAAAGAAGTATGACCCCAGGCCAAAGACCTGCAAAAAAAACTCATTAGACAAGAATACCCTGCACTAGACAACAATGTTAGCACACAAAAAACTAAAGGATTTGAGTCAACAAAGTGAAAGAGACCTCAATGTAAAAGGTTGTCTCAGTACTATGTGTCATCCCAAAATGAAGAAATAACACTTAGAAGAATTCTTAAATGAAGAGAAGAATGTAAGGATCAATTGCTTCAAGAGAAGAAGGCACCCAAGAGATAGGGAAGCAACCAATATCGAAGAGAGAAAGAGCATATACATAGGATGAAGAAGATGTAGATCTTCGATCTGGTAGACACAATCAAGAAAATAAGAGAAGTGAAAAGGATCAAGAGAGAGCAAGAAGGAGGAATGAAAATTCCAAGTGGGACAACTCCACAGGTACTCTATCCTGAGGAGGTTCGAACAAAAGGACTTTGTAGCTCTGCAAAACTACAAAGTTGTACAAGGTACACCGAAGGTCCATAGACCAATGATGGAAAAATCTTGTAGGATGAAAGCATCTCATAGGTGCAGACTTGCAATGAGGTGACCCCCAAGATCTTTTACATGAATGAAGCCCCGTGAAGTAAGTGCCTTTTAGGCCTGCAGAACTGCAAGGAGGTGTCCCTCAAGTTCTCTCTCATGAGGGAAACCTAGTAAAGTAAGCACCTTATAGGACCATAGACCTGCAAGGAGGTGTCCCTCAAGATCTCTCACATGAGGGAAACCCAATAAAGTAAGTGCCTTACAAGCCCATAGACTTACAAGGATGCGCCTCTCAAGATCTCTCACATGAGGGAAACCTAGTGTGAGGGGACTTTACAGAGTTGGAAAGCAGCTTCACAGGCGCACTTGCAAAGCAACATGTTAATCCATAGACTAAACATGTTAGAAAGCTTGATGCAAAGGAGATCTAAAGATTCTCGATCCTGCAGATCAAGACTAATCAAATGAACTTGTGGATACTGCAAGATGCATTGTAGGATAGCCACATAAAAGATAGGTCTAGTCAGGCTGCCCCAAAGCTAGATACCAATGAATTTGTTCGAGATAAAAAATTTCAAAGGGGGTCCCTTAGGAACCCTTCAAAAGGGGTCCACTCAAAGGACACTTGATTTGAAATACATAGAGATAAGAGAGGGGTTCCTTAAGAAGGAAACACATCTCTAGAACAAGCTATCACTTCCCCCAACATACATGGGAGGATAACTGTGCAAGATGATTAGAACATACAAGATAGAGGTAGAGCTCGATATCACTTGTCATTTGAAGAAAAGGTAGGTGCATCAACAAATAAATGAGTGATGGCACCTGAATCAAGAAGTTGTTGTATTTTATCCTTCAAGGACTTACATTCACTAGTGGAATGGCCAAGCACTCGATGGTATGGACAGAAAGAATGTTTTTCTTTATCATGCTTATGAGATTTATTATGTGTAGGAGAAGGAAGAGTAATCAAGCGGGATTTTAGAAGCTGCCACAAAATACACTCTTGCTTAGATAAAGAATGAGGAGCAGGAAGTAACCCTTTCTCTTGTGGAGAAAATTTTGATTGCTCACAAGAAGAAGCCACAAAGACATTAGATAATGGAGGATCTACATGGAGAGTATTATTATGGAAATGAGGATCATACTCCTCCACGAGATTTCCATCATCCTTCCTGACAAGATTACCAACATTAACCTTTTTAATAGAAGTGTGATGATCTTCCTCAAAAGGAGGAGGATCAACATCAAGGAAATTATAACTGTTGGTCACACTATCCCGTGATATAGAAGAATAATCATCTTTGATAGTGGGTGTGGATGATGTTATTGAAAGGTTTAAGTGGATCAGGTCAACTTTATATTCTCCACTGAAGGAGTTTGTAAGTCTAAGGAACCTCAATCATCACTAAGAGATGCATTCTTTTGAGAAGAGGTGGAAGGAGCAAACTTAAGATTTATTTCTTTAGAAGGATCTTCTTCAAGGAAATCTATCTCAAGAGTATCATTTGTAGTAGGTATTGTTGGAGTAAACATCAATGCATTGGAAGACATTGAAGGAATAAGAGTAGGCACAATTGAAAGCTAACCAATAGTTTCCATCTCACATAAGTGCATAGCCTCAAGGTCAGCCTTGACTGTGACTACTTTATTATTGCAAATGAACTTGATAGATTCATGCAAGGTCGATGGGTTTTCACCCATAGCATGAATCCATGGTCTACCAAGTAGAAGCTTATATGGTAAATTTTCTAACATAACATATACAGGGGTGGGTATGGTAACAGGTCCCAACCTCAAAGGCATGATTATTGTTCCTAGGACTTGTCGATTGACATTATCCAACCCATGAATAACAATAGAAGAAGCATTAAGAGAAGATGAATCAATATTAATCATAGGTAATAGATCAATGCTAAACACATTAAGCATTGAACCAACATCAATGAGAGTACATCTAATGCCAATCATATTAATGTTAACTATGATCATTAGAGGGTCCACTTGCTTCTGCACACCTAGGGGTGGAAGTTGTAGATTGAACGTGATATTCGGTGAATCTGAATGAATATAAGCCATCAATGCATTAACATCTTCAGGCCTAGTGGAGGCAGGCAAGAGAATCTTCTACAATGCTTCCTAAAGCATTCCTTGATAAACCAAAGTAGACTGTAGTAAGTCCCATAATGAGATCTTAGTCAGAGTAGCATGGAATTGCTCGACAAGATTGTAATAACTAGGTGCTTTAGTTGTAGGTTTAGGTGCTTAAGGAAGGCTTGTATGTTTATTCATTCTATTCTCATAAGTATGGACTACTGCTCTATAGGAGGGAGCCATAGAAAGATCAAGAGAATCACTATCAAATGTAACACTATTAGTAGAAAAAATCCTTTTGGGAGGAATAGATGGAGTCACATAAATGTTCAGTCTCTTAGGCCTTTGAGGGGCAGTAGAGATATAAAATACATTTATAGAATCATCACAACTAGTGGAATAATTATTCAAAGAAATATTCTCAACATTGAACTGAGGATCAGATGTGGAAGGAGATTCATCACTCGCCAATGCATCATCTCTAGGGGAGAGTGCATTGGAATGAATAGAAGGTAGAGTAATGTTAAGAAATGTATCAATGATTTCATATTCTTGTAACAAGATACCCTTCAAAGCGAGAGGAATCTCATGAGAAAGATCAAAGATAAAAAGTGCCATGGGAAAAGCCAAGTCACTATCACATGCATGAAATGGAATATCATTAACGCTTTGAATAAAATCAGATATTGAACTAACAAAAGAGGATATTAAATTCATTTTGAATATAATAAGATAAATAATGAATAAACAAGTTGGTTGATGATAGAACTAAGAAAAACTGAAAATCCAAATTTTTGGATTTTTTGGTATTTTCTAAGTTCTAGTAATTTGCATTTTCGGAGGTCTTCAGAGCAAAATTTAGGGTTTAAACTTATGTCGGTCCTTAAAATTTGGCTGCCAAAGGCATGATATTTTAGGGACTAAATTAGTCCTCTTGGAGACCTTTCCAATGGTACAAACTATTCTAAATTCTGAGCACTGAGTCAATTTAGTTATGACCCCACAAAGTTGGGGTAAATAAATTCCTAGTTTTTTGAAAAATACTATGCTTCACGTCAGGTTCACCAAAATGTAGAGAAGGGGGATTCACAGCTCACGAGTTCTCTTCATTTAGAGAGTCTCAAAGAGAAAACTACCCTAAATTACCTCAAGGAACAAACACAAGAGTTCTAGAATAAAAAAGAACAAGTCACAAATATTTTTTGGACAGATTGGCGGGCTCTCGGCCAAAGGATGACAACACGGGTCTGGGACAACAACACAACGTGTTGATGTCTCTCTGGCACACTAACGTCTCATACAGACCAGAGAGCGAGAATATCCCAGAAAATGGAAAAGTGGCTGCTTCTACTCTAATTGATAAGAATTCTTGGAATGTGAGAAAGCAATGAAATATAACAGAACTAGAATAAAGTGAAGTAGAAATGATAAAGATAAGGAGAATAAAGAAATCACTTACAACCACCCAAGTAATGAAGCCTCCTGTGAACCTAAGAATTTTATCCTACTCTAATGTGCAAAATAACTAAGAAATGCAAGTGATAAAAGACCAAGGACACCTCAAGATTAGCCAAAGGAGTGATAAAACAAGAAGGAAAATGGATAAAACGAAATGAAAACGATTTCACCTTCCTTGCTGTTGATGTCTCCTTGATTGGCCCTTGTTTAGAATGATTTTGTGTGCTCCTTAGATGATTGCTTGAGTGACTAAATGCAAGATTAGATGTGCAAAATGATTAAAAGAGATGGCTAAATGATGGCAAAGGATTGAGAATGCAAATTGGCAGCATGTAGTTATGAAAATCCAAAGTGTTGAAAATACCCTTGAGGAGGGGGTATTTATAGGAGAATTTGAATTCTCTAGAGAATTCAATGGTCAAGATGCATCCAACAAGGCCAACATGAAGGGCTATGGTGGGTTGAGAACCCACAAGCCCTCACATCTTGACATGTGGAGGGTGAAGTGGACAAGGGGATATGAGGTGTGAGTGAGGTGTCAAGAAGGTACATGAGGTGGAGGAAGGACATGCACCTTGGGAGTGAGGAGATTTCTTCAAAAAGGGATTCCTTGTCCCCAAGTGGGAGTGAAAGGGACATTTGAGAAATTTTGGGAATTCCTCAAAAATCTATATGGGAAAAGGAAAGGTGGTTGGGGATATAAATGTGAATTAAAAATTCACATTCTAGAGATGATCTAGAGGGTAAAAGGTGGGCTCAAAAAGGTGGGACTTGGTCACATGTGGAGATTGTGACAAGTCCAAGGTTCTAGAAGCCTTGGAAGAATGGAATGTGAATTAAAAATTCACATATAAAGGAGGGGAATCTAGGACAAATAAATGTGAATTAAAAATTCACATGGGAAAGGGGGTCAATGCCAAAAGAAGGTAAATGCAAAGGTAGGCTAAAAAGTGGTGCTAAATCTAGCTAATGACCTTGGTTAAGGTTGTGCAAACATTAGATTAGGCTAATTAATAGAAGATTAGAGGCAAGTGGCAAATGTAGGAGGATGTGACATTAATCTCTGATTAAGAGGATGCACATCATAATCATGAATTAATTAAATTAATTCAGATTAGGGTGAGGTTATGGAGGATGTGACAAGTGAAGAATTTTAAATTGATTTTAAATCAAAAGGGTAAAAAATGACTAAATTAAATAAATTAGCGTATTTATTTAATTTAGAGAGGAATAGGGTGAAAGATAAAGTATTAATTATTAAATTAAATACTTTATCGATATGAAACAAAAGGTGTAATGTTAATTTAATAAATTAATATTAACACAATAGTCGAAAAGACAGTAAATTTAATCATATGGAAGTGATTAAATTTAGATGTCTACATTTTGCCTCTCTTCGAAATATTGTTAGGATAACAGTGTTTCGAAGAAAAATAAGATGCGAATAAGGCAAGAGGTGACAGATGGTGATGCCCCTAGCGTGGAAAAGGTTACTGATGCCCCAATGACCAGGCTGAATGAATGGAGGAATGGTAAAAGGGTATCATGGAGGAAAAAGGGGATCCCGAGTGACCTCTCAATAGGAAGAAAAGAAGGACACCATTGGATAGAGCTCAAAAAATTAAGCAATTTTAGTTTTTGATCGGAGGTGATCTGACGTACGGTTTGCAAATGGCAGCCTCATGAAGTTTGGGATTAGTTAGAGGAATAAAAAGTTAAATAAAAAGGCAAAAAATACCTTTTGGGAGGAAGGGGTTAAAAAGGTAATTTTAAAAATTACCTTGGTCATTTTCACTGTAGCAGTTGAGAGAAGGAGAGTAGAGGAGAGAAAGTGGACGAGGAGGAACGATGCCGACGGACAATGACACCGCGATCGTGCACCGGGCGGACGGGGTTCGTGAATTGTACAGTGGGGGCGCAGGCGGAGAGCATGTGAGTAGCAAGAAAACCCTCATATTGAATTTACACACTTTTTACGTAAAAAATTAAAATTTGAAAACATGGTTTTTGTTGGGGGGAAAAATTAGAAAAATGGGTCTAATGTAGTTTATTGAGAAAAAGTCTAAAAAGGCCGGAAATCGAGGAAAAAGGTGCCTCTGGGCGGGGCATAGCCACCCCAACCCAGGGCGCTGCCGCCCGGCGTGGGGGCACTTCCGCCTCGACGCGGGGTGCTTCCGCTAACCACCGGGCGGATTCGGCCAGTAACGGTAAGGCGTTCTCGGAGCAGGCGCCCATGCGGCTCTGTGGAAGTGTTCAGGTCTGGCGGGCGGCGCCCGTCCTGCCGCTCCGCGGGGGAACCCATCAGGGGGGAAAAAGAAAGAAGAAGAAGAAAGAAAGAAAGAAGAAGAAAGAAGGGGGAAGATAGAGAGAAAAGAAAATAATAAAAAAAGAAATAATGAGAACTGTGTTTGTTCATGCAGAGTTTTGAGCGGTTACGTGTGCATGAGCGACGGTCGGAGGTGATGGTGGTGACGATAGTAGCGATGAACGGGGAGGACCAGGCGGCGCTGGATCACGCAGGGTTAGGTCATTGCGTTAGTTTCCAGAGGTCATAGCTCATGCGGCGATGTTGACCACATTGATAGAGAGATGGAGCTCAAAGACGTCGACATTTTATTTGCCTATAGGAGAGATGACCGTGACGTTGGAGGATGTGTGGCATATCCTGAGGCTGCCGATTGCCAGCCGGTTAGTGAGCGAGGTGGTATCCACAGGGGCGGAGCTGCAGGAGACTTTGAGAGTTTTGTTTGGTCATGTGACATTGCCCCTGGTTAAGGGGTAGTTGGATTTGGACGGATGTTTGTTAGTAGGTGTGCCAGCCTTACCATTATTTTTGTGTGGCCTGATTAGTGGGATACTGTTGCCAGATCAGAGTAGACGAACATGTAGCCTGCGGTATATGGAGGTTATCCGCCACATTGTTGAGTGGCGGGGGGGACCATTTTCGTGGGGGTCATGTGTATTGGCTCAGCTGTACAGAGATATGCACGTGATCTGCTACCGAGAGGTATCAAGTGTGACACATGTGACTCTACTGCAGATTTGGGCGTGGGAGCATATTGCAGTGACTAGGCCGATAGTGGTGGGGAGGGGGACAGTGGATGACCGGGAGCCTGTGGCTTGGGAGTATGGGGAGGAGAGAGGGTGGATTTTCTGCTTTGAGATGTAGGGGGAGATGGAGGGGTGGAGGAGAGCATTTGATGATCTGCATTCAGGGGACATAGAGTGGCGGCCATATATGGCGCATCAATTCAGGGGATGGTCAGATACTGGGAGTCATGAGGGGTATTTTCTAAGCCGATGTTTTATTATTGGTACGCTACCATGCATAATAGAGTCTCATCGACCAGACAGAGTGCTGAGACAGTTTGGGGTGATACAGGATATTCCGGCAGTGCCTATCCTATTCCAGCGGCATAGTAGAGAGTTACCATGGGGAGGCCGCATATCACCAGCGACAGCTAGGGAATCATGGATGGCAGCAGGGCAGGAAGCTTATCCAGGGAGGGTAGGAGGAGAGCAGGTGCCAGTGGTGACCCAGCGATATCGGAGGTGGTTTCAGAACAGGTTATGGGAGATGTTGAGGGTGGCAGGGGCCGGACCAACAGAGTAGCAGATACCACAGAGGGAGAGGGGAGGAGAGGAGCAGCAACGACGAGAGGCGGCAGTGGTAGACGAGGGGAGACATGAGGAGCCAGAGGGGGATGAGAGAGAGTAGGTAGGCAGAGCAGGGAGGAGGAGGAGACATCAGAGACGAGGCCAGAGAGAGGGTCGACAGCGGGAGAGGGGGCAGCCACAGAGAGCCCAGGGGGAGCAGAGGGTGGACAGAGAGGG
>VDFB02000017.1:130967813-131137669 GCA_007258455.2 Sequoia sempervirens
GAGGATCCCATTGTGCAGGTGAGGGGAGCAGAGGTGAGAGTACAGATGGCGGAGTAGAGAGTGAGGGTTTTGGAGGCTGAGCTAGCCAGAGTAGAGCGGGAGGCCCTGAGAGACTATGAGGCCATGGTTTTTGAGCTAGGGGGGATGGTGGAGGAGAGAGATAGGGCACAAGAAGAGGTGCAGAGGATACGGAGCGAGTTGACTAGTATGACATGGGACCGCGACAGGTTACAGGCAGAGGTCGTGGTTTTACAGGCTAGGGGAGAGCCCGATGAGAGGACAGAGCAGGGAGCTAAGCAGGGGACATGAGGTACTAGTCAGCAGTTAGGGGATCTCCAGTGAGACTGGGACGAGCTTCAGGACAGGGTTCATTGCCTTGAGTAGGTCGTTGGAGATATGGGGTTGATACAGGAGAGGGAGGCTGTGGCAGTAGAGCAGGCATGGATTATGCGGGCTGAGAGGGACGCAACACAGGCTCAGGTATAGGTGATAGAGGCAGAGAGGGATGCGGCACAGATGCGCATTCAGAGTGAGAGGGCAGTAGTAGAGGCAGAGATACAGGCATTACAGAGTGGGAGAGATGAGGTGGTAGCGGAGGTAGTGACTCTCTGGAGAGAGAGGGATTTAGCAGAGTTGCAGGCACAGGCTCTTCAGAGGGATAGAGATGCAACAGTGACTCAGGCACAGGGGGCTGAGAGAGATAGAGATGTAGCAGAGATGCAGATGCAGATGCAAACCCTACAGGTAGAGAGGGATGCCACGATGACTCATGTTTTGACAGGTCAGGGTGAGGGTGTGATACCCGGAGCAGATGTGCAGATTGTGGAGAGAGAGAGGGATGCAGCGGTGGCACGGGCAGTGGCTGCGGAGGAGATGAGGGATAGGTTATAGGAAGAGCTGGCGCAGTGTCAGTTAGCTCAGGAGGCTTGGGAGCAGGAGAGGAGAGCTATCACCAGGGATCGAGACAGGTATCGACATGAGCAAAATTATGCTCAGGTTCAGGTTGCGGAGAGAGAGGATAGCATGAGAGAGGCAGGTTTTTGGATGGCTGCATATTATGATACAGTTCCTGATCTGGCACAACAGAGATTTCGTTATACCAGGCAGACACCTCAGATGCCAGCGCCATCTTAGTCATTGGGGACACAGACACGTGGTTATAGTGATTCACCAGGTGTTTCACTAGGTAGAGGAGTAGGACCTGAGTCTCTACAGAGATCAGATGTGGGTAGTTCATTTGGGAGGTGACAGGGTATTGAGTTTTTTGACAGATGCAGGATGGAGTGTATAGGATTTGTTGACAGAGATCAGAGATGTTCTATATCTCTAGATTTTGTATTTTATCATGTGATGTATGATGGACATGTGACAGATATTATATTATTTTGATATGGGACAATTCTTATTGACACCATGTAGTATGTTTCCTTTTATGAGGGGTGATTATATGCATGCGTATATGGTATGACATGTTTATGTGGATGGATGCATTGGTTTATTTATGCTCATGTGTCAGTTTATTTATGCTCATGTTCATGATATGAAATGTTCACATGGATGATTGGAATACGAATAATCATGCTTATGTTTATTTATGTGTATGCATTGATTTATTGAGATGTTTATGTGGATGATTGGATATATGTACTTATGGAATATGAATAGTTTTATTGATGCATGGTGAGATGATATGCACATGGTGATATGTTATGTGTACCCATGGGATCTATGATGATTTGTATATATGGATGCCTAGTTGACTTATTTGTCATGTATGTATATGTGTATGATGGATTTTGTATGAATATTTTATATATGCAGGATGGGATCTATTATGCGTCTAACACTTTGTGATGCAGGTGGCGATGGATATATGAATAGTACTTTTGTATTTTTAGAGGAAATAACACATGGACATAAGTGCCAATAAGAACTGACATGATTACAGGAGGTGGGTATGTAGTGATGGTGGAGATGGATGTCATTTGGCATCTGTCAAAAAGTATCAGTACCCTGAGAAGAATGGAAAAGAATGGGGGAAAGTATTTGCACAACCAAAACCATAGGGTGAGTGTTAATGCAATGATTATGAAAATGCAACCCTAACTCAATTTGCCATCTTTGGAGCACTGGTTTTTGCTATAGCATAAGACACGATTCACCAAGGTATGGAGGACGAAGGTAGATTAATGTCTAATGCATGAGACAAACACGCCAGACAAGAAGGCTATCCCAATACCCCAAAGTCACGAAGACCTTGTTCGGGTCCGGTACTGGGATAACCACAAACACAAAAGGATGCCCCAACATAACACAAGACCTCGAGGATCTTGGTGGGTACTATGTAGGACAACCAAGAAGACACAATCAAAGAAAAGATCAAGATATGCCCCTATGTGGACTAATCAAAACACACCATAATATGATGGATTATGGCGGCCTTGATGAGTAATGATAGGGAGCCCAAATGATAAACAAAAACCAAAAGTATCAAAAGATCATAATCAACTTCAAATGTCCATTGCCATAGGATCAAGGGGATAGATGGAATTGATGAGGTCCGTTAGGAAGGATGTATCCTGTTAAGACCTATGATGGATACTAAGCGAAAAGATCGGTATGATATAGGATATTCAAAATTGATTAGATTCGTTGGTACAAGTGGGTTTTATTTGTTAAGGACCAATTAGATAAAGGCATAGCTTGATAACACAAGGGAGACAAGACACAACCTAAAGACCTAGGGGCTCGGGGGCCAATCAAAGATTAGCCTTGCCTACGTGAAAGCGCAGAGCCCTCGTAGTTCACGGAAAAAGACCATGAATAAAGCGGAAAGAAGACAATGGTGACCGATGATGAAGGATACAACACGCGACAGACAAATGCCCCGGGGGAGGATCAAATGACCAACCTTGCCTATGTGAAAGCGTAGGGGCATAGTTCGATAAAAAGACCATGGATAAAAGCGAAAAGAGACTAGTGAATATGAAGTGATGGAGGACCAAAACAAGGTTGATCCAAAAAAGCCCCGGGGGTAGATCGAGTGATCAGCCTTGCCTACGTGAAAGCACAAGGGCAACGTAGTTCGACAAAGGATAAAAGTGACGCAGGAGGATGAGATCTAGATGGAGACCGACACGATGGATGATCCTATATGACGACGCGGACCGACCGACAAAGGGAAACGAAAGACATAAGCTCAAAGTGGGATATATATAAAAAAGATCAGGATGAGGGATAGGTAAGGTGGGTCATCCAGTGCTCAATCAACAAATACCAAACGACCTAGGCTGATGTGGGCGGGGATGATAATGCGGATGAAAGCACAAAATAACTAGGATGTCAGGTAGATAATGATTAAGCCCTCTATGGATGACGCCTGCTGACAGGTTTTCATCATCCATACTTATCCAAGGTGCCACCAAGAGGTGGTTTTCACCATAGGACGGATTTATTTCTCTTTACTATTTTTGAATTTTTTTGTCACTTTTTTGAATTTTTGAATTTTTTGATTTTTTTGAATTTTTGATAGGGTAGATCAAGCGGACTTAAGTGTAGAACCTTTTCAAATGGAGAATATTGATAGGTTCATCAAGGGGATCTCCTTCCAGAGTAGTCAATCTGTAGGCTCCAAATCCATATTTGGCAGTTATGATATACGGCCCTAGCCAGTTTGCCTCAAATTTTCCTTTCTTGTCACGGTCTTGCTGAGTGTGTTGGTTTTCCTTGAGAACAAGCTCACCAACTTGGAATTGTCTAGGGTGGACCTTTTTATTGTAATGACACTTGAGGCAATTCTGGTATGCTTGTAGGTGATCATAGGCCTGTATTCTCCATTCATCCAGTAACTCTAGCTGTGCAAGCCGTGCAACGTGAGCATCTTCTTCGTTGATGAGGTTCTTCAAAGAAATTATCAATGAGGGGAGCTCAAATTCGATTGGCAAGACAACTTCAGCACTGTATACTAAAGAGTATGGGGTGGCGCTTGTTGGGGTGTGGATAGATGTACGGTATGCCCAGAGGGCGGGATGAATATGCAGGTGCCAATCTCGTCCAGTGTTATTGACAAACTTTTTGAGGATGCGGATGAGGGTCTTGTTGGTTGCTTCTGCCTGTCCATTACCCTAAGGATAATAAGGCGTCGACCAACGATGCGGAATATGGAAGGTGTCGCAGAGGTGTTTCATGGCTTGGTTTTTAAATGGCTTTCCGTTATCAAAAATGATGGTGGATGGGATGCCATATCTGCAAAGAATATGGTAGAGGATGAATTTGGAAATCTGAGTACCGGTGATTTGTGAGAGTGGCATTGCTTCCACCCATTTGGTGAAATACTCAGTTGCGGTGATGATGAATGTATGGCCGTTGGATGATGGTGGGTGAATCTTGCCAATCAAGTCAAAACCCCATTGAGAAAACGGCCACGGTGCTATGAGAGGCTGAAGATCTTGTGCTGGAGCGTGGATCAAATCCGCATGCTGTTGGCATGGAAGGCATTTCTTCACAAATTCACAAGCATCATGTTCCAGTGTAGGCCAATAATATCCAGCCCGTAAGATCCTTTTGGCCAGGGCCATACCATTTGAGTGAGCCCCACAAATACCACCATGTACTTCCGTTAGTACCGTTTGGGCTTCGGTCTCATTTAGACATCTCAGGAGGATTCCATCATACCCGCGACGATAAAGCGTATCACCAACAATGATGTATCAGGACGAATGATGGATAAAGGATTTACGTTGGTTGCGTGTAAGTTCTGGGGGTATGGTGTTATCACGGAGATAAGTGTATATGTCTTGGTACCATGGGGAGGTGGGACCTACAATATCACACACCATGTCCGTTTCAGGAACATCATATGCAGGGATTAAAAGTTGTTCAACAAGAAACTCACACTCTGTTCGATCCTTGGGCATGTCGATCAGGGAACCGATAGTGGCCATTGCATCTGCCGCTTTATTCTGTATCTGAGGAATTTGGTCAAACTATATGAAGGTGAAATATTTTTTGAAATCATCCACCATGATTTTATAGGGTAACAATTTGTCATCTTTTGTGAGGAATTCATCATTAACTTGTCTAATAACCAGCAAGGAATCACCAAAGACTTTCAGATGGGTTATGTGCCACTGTTTTGCAATTCTGAGGCCTGTGAGGAGAGCTTCATATTCTGCCATATTGTTGGTACATGGAAATGCTATCCTGAATGATTTTGGGATATAGTCACCTTGAGGGGTAACTAATAAAATGCCTGCCCCAGATCCACTATGAGTGTATGAGCCATCAAAATATAACGTCCAAGTTGGTGCTTCTGTCACTGTGTAGATTTCTTCATCCAGGAATTCAGTGTCTAGTGGGTAGGCATCTACTAATGGTGCTTCATCTAATTGATCAACAATAACCTGTCCTTTTATGGCTTTGCGCTCTACATACTCGATGTCAAATTCGCTTAGAAGCATGACCCATTTGGCCATGCGGCCAGTCAAAGTGGTTCTAGATAACAAATACTTCAAGGGATCAATTTTAGCGATTAACTTGACTAGGTGATTGAGCATGTAATGGCGGAGTTTCTATGTACTGAAGACTAGTGCGAGGCATGCTTTTTCCATAGGGGAATAATTTAACTCATAGCCAACTAATGTTCGGCTAATGTAATAGATTGCCCTCTCTTTGAGTGACTCATCATGTTGTGCCAATAATGCCCCCAGTGCAACTGAGGTAGCAAAGATATAAAGCAGGAGGGGTTTTCCTGGAATAGGTGGCATCAGAATTGGTGGGTGAGCTAAATATTCCTTAATCTTATCAAAACCCATTTGACACTGTGGGGTCCATCGGAAGGTGGAATCTTTCTTCAAAAGATGTGTAAATGGCTGACATTTATCTGCGAGCTGAGCTATGAATCGATGGATGGACTGCATCTTTCCCTGGAGGCTTCTTAACTGCTTTAGATTGCGTGGAGGCGGCATGTCTAGAATAGCCTTTACCTTGGCAGGATCAACTTCAATACCTCTGCGAGAGACTATGAAACCCAGCAACTTCCCTGACGTGACCCCGAAGACACTTTTTCGGATTCAGCCGTAACTTATAATGTTCTAACCGCTCAAATATCTTTTTCAGGATGGCGGGATGTTCTGCTCGTGTTCTGGATTTCCCTAATAGGTCATCAACATAGTCTTCCATGATGATATGGATGAGGTCATGGAAGATAACCATCATGGCTCTCTGATACGTTGCCCCCACATTTTTGAGACCAAAGGGCATAACATTGTAACAAAAAGTGCCCCAAGGAGTTGTGAAGGCAATTTTGTGTTGGTCTTCACGTGCAATTCGAACCTGGTTATAACCGGAGAAGCCATCCATAAGGGACAAAATTTCATGTCCTACTGTTAGGTCGACCAACATGTCAATGTTAGGAAGAGGGAAATCATCTTTTGGGTAGGCTTTGTTGAGATCCCTAAAATCCGTGCAGACTCGAATGTCTTTGTTGGGTTTGGCAACTGGAACTATATTGGAGATCCATTCGGAGTAGTCAATTGGTCTGATAAAACCCACATCCAGTAACTTCTCCAATTCCTTAACTAACAACGTGACTTGTGGATGCATCTTACGGAGTTTTTGCTTGACAGGTTTGGCGTCTGGGCGAATGTCTAAGTGATGAACCACTAAAGCAGGGTCTAAACCTGGCATGTCTGAGTATGACCAGGCAAAGTTGATGATTCCTTCTTGGAGTAGCTGCACAAAGACCAGATACTCTTGTTCGGAGAGTGACTTGGCTACATAGGTGATCTTCAGACTTTCAGCAGTTCCCAAATTTACTTCTTGCGTCTCTTCAATCAAGATAGATGATCTGGCAGATAGCTGAGTTCCCATAAGGGGAAGATGAACATCTCCATCTTCTAGCGCCTCTTCGAGGTTTTTGCCTTCAGATGCGTCCTTTATTTTTACTTTTTCCAGGTCAGGAAGTGCCTTAGAGAGGTTTTCACTAGATGACCACTTTTTACTTTTCTTACTTTTATTTTTGCGACTGGAGTGTTCATCCTCCCCCAATCCCATAAGGTTGACATACGTGTCCGCAGACATACTGACAGGTGTGCTATTATGTAGGTCCCAATCAATGAGTTCAGGATGACAAAGGGAAAGGCTAATGGTGCAAACAGATAGGCATTCAAACATGGATGACAAGTCAGTGTGCTCGACATCATCGTATGCATGTATGATGGATTCCTCCTTGGGTATGTCTGCCAATGAGCCATCGTCCATGGTGATACCATTGGAAGTATTAGATGATGTTGCAAGGATTTTCTGTTTGCTGTCATACCCAATTCCTACCTTCTTTGGTAACTGTGGTGTATCAATGGGTTGCAATTGCCCTTGTTCCTCTTTACCTAGGCCTCTACCTTGGTAGTTATTTTTTTCCACGAACTTTGTTGGCCAAGGATACTTTTCCTGAAAAATATTTCTTTAGAGGAGTTTCTGGTTTGGGCTCTTCTCAGTAGACCCATTGGCTTATGTCTTCCTCTGGTGCATCGACCTTGATACTCGGAGATCTGAAAGTGGTAGTAGGAATGTTTTTATCACTGAAGGTGATGATCTTGTCTTCCTTTTGTGTAGCATGTGAAGGTTGACCGTACTCATGTGGCGACGGTGGCATGGTGGCTACATTGAGAGCCGTATGCATCTCATATTCACCACACCCTTTGTCAATGATCTGGACTCTAGTGACTGAAGGATTAGTGGTGAAGGATGGAGTGGTGATCACGGTGGATGATGGATTGGAGGATGACGACTGGGATGCCCCCATTTCGACTCCAGGACAGTAATGTAAATGGGGAAAAGATGCTTCTAAAGCTCAAAAATATTCAAACGGTTGGGGGTCAGCATAGATGGTGATCTCTTTTCCATTGACTGGGAATTTGAGGCATTGATGGTATGTGGAGGGGACAACTTGCATAGCATGGAGCCATGGGCGGCCAAGGAGGAGGTTATACGGTAAGTCTAGAACAAGGACATGACAGGTAGTATATTGGAGCATAGGTCCCACTTTGATAGGAAGACTGATGATTCCTTCTGAATTTCTCTCTGCATTGTCATAAGCTTTGATTGTAATGATCTGGTTGCTTAGGTCCGCTTGAGTATACCCTACCTATTTTATGAATTTCAAAGTACATAAATTGAGGGCAGAGCCATTATCTACCAAGACCCTTTTTATTTTATGACGGGCAACTATGACTTCGATGTGTAAGGGGCGATTATGGTTGACATCAATGTTTGGCATGTCGTCTTGGCTGAAATGGAGGTGATGAGACAAAGCCAAGTGTCCCACCAAAGCTTGGAATTGTGTGGGGTCGATGTCATTTGGTACATGGGTCTCCTGCAAGGCTCTATTAAGGATCTCTTGATGTACCGGGGAAGACTTAAGCAAATCCAAAATGGATATATGAGCGGGGGTCTTCCTTAGGTGATCAAGGATGTTATACTGAGAGTTACAAGAGTGGGTTGGATGGGTGCAGAGGCTGCAGGGACGGTGATGCGGGCTCGTCGTGTAGTCACAGCACATTGAGGGTCTTTGGCTTTAACGTGTATCATGGATACTCGGGGTTCCACTTGCTCAATGTAATGAATGACACCTTCATAATTGAATGGAACATTCTTGTAATTCACATTATTTGTGCTGTGGTTTTGGGGATTACTGTTGGAGGTGCTAGGGCCTTGACCATGGTTTGGGAAGGCGTTTTGATAGATTTGCAGTTGAGCATTGGACGACGAAGGTTGAGCGGGGTCAACCTTGATATCTCCTCGATCAATGAGATCTTGGACATAATTTTTTAAACCTTGACACTTATTCAAAGAGTGTCCCTTGATTTTATGAAAGTCACAATACTCATTTTCTTTAAACCATGTCGGCTTGGGTTTGGACTCATTGAACGGTTTGGTGACAGGGTATGTGATGGGGTAATTGATTTGTAACAATTTATTAAAAACAACACTCAAGGGTTCACCCAATTGGTTGTATTGACGTTTGGTGTTCCCCTGATTTTTTTGGTTTGACTGTTGAGGGGGACGAGGTGCCCCTTGGGGTACCGATATGGCGTTGGGTATAGACTGCTGTTGCCTTTGGGATGCACTAGCCACTTGGACATGTTTGGTGTCTGTCACTCCGTCATTCACTAAATTTTTTTTCTTATTCCAGAATAGTGGTTTATCTCCAAATGACCTTTTTTTATCATGACTCTGTATTTTGATGTGTCCTTTGGCAATAAGGGCACGTTCAAGGATAGGTCCCTTTTCCACTATCTCTGCGAAAGTGGTGACACAATGTAGTCTAAAATTGTGGGCCATGTCAGGATGAGAATTTTCCACGAAAAGGGTGACCATGTCTTTTTCTTTCAGAGGATTTTTCATTTGACTAGCTAATGCACGCCACCGTTGGAGGTAGTTGGTAAAGATTTCTCCATCACGTTGTTTCTCTTTTAGGAGATCTAAGGTGTCTGTATCCTTCTGCAAATTGAAAGAGAAGTAGGATACAAACTTCTCTGATAAGTCTGCAAAAGTTTTTATGGACCCCTTTTCGAGAGTCATGAACTAATCTAGGGCATGGTTTGCTAGGCTTCGTGGGAACAAGTCCAAAAGGTAGTTATCATTGTACATGACTTCTTGACACTATGAATAAAACTCCTGCAAGTGAGCCTTAGGGTCTTTGTCTCCCTTGTATTTGTCAAATTTTGGAATCTCGAAATGTTTAGGAAATGGGATCAATGAGATGGAGGGATCAAACGGATATGGGCATATATCTTCAAATTTGAATGATTGTTTTGTAGCCCCGGCTTGAAGTTCCTTAAGTGCGGCTTTGATTTCCAACAAATCCAAGTTAGCTAGTGGTGGGTTGGGAGGATATTGATGATAGAATGATGAGGGATCTTGCTGAAAGGGCGTCATATTGTTGAAATATAGGTTTGGATGATTGGATGATGACATGGTTTGCTGGTAAGACGGGAGATTTTGTTGATACGGGGGCTGTTGTTGTGGGGCACAATATGGATTTGTTGAGTAAAAGTGTGGGGTAGGTTGTTGAGGAGCTTGGATGGGACGTTGTGCATTGGTTTGTTGGTATTGAGGGTATTGTTGTGATTGTGGGGTGGTCGCATAAAGCGGTTGTTGGGGAAATTGTTGTTGGTTGTGATAATAGTAGTGTTGGGGAGGTTGTTGTTGTGACGTCGAGTGTTGTATGGACTGAGGTGGGATATTGTGTTGTGGTTGAACCTTTGGATGCAAAAGGGATGCGAGAAAGGGAGATATGGTCTGGGCAACAGGTTGAGATGGATTGCCTTGTGATTGGTAGGATGGTTGTTGTGAAGAGGCCAAGGTATTGTGTATAGGTTGTTGCGAATGAGACGATGGAGGTAGCGTAGAAGTGTTTTGTAAAGGGGATTGTTGGGTACCGCTCAGAATGTTCAGCTGGGGTGTGCCTTGTGGAGGTAATTAAGGTGGAATGGTAGGTTGGTGAACCTATTGAGGTGGTATGTTGGTGGTCCTAGGAGGTGGAAGCGATGTGGCAAAGGAGGTGCCCCCAATGTTGACTGGAGGTTGGTTGGAAGGAAGGGGTGTTGTTAACGTTAATGGAGGAGGCTGCAGAGCACTTTGTGGCATGCCGTAAGCAAAAGGGTTATTGGGGTCAGGCACTTGAGGTCCACCTATGGCTGAGGTCGAAGCGTGTAGGGGATAATTACCTGATAAAGAATGACATTGCCAAATTTAGGTTGATGCCAACCTTTGACTGGAGGAACATTGGAGAAGTATGAACCTTCGGGTGCATTTTGGGACTCTTGGAGTATGTTAGATGGGGCACCCCTATATTTGGACAAGTCAACATTGGAGGGGGGTTTAACACCCTTCTCAATTAAGTGGGCCAAGATTTCTTCCCCATGTTTCTCAAGCAAACAGTCAGTCATTTGCACATTGGCGGGATTACTAAAATGTTCCTCAAGTGTGAGTTCAGGTTGATTAACCATACTCTCTTCTCCATGTGGCGAGTTATTCTGATTCTCAGTGTTGGAGTGTGATGAGGTACCATTATGGGGATCGTGAGGGATGTTGGTACCCTTGTTAGGATCTGATGAGACGTTGATTGTGTTTTTGGGATCTTGAGGGTTGTTTGATTGGGCATTTTGAGCTTGACGGTCGGCCATTTTCTTTGCCTGTGAATGGGTCTGAATGGGCATGCAAATGCAGGATGAGTAGATTAATGCCCTTGTCAAATGATTTGATTGTGATTGGATAAGGTGCGATTTGGATGGGCATTTGGAGTTGGATTAGATTTTGTTGGGATATATTGGATTGGGTTGGATTTGGATTGGATTGGATTTGGATTGGATTGGATTAGATTTGATTGGATTTTGAATTAGATTGGATTGGATTTGATTGGATTAGGATTGGATTTGGATTTGATTGGATTAGGATTGGATTGGATGATGAACGATGTGGGGGAGAGACCTTAAGCTTGATCACAGGAGGTTACCCTTAATGACCCTAGAGCTTTGATTGATTAGGAGGATGATTATGGCACTGAATCCACCTTAAAATGGGAATGGATTGATTGGGCCAAGGATGATAACTTACAACACCGAATTCACCTCAAGATGGAAGCGAATTGATTGGGGTTGAAGTTAAAGACTAATAATCAACTTCAAGTGCTATAGTCAATTTGGATAACCACTTTGTAATACAAGGTTAGGATGGTTTGGCTATGGGTGGTGTTTGGCGATGTGAATGGTAAAGTTGAAGGTATGGACTTTTAAACGAAAAATTAAGATGAAAGGGTGGATTAAAGATGATTGTGGAGAATGAATGAGGATTTATAATGGTTAACGAAGATTTGGAACGATAGAATGGAGATTTAAATGGATCAAATGGAGGTTTCGGGAGGCTTAGAATGACAAAATGGAGGCTTAGGATGATGAGGTAATGGTTGGGAACGATTAAATGGTGATTTAGGGGCGTTTGACAGCTTTCTGCAGCATAAATCAGGGGCATTGACAACTTTCTGCAGCAAATTAGGGGCACTTCCACCTTTCTGCAGTAGAATTAGGGGCACTTCCGCCTTTTTGTAGCAAAATAGGGGTGCTTCCACCTTTCTGCAGTAGAAACAGGGGCGCTTCCGCCTTTCTGCAGCAAAATCAAGGGCACTTTCACCTTTCTGTAGCAGAAATAGGGGCGCTTCTGCCTTTCTGCAGCAGAAACAGGGGCGCTTCTGCCTTTCTACGGTAGGACAGAGCTTGGTTTTGATAGTAAAGGCTATGGCAAGGATGTAAAATGATAAAGTGAGGCCAAAGTATCAAAAAATTTCATAGATTTTTCACAAGAAACACTTCAAGCAAGCACAATCCTATGATTAATATTAAGGGTAAGGCAAGGCAAGGTCTTAATCTAGGATGCACAAGGTTTCTATGGAGTCCTCGATATACTCTCGGTATGTGAGGCACAACCATGAACACCAGCCCATCACAAGCATGAGTCGGGAACCCTAGCGAGATACTGAAAGGCTCGAACCAACTCTTCATGTCTATCTAGGTATCACCCTAGCTTCGACGCCACCAATTATGGCGTGACTAGATTGGGGTACAACTTTCATTCTCCCCCCTTTTATATACTCCACCGGTACGCGTGGTTGCAATCGTCCCTTGGGGTGATGAAATCCCCAAGCAGGTCCCACCAGAAAGAAGACACTAACCGTTTCCAACTACTCCCCAGGTTCACACGAAGCGCAAGGGGAAAGCGAAAACAAATTAATGCTCCCTTGGGTAGCACAATAATAGACAAGCACAACAAGCAATAAATGTTACTTCCCCCTAATTAGACTATATTCGAACAACAAGGATAATTTTTTCAAAAATTTGATCAAATAAATGGCCTTGCAAGCAAATGTTAGCTATCTTCTTCTTCGTCCTTGGTCAATTTACGCCACAATATGCTGCAAAATGTTAGCAAAAAACACCAATATCCTTTCCAAAACAATGTTAGAGGGTTACTACTTGAAAATAGCAAAAAATGGGAGCAAAAATGAAGCTAAAATGACTGTTTTACCTTCCAAACTGTGCTGTTTTGGGGCGCTTCTGCCCTTTTGTAGCAAAAATAGGGGCACTTCCGCCTTTCTGCAGCAAAATGGGGGCGCTTTCGCTTTCCTACAGCAAAAATGGGGGCGCTTCCACCTTTCTCAGCAAAAATGGGGGCGCTTCCGCCTTTCTGCAGCGAGAGGTTAGAAGGCGCTTTCGCCTTTCTGCAACAAAAGGTTAGAGGGCGCTTCCACCTTTCTGTAGTAAACTTTATCAGATTTTCAAGAAAAAAGGAAAGTTGTGCCCCTCCCACTATAAGAAATGTGTTAGAAAAACCTTCTAAATTTATCCCTAATTGCAGGAAACTTGTTAGAAGAAAGTAAAACTTTGAGATGTAGGGTGCTTCCGCCTTTCTGTAGCAGACCAGAGGGTGCTTCCACCTTTCTGTAGCAAGGCAGAGGGCGCTTCCACCTTTCTGCCGTAGGATAGAGGGAACTTCCGCCTTTCTGCAGTAGGACAGAGGGCGCTTCCGCCTTTCTACAGCAGAAATAGGGGCGCTTCTTCCTTTCTGTAGCAGAAACAGGGGCGCTTCCACCTTTCTATGACCTTTTCCTGCACAATTCTTAGCCAAAACAAAGGTTAAATGCAAAAACCCATTTGTGGGTCCCACCAGGCGTGCCAGAAATGTGAACCTAAGAATTTTATCCTACTCTAATGTGCAAAATAACTAAGAAATGCAAGTGATAAAAGACCAAGGACACCTCAAGATTAGCCAAAGGAGTGATAAAACAAGAAGGAAAATGGATAAAATGAAATGGAAACGATTTCACCTTCCTTGCTATTGATGTATCCTTGATTGGCCCTTGTTTAGAATGATTTTGTGTGCTCCTTAGATGATTGCTTGAGTGACTAAATGCAAAATTAGATGTGCGAAATGATTAAAAGAGATGGCTAAATGATGGAAAAGGATTGAGAATGCAAATTGGTAGCATGTAGTTATGAAAATCCAAAGTGTTGAAAATGCCCTTGAGGAGGGGGTATTTATAGGAGAATTTGAATTCTCTAGAGAATTCAATGGTCAAGATGCATCTAACAAGGCCAACATGAAGGGCTATGGTGGGTTGAGAACCCACAAGCCCTCACATCTTGACATGTGGAGGGTGAAGTGGACAAGGGGATATGAGGTGTGAGTGAGGTGTCAAGAAGGTACATGAGGTGGAGGAAGGACATGCACCTTGGGGAGTGAGGAGATTTCTTCAAAAAGGGATTCCTTGTCCCAAGTGGGAGTGAAAGGGACATTTGAGGAATTTTGGAATTCCTCAAAATCTACATGGGAAAAGGAAAGGTGGTTGGGGATATAAATGTGAATTAAAAATTCACATTCCTAGGATGATCTAGAGGGTAAAAGGTGGGCTCCAAAAAGGTGGGACTTGGTCACATGTGGAGATTGTGACAAGTCCAAGGTTCTAGAAGCCTTGGAAGAATGGAATGTGAATTACAAATTCACATATAAAGGAGGGGAATCTAGGACAAATAAATGTGAATTAAAAATTCACATGGGAAAGGGGGTCAATGCCAAAAGAAGGTAAATGCAACGGTAGGCTAAAAAATGGTGCTAAATCTAGCTAATGACCTTGGTTAAGGTTGTGCAAACATTGGATTAGGCTAATTAATAGAAGATTAGAGGCAAGTGGCAAATGTAGGAGGATGTGACATTAATCTCTAATTAAGAAGATGCACATCATAATCATGAATTAATTAAATTAATTCAGATTAGGGTGAGGTTATGGAGGATATGACAAGTGAAAAATTTTAAATTGATTTTAAATCAAAAGGGTAAAAAATGACTAAATTAAATAAATTAGCGTATTTATTTAATTTAGAGAGGAATAGGGTGAAAGATAAAGTATTAATTATTAAATTAAATACTTTACCGATATGAAACAAAAGGTGTAATGTTAATTTAATAAATTAATATTAACACAATAGCCGGAAAGATAGTAAATTTAATCATATGGAAGTGATTAAATTTAGATGTCTACACCTCCAATTAGTAGATATCTTCAATACTTGCATGCGTAAGATCTAGAGAAATTGTGGGGTTGTATAGGGGTTTTCCTTATTCAAACCCCCGTTTTGGTGTTCCCACCTCCATGGACAGCCAAATAGATAGAGAGAAATGGAAAAAGAAGTGATAAAATCAATCCCCGCTCAAGGAGGGGTGATCCCACAAAACTGGTTTACAATTTTGTTGAGGAAGTAAAATTGCAAAAATTCCCCCATGAAAAGGGTTCACTCGAACCCCCCTTCGAGCGAACCCTATTAAATGCTAGGTCCCACATATTTCACATTTCCTAGAATAAAAAACAAAGAGAAACTTTGTAGAAAGGGGGGTTCATTCAAACCAGGGTTTGATGAACCTAGGTTTGAGTGAACCTCCAAGGGGGGTTCACTCGAACCTGGGTTCATTCAAACCCCCCTATTCCCCTCTTCTGCCCCCTTTGACACCAAAAATATGCAAAATTTTTCCCTTCAAAGCTTGAGTTGAGGATGAAAATGGAGGAGACTTCACAAACCCAATTGGATGATGGTAGTCCTCAGAATGAGCTATCCATCAAATATAATTTTAATATATTTTGGTTTTTATTATGTATTTGTTTTTTTAGTTTGTGATTAAACATAAAAATAGGTTTTTCACCAAAAATCAAGCTCTTTGTTCTACACATGTGGAAAAATAGTAGATTATCAAAATAAAATTTTGAAAATATGTGTAGGCTAGGTATTGATGTCCTTGATCCAGTAAAAAAAATTGAATTTTGATACATACAAATATTTTTATATTGTATATGGTCTGCCTATGTTTGAATTATAATTATTTTGACTTCGAAACTTGATTAAGGAAAAAATATTCAATAAAACACTATGAAACCAAATGAAAGGGTTAGATATCATAATTACAAATCTAAATTAAAAAACTTAGAATTTTATCCTTCATAGAATTTTTTTATGCTGTATATGGTGAGTATCACTCCTTAAAAATGGTGTTTACTAATAAAAACTAGTTTTTGAAGGAGATGGAAAAGGAAGTGCAATCTGATTCTGAAAATATTGAAAAAAATATAGAATCTATAGATCAAATGTCTCAAATCACTAGTTTGCATCATCTTCAAATTCCTCACGGTTTAGCCGCTATAGGTGCCCGAAAGTGAAAATTTAGTTAGAATAAATTAGTTCAGTGTCCAGTTTGGGCAAAAATTGTAAACCAGTACTGTGGGATCACCTAGAGGAGAACCCGTATCATGAAATGTAGGTGATAAAATCAATCCCTTCTCTAGGAGGAGAACTCGTATCACAAAATAGAGATGCAATAGATAGGGGATGTTTGAAATCTTAAGATGCTTACAAGCAAGAGATAAGGGAGATAAAGATGCAAGGCTTAAGCAAGCCAAAGAGAAAGAGCAAAGAAAAAAGAGAGGGTTGCGAAAGACAAGATAGCTACAAGGAGTA
The DNA here is from genome assembly GCA_007258455.2 of Sequoia sempervirens. NCBI lineage: Eukaryota > Viridiplantae > Streptophyta > Pinopsida > Cupressales > Cupressaceae > Sequoia > Sequoia sempervirens. Next base: position 130,984,370 of record VDFB02000017.1, read on the forward strand.
CTGTGAGAATGTGAGAGTGCTTGAAGCTACTGTAACAAGTTGTATGGAGTTGTGCAAGCAAGATGACAAGAGAAAGAGAAGAGAGAAATGCCAGATCCAAGGCTGGAAAGAAGCTAGAAGGCCAAAATGGATTGAAAAGATAGCATTTAAGGAAGGAAAAGAAGCTTCCTGGGCAGTTACAAGGCATCTTGAGCCATTACCACCAACCAAAGGAGGTGACAAGTGGAAAACATGCACAAAAACAATCATTTGAATGTTGAAATGACGTAGGATGCTAGCGCGACACGTAGGCATTTGGATGATGCGCTAATGTCCTACAAAATTTCAACATTCAAATTGAACAACATGCTAGTGTCCAAACACATCACGCTACAAAAAAACATGAACGAGGAAAGCACAAGGTTTAACGCACAACTGGCACAAGGAGGTAGCTACTGAAAAGGGGTTTTTAGGCATCTTGAGAAGGAAAAAGGCTGATGCAGGGGCTAAAATGAGCCTACACAAATGCTAAGGGAGTGGACACTAAAGCGGATACAAGAATGTATGTGAAATTTCAAGAGGTGCAATTTTATGACATTACAAAAAGTAAATTTACATAAAATTTCTAGTAAACTAAACTAGTTTTCATAGCACTTAGGATTTTCCTCTTTAGAGAATGATTTTGGCCATTTTAAATCACTTTCAAACTATTACCTCTCACTTTCTAATTTTTATTTTATTTTTTAATTAATATATATAATTATAAGAGTATATCTTTACAAATTCAATACACATTTTATTACTTAAAAGGATGTGCATTGTATTATTTATTTCACTAAATTTTGTAAAGGTTAGAAATACATATTTTGCATTGTTTTAGTTATTTTTTCATATATTTGTATTAAATGTAATGGAAAAATGGAAGATTATGGGTTCATTTTTTGGTCAAAAAGTTGTATTTTTAAGGAAAATTATAATTTGTTACATATAAGGTAAATATTTGAAGTACTTCTAGATAGAATATAAATATAGTGTAAAGATATAAAATTTCACATATTGTTTTTTAATTTTCAAGATAATAATTTAATTTAATACCCAAATGATAAATGTTGGCAAAGTGAAGGATATACAAAAGTGACCTTTCTAATTTTTTTTTTGAAGGGTAAACCATGCACATGTACAACCAACAAAAAGTAGTAAATGTTTTTTTCAACATATTTTTATAAATAGATGCATATGATGTTAATTTTTGGATACACAACACACACATGCACATATATACCTACACACATACGTATACGTATATGTATATACATACATACATACATGTACATATTTACATATAATATTCTACTCATATTAAGCTATGAATCTAAAATCCCTCATGTATGACCCATACGACCCATATAATTTAAACTAAATAATTATTAAAACAAATTTAATGTTCATGGGATGATGTATTGATTGGTCACACATATTTTTTTTAAATTTAATTGAATGTTAATATTTATCCTTTCAATTTTATGAAAATTATGTTTAAAAGTTGATAAATAGATAGAAAGTTAGATGTAGCATTGAAACAAATTTAAAAAGTAAGCATTCTCATTTATAACGGCTTTTAATTTATCTAAAATTAAAGTCATAAATTATATTTGTGAAGTTAGTTTTACTGATAGTGCACTTGTAGTTCTAAGTCTTAGGGCTATATTTTTAACCCTAAAACCAAGAATAATAAATATGTGGGGGATATTTGAATTTGAATGTAATTGGTACCCACTAGAAATCTATACCCATTAATTTTTATTATAGGTATATGTTTATATAATAGTTACCTATTAATAACCATTCATGAAATAGTGCAATAGTTAAATTATGTCATTATTGTTAGAGTAAAATACATTTCCTAATTAATTAATTATTTCATTATAAGAAAAGTGATCCTAGGGTTTAACAAGGATTAGCTACTTTTCACCTACAAAAAATAAAATTGAAATCAACAAGGGTATGACATAAACTTGCAACCTAAAAGGTGAGTCAATCAACCTTGGATCTAAATTCTTTTGGGGTTTGAAATTTATTTTTGATGAAATGTAATGATGAAACTAGAAATTTATGAAAATGTAATGTTTGATCATGCATTATGGAAAACTAGAAATTGACAGACAAATTTGGGTTCTAGAAAAGAAAAAGGAAGACACAAAGGCACTTGAGTTGTAAATTTGAGGCTGATTTGGGTGGATAAGGCTACCTAGGGAACCTTTCCTTAGTTGAATTTTCTCTAATCTAAAAAGTAATCATGTAGCTCTATGTTTATGGTTTCTTTCTTTTGGATCTTGTTGTTGGGTCTTCATTGGTTGCTAAGATAAATAAGTTTCTATATCTAGTTAAGTTGCAGGGTTTCAATGCATCAATAAACAAATAGTCTTCAATCTTTCTTCAATATTCTTCAAAATTTTAATCTACACATTCAAAGAGAGAGGAAGGGTTGTTCCATATAGGGGCTTGCCTCGGTCAAACCCTATGTTGGTATTTCTACCTCCATAATGGAAAAAATGATGATAGCTTATCCTTTTGAGGGATAGAGGCTAAATGATAAATGAATGATGAGTCAAAAAATTGGTGTAGCTCACCACTCAAATATAATATCCTTGATGGGCTAAATTCATGCTCATCACCTTCAAGGATTGATTGTAATTTGGCTTGATTGGACTTGAAGACCTACAAGTGTTAGTACTCATAAATAAAATGTATGTAAACATGAACATAAAATGATATAACATATGACATGATGATTGACTCAAAATAATGATGCAATAATGCTCATAAATATACTCTTGACAATCCTTGATTTATTTTAGGATATTCAATTAACTCAAAAATTCCACTTGCTTGCTTCTAGGACTTCAAATGATGAAATGGCTAGGTATTTATATGCAATTAATCTAATTTCCTAAAAATAAATCTCAATAATTGACATTTAGGATTTTAAATTCAAATAATAAATCACAAAATCTAACACATTTAAATTTGGGGACAAATTCAGAGGACAAGGGTGGCTAGGGCACCATTGTCCAAAGCCACTTTTTTGGGATCTAACAAGTCAGGGGAAAAATATTAAATGTCTAGTTTTGTTTTTCACATTAGGTTTTTTAATAAATGTTTAAAATGGGCCATGGAATACATAATTTAGGAAATTAGGAGAATAATTAGGTCTAGGCACATAGGAGGGCACAAAATCTAGTGTGAAATTATCAAGGTTGATAATTTATGACAATGCATTCCTCTAATTACTCAAGCTTACTTTGGTCATGTTATTTTTATGTCTCGTCATAGGATGAGGACACATATCATGATATTGCTTTACCCTCACCTAGGGTTTCTAGTTTTATTATCATTTTATAAGGATTCTCTATTGTATAATCATTAAGATGCACATTAATTATGATTCATGCTTTTTTGGATTAATGGCTCTTGGCCTTCATAGCTTTGCTATTATCTCTTTCTATGACACATGTTTGATTTCAGGTGATCTTTAGGAGCTATGGAGTTGACTTTTCTCCAACTTTAATATGGTAACAGTGCACTAGACCTATAATCCCCTCTCATTTTTTTGAGATATTTTTTTCCTTGATCTATCACTTGGTGCATACTGAAATAAAATGAAGTCTTCCATTAGATTCAAAGCTATTGGAAAACTTAGAATTTCCTTTTGTTTAGCTTGATTTGGACTCCAAAGGTCAGATCTACAAGGGTTTGAAGCTTTTTTCCTTCCAGATTTAGAAGGTAGTTGCAATTTCAAAGCATTTTGTGCCAAAATGGATATTCCCATCATGCTTAGAAGGCCCTAAGACCTTAAGATCACTTGTTGAATCATCAAAATCTATGTCAAGAACATTTGGGGAAAAAAATTGCCAAAGATGCTATACGGCTTCCCCAACATGTAGTTCAAGGTACATATTTCAAATAAAAACATTTAATTTTTTACTACAAAATTTAAAAAACTAAAAAAAATTTAAATACAATGTAGTTGTTTTGGTTATTCTCAAAAAAATATTAAAAATTAAATAAAAGTTTTGGGGAGTACTTGTAGGGGTACCTCCCCCTACCACCATCTGGCAGAGTGGTGACCCCTTAGGCCCCACCCCTCTATAGAGGGGTACCACCCCTTGCTAATTTGGCAAAGTGACACCCCCTTAGGGCCCACCCAAGGATGGCATGTGATTAGATCTTCCCCACAACTGCCCCTTATTATTTTTAATATAAATTCCAAAAACAAAAGTTCTTTTGTATATTTTTTTCTTACAAAAAAGTAAAATAGTTTTTTTACAATTTTTTCCCTTTAAAATAAAAAATATGCAACAATTTTTTTATGCAGTAATTACCCCTATACCTATAGTTGGAGGTAATTTTTTTGTTTGAGGTTTAGAATTTTATAGATCTCCAAATTTGGAGGTATTTTTACTAAATTTTGTGGAGGTGAATTTCCTTGTTTTCTCTCAGAGAATTGTATTTTCAACATGTTGATTTTTTTGGATGTCGTGATATTCCTTTATAAGAATTTCTCATATGTAAACAAACTAAAATAAACTACCTTAGTAATGTACATGTATTATTGGGATCTTGCACATCTAGTTGTGCCTTTTGTACTTGCATTATGATATAAAGTTTCATGGGGAGTTTGTTGTGTGAGCTTCTTATTTGCAATCACAACCTTGTCTACCTTCATGTGAGTGTGCCTTTTGTTTGCACGCCCTTTTCTTATTTACTGATAATTTTCATGCACCATTTGATGTTGCTAGTTCTTTTTCATGCATTACATTTTGGCATTCAATTTTAGTGGACTTGTAATATCTCTCCCTTCTCCGCATCATGACATGTATCATACTGTTGGTTCTTGTAATGCCAAAAATTGTATCCTCTGTAATTTTACATTTCATCAACCTCCCCTTTAGATTAATTAAATTTGATAATGCAATTAACCCTTTACCTAACCTTAATTTTTTCCTTAACCCCTTCATTGCTGGTCATTAAAGTGAACTTTTGTCACAAACAACCATGCGTCATGGAGACATTTGGGCACTGCATGAATGCATTGAAAAGATTCTTGACTATGTAGATGTTTGGACATTACACTTCCAATCTACCCACGAAAGTTAACACCTCTATAGCTTGTAGGCATGTCAGAAATGTCCCTTTGCATGCCTATATCCCTTTTAAACCTCCCATTTTGTCATTCTTTCAATCTATCTCAACCTATTTTTCTCATTCTCTCATTCTTTTTCATTCTCATGCATTCTTCTCTCATTTTATTAAGTTCTCTTTCACTTTGGCTCTCTACACCAACAATTTGACATTCTTGGCACATCTTGGATGTTGCATGCTCTTCCTTTTGGCATCACTATCTTTCTAAAGGGAGGGCGACTGCATTCTTTTTATATTGCATTGTTTATTTATATTGATAGCATATTATTATTCTAAGATGTCTATTATCTTTATCTTGTCTATTGTTAGTTTTTTTCATGTCTATCTATTTAGCTATTCATGGAGGTGGGAACATCTACATAGGGGTTTGACTAAGGAAATCCTCTAAAACAACCCCAACCATTTTCCCATTTCCATGTGTATAGGTGTTGAAGCTAGAACTTTGTGGGAGGCTTCATTCATTGACCTCTTGTGAGTTTCTTCTATCTCTTATCATTTCTATTCTATTTCATTTAGTTTATGAGAATTTTGTTATCTTGTTCATCTCTTTTATTCTATTATTTTTAGTTTCTAAATAGTTAGTAGGTTCTTTGTTGTTTCTAAAGAAAGCTTAGTTTTTTTCCATAAAACTCACCATGGGATTGTTTGCATACCACAATGTCATCCTTGATTGAGAGCCTACCGATTTACTTAAGAGAAATCTACAATCTACTCTTTTAGTCTTTGAAAATCTCATCCCCTAATTTTTTATAAACATAAAATATAAGAAAAAATCCTTTATCTTCCCATCTCATCACTCGAGCTTTGATCCCTAAGGTAGTTGAATTTCCTCCTCTACATTTTGGTGATCCTCATATTTTGTTGAAAATTTATTTTATCTTGTTTGGGCATCTATTGGACCAAGTGTCGTGTCACTTTTACGAGTTTCACAAATGAGTCTACAAATTTTAGACATGTAGTTAGAAAAAGTGTTCAACACTTAGATATGGATTTAAGAAGACAATTCAACCCAACCCATTCAGTTCTTGAATTTGATCAATTCACCACAAGTTTGTCACCTATTTTACCCCTCATGTTTTTTTTCAACCATCAACAAAAGTTCAAATAAGTTCTCAACTAAGCACTCAATATAGGCCTTCTTCTCCCATATATCATGAAGCTTCTCTCAAGGTTACCTTTGAGTAGGTTCAAACTTTGTAGGAGAAATCAAATATTTTGAAGAATTTTTAAACAAAGATAATGTATACACTCAAGCTACCCCTATTGTGTATGGTTTAAAGAATCTCCTAATCTCAAACCACAAGGTTCTTGAGTTGCTTTATGGAATATAAAATCTAGTAGAGACTCATATGCCTTTGTACACATCATTCTTGGTCCACCATCAAGACACCCAATCAGAGTTCATTGGTACATATTTGTATCTCACAATGTCAGAGGTGTTTGTACACATGGTAGATATTGGTCATTCTATACCTTCTTTCACTTCTATTGATAATATACACTATGACCCTAAATTTTCCTAGAGTTAGAGTGAATCACGTCCCTTTAGGGTATGATATCCTTATAGCTAGATCTTAAACCTTTGTTTCCATGACTAGCCAATCCCTACCACTCGATCTCATCTTGAATACCTTATTGCAATGCATGAGACATATGAAATTGAAATTGGCCAAACTAATTAGTAATGCTTCCTAATCCATGTTTCAACACTATTTATAATGTATTACATTAGCTTTAAGCATCCTAAATATCCCCATCCCTCAAGGGGTGAAATCCCAAATTTTGACAAGTATAATGATAGAGGTGACCCACAAAATCATGTTTCATCATTCACTACCATGTGTAGTGACTTCCTTTATCAGGATGCACTGCTAGCCAAACTATTCTCATAGTTTCTTAAGGATATTGTGTTGGAGTGGTTTTTCTCCCTTCCTAAAATTCCATCTTCAACTTTGATCAATTGGTCAATAAATTCTTGTAGTAGTTTCAAGCTAGCATTGGATGGATGACCACCTTTACTAATCTCATACATTATAAGAAGGGGACTCACGCCAAGGTGATTGACTTTATTGCTCAATATAAATCCATTTTTTCTCAAATATCTTATTTCTTGCTTAATTTTGATGTCTAATGTGTGTTCATAGGGAATGTGCAGTTGACATTGAGAGAAAAATTTCTCTTTATGAAATACCCCTCTTTTTCCCATCTATGTACTACATTGAGAGAATACGAATGGATAGTGACACAATACAAGGGTTTCTCCTCATCCTATCATCTTGATAATTGATTAGCTATGCCTATTATTGGGGATCCTAAAATAAATAAGATGGTAGAAAATGTAGTCTTAGTATGATCATAACCTAAGCTAAACATGATTAAACATACAAGAATTAACCAAGGTCTAACTAGTTAAGTCAAGCTCCTAATAAAATTCTTGAAAACAATAAACTAAGAAGATATTAAACATGAAATAAACCAAAAATTCATAATAGAAACCTATTTAATGCCTCAAACCTCATCGCATTGGGGGATTGGTGCTGCATTGATGTAGAATGTCAACCCTTTCCCAATCCCTTGGCTGAAATAATCTTGAAGATGGAAGCCATTGATGGAGATTGATTAAGATGGATGCAAAGCTTAACTAAAATGGATGCTAAATGATGAAATTCTCATGAAGAATGCTCTAAAAATCACTATAGTGTAGTCACTCTAAATGAATGTGGATCCTTTTCTCATAGAAATGAGGACTATTTATAGTAAAAATCAATGGCCAAGATTGAATTGATCAATCAATGGATGAAAATAAATAAGAGTTGGCATGGATCAATAAATTCAATCCATGGATGAGATTGAAAGTTGACAAGGATTGATGATTTTAATCAATGGCTCAAATTGATTTGAAGAACCACAAATCCTAACTAATTAAATATGAATTTTCAAAGCATGTCTATTTAGGAGGGAATTGGAGTGGAGCATGGGAATATTCATTTGCAAATGGAAGGGATGAGAGAAATTAGTTAATTAAATAATTAAAACATTATTAAATTGTGCATGATGGAGGAAATTAGGAATTTCATTAAATAATTAACTTATTTAATAAAAGGAGAATTAATGACATTCAATTAAATAATTAAGATTTTTTAATCAAATGAGAGGACTTAAGGAGTTTAATTAAATTATTCACATTATCTAATCAAATATGATGAAAATTAGTATGAAAGGGGATGAATTAACCTAATAAAATTGATTATCTAATTAATAGAGTAAAATGATGAACTTAATTAAACAATTAAAATTATTTAATTAAATGGTCAAAAGAAGGTGATTCAAGATGAAAACGATGTTAATTATCAAATTCAGATGTGCAATATTGATCGAGATGATTTTAAGTGTCTACATTTTGTCCCTCTTTGAAGTGAGGCACTTGTTAAATTGGTTCAAAGACTGGCATTTTTCAAATCATCACTATCGCTTAGATATTTTTTTTTGAAAAAATCATTATTTTTTGGATGCCCCAACAAAAAATTATGTTGGTACATAGTCCCCTTGAGAGATCGAGGAAAAAAATTAATTTTTAGTTCAAGGTCACAACAAAGATTTAACATAGGTTCAACTGTAGAAAATAAGCTTCGGGATACGAAAATAGGCTCATGACACTAAAAATTCCTCAAAATAGGCTTCATAGCTTAAAAATTGATTAAAAGGATTAAAAATCTCATTTCCCCCTCTAATTAGGGAAACAACCCTAATTTTTAGGTTTAAATAGAGGTTGGAGGGTCACTTTCAATTCATTTGCACACTTGCCTTTAGAGAATTGATGTTGATTTTTCTTTGACACCTTGACACTATGGCTAATATCATGCTTACCCAACACCTCACAAATAGGGTTCAAGAGTACCAATGGCCCATCAATGGACCCTTGGTACGTACTTCAAAACTTTTTTTCCCATTTTTATGCATTTATTTTGAGTTAAAGTTGGTGAAACAATTGTGTCATAGTATTGTGACGCCTTTGTCATGGTCGGTGGCACAATTGCGCATTGTAGTGACACATTTGTAATAATGTGACCCAATGTTCAATTTAGGTATAGGGTCACTATTACAAGATATAGACGCTATTGTAAACTAGGTGCACAATGTGCTATTTTGGTCCAACAATGCAATTGGAAAATTGCAACGCACTTATAGGATAGAATACCATTAGGCGATTTGGGTCCAACAACACATTTGAATAGCAATGTGCAATTGAAAATAGCAACACAATTGTTAAATTGTGATACAATGCTAATTTACCAAATTGATGCAATTGTGAAAAATGCGTGCAATTGATGATTTAGGGTTTTAGACTCAAAATTTTGTCATTTTTTAGAAAAATTGACATTTTTTGCTTCATGCATGCAAGAGACCATTAGACCACTTATATCCTAGGAGTGTAGACCCAATATTCTTTCTCGCATCCACCATTTTGGTGACAACGAGAAATTATTTCTTAGCACAATCAACTTGAGATTTGTAGCACACATGCCAGAGATCTAGACCCATTTAGTGATGATGACAACTTTGGTGGAGCATTGGCACAATGCGACATCCTTGTTCCATCTTCCCACTAGAGAGGCCACAATTACTCTAGAGGACATGCAGCACATTCTGTGGGTCTTGATTCATAGGGAGAGGGTTATCTATGACATTGATACTTGTATGGACGTGATTTATGATGTTCTCGGGGTAGATATCCTATGGGTAGATAGCCATTAGATTGAATTGTGATAGTATAGAGGGAAGGTTATTGATTTGAAATTGGTTATTAGATATTTAATTAGCAGAGTACTCATACTAGAAAGAAAAGGTAAAGGGTTCAACTTCGGTTGGGGACTAGCCTAGGAGGGGATGGTTCATAGGATGAACCTCTATGCTTGGGGACCTGTTAGACTTGCCTCACTATACCATAATATGCATTAGTTCATCTATTTGAGAGGATGAAGTCTAGAGGTTGGCATTACACTTTTGCATATTTGGGCTTGGGAGCACATTGCTAGGCTCAAACTCATTATTACCCTTATTGAAATTGATCTACACTAGCCTATAATATACCAATATGGAGCTATCACTACCCTGCAACACATAGGCACTATTGGCATAGCCTACTGGAGGTGAGTAATTGATGATATGATGGTATTCAGATGGAGTCTATGGATCTAGACCCATTAATGGTATGGAAACTAGGATAAGATGTTCTTTGCATGTTAGACTAGATATATTATTGGATGAGAGAACACCATGGTTGAGTGATACATACTTGATCAAGTGGCTAGGTAGTTAGGGGAGGTACAGGATGTAGTGCATCCTTCTTATAGAGCCATTTACTCATGGACTACAAGAGAGATAACCTGGGGATAACATAATGCTCCCCAGGTGGCAAGTGATGATTTCAGAGCACTTGTCCCATGGTCATAGGTTTATGCTAAAGATCCTTACGATGTAGGGATCACACCTACTTATGATGCCTGGTTTCTACAACATGCCTTGATATGGTTGACATATCCAACCAGTGGATAGGTATAGGGATGAGGTAGAAGCCAAAGATAGGGTAGAGGGAAGGGTAGAGCACAACAACCTCTATGGGAAGAGCATGATGGACATGTTCCCAGATATGGGCACTAGTGGGAGTAGAGAGAGTAGGATTAGGGTGATGGACACCTGCCTGGTGTGGGAAAGGTGTTGGGATAACCTCTCCTAGTATAGCCATTGTGATAGGCACCACCACCACTACCACACCAACATAGTAGCAATAGCAGTAGTAAGGACAAGGTCCTGATCCTCACAACACATAGATATAGGTGTTGATTGCAGAGAGATAGAATGAGATAGGAGTAGGAAAATTCTCATTAGGAGTGAGATATAGTAGCAATAGACCAATATAGATATAGGGGAGAGCAAGACCAAGAGTGGCATTAGGTCCAACAATTGACTATTCAACTGGACTAGGAGATAGGTCGTAGACAATGGCTAGAGGTTGCAACTATTTAGACTCATGGGTAGGTTGTCTCGATTCACATGTATGGATAGGTCATGGTCAAGGCCACCTACTACCACACATTATACCACAAAGACATTCCACAATAGTGGTGATGGCCAAATTTCTCTCATAGGAGTGATATTGCTCCTATTGGTTTGAAAGGTACACCTTCTGTGCAACAACCTTTAGGTAGTTGTCACATAAAACCCTCACAATATTCATCCCATCATGAAAATAGAAAGAGTTGAGGATAGCCTTGTATAGACATATTTTTGATATACAACCTTGATAACATGGTTGATCCACAAGAAATTAACCAAGATCTAACTAGTTAAGACAAGCTCCCAATGAAATTCTTGAAAACATTAAACAAAGAAGCCATTAAATGTGAAACAAACTAGAAATGCATAATGGAAACTAATCTAATGCCTCAAACCCCATCCCATTGGGGGATTGGTGCTACATTAATGTGGAATGTTAGCCCTTTCCCAATCCCTTGGTTGAAACAAACTTTCAAATGGATGTTATTGATGAAGATTGATGAAAATGGATGCAAGATAAGCTAAAATGGATGCAAAGATTAAATAAAATGTATGATAAATGATAAAATTCTTGTGGGGAATTCTCTAAAATTCACTATAGTGTAGTTACTCTAAATGAAATTGGATCTTTTTCTCATAGAAATGAGGACTATTTATAGGAAAAAATAGTTGAATCAATGGTCAAGATTGATTTGATCAATCAATAGATGAAAGTGAATAAGAGGAGTTGGCATGGATTAAGAATCCAATCAATGGATGAGAATACAAGTTGACAATGATCAAGGATTTTAATCAATGGCTCTCATTTATTTGAAGAAGGAAACTTCCTAAAAATTAGGAAGTTGTTACAAGATATTTCCATTGGACAAAGTTGGTTACAAAGGAATATTGCATGGAAATATTCCCTTGCAAGTGGGAGGTGTTGAATGAACAAGACAACTAAGAGGGTGGGTCAATTAGTTGTATCAAATTAAAACATCAAAACCCTCAAAAATAATCAAATCCACAAGAATTCATTAAATCCTTATTCTATTATAGTGATTAATCATGAAATGCAGATAAAAAAAAGAAACAACATACACAAGAGAACACTAGATTTACATGGAAAACCTAATGAGGGAAAAACCACAGTGAGGATTAGCTCACAATATAAGTAATTGCAAAAATGGTACAAGGGATCATTGCCAAAATAGGACACACTTTCCAATAGGGTTCATAGCCAAAGCTCACTGCTAGAATATGAAAAGAAGATAGAAGAGAAATTTTACACAGAGAACACTATCTCAATGCAAAAAGGAATCCACCACAATTACACCAACACTTTAGTAGCCTTGTTAAAAATATTTCAGATTCCTTCAACTCACTTCCTTCAGAAGTCCAACACTTTGAAGTTCACACTACTTTACTCAAATTCACACCATATTCATCACTTACATCTCTCACACATCTATCTTGTGATCTTCCAACAACACCACTCTTATTTATATCATCCTCAAACTTTAAAACCTTCTCCAAGATAAAAACAAAACCTTTAGATTTATAATTTTAAATTATGTCAGCATTCAAACATTCTTGTGGTGGATAGGAATGAAGGAAATCCACATAAATCCTTAGTTAGGACCCAAAATTTTCCTCAACATACTTCTGCAAACTTTGAATTTGCTTCACATGTAGTGTTAACACCATGTCGGCCATTACCTATGCAAAACACCATTAAACTATTAAGTACATGCTTCCCAATTGACCTAGATGACACATAGACCACACAAATATCTTTTACATGATTTGGAACAATCCATGAATCATCTGAGATCTAACAAATATTTTTTCCAAACTTGCATCATAGAAATACTTCAACCCAGAACATCTAGTTAACCTTATATAGACACTAACGAATGAAACACACATTGTACTAAACCAAATCATGAGAAATACTGAATTCTAAAAGATAAATTCAACATAAGAAACTTCCCAAATCTGCACAACTTGAAACCGAACTATAGAGAAATGCAAAGAAAATACATTTCTCCTAGAACATAACAAACAACATTGAAAGTCTAGTTCACACACCGGTGAAGATATCTCACTTTACATAATGATTCAAAAGCCCAAAATTTGGATATAGAAACTACTAAAAACCTTGAACAATGTATCATATCTACACAAGCATAGCATCAACATAGAAGAAATGCATAGCACATCCTGAAGCACATACTGAACATTTGCACCACTATTTTCTCTATTTATCAAATTTTCTCAAAAAGCACTTGGAAACCAAGCACCAAAGAAACCATCTCAGCATAGTACATAATTCCAACACATGTCCATGTAATTACAACAATTCCTCAATATCTCAACTATACATGCACAAACAAAGCTCTTCCCTACATGCACCAACTACAACAAACTATTTCCCACTTTTTCACAATTTTCTCAATATCCTCAACAACTTCATCATGCAACAACCTTTATCAACACATAGTTGACATCAATGACAACACCATCTTGTTGGAATCAATGACAACACCTTCATACTTTCAAAAATCTCCCCCTTTGTCATTGATAGAAACACATGATGTGAAAAACCATCAAAGACACAACAACTCTAAACATACCTATTTATTTTTCTCTTTACATACTCTTTCATGATTTTATTTCACATGATTATCCTCCCCCTTTAAAATCAATCAAAAAGGATAAAGTGTTTTGTATTGTTATCCCCCTTTGAAATTAAAGCAAGATAATTGCAATTACACATCACTTCCTTTTTACTACTTTGAATAATCCCCCTTAGGAGTACACTCAACCAAATCAGAAATTCTACACAATGACAACATATATTCCTTATTGCAACAATGACACTACCTACTCCCCTTGAGAGGTAGCCACCAACACCAATCCAGACAAAAAATGAATCTATAGATTGACTGGACTAATGCATCTCCATAGGCATCTAGTTCAAAGGAGGGGCAATAATCCCAACTTCTCCTAGAGATACTCAAAAGTATCTTTAGGAAGATCCTTAGTGAATATGTAATCATTTTGATCCTTTGTAGGTATATATTCAAGATTCACCTCATTCTCTACAAATTTTTCTCTCAAAAATTGATATTTGATTGATATATGCTTTTTCCTTGAATGCATCACTAGTTTCTTTGAAATGTTAATTGCATTTGTATTATCATAGAAGACAAAAATAGGCTCATCATACATTACTCTGATATCCTTCAATGTCTGTCTCATCCAAAATACTTGTGTGCAACAAGATGGTGATGCAATATACTCAACCTCTACAGTGGATAAGGAAATTGAATCTTGCTTCTTACTTAGCTATGCCATCAATCTGCATCCAAGAAAGAATGTGCCACCACTTGCACTATTTCTTTCATCAACACATACAACCCAATCTACATTTGTGTATGCTTTTAATGTGAAATCAGTATCCTTAGGATACCATAAGCCATAATCCAAAGTTCCATTCAAATATTTGAATATCCTTTTTATTGTGGCAACATGTAAATCTATAGGATCTTCTTGAAATCTAGCCACAAGACAATCTGCATGCATGACATCCAATCTATTAGCAATTGGATATAATAGTCCACCAACCATAGATCTATACTTTCTTTGATCAACCTCAGGTGATTCATCATCCTTGCTCAATTTGTAACCAGTAATCATAGGAGTATATACCGGTTTGGAGTCTTCCATTCCAAACTTCTTTAACATCTCTTTGACATATTTTGATTGTGAAATGAAAATTCCTTTATTTTTTTTATTTTTTTGTAGCCCAAGAAAGAAATTCATCTCCCCAAACATTAACATCTCAAAATATTTCTAGATCTCTTATGTAAATTTCTTACACATAACTTCATTGCCTCTAAAGATAATGTCAATATTTTATCTTCCTCAATTTTGAAGAAAAGATTACTATATGTGGTGGCTTTACTGAATCCTTGTTGTATCAAATATCTGTCCAATCTTGCATACCAGGCTTTGGGAGCTTTCTTTAAATCATACAATGTATTTTTCAATCCGTAAGCCATATTTGGTTGATTTGATAACTGAAATCCTTCTAGTTGTTCCATGTAAACTTATTCTTCCAACTCACCATTCAAGAAAGTAGACTTCACATCCATTTGATAAAATTTAAAGTCCTTGTACGTTGAAAATGCCACAAAAATTCTAATTGCTTCCATTCTAGTCACTGGGGAAAATGTTTCCTCATGGTCTATTCCTTCCACTTGTGAGTAACCCTTACACACAAACCTTGATTTATTTCTTACCACTTCTCCATTCTCATTTTATTTGTTTTTGAATACCCACTTAGTTGTAATTATATTCTTATTTTCAGGTCTAGGAACCAATTCCCAAGTTTGATTTTTCTGAATTTCTTGTAACTCTTCTTCCATTTCATTCATCCAATATTTATCTATGCATTCCTCACTTACTATTTTTCGTTCAACTTTGGAAAGTAAACACAAATTTACCTCAAATTCACCAACTTTTCTTCTTGTTAAGACGCCTTTTCTTTTTTCTCCAATAATCTGTTCTTCAGAATGATTTCTTTGCATATACTTAGTGTTCTTTTTTGGAGCTTCTTCCTCTTCATTCTTCACTTCTTTTTCCTTAAATTTTTCTTCTTCTTCGTAAGCAGGTTCATCTATCACATATATGTCTATACCAACCAAATTTTGCAAATCTTTATCAATCTTGACATTTGCACTTTCAACAATCTTTCTTATCTTTTTGTTGTAACATTTGTAAGCTTTTCTTTTAGTAGAATATCCAAGGAAGATACCTTCATTAGACCTTGAATAAATCTTTCCTAAGTTTTCATCATCTCTTCTGATATAACATTTACTTCCAAACACTCTAAAGTACTCGATAGTAGGAGTCCTTCCATACCACAACTCATAGGGAATCTTTGTGTGATTAGCTTTGGCTTGAAATCTATTAAGTATAAAAAAAACAATATGAATTGCTTCTCTCCATTAGAAATTTGGTAGTTTAACTTCTTTAATCATAGTCCTTGAAACTTCTTCAATAGTCCTATTTTTCCTTTCAAAAAATCCATTCTACTAAGGAGTTCTAGGGGCAAACAAGTTCTTCTTTATCCCATGATCTTCACAAAACATGTTAAACTCATTGGAGGTGAATATTATGGACCTCTGTCAGACCTCAAACATTTGATCTTAAATCCATTTCATTCTCAACCATAGCTTTAAATGCTTTGAATCTATCTAGAGCTTCAAATTTTTATCTAAGAAAAGCAAACCATGTCATTCTAAAGTAATCATCAATTAAAAGAATGAAATAGCTTCCACCTTGAAGAATTCTTACCCTTTTAGGACCATAAAGGTTTGTACGTATCAATTCCAATAATTCAGTAGCAAAGTTCTTTTTTCCCTTGAAACTATTCCTTGATTATTTTCCAAATTGATAATCTTTGCAAAAAAAATTGATAGGATTTGGGATTCTTGGTAGGTCTCTTACTACATGAACTAAATTGATTCTCACCATATTGTCAAAATTCATGTGACACATCCTCTAGTTCCATAACCATCATTAATTTGAGTCATAAAGAAATGACCATCAACACCATTGAGTTGATAGATATTTCCATTTGTCCTCTTACCAACACAAATCACAGTTTCAGACCCTTTTCTAATCTCAAAAGTATCATCATGAAACACAATATTTTACCCTTTGCTACACATTTTTCCAACACTCAAAATATTATGCCTTAAGCCTTTAACATAGTAAACATCTTTAGTATTATGCTTGCCATCAAAATTGATTGAACGTATTCCATAAACCTTAGCTCTTGAATCATCTCCAAATTTAACTAGTCCTCCATAATACTTTTCAAGTTTAAAAAACTTACTTTTGTCTCTGGTCATGTGATTAGAGTAGTCACTATCAACAACCCAGTAATTCTTATCTTGTCTAGCATGAAAAGCAGATACCAAAGTTCCTTCAATCTTCTTTTCTAGAACACTTTCCTTCACACAAATTTCAAATTTAGTAGAGGTATATTCATATTTTAAAGCTAAGAACAACCATTCATTTTCATCAACATCTCATAATAAGATTCATCATTAGAAATACCAACATATTCTCTAACATAATAAATTTTATTGATCATCTTTCCTTTATTCTCCTTGTTTTTATTGTTCAAAACTCTATTTGGACATCTTGAAGCATAGTGACCTATATTTTGATAGCTAAAACATTTAAAAGGTAGTTTTCCTTTGTACTTACTGGTGCGCTTTTTCATCCTTCTTACAAAGTTAGATTCCACATCATCAAGATCATCTCCATCTGAATCTTCAAACTTTTTTTATTTTCTAGCCTTGAAAGTAGTCTCCATTTTTGTACCATTTTTCAAACCAAGTGTTCTCATTTCAAATGGAGTTAGTGTACCAAACAACTGATCTCTAGTGTAAGTATTGAAATTTGTAACTTCCTCAATAGAAGATACCTTTTCACTATAAGAATCAAGAAGAGATCTGAGGACTTTCTTTATCACTCTAGGTTCTTTGACTTGTGCACCAAGACCTCTCATTGCACTTACCAGCTCATCTACCCTCAACATATAACTTGTAATTGTTTCATCCTTAGACATTCACAGGGTCTCAAATTTTTCCTTCAAATTCTATAATTTTTCTTGTTTAACCTTATTATCTCCTTCATAAATGCTTTCTAGCTTGTCCCAAACTTCTTTAGCAGTCATCAGATTCATAACTTTTACTAATTCATAATTTGAAATACTATTCAAAAGAATAAACCTCGCTTTATCATTTGTGTCATGTGCCTTGATCTCATCACTTGTGCTTGGACCATTCCGAGGTGCAATATATTAAGTTTATTGCATTTTTTACCTCAAATCCAAAGGATGCCATATATCCTTCCATCTTTGCCTTCTAGAATGAATAGTATGTTCCATCAAACTTAGGGTTCTCTATCTTGTTTGTCATCCTAGATCTACCTCGAGCAGTTAAGATTTTCTCGAAGGAACCTTTCTCTCATACCAATTGTTGAATGAACAAGACAACTAGGAGAGGGGGTGAATCAGTTGTATCAAATTAAAATATCAAAAACCCTCAATGATAATTAGATCCACAAGCATTCATTAAATCCTTATTTTGTTATGGTGATTAATCATGAAATGCAGATAACAAAAATTAAAACAACACCATACACAAGAGAACACCATGTTTACATGGAAACCCCAATGAGGGAAATAACACAATGAGGATTAGCTCACAATATAAGTAATTAAAAAACCAATACAAGGGCCCACTTCCAGAATAAAAAACATTATCCAATAGGGCTCGCAGTCAAAGCTCACTGCTAGAATATGAAAAGAAGATAGAAGAGAAATGTTACATAGAGAAAACTATCTCAATGCAATAAGGAACCCACCATAATTACTCCAACACTTTAGCAACCTTGTTTGAAAGATTGTAGACATATTCTAATCATTGCCTTTAGAAGTCCAATACTTTGAAATTTGCATTGCTATGCTCAAATTCACACCATATTCATTCCTTACATCTCTCACGCATATATCTTGAGATCTTCCAACAACACCACTCTTATTTATATCATCCTCAACCTTGAAAACCTTCTCCAAGGTTGAAAACACATCCTTTGCATTTATAATTTCAAATTAGGTCGAAATCCAAACATTCTTGCATTGGATAGGAATGAAGGTGACCCACATAAATCCTTAGTTAGGACTCAAATTTGTCCTCAAAACTATTCCACAAAATTTGAGGCCACTTCACATGTAGTGTTAACACCAAGTAGGCCATTACTTGTGCAAAAAAAAAAAAAAACTATTAAGTACATGCCTCCCACTTGATCAAGATGGCACATAGACCACAAAAATATCTTTTACATGATCTAGAACAGTCCATGAACAGCCCAAGATCCAATAAAAAATTCATTCAAACTTGCATCATAGAAATAATTCAACCCAGAACATCTAGTTAACCTTATACGCACACTAACTCATCAAACACACATTGTAGGGCACCAAATCATAAGCAATCTTGAATTCTAAAATATAAATCCAACATAAAAAACTTCGTAGACCTGCACAACCTGAAACTAAACTATAGAGAAATGTGGAGCAAATGAATTTCTCCCACACCACAACAAACAACACTAAAAGCCTACTTCACACGCTAGTGAACATTTCTCACTCTGCACAATGATCTGGAAGCCCAATGTATGGATATAGAAAATACTAACAACCCTAAACAACATATCAAATCTTCATAGGCATAGCATCAACATTGAAGAAACATGGAGAACATATTGAGCATTTGCACAACATTGCTTTCTCTATTTTTGAAAATTTCTCAAAAAGAACTTTGGAAACCAAGCACCAGAGACACCATCTCAACACATTACATCATTCCAACACATCTCTAGACATTGCAACATAAAGATAGATCCATGTACTTACAACACTTCCTCAATATCTCAACTATACATGCACAAACAAAGCTATTCCATACATGCACCAATTGCAACAAATTTTTTCCCTCTTTTTCACATTTTTCTCAATATCCTTGACAACTTCATTATTCAACAACCTTTCTCAACACATAGTTGACATCAGTGGCAACACCAAATTTTTGACATCAGTGACAACACCTTCATACTTCCAATAGGAGGATGAGAGAAATTAGCTAATTTAGGCAATAAAAACATTATTTAATTGTGCATGATGGATTAAATTAGGAGTTTCATTAAATAATTAACTTAATTAATCAAAAGGGGAAATTAATGACATTCAAATAAATAATTAAGATTGTTTAATTAAATGAGAAGACATAAGGAATTTATTTAAATAATTCACATTACTTAATTAAATAAGATGAAAATTAGTATGAAAGGGGATGAATTAGCCAAATAACATTGATTATTTGATGAATAGGAGAAAATGATAAATTAAATTAAACAATGAAGATTATTTAATTAAAAAGTCAAAAAGAGGCGAATTAGGATGAAAATGGTGTTAATAATCAAATTTAGATGTACAATATCAATTAGGATGATTTTAAGTTTCTACATTTTGCCCCTCTTTGAAGCGAGGTACCAGTTGCATTAGTTCAAAGACTGACGCTTTTAGATCAATGTTGCTGCTCAAATCAATTTTTTTTTTAGAAATTTATGCTAGCATATTGGCCCCTCGATATATTGAGTAGAAATTTTAATTTCCAGGTTGAGATCACAACAAAGATTCAACATAGGTTTAGTTGCAGAAAATAAGCTCTAGGATGCAAAAAATAGGCTCAAAAACCTAAAAAATGCCTCAAAATAAGTTGCATAGCTCAAAAATTTGATTAAAAGGATTAAAATCCCATTTTTACACTATAATTAGGGAAAAAACCTTAATTTTTAGGCTTAAATAAAGGTTGAAGGGTCATTTTAAATTCATTTGCACACTTGCCTTTAGAGAATTGCTACCACTTTTGCTTTGAAATTTTGATGATATGGATGATCTAGTGCTCCCCTAGCACCTCGCGAACAAGGTTCGAGACTACCAACGGCCTGCCAATGTAGGACCCCCAGTACACATTTCAAGAACTTTTTCATTTTTTCATTTTTAAGCATTTATTACAAGTCAAAGTTAGTTAGACAATTGTGTCATAGTATTGTGACTCCTTTGTCACGGTTGATGGTGCAATTGCATTGCGACAATGAATTTTTCATAATGAGATGCAACATTCAATTTCAGTTTAGAGCTACAATTATAGGATAATGTTGCTATTGTGAAATAGCGATGTGATAGGCTATTTTGGTCCAGTAATACAATTGTTAAATTGCGATGTGATTGAAAATTAGGGTCACAATGAGTAATTTTTCCTTAGCATCACATTTGAATGCCGATGCCAAATTGATTATAGCGACATAATTTTCAAATTGTGATGCAATTATAATTTACTAGAGTGGTGCAATTGTGAAATTGGCATGCAATTATAGATTTAGGGTTTTTAGACTCTAAATTTTGCCAGTTTTAGAAAATTTGATGTTGCTTGCTTCATGCGTGTAGGAGATCGTTCAATCACTCATGTCCCATGAGTGTAGGACCAACATTCTTTCTCGCATCTACCATTTTGGGGATGACGAGAAATTATTCCTTGGTGTGATTGGAATTGGATTTTTTGCACACATGCCCATGATATGGACACATTTGGTGATGATGCCAACATTGATAAAGCACTGATACAGTGAGACTTCATCATTCCACCTTCCCACTAGAGAGGCGAGCATCACTCTAGAGGATGTGTGGTGCATTTTGCAAGTCTTGATGGATGGGGAGAGGGTCATATATGATACTGAGTCTGGATAGGACATGATTTTTGATGTTCTTAGGGTAGATACCATTTGGGTTGATAGCCACTAGATCGACTTGCGAGAATATAGAGGGAAAGTACAAAATTTGACACTAGTGATAGGGGCACTAGTTTTTGGAGTATTGGTGCTTGACAGACAAGGAAAAGGGTTTAGCTTTAGTTTGGGACTCTCCTAGGTAGGGATGGTTTAGAGGATGATCATCTATGCATGGGGCCCTTATTCTCACCTCACTATATCATGATATGCATCAATTCATTTACTTGCGAGGACAAAGTTTGGTGGCTGGGGTCACACTTTTGCACATTTAGGCCTAGAAGCACATTGTTGTGCTCAGACCCATTATCAAACCTGTAGATGTAGATCCAAATCAATGTATTGAATATAGATATGGGTCTATCACCACTCTACAACATACAAGTAATAATAGGATTTCCTATTGGAGGTGAGAGATAGATGATATGACTGTGTTTCTATGGAGGCCATGGATCCAAGCCCATCCCTGGTATGATGAACAAGAGTAGTTATTATTTACTTGCCACACTAGATACATTTTATGACAAGAGCACACTATGATGGAGAGATACCTACCTACATAGGTAGCCCATTAGTTTGGTGAGGTATAGGACACAGTGCAGCCTACATAGAGGGCTATATTTGCATAGACTGTTTGAGAGATAGTATGGGGATAATAGGTCTTTCCACATGTGGCTATAGATGATTTCAAAGCATTTGTCCCATAGCCATCGGTATATGCCAGTGGCCCATATGACCTAGGGACTACACCTGATTATGATCCATGGTTTCTACATCACACCCCAATGTAGTTGACTAATCAGATAGGGGGGTAGGTTACTAGGAGAGGTAGAGGATAGAGGTTGGATAGGGTACAAGGCAAAGGAAAACAATAGCCTCCTCAAGACGATCATGATGTACAGGTGCTTGGTGATGGGCACTAATAGAATGGTAATTAGCCAGGGGTGGGATAGGTATTGAGATAGGTTCCTTTGATACATCGATTGCAGCAAGCCCCATCACCACCACCACCACACTAGTAGCAGTAGTAGTAGCAACAACCATAGGGTCTGAATCCTAGAGACACATAGATCCAAGACTTGATTTTTGAGAGAGATATGCTTAGACAAGAGTGGGACTAGGTGCTCTAGCAGGTACAACAAGTGACTGGTGAGTGTGACTAGGAGAGGAAATAGGTACAACATTTGACCATTAAGCTAGTCTATGAGACAAATCATCGATAGTAGTTAGAGATTGCAACCATCCAGACACAGGGCCAAGTTGTGTCAGTGCACATGTATGGTCAAGCTATGATGGAGGCTACCTATTATAGGAACTTGTACTATAGAGATATTCTTGCTCACTAGTGATAGCCAAATTTTTTGTAGAGGAGTAGAGTGGCACCGAGTGACTCAAGAGGTGCACCTTCAGTTCATCAGTTGCTTGCGGGTAGTGGCCATCAGCAACCTTCTGTTGGTCACCAGGATTAATCACAACATGATGACATGTAGAGAAGCCCATAAATTAGTGCTTATAGACACATTTTTGATGTATAGCCTTGATTGGATATGTATATACATTCATTGGTTGATTTTTATAGCCTCATGTATGCTCATTTTTTTATGAAATTACATGCTAACTCATATTTTGTATCATGGCAGTCATATTTTGAGATATATATATATATATATATATATATATATATATATATATATATATATATATATATATATATATATATATATATATGAGATGATTTGATGTAACATTTATGATGTTATGTTTCTCTATTTCATGCTTTATGATCATGTATGGATGCATAAGTTTATGGATGGATGTGTACTTTTATTATGTATATGATGTGATGTTTGTGATTCATGATGCGGTGTTATGATGTATGCAATTTATGGTCTATGATACGAATGCAATGCAATGGATGATTTTTTTTTTTTAGTATATTTTCTATATGATATGTTATGATGACGTAGAATGTTCATACTATGAGATGGATGCATTTCTTTATGTGTACTTTCTATGCGATGATGTTATGCTTATGATATGATGATGATTATGATATGATTATTCAGGATGTATGTATGTTGATGGTTCGTGGATGTAAGATGGATGCATTATTATTTTTGTTGAATGTCATGATACCATATTAGTGTGGAGAGAAGAAAGAAGAATAGGATGGGTTAACCATTGATTTTGAGATTGATTTAGAAGTCCAACAAGCCTATGATTCTTCAAGACTTTATTAGTATGGTGACAAGACTTATGATTTTATTTTTTTAGGGATTGCGATACTTCATCATTTCATTCCTTATTTTTGATATAACACATGGACATGATGCACCAAGGTATCAATAACTAGGATGGACTTGTATCTAATGCGATGGAATTTGACTCTACAAATAGATAGAATCATCCTTGTTCACACCATCACATATGAAAACCTTGTTGGAATGTAGTTTAGAAGTTTAGAACATTTCAGACCAAATCATACACAATAGTCAACAACTTATTCAAAATGATCTCCCTAGATACAATGAAGCAAGTATTTTCTAAGGTTATTTTACAAGAACATCCAACAAGCACAAAAATGAAAGATAATGATCAATTCCCATTTCCTTTCTCTCTATTTCAATTTATATAGACATCATCGAGAGGTCCTTGGAATGGGTCAACAAGATAAATCATAAGAAAAGATCAAGATGAAAAAAAAATCAATTTTATTTGTATCTCCTACCAAAGTAACATAACTAAGGTGATTTTTGATGATGATGTCCATTGTAGGAAGGATGCATCCTAGGACATGTTTATTAGATGTATTGACTAAGACTAATGGTTTGATAGGTCATTGATACAAATGTTAACCAAATTGATTACACACTATCTAGACTTTAGATTTTTACATTTAGGTTTTCTCTTCACTAATTTCCACACTTGTTTCCACTTTGTGAATTTACACACTTGTTTCCACTTGTTTTACCAAAGGTTGAAAGTGATGATCAATTTATTATGAATGGAAGGCGGGTGAAAGAAAAATTGGATGGGTGGTTTTGGAATTTTTTGGAATATTTCAATGTTTTTATTGTTTTTCAATGTTTTGAAGTTGTTTTTGATCTTCTTAGGTGTATGTGAATGTTTAGGTTTTTAGTTTAGTTGAGGCTATTTAGGATTGTTTGAACATTTTCAAATGTTTTTGGGCTTTTTTCAAGTTTTCAAATGTTTTAGTGTTTTCTAAGATTTAGACCAAGAACTAAAGGGGAACTAACCTAACACCTCGAGGGCTCATCAATGACGGCCTTTCCTATGTTATACATGTAGAGACAATGTAGTTCAACTAACTCTAACTAGTAACCATTTATTGAAGATATATTAACATTGATGGATTGTTAGTTTTATTGTGATAGACTCCTAAAGGAATGGCCTAATGCCTTAGGGGAACATCGATGATGGCATTTGTAGAGTATAAAATAATGTATTGTAAACTTGGTAGAAACTACACAATTTAGAGGTTTAACTAAATGAACAGTCCACTCAACATTGGTTAAGACTACATTAAATTGTCAACCCAAGGTTTGTAAGCTTGTGATGGTGCAATAATTTATATGCCTTTAGAGAATCAAAACTACTTAAGCTACTCTATTCAAGTTATTATGCTATTGTAAACTCACAAAATTACAAAATAGTAAAGGATATAACCAGAAGTAGTGGCTACGGGTAAAGGATATAACTAGAACTAGTGGCTACAACTTAGACTATAACTGAACTATTATTAATGAAATGCTACTGTGACAACTCAAAATTGATAAAAACTAATGACTCAACTAAATTAACCTACAAAGTACTACTAGTTAACCATTACATGCATAATCATAAGCATTCATCAACAATAAGCAAGATATGAGATTCGTCTTAACTTGCATAAAGTTCATGAGATAATGATAAATGAAAAATAAACAATTATTAAACAAAAATGAATAACTGAAAATGAAGTGAGGAATGGTACCTTGAGTGGATTTCTCAAGCAGTTATTCTCACTTTAACTAAACCCAATCTAACTAACAGATTCTACACATCCCATGAAATTAATCCATTCATTGCATATTGTAAAAGATTACAAAATATCTTTTCACAGATTGTACTCAATCATTCTAAATATTTTTTCATGTCTTGAAATTAAAAGTATCTGGTAACATAAAACTAAAAAACCAACTAACTTATCTACGGATTCAACCAACAACTATATACAAGCTTGAGGGAATCTTATTCAAAGCAACAACTTAGCTGAAATCATTAACACCACTCCCATATATGAGAGCATAGAATTAAGACTGATTTATTCAACCTATAACTAAAAAGGAAAAAGAATCCTAATAGGACTAAAACTTTGTCAAAACATAATTGCATGTAAACATACAACCATTTGTCAAAATCCTAGAAGTGAATGAGACCTCTTCTTCAATGTTTATTAATTGGTTATAATAACACACATTCAACCTTCATCAAGTGCCTTTAATCATCAATCATCATGTTTAGTCTAATCTGGAACTCCCTTGTTTTGTTGTCTAGTGTTCCTTTTACTGTGGGTTCATCTTGCAACTGCTACGTGCCATAGTTCCTCTTTAGTTGCAAACAAGTTAATTTTGCAAAGCATGTACACAAGGATAGCTATCACAATCAAAACATAACATTCCATCAAAATTTCACACATATCTTCATATAAACCATGCAATACCAGTATATTATAACTATATTTCCATCATTATATTTTGGGTTCAAGTCTGCATAATAGATATAAAAGGAAAGTATAATATAGAAGCATTTTCTAGAAAGTTTATCTAAAAGTATCTCAAAATATGTATGAAAACAACAAAAAATGAGTTATTAGCTAGACCTATCATCTCTCCCCAACTATCCTTTTGCTTGTCCCCAAGCAAAACACTAGGGATACTAATTGTACTACAAAGTAATTTGTCTTAGGTCCATAATTGTATCAACTCCCTGAATCTATTTCAAGTAGAAACCTTGTGTAATGTTGTAAAATTTCACCCCTTGCAATTTCACATGCATTCTTGTATCCACTTTAGTGTCCACTCCCTAAGCATCTTGTGTAGGATCATTTTTTCCCTTGCATCATCCTTTTTCCCTCTCAAGATGCTCAAGGGCCTCTTTTCAATAGCTACCCTCGCGTGTCAGCTTTGCGTCAAACCTTGTGCTTTTCCTATTCTTGTCATTTTGTAGTGTGATGTGTATGGAAAATGGCACGCTGTGTAGACGTCCACACATGTCCACACACCACACTAGCTTCCTGTGACATTTTAATGTTTTCCACTTGTCAACTCCTTTTTTTAGTGGTAACAGCCCAAGATGCCTTATAACAGCTTGGGAAGCTTCTTTTCCCTCCCATTCTTTCTTTTTAATCCATTCTTTCAATTCATTTTGTCTCTCTTGGATACACTCTCTTTTCTCTCTTTACTCTCTTGCTTGGACAACTCTCCACATCTGCTATAGAAACACTCTCAAGCTTTCTTTGCAACTCTCTTGGCTCTCACAACTATCTCACTCTTTGGCTTCCTTAAGCCTTGTAGCTAATATCTCCCTTATATTGTGCTTGTGAGCATCTGGGGACTTCTCACTTCCTCTATTTATTTTATCTTTATTTTGTGATACGAGTTCTCTTCCTTGAGCGGGGATTGCTTTTATCACTTCGTATTTGCTCACTTTGTTCACTTTCTCTATCTATTTGGTTGTTCGTGGAGGTGGGAACACCAAAATGGGGGTTTGACTGAGGAAAACCCCTATACAACCCCAACATTTTCTCTTGATCTTACATATGTAGGTATTAAAGATATTCACGTGCTGGAGGCTTCATTACTTGGGTTGTTGTTATAATTTTTTTCTCTATTCTCTTCAGTTCTATAATTTGCTTTACTTTATTCTAGTTAGATGTTATTTTCTATTACTTTCCCACATTCTGGAAGTTCTTAGTAATCAGGTTGCTAGTAGTCACTTTTCTATTTTTTGTGATATTCTCAGCTTTTGGTCCATACGAGATGCCTATGTGCCTCTAGGACTCTAGCATGCCACACTGTCGTCCCTATTCCATGATGTCATCCTTTGAATGAGAATTTGTTAGTCTATCTAGGAAATCTCTGTGACCTACTCTTTCTAATTCTAAAACTCTTGCTCTATCCCTTGAGATAATTTAGGAAATTTTTCCCCTTGGTATTCTCTTGAGAATAAAGACACTCATGATTAGTGAATCCCCCTTCTCTACATTTTGGTGAACCCAAGGTGAATCACAATTTTTTTCAAAAAAATAAGAATTTATTTACCCCAACTTGGTGGGGTTGCAAATTTTGACTTGATGCTTGGAATTTAGAACCATTTAAATCATTAGAAATGTATCCAAGAGGACTAATTCTGCTTGAAATACCTCCAAAAATAAAAATGACTAGAACTTTGAAAATACCAAAAAAAATCCAAAAAACAAGATTATCAGTTTTTCTCAGTTATGTCACCCCTAGACTGCCTCAGATCAACCGACTTGTTTATTTATTATTTATCGTATTTAGATTCCTATATCCAAAATGAATTTAATATCCTCTTTTATGAGTTTAGTATCTAATTATATTCAAAATGTTAATGGTGCTCCATTTCATGCATTTGATAGTGACTTGGCTTTTCCCATGCCACTTTGTATCTAAATGATCCTTCTCATGAGATTCCTCTTGCTTTGAAGGATATCTTGTTGCAAGAAGATGAAATTATTGATACCTTTGCTAACATTACTCTACCTTCTCTTCATTCCAATGCACTCTCTTCTAGAGATGATGCATTAGTGAATGATGAATCCCTTCATTCAAATGCACTCTCTTCTAGAGATGATGCATTAGCGAATGATGAATCTCCTTCCACATTTGATCCTCCCTAGATTGATGTTGAGAATATTTCTTTTAATAATTATCCCACTAGTTTTGATGATTCTGTAAATATAATTTATGTCTCTACTACCCCTCAAAGGCTTAAGAGACTGGTTATTTATTTGAATCCAACTAGTCCTTCTCCTAAAAGGATTTGTTCTATTAATGGTGTTCCATTTGATAGTGATTCTCCTAATATTTCTAAGGATCCCTCTTATAGAGTGATATCCCATACTTTTAATACTAGAAAGAATAAACAAAATGTTAATCAACCTACTTCTTTACTATTTTCTCAACCAATTCTTCCTTCAACTCCTAAACCTACAACTAAAGCACTTGGTGATTACAATCTTGTCAAGAAAATTTGCGTTACTCTAGCCAAGATCTCACTATAGGACTTGCTTTAGTCTGGTCCAGTTTATTAAGGTATGCGCCAGGAAGCCTTGTAGAAGATCCTCTTGCCTGCCTCTTCTAGGCTAACCAAATTTAATGTGTTGATGGCTCATTTTTGTGTAGATTCACTTAATATCACATTCTATCTGCAATAAATTCTTCCCTCAGACATGTAGAAACAAGTAGATCCTTTAATGATTATAGTTAATATTAATACTATCAACATTAAACATACTCTCATTGACATTGGTTCGATGCTCAATATATGTAGCATTGATCTATTATCTAGGATTAATATTGATTCATCTTCTCTTAATGCTTCTTCTATTGTCATTTGTGGGTTTGATAATGTCATTTGACAAGCCCTATGCATGATAGTATTGCCTTTGAGGTATGGACCCATTACCATATCCACCCTTGTATATGTTAATGTTAGAAAAATTACCATATATCCTTCTTCTTGGTAGATCGTGGATTCATGCTATGGGTGTAGTCCCATCTACCTTGCATAAATCTATTAATATCATTTGCAATAACTGAGTAGTCATAATCAAGGTTGACCCTTAGGCTATGCACTTATGTGAGATGGTAGCTGTCAGTCAAGTTTTGGTTGTGCCTACTCTTATCCCTTTAGTGTCTTCCAATGTGTTGATGTCTACTCCCAAAATACCTATTACACAAGATACTCTTGAGTCAAATGTCCTTGAAGAAGATCCTTTTGAAGAAAGAAATATTGAGTTTACTCCTTCTACCTATTCTCAAGAGAATGCATGTCTTGGTGATGATTGAGGTACTTTAGACTTTACAAAATCATTCATTGAAGAATATAAAGTCAACCCAATCCACTTAGTCCTTTTGATAATGTCATCCTAACCCACCATTAAAGACAATTATTCTTTTGTATTGTAGGATAAGGTGAACAACAACTGTAATGTTCTCAATGTTGATCCTCCTCCTTCCGAGGAAGATGATCACACCTCTATTAAAGAAGCTAATGTTGGAAATCCTATCAAGAAGGCTGATGGTGATCTCATAGAAGAGTGTGGTCCACGTTTTTGGAATAATACTCTATATGTAAATCCTCCTTATGAAGATTTGAAAACATGTTATGGCCTTGGCTTTAAATTTGTCTCTAAATATGGCTATGGGATTAAAGGTTGTGGGTGTAACAAATAAGGTATTCAAGTCCCTATAGAATGTGTACCTCGTAAGTGTAATTTGGGGCTTGGTTGCTTGAATGAACAATCTGAATGGAAGCCATGGTTGAATGGCATGAATTATACTCATCCTTGTTCTCTTGAAAATATTCATGCTCCATTGTCTGTTATCTTTGTGTCTTCTTCTTGTGAGCAGTCAAGATTTTATCCACAAGAGAAAGGGTTGCTTCCTACTCCTCATTCTTTGTCTGAGCAAGAGCACATTTTTTTGAGGCTTCTTAATTCCCACTTAATTACTCTTCCTCCTCCTACACACAATAAATTTCATAATCATGATAAAGCAAAACATTATTTCTATGCATACCATCAAGTTCTTAGACATTCCACTAGTGAATGTAAGGCCTTAAAGGATAAAATACAACAAATTCTTGATTTAGGTGCCATCAATCATTTATTTTTTGATGCACCTGCCCCTTCTTTTCATGGCAAGTGATATCGAGGTCTAACCCTATCCTGTATGCTCTAAGTATCTTGCATGGTTCTCCTCCCTTATGCGCTAGGGGGCAGTTGATGAGGGTGAAATGTATCCTTATTTTTACCTTTTATTTACCCTTTACCCTTTCATTTCTATAGGATCCTTTGTCATTCTTGTCACTATTTGTTAATGAAGTAAGGATCTTTAATAAAATGCAAAGAAAAGATAAAAACTTGTAAATATATCAAAAACTTCAATTATTTACTAATTACCTTCATGACTATGGTAGCAGGGGATAATTAGGTGGATGGAACGTGGGAGCAAGAGGAGCATTAGTGGAATGAAGACAAGGTTGTTTATGATTCATGTGTTTCTTTTGCTAAGTTTGAACTAAGTTGTTAGTTTGTTTTGGAACGATGTTAAAGTTTGTAATATATTTCTAAGTATCTTTTAAGGTTGTTGGCTGTAGGCCACAACAACCTAAACAGTCATATGCATTTTGATTAGCATTAGCTATAAAATTATAGGTTCATAATCTCTATAAATATGTATGTCAAAGACTTGAATGGATATCAATAATATACATCTATAAGTTATTCTAATTTGAAAAGATTGTGATTTAAAATATCATTTGCATGCATATTGGTTAGTGTGGAGTAAGCTTTTCATTTCATCACTTGATAATCAGAGAAGGAAGGGCCCACTTCCTTGGTTACCTGGTGAATTGTTATAGTGTTAGCATGTTGTGTGGTAATGAGTCTTTATAATTTTTAATCCGTTTTCAATCTTTAATTATTGTATTAATATGAAATCATTCAATGTGTTGTTAACTATTAGTTGATGTGTTATTAATCAGTGTGTTTGTTGCTATAGATGCATTTAGTTTGGAAAATTACTTTTCAATTGATATTAATTAGTATGCATGTTGTTTCATGAGAACCTAGTTTAGCATATTATTTTAGACACTGTTAATCAAAGTGCTTATTAATATGTGTGGATTTGATTTAGCATGTTATATTTCGATTCTAGTTTTTATTTTCCTTTTGTTAGTTTAGTATTAGTAAGGATTATTAATTCTATTTTAGTGTTTGGTTTTAATCTATCTTTATTACAAACTATTCCTGGCATAGGTTCCTATCATAAAATTGATAGGAAGTTTGTAAACCATATTTTTGAATAAATACAAGTCATACATAGCTGCATCCATCTACACTTAGCTTGCTAGGTTCAAACCTTAGGAAAAAAGGCCCAATATATTTCATAATTTCATGACTCCTAGATTGAAAATTAAGGAATACATTGAGGAAACCTCCATGAAGTTCCCAAGGATTGATTTAAATACACTTTGCAATTAGATAGAATTATGGTGCAAGAGCACCCAATATTTCCAAAAAAATCAACATTTGATGGAAGGCATTAGGAATCTAGGGGTAATTGAGTTATTTTTATGTTAAATAAGGTCTTTGAGACCATTATTGATGTAATTGGGGGTCTTTAGTGTTAATTAGTGCAAAAAAATGCAAAAGGGCAAAAGGTTGCATAATAATGTGTTTATTGTCAATAAATTGTCAAAAATGCAAAATTAAGCAATGTAAGGGTCTAGGTGGTTGAATGGTTAGTTGTAGGGATTTCATGGTTGGTTTCTGAGTTGGAAATTTTTATAAGGCCTCTTGAAGGCTCGTGTAAAGGTTGTTGTATCATTTTGAGGAAGGGAATCAATCAAGAACCTTTGTTTTACAGTTATTTCCCGAGTTTTCTCTTATTCCTAGCCTATGTATGGGTTTGTACAGTAGGGATTGGCTCTCAAATGTTCTGAAATTGTTATAGAATATTGTTGAATTCCATTCTAATCTATTTTTGAAGAGTTTCATTGTGTATAGAGAAAGTTAGAGGCTAAAGTCTGCAAACTGGTCTGTAACAGAGCATAGGGGTTTGAAAGTAAACATGAGCCAAAAAGGCCATTCCACCCTTTTTGTAATTACCGTACCTGGGTGGAGTGGGCCTTGTTAGGTTAGGAGTAGTTCTAGGAAGCTTTGTATAAGGTTGAGAGATATTTTGGAGGAAAAACCCACGCTGCCCCAACATAGACATCTTTTATGCCATTTGTGCATGGCTAGGGAATGTGATTTTGAGAACTAGTAGAAGAATAGGCTATAAATTGTTTGTTCCTAAGTTTTTAGGTGTATTTTGATATGTTTGGAGATTTTGAGAGGTTGAGGAAGGCTAGGTGTGAGTAAAGGTTGAAAACCCTATTGGAAAGGGTTGGAAAAGTGTGAAAATAAGGTGGTTTACAAAGAAAGTGTATGCTAAAAATGGGGGCAGTCTAATGTAATGATGCATTAAGCATGAAAAGGTAAAATAATGAAGGATTTAAGTGGTTTCAAGTTGGTGAGAAGTTAGGGCATGGGAAAATACATAATCCCTAGTTAAAATGGTGAAAATGAGGGTTTGGGGATTAGAGGTCTAAATGAGAATGTGAGGACCTGAAAGTTGAGAAATATTGAGTTTTGCAAGCTTCTTTGAGACTATTTTGAGGTTTGGTAAACTAATTGCAATTTTGAAGGTAGGTTCCTTTGCAAAAGAGGGCTAATTGGAGCTTGTTTTAGCCTAAAAAGTCAAATTGAGCCTTGATGTTCTGAAGCACCCTATGGTGGGTTTGAGATATGTTTTATGCTTGGTTAATGGGTCCCTAGAAGTGTAAACCATTTGTGATTTTTGTTGGTTGATTGTGAGAAAATATTCAAAAATAGGTCTTGGAGTCCTACTAGGTGAATGAGAGCTTGAATGGTGAAAGAGTAAACAATAGTTCTTGAGGTTTTGAAAGTGAGTTAGCCTTGTTAGATTGGGAAATCTAAATTTTTTAGATGCATCATGGGGTCTTGGAGAAATTTTGAAACAATATTAGTGTGTTTGAGCCATTGGGTGCCTTGTGCATTGAAGAAGCAAACTGGTGTTTTGAGAGCCTTTTAGGATCAAGTTGTGGAATCATGTTTGAAAAGGTTGTGGTCACCCTTTTCTACATCAAATTATAAGGATAGCTTTCCCCTAAATTTCACCACAATTTAATCCAATCATTTTAGTGCTATTACCAGGGAAAGGTATTAGAGGATTGAAACCATAGTAAGTTGAGTTAGGACTAGTACATCAAGAGGAAAGCCTATACAAACCTTGTTAAGCTTAATACTCCTAATTTGTGTTGTTATAAATCATATAAGTGCATGAATCGTAGAAGGGATAGTAGGGGTGATTTTTTAAAAGGGAAAAAGGAAATAGTTCACAATCTACAAAATTGAGAAACAAAACAAAACCATTCATTAAGGGAAGTAGCTCACAACGAGAAAAATTGTAAAAAAAATTACAACCATTAGTTATGCACACTACACCTAAGGAAGAATTATTCAAACCATTAGTTGTACACCCATTACCTGAAAAAGAGTTAGTCAAACCAAACATTGAAAAGTTTGTTATTGAGTCTACCATTGTTGAGACCCCTATAGGTACCCATGAAAATTCTTTTGAGGAATTGTGGAAAAAGGTTGAAAAATTGTTCCAAGAGTCTTACTAGTCTAGATTTGGTCCATTCTCAGAAACCCAAAAGCCATTCAGAACTTACTTCACCCCTTAGGCATTAGAGGTCATGGCTGATCTCAACAACAACAATAACAACAACAATAAAAATAACAATGAGAGGGAATTGGCTCACAACAACCTGGTTACTTTTGAGTTTCCAATTGCACATCCTGAAGAGGATGCCCCTATGAAAAATATTCCACATTCTGCCTTGCCTATGTTTCATGGTCTTTTAGTTGAGGATCCTAACATTTTCTTATTTGAGTTTGATGTGTTGTTCCATAGTTGTGACTAACAAAGTGATGCATAGAAGCTCAAGTTATTCCTAGCCACATTAAAGGATACAACCTTATGCTGGTTCATGAACCTTAGAAACATCAGAACATGGGATGACATGAAGGAGCTCTTTTTGACAAAATACCAGGAGTATTGTAAAAGGAAAGAGGTCTAGGAGGACATCTTCCATATGACACAAAGATAAGATGAGTCTATGGAAGATTACCTTGAATGCTTCATGTTCAACCTACAATGATCATGACAACCAAGGCTAACTCTTGATACTATTAAAATGATGTTTCTTACGTGAATAAGAGATGATACTATGGATGCATTGAATTTAATAGGAAAAGGTAATGTCTCTAAATTGAACTTTGATGATATCTGTGACATTTGTAGGAATTACTCGAGGTCTCAACATTTGGGGAGGAATTCAAGTAAGTTTCCTTCTTCAGAAAATTCCATAGGTATAACAAAGTGTGAAATAGGTAATCTACTTGAATATCTTAAAACTGATTTGTTAAATCATATGTGTAAACAAATAGAAACTATGTATACTTGTAGAAAATAAGAGGAAGCTGAAAAGGCCTTGACTGTGTTAGGATTGGAAAAATCTCACATTTTTCATTGGCCTCCACCCACTTATCTTCCACATACCACTTAAATTCACCACACTTTA
Source organism: Sequoia sempervirens (assembly GCA_007258455.2). NCBI lineage: Eukaryota > Viridiplantae > Streptophyta > Pinopsida > Cupressales > Cupressaceae > Sequoia > Sequoia sempervirens. The sequence continues at coordinate 131,019,479 of VDFB02000017.1, forward strand.
ATTTTATGATGAATACAAATTGTTGAAATTTGTGCAACAAGATCCATTCTATAACCCATGTTAACTAATGATCCCATGAATATGTCCTTTGGCATATAAGAATCTCCCTGATCATAGTTGAGCAAAAAATTTGGGTGCCACTGATCCTTATTAGGAAGATCATGTGCATGTCTTTCCAATCAACAAGTCATAGCCCTCTATTTGAATAATTTCTACATATCAGGAAGAGGTGAATAAGGTTACAATGATCAAAGATCCCAAAGATAACATGTGTACATAATCGGGGAGACAATGTATCACATTTCACCAATGAAAAACCTATCGGCAAAAGCAATCCAGTCGAAGGGAAATTCTCAAATCACACTGAGCTCATGCATCACATTGATGGAGACCTTATCAGGGAGAAACATACATTCTTTCACTGATGAAACAAGAGAACAGTTGTATTAGAGAGAAATGTATGATCAGAGTAAGTTCCTCAACTCTTTCCGACCATGTGGGTTACTCCAATGAGAGAATTTTTTAGGGAAAGTCTCACCAACTAATCTCAATGAACAAGACAGTAGAGAAAACACATCGGGGAGACTGAGTACATTGGAAAGGCATTTTATTCTCTTAGCGATGGTACATGTCAACTTGATGGTAGTATGGAATGACCACTATTTGTTAGAAAAACATTGGGTAATGATTAAAAGGATTTCTAATGGTCCAAACCACTTTGACATTGGGTAAAATTCATAATGTTCTCCCCAAAACATTAGGAATAAAAAATTAAGAAAAAGGCAGTTATACGATATTGGTAAGAATATTAAGTTTTCTTCTTGATTTAGTAAAAGAACCAAAGGGACACTTCATATCGAAAGGGAATTCAGTTAGTCTTGGCGATCAGTTATGAATGTATAAACAAAGTTGTCGCCAAATAAAGCTCACAAATCGGTCTGAGACTAAAGGGGTTCCACTGATGCAATCTTCTTGTATTGCTCTAACATTTCAAAATTCAAAAAAACTATTGCATTCATTTCTAGTGGTGAAAATTAATGGATGCATGAACGAACCTCATATAAATATCTTTGATTGAAAATATATTGAACCAAAATAATTTTCATAAGTTATAGCGAAGAAGGACAGGAGATCAAGCAGAGGCCAAAGAATTTAGTGCGCCCAAAGACATACAAGTAAGCATACAAAAATCCCTACAATTGATAGATTGTAATTCAGTTCTACCACCTTATAGAAAATTAAGTTGGAATGTTCAAGTTCTGAAAAACCAAAAAACAAGAAGCAACAAGGTGAAAGTAGCCAGTCTAGAAATAAGAAGTAGAAAAATGAAACGGGGCAGGAATTGAAAACAAAAGAATGAAAACTAAACCAAGACCTCATTGATCAATTGCCTGGTTCAAGGCCAAAAGCTAGAGGGTTTGCACAATTCAGGGTGATATAGAAATATTAGAGGATAAATGAAAACATTTAGGTGATGGGTAGACCACCATTAGGGGATGCAAGTTGTTCATGTTTCATTATTGTCGGAGAAGTAGATTTGAACTAGTTTGCAACCCTTGGAATTTCAATTTGGGAAAGCTAGTTGTTTCCAATGTCTTTGTGAATATAGACCTCATAAAATTTTTGGCCAATCATTATAACTTGGACCTTAAAGCCATTTTCAATCTGCAAGGGGAGCCTTTCATACATGTATCCAAAATTGCACTTTGTGAAGTTTTCAGCCTAGATGACATATGTGATCAGCCTATAGTGCATGAGGATTTAGAAAAGGAGTATTGGAGGATGGATACTACCTACAAAGGATGGAGGTTTCCATTACATAGGCCTAGAAAATATGGAGGCCTAGTACCACTTGAGGATGGCGATGGACCTCCCTTTCATCTTGATTTATTCAAGCCCTATTTAAGACATACTTACTTCTCAGTGAGTCAAATAATGGGAACAAAGGTCTCTGAATTTATGTCTATAGGGCCAATGGTGATCGTTGTAGACATACAATGTCACAATGCAAGACATTTTGATTATGATTCACACATCTCCAGAGGGATTAACTCAGGGCTAATGGCCATCAAGAATGGATCTCCCACAATGAACTTCAAACATTATTCCCTTCTCATGCACATGATATTGTACTATGGAGAAGAGTTAGGAATATGTCTAGAGGAATTAAGAATCACACAGTTGGATAAAGATGGTCAACCATTATCAATACAATTATGGAATTCAATTTGGGACAATAGATTTATCAATTCTAATTATGTTTATTTTGAAGAACACTTTATCAAGACATTGTACAGGTTTTATGATTATCCTTGTGATTATTCATTGTCTAATGAGATCAAAAGATTCTTAAGGCCAAAGGATTTCAATGTACCATTGACTGTAAGTCATAATTGGGGTGACTGGTATTGCTAAGTTGATTCCACTATGATCAGGGTTTATGGTTTTGAAGAAACATATTTTATGTTACCTAAGACTGTGCCAAACACAATTGCATATTTAGAGATTTTCACACAAATGAATTATTCCAATGTCATGAATTTGAGTGCATATGAAAATAGTAATTCATGTCTAGTACATTGCATTTTGGGGACTTCACTGTGGTGTAAAAAGAAGGATATGATCTCATTTTGGACAAATTGTCACATTTCAATATGAAGAAGGCTGCACCAAGGAAAGGATTTGATCTTGAAGGTTTTATTGATTTTTCTAGGAAAAAATAGAATTTAGGTGGATATGTTCATATACCATATCATCATGATGATATTATCAGAAACATGGAAGAAACAAAAGCTAAATTGGCATTTGATACTTACGATAAAGAAATTGAACAAAAGATGGAGATACAAGAAGCATAAATGTTATTCTCTGGTAGTGAGGAATCTTCTGATGAAAATGAACCCCAAAGCCAATTTGATAAGATCCCCAATCTGAGGGTAGAAAAGTATCAACCTCCAAACAAAGAACAGGAAGTTGGGGAATCATCTGACACAAATACTAGGCAATTGGCTTATAAATCCATGTCTCAGATGACCAGTTCATTAAATCTCCTAAATTTAAATTTTTCTTGTACAAAAAAAAGGGAAAAAAAATAAGGGAATTAGTTGCAGACATTACACCTTGAAATGAAAGCTAGTTGTTGAACACATTGAAAATGGATGTGGAGAATGAAATGAAGAACATGACTCTAGAGAAAGGAAGAGAATTATTGGAGTCTGGTGTGATAATCTTTCTTGGTTTGGATTTAAACTCTACTTTATTTTTTGATAGCTTTTTGCACAATAATGGTACCAAACACAAGCTCAGTCCAGAAGGGGTCACAAAGGTATACACTAGGTCAAGATACAACCCTTATGATAATTCTCTTATGATCTAGGCTCTATAGCCCCCACATAAGAAGTTTGTAATTATTGATACAAAGAAAGCATTTGGTCATGTGATGACATTGAAAGTGGGTGAAACTGATCCTATGGTCATAGTTGACATTGTCATAAATGTAAGCAAATTGAACAATGCACAAATTCAAATGTTGATTAAAGAACGAGATATGTACAAGTTGAATAGTGAAAAGATGATCAAAGAAAATGATTTTCTAAGAGACACAATCAAGGATACATTCAAATTTTCCACTAAAATGTTTAATCAAGGAGAAGGCTCTCAATCAAAGGAAAAGTGTAGGGAAGTATAGATGAATAATCAGTAGATGCACACTCAAGTGATTAAGGCTAGGTTTGACACATTTTGTACAATACTCTAGAAGATGTACTCTAATTTGATGATTTGGATGGAAAAATTCTAGACAAATTACTCTAGGAATCACACTGCCATTCAAGAACATAAAAGGATAAATGAAAGGCTTCAAGAAAAGCTCCAAGAGATAAAAAACATAAACACTTCTGACACTGGGGCCATTACAGCTGCTGAAGACATGATAAGGAAACATAAATAATATTATAAGGAACTTCAAGTAGATGCCAAGGAGTTTATTGATGCTTCAAAAGAGGGTGTGCCTACATTGTTCAATGATAATGGAGAACTGAAAAGGTAGAATGAATTGATGAAAGAGTGCAGACTAATACTGCAGGGAGCCTTGGAAGCAGCTAAGGATGAAGATCCAACATTAGAAGAAGCTTGTGAGCGTTTGGAGAGGATAGTTATTAAGGATATTGTGGAAATGAATGTTGTGGAGGATGCTAACATACACTTGAGTTAGGATTACCTAGATCATATTACACAAATTGATTTGTGGCTCATTAGAGCTTAATGTTAATGTTTTATGTATTGTTAAAGTCCCAAAATAAACTTATGAAGATGTATACCCTCTTCAAGATATTGCTATATAGGTTGAACATGTAATGATTGAAGGAGTGAATAGGTAGAAAAAGAGAGAAGATAGATATACAAAAGAAGATGACTTTCATAATATATATCATGTAGATTATACTATAGGGGAGCATGATGCATGCATAATTTTTTTGCGAAAATCAATATAAGATCATTAATTCCACACGACTTCATATTGGTGTCTATCATTTGTTGATTTGAATAATTATCTAGTTGTCTCCACACTGTTATTTCTCTATTATTTGAACTCATGTATCCAACTTGATATTTAGTTTCATCATGCACATTTGATGTTATTGTGTAATCAAGCTAATTGGTTTCTATCAAAGAATTAAAATCCTTTTAATTGATTACAATAACTTGGAAGTAATATTTGGATCAATAAGAAGAGCCTTATAATTTATAAGATTGCCATACTGTCTCCAAATTTATATTATCTTGTTATTCAAATTGAGGATATACTTCATTTTTCAATACACATTTGCTATCATTGTGTGATTCTTTTTAATTGGTTCCTTCAAAGAAGGATTAAAATCCTTTTAAATAAGTCATAGTAACCTGATAGGATCGATTGGATCAATAAGTAGAGTCTTTCAGTCACATTCTTGCATGTTTATACAAGGTATAAACAAACACAAGTTTCAAACAATTAGAATTGTAACCAATACTAGTCACCTATCATAAAACTTCATTGACTTCACCTACCCAAAAAGGCACTGGTCCACTTTATATTTCATTATACTTTACTTATCCACTTTCATATTCTAAATTTCCAATTATCACATTAGAAGTAAGAGTAGTTGAAAATCCTTCAGCTATTTCACACTTTATGCCACTATGGATATATCCTTAAGTCCAATTAAATCACACAACTCTTAGATCTACTTCAGCTATCAAGGTCCACCCGCCTAGGTTTAGCAAAGCTTGAAGTGAAAGGAATCATCAACCATATAGGTTAACTCCATTCGTTGGTTCAAAAATGTTGCAATTATGATCATAGAGCCTAACATCCTCTTAGGATTTGTAACTTGCATTTTTGAGACCCAACAAGCTGTATTATTCCCAACCTATCATAAGAGACATAGTGGTGCAGGGGCACCATTTAGAGATTTTGGTTAGTTTATGTTTTTGTGGTATAGGCTTTAGGATTTTGAATTTTTGCATAAAATAAGGTCATTAAGACCATTCTCTAATGTATTTAGACATGTTTGAGTCATAATAGGTTCTTAGGGGGTCATTAATATTGATATTGCAAAATTGCATTTTGTTACAAAAAGTTGTCATCAAAAATTGCAAAATTTCCTTGTAAGGGGATACCAAAAGTCAAGAAGTCTAAAAATTAGTTTATTTTAGGGTCTAGTGGTTGATTTTGGATATAAGGGGCCTATAAAGGCTGGAAACGTCAATGTACACATGTTCCTAGAGATTTGAATGAGAAAAATCAATTAAAAACTTTGTATCTCATATTTTTCTGTATTCTTTTCTTTTCCAGCACTTGTACGGTACTGTACAGAGGTTCCATGATTGGGAATTGTTGAAACCTTTTAAAATTATGTGATAGAACTCATTTGTAGTTGGTTTAAAGGTTTCACTTTGAGTTTGTGGTGTTTAATCTTAGGTTTTCTAAGACTGCACTGTTAACTTTGTCTTTGAGGTTTTGAAGGCCATTTAAAATGTGAAATACACCCATTCCACTCCCTGTGACTATTGTGATTGGTGGAATGGGTCTGTATCAATAGAAAATAGATTTTTTCAATTTTTTTTGGTTGAGGGGAGGTTGGTAAGTGTATTGGGCATGAAGCCCTAAGTTGGAAAGTTGAGTTTTCCATGTGAAAAGTGGGTTTTGTGTTGGTAAAATGTGAATTGAATTGGGGAAGTGAGATTTATTGATGGATTGAGTTTGTGCAGACTATATTGGACTTGATTAAGGTATTGGTTGGGTAGTTTGAAGGTTGGATGTGTGAGTTTTAATAAAACCCTAGGTTTTAGGAGAATAGAGAGGGTTTCTTGTTTTGGCTATATGAAATGAGTGTTTCTTCAAATAAACTGTAAAATATGTGGTTTGAACACCTAATGAGTGCTTCCCAAGAGGTTTTGAATATTGGTGAGAGGTTTAGAGACAAGTCTCTTTGGAAAAGAGGCCCAGTTGGCATTAGAAGCTTGGTTTGAGTGAATTGTATCAAAGAAACCAATTGAGTGTTGGAGATATGTTATAGAGTGTCCTGATGGGTCCTTGAATTGGACCAGGTTTTGGTCTAGAAGGTCTTTGAGAAGATTTACCCAATTGAGTTGATTCCTAGTGCTACAAGGAATAGGGTGGATTTGAAGAGATTGAGTAAGTTTGAGTATTTGTTGATCTGAAAATTGTTGTTGTTAATTGATTTTGTGATGGAAGTGTTACAGGACCCCCCCTACTTACATCAAGTGGTATCAAAGTGAAGGTACCAAGTCTTTGTGGAAGAAAGTTGCAGTTTGTGATTGGAAGGTGAAGAGGCAAGACTGTGTAGATGCCTCCAAAGGCCATTACGATGGAAAAGGAGATAAAGGAATTAAAAGAGAAGTTGTTATAGAAGGAAAGGATCTATAAAGAGTCTCAAGAATCCACCTTAGCAAGGATATTAGTTCTAGAGAAGAATCAGAGAAGAGGAATGATGAATGAAGACCAAAGTGATAAGGAAGATGAAGGGGAAGAAGGAAACCCTCTAGTCCAAAATGATGAAGATGACTTAGAACCTGATGAAAATAAAATGATAAAGATGCTAAAGGTAGTAAGAGGTGACAACACTCCAAAAGTGAAAGTTGAAGTGCCAATGTATGAAGGTAAGATGGATAGTGAAGAGGTTTTGGCTTGGATTGATGCCTTATATAATTTTTTTGAGTTTGAAGACAGAGGACAATAAGAAGGTAAAATATGCAAATAAAAAATTGAAGGGTCCAGCTGTCACATGGTGGAACTTTGTTCAAGCAGATAGGGTCAAGAAAGGTAATTCCAAGATAAGCTCTTGGGATAGGATGTCAACAAAGGTAAAGGCTCAGTTTTTACCAGCAGATTATGCTATACAAAATTTTATGAAATTGCAAGATTTGAAGCAAAGGGAGTGTTGATGGGTTGGATGAGCACAACAACAGTTAAAAAAAATATCACTATTCTGCTCTCCTGAAAGAGAAAGAATAACACATGGATATCTTAACTCCTAAGGTCTTTGTAATCGGTTCTCGACTGTGCTGATTTCACTCAGTGGTTGATGTGAACTATAATGTTCAAGGGGCCTGCTGGTGTTGAGCTTTTGGATTGTTCTAGAATCAAACATAAATTCAAACCTACTTTAACTGAGGTTTTTAAAGAAACAGAAAAAGATAGATCAAAGCTTTGGAACTGAAGAGAATGATAATACATCCAACTTAACCAAAATTTTTACCTTTCAAGGAATTGCTAACTAAAACTAGAGAACAAAATCAACTTGTGATTAACACACAGTTTCCTTCATTCACAGTGCTAACTTCAGCAAAAGATTGTAACTTACCATTTAAAAAAAACATAAAATAAGATTTTATTTCTTGAAAGCTTCTCAAATCAATGATCAACTGAAGATGAATACCATTTAGGAACACAACATGAAGTAGATTTAAATCTGGTTGCTTCTACTATTAGTGCAACAGATAAGCAACATTTACAACACTGGCACAATCACCAGTGTACATAAAATCTATGTCTTCACATTGTTTCCATCTATTCTAAGAGAACCGGAAGGATACATTACTGCCTTCTATCAAATCTAACTACTACTCTATTGCTACTCTTAAGTTTCTCTTACTTCTTAGAAAATTCTTACTGTTCAAAATCTATATTTCTATGTCTGTAAACCTCTAAACCTCTAATCTCTTTTTTTTTCTCTCTCCCTCTTTCACAAAGAGGCAAAAAATTCCATATATACAAAATGTACCAAAAAGAATGCGTTGGCCCCTGTTTTAGGGTTTATGAAATATCGGTTTGTTATAGGAGGGTCAACCCTCAAATCTTTTCAGAATGAAGTTAATGTTGCATTCAATTGCATCCTCCGTGTCCATGTCAGTGAAATATTGCTTCAGGGATGACCTCTAGATCTTTTGCAACTATGGAATTTACTTATGGCCTTCATGTCCACCTTCGAACTTCCATCAAAATCACTTTGAATGCTCTGGAGCATCACCATCAATATTGATCTAAATTTTCCAATAGCGATCCCAACTGTCACTGTAACTCACGGTTTCTTCCTCCTTTTTGCTTGATTCTCACTCCAAATCTTTCTACAAGCCGACCATCTCTAGAAGCAGCATCAAAATTTTTGTTAGATCTCCACACCAGTGTAGTCAATCAATCAAACTATCTACGGTTCACCCCTAATCCTCTGATTGGTCGAACACATGCCACATAAGATTCCTGGGTGGTCAAAAGTCATTCACACCAAATTGCATGTCGGTGAGACACTAATCGTGTCTCCCCGATGTGATCATACCTCCTAGTAGCTATCGACAAGACACACGATGGTTGGCAAGACTTCATATCAAGCCCCTAGAGTCATATTGATATCCACAGTGGTCACCAAGACAATCACTATCGGCCAGACATCATAGCAAGTCCCCAAGGGTTATACCACTGTGGAGCTCTATTGGCACAACATCCGCATTCATCAAGACAACCTTCAGTTGGCATGAGGTAATAGCGGGCACTAAGAGTCATACCGATATCTTTTTCCATTAGCAGGCTCATTGCTATTGGTAAGACTTTATTCCCTCGACATGATATCACATCGAACCCTTCTTCCTTCAGTGAAATGCCACCGGGTCAGCCAAACATCATGGTAGGTTCCATTAGTCACGCCGAAGGTTTTAAAACCATCAACGAGACCATCGCTTATTGGCAGGACATCATATCGAGCTCCTCCATTCCCCTGAGAGAATTTTGTTTCTGCGAGACCCTACCAGGTCGGAAAGAGATTACATCAAAGCCACCCTATTTTGGCGAGAGCTCATTTCATTTCGGGGAGACTTTGCTTAGTCGGCAAGACCTTTCACCGAGCTCAAAAATTTCATCGAGACCCTTCATCGGTCAACAAGACTTCTCTCCAAGGCCTTCATCTTTCAATGAGACTCCGCCCAGTCGGCAAGACTTTTCCCCTTCAGCCAGACATCACACCGAACTTAAATCTTTCGGTGAGACATCACTCGGTCGCCAGGACCTCCTACCGAACTCAAACCACTATGCTGACGCCGCTTCACCTCAGCAAGAGTCCACCTTGTCGATGAGACTTTATCTCGAAGCCACCTCTGTTGCTGAGACCTCATCTCTTCGGCCAGACCTTATGCTGAAGGTATAACCTTTCACCAAGACTTCATGGGTAGGAAAGACCCTTCATCGAGCACAAATCTTTCGGTGACGCTAACCTTGTGTGCAATCAGTTGGTGAGACTTTAGCATGTCGGGGAGACATATGAAAATCTATGGCGAATAAAATGTCATGTCTTGAGGAGTTTTATGCTAAACTGGATTGGGGGATGCTTTCCAACTGAGCTCCTTGAGAAATATCATCATGTGCATGATTTAATCCTACAAAAAAAGGTCTCCATTAGTCCTTAGAAGCATATAAAATATATCATTTTTCACCATCCCACTTAATTTTAACAAAAAGAAACCCCACTCCGATCGAGGCAGAACCAAAATTTGACCAAACAAAAACAAAACTAAGGAGAACAAAAGAACTCTTAAGACCAAACCAGACAACCAAAGGCAAAGAAAATAAAAGAAAAAAGAAAGAGGGGGACCCATTTTGTTCTAGAATAAAATGGGGGTTGTTATGCAAGGCATAAAAGGGAGTTAGATGTGATGTCTTATATAGAGGAATTTCATAGGTTATGCATTACAGAAGGCCAAAATGTAGACGAGGTTGAAAGAGTGGCCAGGTATTTGAGTGGTTTGAGATTGGACATAAGAGATGAAATCATTTTGAACCCCCCTAAGATAGTGGAAGAATGTTTCCAAATGACAGTAAGGGAAGAGGATAAAATCAAGAGAAGGCAAGAAAGACAAGGAAGGGGCAGAGGTAATATGAATAGAGGAAGAGGTACAAGGCAGTCCAAAGAAGATCATGAAGATGCTGATAAGAGTAAAGAACAAGCACCTAAATTAAGAGGTGGGTGGAGAGGTGGAAGTACAAGATTTAGGAAAAGAAGATATTTTAATGAGTTTTCAGGTAGGTGTTACAAGTGTGGTGAGTTAGGTAACCCTTTCTTCAAGTTTCCAGAGAATTTTGGAACCACATCGAGTGGAGGAGAAAATAAAAATGAAAGAAGAGGACAAATTGTTCAAGAGGATGAGGGTGAAATTTCAAAATCCAATACTCTTTGTGCTACTCTTGAAGTAGGTGAGATGTTGATGATGAAAAGACAAATGTTGAAGACCACCAAGGAGAAAAAGAAAATTCAAAGAAGAGCCTTATTTAAGACAACCTGCAAATGCTAAAATAAGGTATGCAAAGTAATAGTTGATTCAGGGTGTACTGATAACATTGTATCTAGTGAAATGGTGGATAAATTGCATTTGGAAAGAGTGCCTAGAGAAAAACCATATAAAGTCTCATGGGTTAGTGACAATCAGTCTATGGTGGTGTGTGAACAAGCAATAGTTGAATTTCAGTTTGGTCAATAGAGGGATAGAGATGTTTTTTACATACTAACCATAAATTGTTTCCATATGTTGCTAGGAAGGGTTTGGCAGTTTGATAGGCGAGTCATGTACAATGGGAGGAAAAACACATACACAATTGATAAGGATGGTAGGACATTCATCTTAACTCAATTGGATGAAGAGAAAAAAGAACATGGTGAGATCATTATGATTGAGAGGAAGGAATATGTGAGTGTTGATGAAGGTAAGTATATGGATTTGGTAGCCAACACAAGGAATGATAGAGTGAAGGTAGTAGGTAGAGGAAAACAAAACAATGTATAGTCAAATGTGAAGGAGAATGTTTACATGTGGAAGAAGAAAATGGAAGGGAATGTATCTTAGTCTGGTATGGAGAAAATTAAAGGTGATAAGACTATGGAAAGGAAAGAAGTAGGTGATGGAATATTTGTTGGTACATTCAAGTTCCTTGTAGGTGTGAATATAGTAAAGGGGAAATCAAATGATGTTGGTACAAAGGTTTGTAAAGGTGATTGGACAAAGAAAGGTACAATTGCAGGACTGACAGTGACTGGTAAATGGAAAGGTATAGTTGATAGTGACAAGAATGTAGATAAATAGAGCATGGGACAATGGCCTAAACAATAAGTGAAGAAGTGATGGCAGTGGATGAAAACATGAGTGCAAAGGTGGAGAAGAGTGTGACAACAATATGCGATGAGGAAAAGATGGAAAGACACCCCATAAAGTAGTATGATAGATTGAAGCAAGAAATAAATGAAGATATGAACAAAAATGACAAGGGAAGTATGAAGAAAAACTAAAGTGGACTTGATGAAGACAAACCTGGAGGAAAAATTACATTAAATTTTCCAAGAGACTTGGAAAAATTGCAAGTTGGGGTGTATGGTGTAGGAGCACCATTTAGAGACTTTGGTTAGTTTATGTTTTTGAGGTCTAGGCTTTAGGATTTTGAAGTTTTTCATAAAATAAGGCCATTAAGACCATTCTCTAATTTATTTAGACATGTTTGAGTCCTAATAGGTTCTTAGGGGGTCATTTATATTGATATTGCAAAATTGCATTTTGTTGCAAAAAGTTGTCATCAAAAATTGCAAAATTGCCTTGTAAGGGGATACCAATGGTCAAGAAGTCTAAAAGTAAATTTTTGGTAGGTATGGTGGTTGATTTTGGTTGTAAGGGGCCTATAAAGGCTAGAAACATGAATGTACACATGTTCTTGGAGACTTGAATAAGAAAAATTAATTAAAAACTCTATATTTCTTAAATTTTTCTATTTTCTTTTCTTTTCCAGCACTTGTACGGTACCGTACAAAGGTGCCATACTTGGGAATTTTTGAAACCATTTAAAATTATGTGATAGCACTCATTTACAGTTGGTTTGAGGGTCACTTTGAGTTTGTGGTGTTTAATCTTAGGTTTTCTAAGATTTCTCTATTAACCCTATCTTTGAGGTTTTGAAGGCCATTTAAAATGTGAAATACACCCATGCCACCCTCTTGTGACTATTGTAATTAGTGGAATGGGTTTGTATCAATAGAAAATAGATGTTTTGAAGTTTTTTTGGTGCATAGGAGGTCGATAATTGTATTGGGCATGGAGCCCTAAGTTGGAAAGTTGAGTTGTCCATGTGAAAAGTGAAGTTTTGTGTTGGTAAAATGTGAGTTGTGTTGGGGTAGTGAGATTTCTTTATGGATTGAGTTTGTGCAGGCTATATTGGACCTGGTTGAGGTATTGGTTGGGTAGTTTGATGGCTATATGTGTGAGTTTCAATAAAACCCTAGGTTTTAAGAGAATAGAGAGGGTTTCTTGTTTTGGCTTTATGAAATGAGTGTTTCTTCAAATAAATTGTAAAATATGTGGTTTGAACACCTGATGATTGCTTCCCAAGAGGTTTTGAAGATTGGTGAGAGGTTTAGAGACAAGTCTCTTTGGAAAAGAGGCCTATTTGGGTCCTAGTTGGCGTTAGAAGCTAGTTTTGAGTGAATTGTGTCAAAGCAACCAATTGAGTGTTGGAGATATGTTAGAGAGTGTCCTGATGGGTCTTTGAATTGGAATAGGTTTTTTTCTAGAAGAAGGTCTTTGAGAAGATTTACCCGATTGAGTTGATTCCCAGTGCTACAAGGAATAGAGTGGATTTGAAGAGATTGAGTAAGTTTGAGTATTTGTTGATCTGACTATTGTTGTTGTTGATTGATTTTGTGTTGGAAGTGTTGCAGGACCCGCTACTTACATCACATAGTAGTGAGGATTTCCATTATAATAGGACAAATATTTCATCCTTAGAGGAAGCCAACAAAAGCTCTACCATAAGGCCTCTTTCCGTAGGTGTACTTGATATTGAATATGGAACCCGTCTATTACCTGGCCCCAGGGTGACCTTTTCCACCTCGATTAATGCATCATGGGATGACGAGTGATTATTTTTCTCCAAGACCTAGCCAACCCACCTCTTTTTTGATCAACCTAGATGGTACAGGGGTTGGAAAAAATCTTCTCAATACCTTCAATGGATGCAATAGTACCAATATTCTTCACAATTGTGGTAGCAAGCATGGAGGCCAGAAGTACCACAACCTTTGCTACACCAATAGTTGTATCCACCACAATCACAATTTCCACCTCCTCCCATGATTAATCCATATTAGCAGCCACAAAAATTTCTTCTACCCATACCATCATTGTCCACTCAACCATCTAATCCAACACAACCAACAAAACCCACACCAATGCTGGCTCAACCAAATCCAAATCCCAACAATAAGGAAACACAAATTGTGTATAATAATGAGGAACCATGTTACTCTACTTATCCTATAAATACTATAGAATTGGATGGAGTCCAATTAAGGTTGGGAAAGGCTCTTCAAGGACCCACTATCACTGAAATTAATGAAGAAATTGAGAAGGATCCAATAAAGGAACCTCCCTTTCCCAACTAATCCCAGTTAGAACCAATGTAAAAGGAAGTTTATCAACCTGAATTTTATTTTTCCAATGAATTATGCAATGTTAATATTAACATTCCTTTGTTGTAGGCCATCAAGGATATTCCTGTACATATAAAAAAATTCAGGATTTATGTACTCAGAAGCAGAAGAAGCAAGATCTGAAGACTATCTAAGTCATTGGATAGCTAGCAGACCTCATGCTTGCAGGGAAAATAAACATTCCTAAGTACTTGGATCCAGGGAGTCCTGTTATGAAGGTATCTATTGGTAAAGTTATTTTTCCTAACACACTTGTTGATTTGGGCACTGTAATTAATATTATGAAAAATGAAACAAAGGAAATATTATCACTTAAGGGACTTAGAGCTACTCCCACAATTCTTCAAATGGCAGATCAATCTTTGGTCAAACCAAAGGGTGTGATTGAATATGTAGGCCTTTCTATTGATTCATGGGAATACCCAACTGACTTTATGGTTTTGCAACCAAAGATTAATCTGGGGGGATACCCCTTGATTTTTGGATGACCATGGTTAGTGGTCGCGGATGCATTCATTAATTTTCATTTAGGAAACATGGTTATTTATAATGGAGAGCACACAAAACAATTTAATTTATACCCACTAGCACAAACATTTTTGGAGATAGAGGATCCATTGTGGGTTGATAGTGACTTGGACGAGTCATTACCAATCTTGATAATTGATCAAGCTTTAGATATTGAGGAGCCTACTAAAGATAATATTATTGTTAATTTTCTTTAGAATAGATATGCATCTAATTAAATCTTTGAAAGTATGGTTCTGCACTTAGGTATAAATACTCCTTGTCCCTTTGGAAATTTCCATTGGTAGGTAGCTCACAATCTGTTCAACACTTTGTTACATTGCATCAATTGATACCTCATAATTGTTTGTATAGTTCATTTTTATTTTCTAAAAATTCTAGCAACACACCATCCACTTCCCAAGTACTAGCCATTAATTCACCTACACAATCAGATGCCATGGAAATATTACTTGGTCACACACTTAATATTAATCCATAATTGACCACTGAACAAATCCAAGATCTCATTTCCATGCTTAGAACTCATAAAGATTCATTTTATTGGGAATACCAATACATGTGTGGCATTCATCCTAACGCCTGCACACACCATATTTATATTAAAGAAGGTAGTCATCCAGTTAGGCAACCACAATGATGACTTAACCCCATCCTATGTGAAATAGTAAAGGAGTTATAAAAATTGTTAAATGTTAGGTTCATATATCTTATTTCATATAGTTAGTGGGTCTCTCCTCTAGTCATGGTTCCTAAGAAGAATTTTAATTGGAGAATTTGTGTTGATTATTTGGAACTTAATAAAGCTACTAAAAAGGATCACTTTCCATTATCGTTTATTGATCAAGTGTTGGACACTCTTGCAGGTAAAAAGTTCTTTTCTTTTCTAGATGGGTTCAATGACTACAACCAGATTCACATAGCACTTGAAGACCATGAAAAAAACCACCTTCACTTGTCCTTGAGGCACCTTTCCTTACAACATTTTTTCATTTGGTTTGTGTAATGCCCTTGCCACTTTTCAAAGGCCAGTTTTGAGTATTTTTGCAGATCTTGTAAATGATTGTGTTGAGTTGTATATGGATGATTTTACTATTCATGGTAATACTTATGAAGAGGCTAAAATAAATTTAGAAAAAGTACTTTAACGTTGTATAGACACTAATTTATCATTAAGTCATGAAAATTTCCATATGCTTATGAAAGAGGGGATAGTACTTGGTCATTATATTTCTTCCAAGGGTATTCAGGTTGATCCCAAAATGATACAAATGATTCAAGACTTTCCTACACCAGCTAGCCATAAGGATGTGTGTAGCTATCTAGGTCATGCAGTGTATTATAAGACATTTATCCAAAATTTTAGTAAGATTTCCTCCCCATTGTTTTCCCTATTAGAAAAATATTTCATTTTCTCTTGGACACCAGAATGTTAAGAAGCCTTCAAAACCATTAAGAAGAAGCTTGTAACCACACCTGCACTTAGAGGCCCAAACTAGGAATTTCCTTTTCATATTCATACTGATGCCTCAAACTATTCCATTGGAGCTATCCTTGGAAAGAAGATAATCTCTTCTACTTTATCTACTACATCAACAAGAATTTCATAGGAGCTGAGGTAAACTATATGGTAACTGAAAAAGAGTTTCTAGCTGTTGTTTATAAAATCAATAAGTTTCGTCATTATATTATTGGATATAAGTGCTTGTTCATACTGATCATTTTTCAATTCAATTCTTAATGAATAAAATTGTAAATGGTAGAGTTATTAGATGGTTGCTTCTTCTTCAAGAATTTGACATTACTATGTTGGATGTTGTGGTTGTGTTTCTGATATGTGGTTGTCATTGATGTCAACACTATTAGCATTGATGTATTGTAGGTTGTATATGTCGAGGATATTGAGAAAATTGTTAAAGAAAGAGTTGCAGGTTGACAGTGGAACAGTGAAGGTCATGAAGGTGTCTTGCTCAGTACATTGATGATCAATCATTGTGGACTAAAGGGTTCATTGCTGAGTGTATCTCGTTTATCCACCA
Organism: Sequoia sempervirens; assembly: GCA_007258455.2. Taxonomy (NCBI): domain Eukaryota; kingdom Viridiplantae; phylum Streptophyta; class Pinopsida; order Cupressales; family Cupressaceae; genus Sequoia; species Sequoia sempervirens. Next base: position 131,036,064 of record VDFB02000017.1, read on the forward strand.
AAAGTTTCAGAGGTCTGCATGAAGATTTAATCATGTTATGAACAATTATGTTTTGACAGTTTTTCTATGGCTTTGGTTAGTGTTCCTGATTGAAGTTGATGTGATTCTAGTAATTCCAATTGCTGTGGATGCTTCTCTAATGATTATTTGTGCTTGTGGATGGTTCTAGATCATGCTCTATCTTTGTTGCACGTCTGCGTTGATTGATGTGCTCATGGTCGGTGATTTTTCTCTTGTGTGTTTGAGTTTTTATGTTCTTGGTCGGCATGGTGGTTGTAACGTGTTGTGGATCCTTGAAGATTAAAATTTGAATGTTTGGCATGCTCAAGGATATTGTTTTAAGTCTTCATTATATTGTGGCTGACAGTGTTTGATTCACATTGAAAATTTACTTGTAAATTTGGGCCAACATTGTGTATATGTTTTATATTTTATTTTGGATGATGTAATTCCATGTTGCAGATAAATAAGAGTAGTTTTTTGTGTGAAGTTATGTAAGGAAGAAGTTCCAGAGAAAGAGAAAGTGTGCAAATAGTGATCTAATCATTCGATTGTAGAGGAGAGTGTAAAGAAGTGTGAAGGAGTGTTTCTGTGCTTAACCAAAACTGTAATCAGGCTTTTATAGAAGTTATTTTATCAGTTCATACCTTGTGGATCTAATCCAAATTTATTAAGATAGTGTGTCTTCTTTTGGCAGTGAGCCCTCTTGTATTTGAGTAGTGAGCTCTAGGAAGTGTGCTTGAATGCATGTGAATTTCCATTATTCTTCATTATAATTTTAACAGCGTATAATATTGTGGACTAACATCCACCATGGTTTTTCCCCTATTAGGGTTTCTATGTAAAAATATTGGTGTTATCTATGTCTCTGATGTGCTAATTGCTTTTGGTTTATTGTTCATTCATCAAATCTAAGATTAATTTAAGTTTGAAAAGTTTAAATATTTTGTGACAACTGATTCACCCCCCTCTTAGTTGTCTGTCCTTATTTTTCCAACAATTGGTATCAGAGCCGGTTCCTCTAAAGAAGTTTAAAAGATTGAGGTGATCCGAGATGGCATCATACAAGAAGGACAGTCCTAGATTTGATGGTACAACCTACTCTTTGTGGAAAGCTAGAATGGAGTGTCATTTGAGGTGTATTGGTGAACCCTTTTGAAATATTACAAAGAACAAATATGTTATTCCTAAGAATGGTCCTATGAGATTAAAGAGGCTGAAATTAACATCAGGGATATTGAAGCTTTGCTAAGTGCTCTGACGGATTTGGAAATGACAAATGTGATGGATCTGAAAAAAACTCATGAGATCTAGAAGAAGTTGGAGATTTTTTATGAAGGAGATGCACTTGTGAAGGTTGCTAAGCTACAAAGTTTGAAAGGAAAGTATGAAACCTTGAATATGGGTGAAGATTGAAATATTTTTTCTTTTATGCAAAGAGTAAATGAACTTGTAATGGGTATTAGATGTGCTGGTGGTACCCTAGATGAACAAGAAATTGTAGCTAAACTACTTAGATCATTGCCTCCCTCTTACAAATAAAAGGCTCATGCTATTGAAGAGCTCAGAATAGTAATAAATGTGACAAGAGATATGATGATTGGTAAACTAGTTGCCTTTGAGTTGAGTGAATTTGGTGATTCTACTCCCAGGACTGAATCTGCATTTAATGCCTCTATATCTAGAAGAAACAAGAAAAGATATGATTTTGGAGAGAGTTCTAGAAAGACATTCAAGTATGAGGAAGAGATGAAACAACTTGAAGATGAAGAAAGAGAGGTAGAAGAGCTAGAAGCACTGATTGTGAAGAAAGAAGGCAGAGGACAAGGTAAGTCTAAAGGAAAGTTTCCTATTAAATGTTTCTCTTGAAGTAAAATAGGTCATTTTTCTTCAAGGTGTCCTAAAAGGGTTCCTAGGTCTAAGCCTAACAAACCTAGATTTGAAAAGAAATTCTATTATGCTAAAGAAGGTGTGACTGATGAGGAATCTGATAAAAAAAATGGAAATGAAGATGAATGGGTTTTCATTGCTATCAAGGAAAATGGTCTAGTGGCTACTGAATTTGTTTAAGTTGAGAAAGCTCTTGTAACCTAAATTGAATAAAAGGATGAGTGGGTTATTGATAGTGGATGCTCACATCATATGACTAGTGACAAATTTTGTTTTGTAAGTCTAGAGAAATATGATGGTGGGCTTGTAAGATTCAGAGATAACAATGCTAGTGTGATTCATGGTTGAGGATCTATTTGTCTTGGTGGTAACCATAATATTGATGATGTCCTTTATGTTTAAGGATTGAAGCATAACCCGTTGAGTGTTGGATAGATGGTGGTCAAGGGTTATGATCTTAAGTTCAAAGATGGAAGATGTAGGATACTTGGAAGCTCTAAAAATGTAATTGCTTTAGGTACAAAGACAAGAGGAAATATTTTTCACCTAAATACTACTAATGAAAGTTGTTTAATTGCTCAAGTAGATGAAAGATGGTTATGACATAGGAGGCTGTGTCATGTGAATTTTGATAACATTGTCAAGGTAAGCTCCAGTCAAGCAATAAGAGATCTACCTAAGCTAGTGAAGCCTACTAACACAATATGCAAGGAATGTCAGATGAGAAAATAGACTAGAGTTTCTTTTCAGAGCAAACACCATCATTCTAATGGAGTACTGGAGCTGGTGTATACTGATCTATGCGGTCCCTCCAAAATCAAAAGTCTACAAGGAGAAAGGTACTTTATGATACTTATTGATGATTACTCTAGGATGATATGGGTTGATTTCTTAAGAGAAAAATGTGAAGCATTAGAGAAGTTCAAAAGTTTCAAAGCTATGGAAAAGAATGAGATAGGTCTGAAGATTAAATGCCTAAGGTCAGAAAGAGGTGGTGAGTTTACCTCCTAGGAGTTCAATTCTTTCTGTGAAGAGCATGGAATCAAAAGACAGTTATTTTCTCCCTAAACCCCTCAACATAATGGAGTTGTAGAGAGAAAGAATACAATTTTTTTGGATGTTTCTAGAATAATGATGTTGGAAGGAAATGTGCCTCACATATATTAGAGAGAAGCTGTAAGCACTATTGTGTACACTCTAAACTGGGTAAATGTCAATGGTATTTCTGGTAAGACTCCTTTTGAGCTGTGGTTTGGTTAAAATCCTATTGTTAAATATTTCAAGATCTTTGGAAGCAAGTGTTATATTAAGAGAGATGACATAGGAAAGTTTGATGCAAGGAGCGATGAAGGAATCTTTCTAGGCTACTATACTAAAAGCAAGGATTACTGGTGCTATAATAGAAGAATGAGAAAAATAGTTGAAAGTGCAAATATTAGAGTTGATGAGGACTCTGCTAGATCATCTAGATACTATGGATATGATTTAGATGACCAGCAAGATAGTACATACAAAAGGAAGAATGTTCAGACACAAAATCAAGTTCAAATTGTTCTGGTAAATCAAGAAAGTTAGGAAGGAGAGACAAGTGGAAGTGTAGAAGAAAGAACAAAAGAACCAGAAGTGCGAGAGAATCCTAAAATTTTGAGGTATGTAAAGCTAAATCATTCTGAAGATCAAATTATAGGAGATAAGAATAAAGGTGTGCAAACTAGAAAAATGATTGCAAAAGAGTATTTTTTTATTTCTAAGACTGAGCCTAACAATGTCAATGAAGCTTGTAATGATGAACACTGGATGGAAGCTATGAAGGAGGAATTGATGTAGATTGAAAATAATGATACATGGATTCTTGTTCCCAAACCTAAAGATAAAAATGTGATTGGTACTAAATGGGTCTTTCAAAATAAGCTAAATGAATAAGGTGAAGTGGTTTGGAATAAAGAAAGACTGGTATGCAAAGGGTATTCACAAATGGAAGGTATTGATTTTGAAGAAATTTTTTCCCTTGTTGCAAGAATTAAAGCTATAATATTATTTCTTGCTTATGCCACATATAAGAGCTACAAAGTCTATCAAATGGATGTGAAGTCAACCTTTCTAAATAGTGAGTTAGAAGAAGAGGTATATTTGGAACAACCGGATGGATTTATACTAACTAATAAGGAAGACATGGTTTGTCAATTGAAGAAAGCTTTGTATGGACTCAAGCAAACCCCTAGAGCCTAGTATGCTATACTGGATAAATACTTACTAAATCTTGGATTCAATAAAGGTATTGCTAACAACTTGTATTTTAAGTTGGATCATGATAAAGAGTTGATTATTGAAGTATTTGTTGATGACATTATTTTTGGAGGTGATAATGATCCATGTATGAAGTTTGCTGATGAAATGAAAAGTGAATTTGAAATGAGTATGATTGGAGAGATGAAATTATTTCTAGAATTGCAAGTCACTCAGTTAGACAATGGGATTTTCATATCTCAATCCAAATATGTGAGAGAGTTTCTAAAGAAGTTTGGCATGGAAGAATCAAAGCCTGTTGGTACACCCATGGTAACCAGATGCAAGTTAACACAAAATGATGATTCTTATAGGATAAATCAAACAAGATATAGGTCAATGATTGATGGATTTCTCTACTTAACTCATACCAGACTTGACATTATGAATGTTGTGTGTATGCTTGCTAGATATCAAGCTGATCCGAAAGAATCTCATGTGACTATTGTAAAGAGAATTTTCAAATACCTAAAAGGAGTAGTTGATTTTGGGATTTGGTATCCTAAAGATGATGATCTTACCTTGAGTTCCTATACTAATGTGGATTGGGCAAGAGATGTAGATGATAAGAAAACCACTAGTGGTGGTTCCTTCTTACTAGGGAAGAAGCTGGTGTCTTGGTTGAGTAAAAAGGGGAATTCCATTTCCTTATCTACTACTGAGGCAAAGCATATTGCTGCTACAAATAATTGTACTCAAGTGCTGTGGATGAAATAGATGCTAAAAGATATTAGAGTAGTATATGATAAGCCTATTGCCATATATTGTGACAAATCAAGTGCAATAAACATATCAAATAATTCGGTGCTACACTCTAAGAACAAGCATATATCAATCAAGTTTTACTTCCTGAGGGAGAAAGTGAGTGAGAAGGAAGTCAAACTAGAGTATGTGCCTACCAAAAAATAGATTGCAGAAATTTTCACCAATCCGTTGCCAAAGGATACTTTTGATTATCTTATAGGGATGCTAGGGGTGATTACCCCTCCTGATAAGAAATAGAGACGCATTTACTTGCATCAATCCATGTGCTTCATAGCTATATACTGATCTAGATTGATGTTTCCTTGGCTGCTACTCAAAGGGAGTAGTTAGATGTGCAGATATGTGGTTCAGAGCTTGTATGTGGAAAGATAATACTTATCTTTGCTATTGATGTCAAAGGGGGAGAAGAGCAATGTGAAAAACAACATGAGGAGAAGAGTCAGAATCTAAGGGGGAGTAAGTACTGATTGAAAGTTGCGTTGATGGTGTTTCTCACATCACGTGTTACCATCAATGAAAAAGGGGGATATTGTTGGATGTTGTGGTTTTTTTGCTGATATGTGGTTTTCATTGATGTCCACTATTAGCATAGATATATTGTAGGCTGTATATGTTGAGGATATTGAGAAAATTGTTAAAGAAAGAGTTGTAGGTTGATAGTGGAAAAATGAAGGTCATGAAGGTGTCTTGATCAGTACATTGATGATCAATCATTGTGGACTAAAGGGTTTATTGTTGAGTGTATCTAGTTTATCCACTAAAAGTTTCAGAGGTTCACGTGAAGATTTAATTGTGTTATAAACAATTGTGTTCTGGCAGTTTTTCTATGGCTTCAGTTAGTGTTCCTAATTGAAGTTGATGTGATTATAGTAATTTTAGTTGTTGTGGATGCTAATCTAATGATTCTTGGTGCTTGTGGATGGTTCTAGATCATGCTCTATCTTTTTTTCACGTTTGCATTGATCGGTCTGCTCGTGGTCAGTGATTTTTCTCTTGTGTGTTTGGGTTTTTATGTTCTTGGCCAACATGGTGATTGTAACATGTTGTGGATCCTTGAAGATTAAAATTTGAATGTTTGGAATGCTCGAGGATATTTTTTTAAGTCTTGATTATATTGTAGCTGATGGTGTTTTATTCACATTAAAAATTTACTTGTAAATTTGGGCCGACATTGTGTATATGTTTTATATTTTATTGTGGCCGATGAAGTTGTTGATGTAATTCCATTTTGTGGATATATAAGAGTGGTTGTTTGTGCGAATTTATGTAAGGAAGAAGTGCCAGAGAAATAGCAAGTGTGAAGATAGTGATCTAATTATTCGATTGCACAGTAGAGTGTGAAGAAGTGTGAGCAAAGTGTGAAGGAGTGTTTCTATGCTTAACCAAAACTGTAATCAAGATTTTGTAGAAGCTATTTTCTCATTTCATACCCTACGGATCTAATCCAAATTTCTATAAGACAGTGTGTCTTCTTTGGGAAGTGAGCCCTCTTGTATTTGAGTAGTGAGGTCTAGGCAGTGTGCCTGAATGCATGCACATTCCCATTATTCTTCATTATACTTTTAACAGGGTATAATATTGTGGACTGACATCCACCATGGTTTTTCCCCTAATAGGGTTTCCATGTGGGTTGAAGTTTTTGCATAGATTATCCTTGTGTTCAAAAATTATGTAACCGAGTGGGTTGAAGTTTTTTCCTTGAAGCATGCAAGAGACACCAAGGTAGCTGACTTCCTCTATTATGATATTTTTATTAGATTCAAGGTTCCACGAGAGATAGTCACAGATCAAGGTCCATAATTCACATCTAACCTCATTTGATTTGGTTCATAAGTATGAGATTCAACATCATAAGTCTTCACCTTATCACCCTCAAGCTAATGGCTAGGTTGAAGTTACCAACAAAGAACTTGAGAACATCATTACGAAGAAAATTTCTCTCCATAAGCGAGATTGGGTCACATGACTTCTTGAAGTAGTGTGGGCCTATCAGATGATGTGGAAAACCACCACTAGTTTGACACCTTACAAACTTGTATATGGTAAGAGAGTTGTTCTTCCTATTGAGTTTGAGGTAAATACTCTTTGTACCGCACTCCAATTGGGTACGAGCTTGATTGATGCACAAAAAGAATGGATTGTGAAACTTCACTCATTGGATGAACTTCATCAACAAGAACTCTTGCATGCAAATATTTTCCAGAAACAACATGCTCTTTGGCATGATCATTTCATTCAACAATTGTCATTTCAACTAGGTGACTGGGTACTCTTGTATGATTCTTGTTTCTAAGATTTCAAGGGAAATTTCTACACCTGTTGGCTTGGGCCTTACGAAATTGAGATGGTCTATGACAATGTAGTAGTTAAGCTTTGTTTATGGATTTTGACCACATGGCTCTAGTTGTCAATGGTCACTAGTTAAAGTTGTACAAGAAGCCTATTTCTAGGGAGGATTTTGTCTCAAATTTTCCAAGTGAACTCCATTTTCTTGAAAAAGTTCCTATGGCCTCTTCAAGTACCTCTTAGGTATTTTTCAAAATGTATTTACTTATTATTAATAAAAAAAATAAAATATCTAAGAACAAAAACCTTAGGCCATTGTTGGCTAGTTAACACTTCAAAACTGGCTTCCAACAGGCATTAACTGTTAAATAAACTTAGTGGTGAAAACAGGTTCTCTGGTGCCTCTAATGGGTGGCAGATTAAAAATTGACATATCGATGATATGTTGTCATGAAAAAAAAGAAAGCAACACTACTTCCTGTCACTTTTGTGCCAGGAACTACGTTGTGCTTTGTTCCCATTTGGCACCCACCAGATAGGTTTTCATTTCCTGTTGTTTGAGGATGAATTCTGACATGTAGCTCTTTTTTTTAGTAGGGTACACCACCTTTATGTACCTCATTTTTCTTGGTTATCTCAGAATTTGGTTCCTATCATTTTTTGGATAGGAGGCTCCTTTTTTTATATGATGTTGGTTGGTGTTTGTTTCCTTTTCTTAGTAGTTTCTTTCCTCCTTCATGGTGTTTCTTGCACATTCCAAGGTTTTCCATGATTCCAAGTGGCCACTCCATCATTTCTAGATACCCTTCCCCTCCATTGATTCCATGATTTGTTTACACATTCATGCCTCTTCCTTGCCCAAATAACCATTTACCTCCGTTGATAATTATTTCTTGCACTTCATCTTACACGTGGTGGTGTGGCATCTGTGTACTCCATTTCATATCTTTGTACCCATCCACTTGGGAAACAATTTTGATGGTGTGATTTTTTAATTTACCATTCTCATCACCACTTTCCATTGCCTTACTCTCCACTATGTCACCTAATTTTCACCCTCAGGCTCAAGCAGGCAAAGTAAATTGTGTTTAACAGGTTCGAGAAGGCCAAATGGAGCATTCGGCCTAGGGAAAAAGTCATGAATCTGATGCTAGGTCACAGGGAACTCAGTGAAGAAGCCTGCCTTGTTCAGGTTCAACATGAAAATCTTCTAAGGACAGAGTCGCCAAGACCCCAGGAATGTCACAGCGAGTGGGATTCACCTACAAGTCCCTATCAGCAAGACATCAACCATCATCCCAGCGACAAAAGGATATTCATTTTGGTGGAATTTCTTTTCTTCAGAGAGAAGTCTTGGAAAATGTATCAGGTCTCACTGACAAAGCAAAGTAGGATCCCTTCGGTGTATGTAAGCGGGTTTCGGGATAACCTATAGTGCTCGGTGAAAGGTCCTAGCAAAGAGTCAAAGTCTTGCCGATGGCAGTTGGTTTAAAGTCATCGGGGAAGCTCTCACTAGAGGAAACACTATCGGTAAGAAGTCCCAACGAAAAGGAAAAGTCACATCGAATGCATTCGTTCAGGGTAACAAAGAGTCTTGGAGAGAAGTATTAGCGAGGATGGAATGTCTCACCGATGGTGTTGATGTCTTTGGTATAACTCTTGGCAATAGATGAGCACTTCAGGCTAAGTCTTTGAGCTCGCTAAGAGGTCTTGACGACCTGGGAATGTTTTGGCGACAACGAAATGAGCTCGACAGATGTCTTCCCGACAAGAATGAAGGCTCTTGGCAAGGGTTGGTGCCCTTGGTGTAATGTCTCACCGAAAAGAAAGGAGGTCTCCCCAATATATCTGCCCTCGGTGTAATGTATCATCATTGGGGTGATGTCTGGCCGACATGGTGATGTCTCGGTGAATGAAGGCTCTCGACAAAGGTAAATGAAGTCGCCATGAAGTCTCGGTGAAAGTAGAAGGTCTTACTGAAAGGATCCCTTCGGTGTATGTAAGTGGACTTCGCCAGGAGGTCTCACTGAAGGATAAGGGGAGCCTTCAGTGTAACAAAAGGGTTGCTAAGTAGTCCCCTTGACTAGCAAGAGTCTCAGCGAAGGAAATGAAGAGCTCAGACAGAATGGGGGTGGTGTCGGTAGGATGTCTTGCTGACCAAGCAAGATCTCCCCGAACTCAAGTGAACTTTTGGTGAAGCAGGGAGACTTCAATATAGAGTCTCAACGATAAAGAAGTCTTAGCGACATGAGGGAAGCTTGCTGAGAGAAAAAAATAGTTTCTCCATGATGTCTTGGTGAAGGAATAATGTCTCCCCGATCGAAGAGAAAGTAGCTCATCACTGAGAATTAAGGAGCCCGGCGGGAGGTTTGGCCAATAGGCGAATGTCTCGCCGATAACGAAGGGTCTCACTGAATGTCTTGATGAATGAAGAGTCTTACCAAAAGGAAAGAAGAGCTCAATAGAATGGAGTGCGTTTGGGGTGACATCAATCAATTCCTGCCGAATATGAAGGGCCTTGGGGTAAAGTTTTTCCTTTGGAAAAACGTCTTGCCAACTCGGTAGAGTCTTACCGACTGAGGAGGAGCTTGGGGAGATGGCGAAATGAAAAGGAAAAGGAGACAAGAGGAAGCTTGGCGAGAGGTCTCGCCGACCAAAGAAGGATCCAACCGACACAGAATGAGCCCGGGTACAAGGATCCGACATCGTTGTGAAATCTTGCCGACTCGGTAGTGTCTTGCCGATGTTCTAAGCGATGACAAAGATGACTTCGATGTAACTTTGGTGGCTCGACAAGAGCTCTCACCGACTGTTCTATGATATGCCGATAGCTGTAGAGACACCTAATCGCATTGGTGAGACACTTCCAGTGTCTCGCCGAGATGCGATTCTAATCTAAGGTGTTTTGACCACCTAAACAATCTGCGTGGAGTTCACTCAACCAACCAGAAGGAGCTGAGACAAGCCGTGGCAATCTGACTAGAATGAAGAATTTCAACACGGGATGAATACAACACGTATCTGTTGTGAGCTCAAGGCATTCAGGACGCAGTTGACGTGGTTCAAACAGGACACGATGGATCAGAATGAATGTGGTAGTTGCAAAATATCAAAAGGATTCTATGAGGGTAACTCTTCACCGACGCACACAGTAAGGACACGCAGGGTGCAACATTAATTCATCCAAAAGATCTGAGGATAGATCTTTTTGAGCCCGATATTTTTGTAAGCCCTAAGGGGCCGACACATTCTGTATATAAGGCATTTTTTGCCTTCTTGTAAAAGAGTTCTCCTAGATGCTTTTCTGAAGTCTGTGACTTCTATAGTCCTCTCTCAGATTAGAAAAATTCTGTAACTCGTTTGGAGCATGTTATATAAAGCTTACCTTGATCACTATTGATATTCATATTTCCATCTTGTTCTTGCAAAGTGTTGTGCATTTCAGGTTCATGATCAAGTTATTTTTGTGAATTTATTTCATTCCTTGATAACTTTCTCTTGTGTTTCATGCCTTCCTTTGTAAAAGTATCATTATACAAATTACAAATTGTGTTCACTTAGTCAAACATGGATTCTGATCTGTGAAAATATTTCTTTCCTCTCTAGAAAAAGTGTGTGAATCGAACCTGTTTGTGAAATGTTAGTGCAAGGTTTGCAAAATTTGATGTGTAATCTTATGTTCACCATCAGTATTCAAGTGTAAATTGATTATCTCATTGTTCTTGTCATTTCGGTGCATCACCTTAGTTTAGTTTCAATTTATGTACTCCTTATCCCTTTCCCTTCAAAGAATCAGTAGTTTAGGTGACACCAAAGGAAGCCAGCCTTCTTCGGAGGTTCACTCCAATCTCAGGTGACCCATAGCCTTGGAGTGATCCAAATTTTCACTAGAAAGCTCAGTTTTACAACTTTGCATAGGGTACATTTCTAGGTGACAACAATGTCATTGCTCTACTGGAATCTCCACATTTGCATTGGCCACATGATTTGTTTGCCTCTATTTTTTGTTTAGCTAGTCCCTCATGCATTTGCTTCCACATCAATCTTCTGTACACATGACAACTAGATATTAGTATATTTGTGTTTTTTATTTTATTTAATTTCTTTTATTTCTTTAATAAGTGGTGACGTACCCCAAGGATGGGTCACATGCCAAAATGGGGGGAGGGATCTATCCAATTGTATCCATTTCACACCTAGTGACTATCAAATCATATCTATGTAATATTTATTCTATTTAAATTTTATGTCAAGTCATATTCTGTTTAGCTCACCGTAAATATTTATTACCCAACCTCCACTATTTCATAACATTATTATCCTGCCATTATCCGTGTATACCATAATTTTCCATATTATTGTTACAAACCACTATCTAAACTTAGTTATCTTCTATTTTACTTGCCATTTTTACCTCATCTATTATTTGTAAACCATTTTGAACTGTTCCCAAATACTCTTTTCCTTGCCAGTGGTAGTTTCTGAATTTGTTACCTTGTGCACACTATTCTGGTTTGAAAGAACCTCTTGGGTAGCATAATGGTAGGAGACCACCATCACCATTTTGAGCCCACATCCATGGATGAATTGAGAGCTCTAATAGTTGTTGAGGCATATAAAATCTTTAAATAGACTGGGTGGGATACATATTTCAAGAGACTGCGAGGGTATGATGATAAATTTGCAAGAGAATTTGTGATGACGTGTCACAAAAATCAAGCAAGGGTCCATGGTTTAGCCATCCCTATCACGGTGGAGGCCATAGATGATGTTTCTAGTTTTTTTTGCTATTAGGGGAGGACTATTTTCATGACTATTCAAAATAGGTGCAATATCTCAAGTCCCTTCATAAGAAGTTTTTATGATGAAGAGAGTTTGTTGAAGTAGTAACTAGTCAAGGAATGAAGTTAGCCTCACTTCTGCGTCCCTGGGATGATGTAGCAAAGTTTATCATTTAGTACATAACCTGTGAAGGTAGGTACATGTATGTATATGCTAATTTGTTTTTGCTTATGATGCACCTCTGATGGGGTTTGCTTATGAATGTTTCTTTTCTTTCTTTATTCCTTTCTAACTCAAATGAGAAAAGTAGTCTAGAAGAGAAGCAAGAATTATTTAGCCCATCAAGGACTCATTAAACTAATGATCATGAAGGAATTAAATAATTTTTCTCCTTCTAGGTACTGGGACTTAATTTTTGGAGACGACACCCTAGAAACTCTATTAAGACTTCCCTAACACCCCTGGAAATTTTGTTAAGGAGGGATCTCATAATATAGAAAAATCTCCTGGCAACTCTGAAAGAGAAGAATCTGCACATACAAGCTTGAATAAGGGTAGTAAAGATGAAAATTATTTTGATGAGGGCTCTGAGTTTGGTTCCCCTAGCTCTCCAAAGAAAAGGGTTTCTGGAAAACACACTAAACAAACCCTAGAGTCATGTAGTAAACAGGTCAAGAAATCAAGTGCTAAAAATGCAAGTGTTAAAACTGTTGAAACTAGTACACCAAACTCTAGGGGTAAGAGGAAATTGCATAGTGGGTCAAACTAAGATAATGTTTCAAAATTTTCTCAAGATAAGGAAAAATCACTAGCTGTTACAAAGGATAAATTGGAAAACTTGGCAAACATAGTTAGTGATGTTTTGAGCCATGAGAAATCCAATGAAGTTGGTGACTTGACAATCCTGGCTACAGTCTTTCATAAAAATAAAAAGATAGAGGCAACCTCTAGGGAGCTGAGGAGTAAAAGAACGAAGAGACAAGGAAAGTCTATGGCCATTGAAATAGATAAAATGGAGCTTGAGCAAGACATTGAAGAGCCTCAGCTAAATTCTTCATTTCTAAAAGTGGACTTGACTGCTGTAGGAGGAATTCATGATGGAAACATTGTACACGATGAACCTATGCCGACTGAACAAGCAAGTGATGAGAACCTAAAAAGTTTTACAAATAAGGGAACTAGAGAATTTGAAATTCCTCACTAGAGACAAAGAAGTAGAACAAGGATGCAGGGGAAGATTTTGAAGAAGAGCACCCTCTGTTTACCAATGAATAAATTTGTGACTTGTAGAATTTGGTGACCAAGTTAATTGATGAGAATGAGGCTCTACAAAAGCAAGTACAAGATGTAAGGTATCTTAATTCTTCACAGGAAATAGAGATTTATCAACTTAAGGAAACACTTAACCAAGCAAAAACCACTAATGCATCTCTTATGCCCATCAAGGAACATGAAGATCAAATGCATGCACTCAAACAGTTGTGGTTTAAAGAGATTTCTAGTACAATGCATAAACTATTTGGTTTGTATCCTATGTCTTTTTGCATGAGGGCATGCAAAACCCTAAGTTGGGGGGAAATGATGAGGGTGAAATGTGTCCTTATTTTTACCTTTTATTTACCCTTTACCCTTTCATTTCTATAGGATCCTTTGCCCATTCCTATCATTATTTTTTAATGAAGTAAGGATACTTAATAAAATGCAAAGAAAAGATAAAAACTTGTAAATATATAAAAAACTTCAATTATTTATTGATTACCTTCATGACTATGGTAGCATGGGATAATTAGGTGGATGAAACATGGGAGAAAGAGGAGCATCGTTGGAATGAAGACAAGGCCATTTATGAGTCATGTGTCACTTTTGTTAAGTTCGGTCTAAGTTGTTAGTTTGTTTTGGAACAATGTTAAGGTTTGTAATCTATTTCTAAGTATCTTTTAAGGTTGTTTACCGTAGGAAACAACTTAAATAGTCACATGCCTTTTGATTAGCATTAGCTATAAACTTAGAGGGTTATAATCTCTATAAATATGTATGCCATGTGACTATTTATAAACTTAGAGGGTTATAATCTCTAAGTTTATATCTATAAACTTAGCTATAAACTTAGAGGGTTATAATCTCTATAAATATGTATGCCAAAGACTTGAATGGATATCAATAATATACATCTATAAGTTGTTCTAATTTGAAAAGATTGTGATTTAAAATATCATTTGGATGCATGTTGGTTATCATGGAGTAAGCTTTTCATTTCACCACTTGATAATCAAAGAAGGCAGGGCACACTTCCTCAGTTACCTAGTAAATTGTTGTAGTGTTAGCGTTTTGTGTGGTAACGAGTCTTTATAGTTTTTAATCTTTAATTATTGTGTTAATATGAAATCGTTCAATGTGTTCTTAATTATTATTTGATGTGTTATTAATTAGTGTGTTTGTTGCTATATATGCATTCAATTTGGAAAATTACTTTTCAATCGGTATTAATACTTATGCTTGTTGTTTGATGAGAACCTAGTTTAGTATATTATTTCATAGATTGTTAATCAAAGTGCTTATTAATACATGTGGATTTAATTTAGCATGTTATATTTCAATTCCAGTGTTTATTTTCCTTTTGTTAGTTTAGTCTTAATAAGGATTATTATATGTTTTATTGTTTGGTTTTAATCTATTTTTATTAAAAACTATTCCTGGCATAGGTTCCTATCATAGAATTGAAATGAGGTCTATAAGCCAAATTTTTGAATAAATATAGGTCACATGTTGTTGCATCCATCCACACTTAGCTTGCTAGGTTCAACCCTTAGGAAAAAAACTCCAATATGTTTCATAAGTTCACGACTCTCGGATTGAAAATTAAGGAATGAACTAAGAAAACCTCCATAAAGTTCCCAAGGATTGATTTGAACACACTTGCCAATTAGATAGAATTACAAGGATATTTTACCCCTAAAGTTCACCACAGTTTAATCCAATCACCAGTGATAACTTAATCTAGAGATGTGTGTCCTTCTTAAGGACCCCCTTGATGAGCCTAGTTTTTGGTCCAATTTTGGGTAGAATCTATAGTTTATTTTCTGGTAGTTGTCATGGACATTGATGCTAAATGATGATATTTTCATAATGTTTCCCTCAAACCATAGACATTGGGCTTAATCCTATTTTTGCAAGTTTTAATGACATTAACATATTATGTGGGTTATCTATATTGATTTTGCATGTGGTTAATGAATGTTCCTTAAGGTGGTTATAGATATGCAGTTATTGTGCATATTGACATTGCCATGTAGATTTAATTTGAGGATGCTAAGTTGAGGAAGACATCGCCAGCTAGGCATGCATTGTAACATCCAACAAAACAATCATTGGAAGGTCAAAGGAGGTCGATGACAAAAGATTCCTCATGCAACCAAATGTAACCACCTTGTAGTGGAATTTAATGTTGGTTGAGCAGGTGTGGGTGTTACTATTGTGCTAAATTTGCATTTGGACCTACATGTTTGACTAGATTCCATGCATGTGTAATTACCACTGCTCCACTTTCTTTATTTTTCCTAAATGGCATCCTCCTAGTCATGGAGTTGACCGCCTTGTTTAGCTGATAGGATAAATAAGGATCAGATGCTCCTTCTCTAGAGGTTGCATGATTTGATATTGTACTTGCACTCTCAAGTTTTTAGTAATACATTTACATTACTCTTTTGTACTCATGATTTACAGTAAATAAAATAAAGTTATGAGTTCGAGCATCTAAGTTCTCAGTAGTTTTAGAGGATAATTATCCAAGGGGGCCCACTTGGTGATTAATCCATCCTTTAGTTTAGTATTAGTTTAGTATTACTTGTTGTTTAGTAATTAGTTAGAAATCTAGCACTAATTGTTCCTATAGCCACTGAAATTCCATTTTGTGACTGTTCTTGCAGCCAAAGCAGACATAGTAGTGCTCTAGTTGTTGCTTAGATTTTCATTTATGTTATTCATTTTAGTTTGATGTAGTTGTTGATTGATGATTGGAATTTATGGTATTCCCTTCTAAGCAATTTACTTTCAACATTGCATGTTCCTTAGTTGTAGAATGGAAATGACTACTTTGGGTTCCTAGTGCATATACTATGCTGACCCATTTCAAGTTCACATCCCTGGGTTGACAAGTTAAATGCACCTTCATGATGATTGAAATGGCTATTCAGGTTAGATGTCCAATCTATGAATCATGGTTGTAAGGCCTTAGTTATTAAATCATTGTAGAAGGCTAACATTTTTGGCGCCATTGCCGAGGATGGTGTCAAACTAGGAAGTTCTTGGGAGTCATTGATAGTTTTCTTTCTATAGTATTTCTAAAGTTGTTCTTAGTATACCCCTCATTTAGGAAGTAATGACCCCCCTTATTCTTTACCAATTCTTTGTGTGAGCTGGCTGATAGTGAGTTGATACCGTATGCATAGAGGAAGGAGAAGGGATGCTTATGGGAGATTCCTTCCTAACAATCTTGATCCATTCTATCTAGAAGAGCTTCCAAATCAACCAAGGAACGAAGAAGGAGAAGAGCTAAATCCCTTTGTTGATGCATTTCTTGATTTGATTATTTTTGAAGCTTCTACTAAAGACCAACATCAGCTCAAGAACCCCTTTTCCTTGGAACTACATCAAACAAGCATGGGTGATGCAAATGGAAATAGGCCTAATTGACCAAATTTTCCTTTCCCCATTGCCCATCAGAATGAAGTTGAG
Source organism: Sequoia sempervirens (assembly GCA_007258455.2). Lineage (NCBI taxonomy): Eukaryota > Viridiplantae > Streptophyta > Pinopsida > Cupressales > Cupressaceae > Sequoia > Sequoia sempervirens. The sequence continues at coordinate 131,052,807 of VDFB02000017.1, forward strand.
AACATAAAAAAAAATCCCTGATTCAACACTCCCCAAGTTCTATGGACTTGTCACAAAAGATATTGATACCTTTTTTTGAGTTTGACATACTCTGTAGGAGTTATGATTATACCACCGATTCCCATAGGCTTAAGCTATTTCCTACCACTATGAAAGAAGCTACATTATGATGGTTCATGAGCCTAGGTAGAGATACTATGGAAACTTGGGAAGACATGGAGACAAAATTCCTTGAGAAATAAAAGGAATATTGCAAGGGAAATGACATGAGAGGAGGTGACATTTTCAGGGTGTAGGAAAAGGAAGATGAGAGCCTGAAATATTACATTGCAAGGTTTCTATTTTTCCTACAAAAATTTCCACACTATACACTCAAAGAAGACTCACAAAAGTTGCTTCTCCTGAGAGGAATCAATGATAGCTGCACTAATGCCTTAGACCTCATGGGAGGAGGATATATCTCCCAAGTTCCTTGGGAAGATATCAAGAAAATATGCCAGAACTACTCTAGGGAAGCTTCAAAGAAAGGGAGAGCTTACCAACTTCCATGGGTATGTCAAGTACTGGTGGAGTTTCAAGAATGGAGATTACTCATTTACTGGAAGAATTCAAGCAAGAAATTATAAATAATCTAGCTACTTAGCTAGATACACTTCAAGCCAGAAAGAAACAAGAGGAGGAAAAGGCAATGTTGACAAAGTATTTCCCCCATTGCAGACAAAAGAAGGACTTTAGATGAAAGATGGTAGCTAATATTGAAAGAAAGCAGATTCTACTTGAGTTCAAACCAATCCAGATTGAAGAAGACCAAGTCTACTATGTTGCACAAAGGAAGCCTTGGGCTCTAAGATGAGGTCCGCCATTGGATCCACTATCTTATGTTGGGCCATATTTTAATTCCTATTCATTTGGTAACTAATGGCAACCTCCATATCCATCCAACTATGGAGCATATCCACCACAGCCTTGGAGTAATCCTCCAAATGCTTGGCCCAATCATCAAAACTCTCCTCCCAGCGCCAACAACCTCAGGGGAATTGGCATCCATTTCAAGGGCAATGGCAGCCACCTTCGGGAAATTGGCAGCAAACAAATCAATGGAGGGAAAGACAACAATGGCCTGCCTAGACAACTAGTTACATGCAACCACCTTCTTAACCCCAACAACCTGCTATAATGCCTCCACCTGCTAATCCAAGCTCAAATGCACCTAAACCTACTTAGCTACCAGCTCAGCCACACCCAATCCAAATAACAAACCACATCAGTAGCCTACATATTCTACTGATTCAAATCAATTCCCTGCATATGTTGTGAGTGTAAGTGACATCCATTTATGTTCAAAAAATACTCTACTAGCCCCTTCCAAGCCCATTATCATTGAGCTTTCTGTGGAAGAGGAGGAGGAACCTCTAAATGATCCCATTCAACCAAGTGCACCCAAAAATCCTGAACTAGTCCAAGTCAAGCAGATTGAACAAGAACTACCATTTCCTCAAAGATTGGAAGTTTCCAAGAAGAAGGAAGAAAAGGAGGATACAACTTTTGACATCTTGGATTAGTTGAAGCATATAGGTGTCTAGATACCTCTATTTCAGGCCATAAAGGATGTTCCAATCTATGGCAAGGAAATCAAGGAAGCATGCCTTAAGAAGCCAGGTAGGAAAAAGAAAGACCCAACTATAGTTCATGTGGTGGGACAACTAGATGACATCATGCTTGGAAAAGTGACTATCTCCAAGTACAATGACCCAGGTAGTCCTATGGTAGAAATTATTATAAATGAGATCCAACTTAAGAATGCTCTGATTGATTTAGGGGCATCAATCAATGTAATGACCAAGGAAATCTTGTAGCAACTAAATTTTGCAAGCATGAGATTGACTCCTACTATCCTGCAGCTTACTGATAGCTCCACTGTCAAGCTTGATGGTGTAGTGGAGGATCTTGTGGTAGTTTTAGACTCTTGTTAGTACCCAACAGACTTTATGATTCTTTCTCCTAAAGCTACACTAAGCAGGTATTCCATTATTCTTGGAAGGCCATGGTTAGCAACTGGAGATGCATACATTGGATATCGGTCAGGTGACATGACCATTTCAAATGGAAATAGCACAAAATTTTTTGTTCTTTATCCTCTTGCTCAACCATCTCATGATGAAGATAATCCTATATGGCTACATGTTGGTGAAGAGGACGAGGAAGTTAATTCTGTGGGACAACTTATGATGCTAGGAAGAAGCTCTTTCATGCAGCTCTAAGATGAGGATGAAGTATTGGCCAACATCATTCAGAACCATTGTGAAGTGAAGGAAGCATCATCTTCTCATCTTGCTACTACATTCAAAAAACTTCTGCTTGCTCTTCCTGTAGCTACTATTCTTGCATATGTTCTTCCTGCAACCACAATTCATGTAGATGGACTTCCTGTAGAAATAGGTATGTCCCATACATTGATTCCATATGAACTAAAGGTACCATGTGTTAATGAAGAAAACATGATAGAGTTAACTACCCAAGTATAAGTGTCAAAAGGAAAATATCTGAATGTTAATAGTAAATTAAGTGAAGAACAACAATTGTTGTTGACAAACTTATTAAGGACCCATCAACTTACATTTGTGTGGGATTATCATGATATGAAGGGTTTGGAACCTAAACTTTGTACACATAGAATTTACATCAGAGATGATTTCACCTTAGTAAGACAACCACAAAGAAGAATTAACCCTGCACTAAGAGAAATTGTAAAAGGGGAATTGCATAAATTACTAGATGCAATATTTATTTACCCCATTTTAGATAGTCAGTGTGTCTCCATTAGTGATTGTACCCAAGAAAAGAGGGAAATGGTGAGTTTGTGTTGATTATAGGGAACTTAATGCTTCCACAAAGAAGGACCACTTTCCTTTACCCTTCATTGATCAAGTTTTGGACACACTTTTAGGAAAGCGATACTTTTCTTTTCTAGATGGATTCAACGACTACAACTAGATCCAAACTTCACCAGAGGACCAGGAGAAGACCACATTACCTATCCATGGGGGACCTATGCCTACTCAGTACTCCCATTTGGCTTATGCAATGCACCTACAACCTTTCAGAGGGCAGTCATTAGCATATTTTCAGACATTTCTCATGATTGCATGAAAATGTATATGGATGACTTTACTACTTATGGTGCTGATTTTAATCAAGCGTTGGAAAATCCTAGGAGATTCCTATAGAGATGTGAAGACCAAAATTTGTCCTTAAAGAGTGAAAATTGTTTCATGATGATGTAGGAAGGTTTAGTTCTTGGCCACTACATCTCCCACAAGGGAATTCAAGTAGATCCTACAAAGATTGAGGTAATCACAAATCTTCCCACACCTGCAAAAAAAAAGGATGTTAGGATTTTCTTGGGTCATGTAGGCTATTATAGGTGTTTCATGAAGGATTTCAGTAAGGTAGCAATGCCATTGTATACTCTTCTCACTAAAGATGTAGAATTTCAGTGGATTGAAGCTTGTGAGAAGGTATTTTCTGACTTGAAGGTAACTTTGACTCATGCTCCTATACTCAAAGGGACAAATTGGGAACTTTATTTCCAAATCCATAATAATGCATCAGATTATGCCATAGGAGCAATCTTGGGGAAAAAAGGAGCTGTCGAAAATGCCATTTACTTTATCAACAAAAAATTACAAGAAGCTGAATTCAATTATATAGTGATAGAGAAAGAAATACTATAAGTAATCTATGCACTAAACAAATTCATACATTACATAACAGGTTACCAAATCTTTGTGCACACTGATCATGCAGCCATTAGATATCTCATGAATAAACCTTTGATCACAGTTAGGCTGGCAAGATGGTTATTGTTAATGCAGAATTTTGATATAACCATTATGGATAAGCTAGGGAAGGCTAATGTTGTATATTTTCTTTCAAGGCTGACTACATCAAAAGATAATCAACCCATAGATGACTCTTTTCTTGATGAGAATCTATTTTACCTTAGTATGAAAACACCTTGGTCTGCTGACATAGCCAATTATTTGGTCACAGGTAGAGTTCCTTCTCACTTCTCTCCAAAAGAGAAAAGGGCACTCATTGAAAAATATTTTTCTTTCTTCTGGATTGCTGGATGTATGTTTTATACTGGACCAAACCATGTCATGAGGAGATGTGTGAGAGAAGATGAGACATATGAAACTTTACATGCATGCCACAATGAACCATGTGGATGAAACTTTGCAACCAAGAGGATAGTAATGAAGATTTTGAACATAGGATATTACTGGCTAACACTCCACAAGGATGTGGGAAGGTATACCAAAAAATGTGATAGATGTCAAAGAATGGGAAAACCAACCAGATCTGATGAGATGCCACTTTTCTCTCAGGTATTAATCACTCCCTTTGACAAGTGGGGGTTGGATTTTGTAGGACCCATTGATCCTCTATCAAATGGAAAGTCTTATATCTTGGTATGCATTGATTATGTGAAAAAGTGGGTAGAAGTTAAGGCCATGAAGCATGCAAGAGATAACAAGGTTGTAGAATTTCTTTATGAGAATATTTTCACAAGATATTGAGTTCCAAGATAAATAGTGATTGATAAAGGGGCTCAATTCACAGCAACCCTTGTTGAAGCACTAGTCAATGAGTACAACATAAGACATGGGAAGTCTACTCCTTATCAACCCTAGGCTAATGACCAAGTTGAGGTGACCAAAACAGTAGCTATTCATAGAAAGGATTGGGAAAAAAGATTACAAGAAGTTGTTTGGGCATATAAGACAACTTGGAAAACAACTACATGCTTAACTCCATTTGAGTTTCTATATGCAAAGACAACCATGATGCCCATTGAATTTTCATATAAGACTCTTTGGACTGCAATAAATTTGGGGATGGATATTTCCAAGGAACAAAGAGAAAGAATCATGCAACTAAATGCTTTGGATGAGATAAGAAGAGCAGCCCTACATCATACAGAGGTAGTGTAGAATTAAAGAATCAAATGGCATGAAAAATTTATCAAGGATAAGAATTTTCAACTAGGATATTGGGCCCTGCTCTATGACTCAAGATATCAGGACAATGCAGGAAAATTTCAGACAAGGTGGCTAGGACCATATGATGTAACTGATGTCTTTCCTAATGGAGCTATTCAACTTACTACCATTGACCCTGTTAGATTTAGGTTACTTGTCAATGGTCATCACCTCAAATTATATCACAAGCCGGCTTCCAAAGAAGGGTTCCTGCAACAATTCATCCAACATTCAACACCCAAGCTTCCTACAACCAAAGGAAGTGGACCTAGTGTCCCTCCTTCTAGCTAATTAAGGTACATACTTGTCATAATAAAGACTTCCACTCTTGTGGAAGTCCATTTCTTCACCCATCCACCCATCCACCCATCCATCACCACCTTTCTCTCTCTTCCATCACTTCATTCCACCTCACCTCATTCCACTTCATTTTCATTAATTTCTCAATCTATTCCTTGAAAAGGTGAATGATACTTTCTCCACGATCTTTGCAACAAATCCTCCACACATTCAGGTATGTGTGCATTAATTGTTATCTTTTAATCATCTTTTAAGTGCATTCATTTAATTATTGTATGTTAGTATAGACATTCATATAACATGTCATTATTCCCTATCAAATCACCACTCCCATCTCGCATGTGTGGACACATGTCCAAATTTAGGTTGGGGGGGAGAAAAAGGTGCAAATATATTTCCCATGTGTCAATTTATGCTAGGCTATGCCAAAGAATTTAAATGAGCTGATTTGAAATCTGAGTGAGAGGATGGCTTGCATGTGTGAGGTGACACTAACTGCAACCACTATTTATTCCCATCATAATTCTCCTTTATCACTTCTTTTCTTATCGTTATTGATTTGTTGTAATCCTGAGTTGCAAGCAAAAGGGTAAAACAAAAGAAAGGGAAAATTCAGTCGATATTGGCACTGGAAATTTAGTAGGTATGGTAGGAAGGTGTTTGGGTTTCAGATAGGAATTACAAGAAGGAAATTTTGCAAAGTGATAGTTGATTGTAGACAATGGGAGGAGGGATAATTCAAAATGAGTCCTTGGTTCATGATGTTTTATTGTAGAATGCACAATGCCTGGTTGAATTTAGAAACTGTGGATGGTTAGATTACTTCTTGAAGCTGGATGGATTTGATTAAGGCATTGTGCTAGAATTCGCCTAGACATTTTCTAAAGGAAAAACCACAATAAAAGGGTTGGAGGTTGTGGCAACTGAGGAAAGAATTGTAGAGGTTATAGGGTTACCTACTAATAGTGAACATTACCCTACCTCTAGAGATGCTAGGTTAGATAGGGCCGAATTTACAATACATGGTGACCCTCCAATCAGTGTGGACAAATGGGGTGCAAAAAGAACCTCTCTGCTTGAACCATGGAAGTAGGCAGCCATCTACATTATATGGTATCTCACCTGTGAAGGTCGTCTATTGAACTTACATTCAATACATTTCAAACTCTTGAGTCACATGAGGCACGGGAGGAGGATGAATGTGCCTAACCTGCTATACAATCTTCTCTCAATCATGCCAGCCAAGACCCAAAAAGGTAGCAACAATTCTGTTCCTCACCATTGTTTGATTAAATTTTTGGTTGAGAAGTCTTTGCATGATGTGTCTAGAATGACCTGGGAATAATTTATAAATGTTGATCAAATTAGACCCGAGCACTTGCAACCTAGGGTTTTTCCTCAACCTCGTAGGTCTAGCAGGAGATTGAACATGACTGAGGCCACTCTTGATGCTTCAACCTCTGGTGCACACCCTAGTGTAAACCCTCATGTAGTAGAAGAAACCATAGAAATTATTTTTTATAGAATGGAGCACTCAAAAAAAGAAAGCTCCTCCTCAGATTTTGATGACGATGTTCCACTTGGAACCCTAATGAAAACTAGGGCATAAAAGAGAGAAGTAGAAATGAGAAAAGGAAAGGCCAAAAGGCAACTAGCAGAAAGAAAGGTGTTGAGTTCTAAGAAGAGGAAGGTTGACACTGTTCATCCTACAACCGAAGAAAAATGTGAGAGCCCTCCCAAGAAATCAAGACTAGCTAGGCCAGTGATTGGTATGTCTCCAAAAGAAATCCCTAAGTCTAGAGAAATACCATAGGGGGACATAGAAGCTCCAATGGGGTAAGAGAATTACGAAGAAGAAGACATATTTGAGAGAGCAACAAACATATCACTAGCCGATCTTGCTAACATTATAGAAGAGTTTGAGGAAAATAAGATTTCCTGTAGCATGAACAAGAAGTACCATGACAACAACTAGAACCAGAACAAGGGTTCCTGCAGCCACACCAAGAACAAGAACAAGAGATCTCGCAGCAAGAAGTGGGAGAAGAAACATTACCCCTGCAACTAGAATTGACTGGACAACTTGAATCCTTGCAGTTAGTATTAGTGCTAGAAAAGATGCTGGTAGGGATACATAAGCCCCTTGATTTTTCAATGCACAAGGTTTCCATGCATTTATGGAAAGAGATGCAGAGAAGAGAAGAGGAATGGAAGGAGGAAAAACACAAATTGAAGAAGGAAATTGAAAAGAGAGATGAGGAAATTGAAGACAAAGATGCAAAAATTTTCACCTTGAAGAAGAGGGTGGATGATATGGAAGTCTTGGTACCATATATTTTGGAATGTAGGAACCCTCCAAGGGTCTATTCTCTACACCTAAAAGAGAAATATCCCTCTTTTAAGCTAGCAAGAATTGTCTCAGGTTTGAATCCTTCTATTGAGACCCCTGTTGAATTTTTCAATGCTTATCGAATTGCCTCCCTAAAATGAAGAATTTTCTATGTGAGTTTTATTTGCATAATTATGTTGTAACTCAAGACCATGATTGGAATCTACTATTGTATGTTGGGGATGTCCAATTAAGGGCATTTATGTCTTGGGTACAAAATGAGATTAGTTGGGGACAACAATATGGGGCTTATAAGCAATTGGAGTCTAACATCCCTCTGCCCATTAGGGTTGAATCAAGCAACCCAAAGGATATTTTTAGGGAATGGCATAGAATGCTTCTCATGCCTAGTTATGGCAATAGGATCATGCCTTGGATTGAGGCAGTTTATAGCAAGTATGAGGAAAAGACAACAACAAAGGAGGAAACCATGAAAAGATACCTCTCACAAAAATGGAGCAACCTAGCTGATGATCTCAAATAGGTTAAGCCTCATTCCATCCAAAACTATGCAACTCTTAAAAGAATTGACAGATATATTCATAGTGGAAGGAAAAAAGGGTGATTTTGGCTTCCCCTGAATTTTTAGCCACCCATTCTCATGTGCCCTGTGCCAAAATTTAGGTTCTACCAATATGGTATTGCTCTAGAGAGACATAGATGGAGAAAATTGGAATTATTGGGAAGATTCTATTGGGATCCTGATTCACACACAATACACTCTGATGTAGGATAACTATCAGTTGCAACTTTCAAAGCTTTGACCAAACAGAACAACAACCCTTCCCCTATTGGAGGATCAACAAAACGTTTGGTTGGGGAGAGTGACGAGCCTAGTTTTTGGTCCAATTTTGGGTAGAATCTATAGTTTATTTGCTAGTAGTTATCATGGAATTTGATGCTAAATGATGATATTTTCATAATGTTTCCCTCAAACCATAGACATTGGGCTTAATCCTATTTCTACGAGTTTTAATTAAATCAAAATATTATGTGGGTTATCTATATTCATTTTGCATGTGGTTAATGAATGTTCCTTAAGGTGGTTATAGATATGGAGTTATTGTGCATAGTGAAATTGCCATGCATATATAATTTGAGGATGCTAAGTTGAGGAAGACACTGTCAGTTGGGAATGCACCGTAACGTCCAACAAATAAATCACTTGAAGGTCAAAGGAGGTCGGTAGTAGAAGATTCCTCATGCAACTAAATGTAACCACCTTGTAGTGGAATATAATGTTGGTTGAGTGGGTGCAGACATTACTACTATGCTAAATCTATGTTTGGACCTACATGTCTGACCAGATTCCATGCACACGTGACCGTCGCTGCTCCACTTTCTTTGTTTTCCCCAAATGGTGTCCTCCTAGCTATGGAGTTGACCACCTGGTTTAGTTGATAGGATAAATAAGGATCAGATGCTCATTCTTTGGAGGTTGTACAATTTGATATTGTTCTTGCATTCTCAAGTTTTCAATAATACAAATACATTACTCTTTTGTACTCATGATTTACATTGAATAAAATAAAGTTCTGAGTTCAAGCACCTGAGTTCTTATTATTTTTAGAGGATACTTATCCAAGGGGGCCCACTTGGTGAGTAATCCATCCTTTAGTTTAATAGTATTTTTTGTTTAGTAATTAGTTAGAAATCTGGCACCGACTGTTCCTCTAGCTACTAGAATTCCATTTTGTGACTATTCCTGCAACCAAAGCAGATAGAGTAGTGCCCTGTTTGTTGCTCAAATTTTCATTTCTGTTATGCTTTTTAGTTTGATGTAGTTTTTGATTGATGATTGGAGTTTATGGTATTCCCTTCTAAGCAATTTACTTTTAGCATTGCTTGCTCCTTAGTTGTATAATGAAAATGGTTACTTTGGGTTCCTAGTGCACATAATGTGCTGACCCATTTCAAGTTCACATCCCTAGGTTGACAAGTTAAATGCACCTTCATGATGATTGAAATGTCTATTTAGGTTATATGTCCAATATTTGAATCATGGATGTAAGGGCTTAGTTATTAAATCATTGTAGGAGGCCAACACCCCTCTCTTCTCTCCATCTTTCAATTAGAGTGTCCTCTTGAGTGGGCCTCTTGCTGTCTTGAAGGGTTCTCCAGTGAACCCCATTTGAAATCTTCTCCTTCAAATGAATTTATTAGTTTCTAGCTTGGGGACACCCCGACTAGACATATCTTTTCTATGACTATCTTGCAACACAACTTGCAACAACCACATGTTCATTTGATTAGTCTTGGTTTGCAGGACCGAGAACCTGTAGAGCTCCTTTGCATCAAGCTTTCCTAACATGTTTAGTCTATAGATTAGCATGTTGCTTTGTAGGTGCAGTTGTGAAGCTACTTTCTGATCTAACTCTATGGAGTCCCTCACATCGAGCTTCCTTCAAGAGAGAGTACCTAGGGGTGCCCTCATTGCAAGTCCAAGAATCTATAAAGCACTTGCATCCTGTGGGATATTTTTGTTCAACTCTATAGGAGAGTACTTGCATAGCCTTTTGTTCACCCTTCCATAGGTCTAAGGGCTTGTGGAGCTTTTGTTCACCTTTTGTAGGTCTGAGGGATCATGGTGTTTTTTTAAAATCTCCACAGGAGAGAGTACCCGTGTGGCCATCTCTCTTGGAATTTTCATTCCTTTCTAGCTCTTAAATTCTCTTCTCAATTGTGTATATTGGATCAAAGACCAACATCTTCTTCATCCTCGGTATATGTTCTTTTCCTCTCTTTGACATTAATGGTTGCTTCCCTAACTTTTGGGTACATTCTTCTCTTGAAGCAATCGATCCTTACATTCTTCTTTCCATTTAAGAATTATTCTATGTTATTTCTTAATTTGGGGATGACACATAGTATTTCCTTCTACATAGAGGTCTCTTTCACTTTGATAACTCAAATCCTTTAGTTTTTTTTGTACCTGTGAGTATGTGTTTTTATATTCTAACCCCATGGTGTGATGGATTTTCATGTTTTAACATTGTTATCTTGTGCACATATTTCTTGTATAATGTGTTTTTTTTGTAGGTCTTCAGTTTGGGTGCATGCTTCCTTTGTTCAAAGAGTTACCTGCTTCCTCTACAATATCCTTTTGGAATCATGATGTTATTTATGTTTAGTATATTTCCTTTAGGATGCATATTAGTGTAGATTCATACACCCGCTAAAGTGGAGGCAAAATGTAATGTCGAAAAATTTTACCCCCTGCAATTTCACATACATTCTTGTATCCACTTTAGTTTCCACTCCCTTAGCATCTTGTGTAGGATCATTTTAGCCCTTGCATTAGCCTTTTTCCCTCTCAGGATGCTCAAGGACCCCTTTTCAATAGCTACCCTCACGCGCCAGCTTTGTGTCAAACCTTGTGCTTTTCCTGTTCTTGTCATTTTGTAGCATGATGTGTCAGGACACTAGTGTGTCGCATGGATGTTCACATGATGTGGTAGTGTCCTATGAAATTTAATGTTCAAATGGTCATTTCTGATCATGTTTTCCACTTTTCAACTCCTTTTGTCAATGGTAATAGCCTAAGACTCCTTGTAATAGCTCGAGAAGCTTCTTTTCCCTCTTATTATCTCTTTTTAATCCATTCTTTCAATTCTTTTTTTCTCTCTTGGATACACTCTTTTATCCCTCTTTACTCTCTTTCTTGCAAAAATCTCCACATCTTGCTACAACAACACTCTCAAGATTTCTTTGCAACTATCTTGGCTCTCATAGCTATCTTACTCTTTAGCTTCCTTAAGCCTTGCAACTGACAACTCCCTTATATTATGCTTGTGAGCATCTTGGTACTTGTCACCTCCCCTATCTATTGTATCTTTATTTTGTGATACAGGTTCTCCTCCTAGAGTGGGGATTGATTTTATTACTTTGTATTTTCTCACTTTGTTCACTTTATCTATTTGGTTATTCATGGAGGTGGGAACACCAAAACAAGGGTTTGAATGAGGCAAACCCCTATACAGCCCCAACATTTTCTCTCAATCTTATATATCTAGGTATTGAATACATTCACATGTTGGAAGCTTCATTGCTTGGGTTGTTGTGAGAAGTTTTTTCTCTATTCTCTTTAGTTCTATCATTTTCTTTACTTTATTCTAGTTCTATTATTCTCTACTACTTTCCTGCATTTTGGAAGTTCTTAGTGATCAGGTTGCTAGTAGTCACTTTGTTATTTTCTATGATATTCTCAAATTTTGGTCTGAATGAGACACCAGCGTGTCTTTGGGACTCTAGTACACCGCTTTGTTGTCCCTATTTTGCGTTGCCATCCTTTGGACAAGAATTTTTCAGTCTATCTAGGAAATATCTGTGACCAGCTCTTTCTAATTCTGAAACTCTTGCTCTATCCCTTGAGGTAGTTTAGGAAAATTTTCCCCTTGGGATTCTTTTGAGAATAAATAGACTCATGAGTAGTGAATCCCCCTTTTCCACACCTTGATATGTTGTAAACCACCTCATTTTGATAACTCTCAATTTCTCACATTCATCACCTTTCTCCCTAGTCCAATGTGGAACTGGATAAAGGAGAATAGGTGGATGGAAGGTGAGAAATACCTAGTAAACATTGCAACATTATTTTCTAATACCCATAGCTAACATCTACATTATTTCACCTTTTTGAGTTTCATGATTTTGTTACCCACACCCTTATGTTTAACAAGTTTCATCCATTCTTCTATGACTACATCATGGTCTTTAGCCTTTTTTCTTATGGGAAATGCAATGGATTTCTTTGTCTCCTCATACTCTTCCATGATCTCACCCCTAAGTTGTTCCTTTTTATAATAGGAGGAAAGTGCTCTAATCTAAAGATCTCCCACAAAAATTAGAGGGTTCCATTCCATCTCATTAGGTATTACATAGTTGTGTAAATAAAACTCACACAACTGATCCTATTCTTTAGGTGTGGAAGCAACAAAAATTTCAAGAAACTCAAAATTTCTACTCATACCAACATAACATTTGCTAATTAACCTACTAAAATGAAAGCATAGAAGTATCTCCTATAAAAACAATGCATATTTTCTCGATGGAGGTCTACATCTAACAATTTTTGCAACTTTATCTACTATTTCCTCCAACCAAATTACTGATCTACTCAATTCCATATCTTTCTTTTCCAATTCCTTTACATATTCTCTCTTTTCTTTCTTCTACTTCTCCTTTTCTTGTGCAAATTCAATTGTTACCTTCCATAATTGGTGGCCAAGTGTCAAGATTGTATGATAGTTAGGAGTTTAGATCGGAGGGGGTTTCTCATCTAGCATTGATAATTCTATGTCTCATGTCTTGGTGATGGCCAATTGTGCCAGTACATATAGCTTAGTGTCATGACCATACAACTACAGTTTCTCCCCCATCTCCTACATTTTTGCTTTTCTTTCCTTGTCCTTCTATTCATAATTTTGCACCAAATCCTCCAAGTGTTTAATCCTATGCAACAACCCTTGGAGTTCTTTCATTACATCTCTTTCTTCTATGTATACTTCTTTTTTGTTTACAAACTACTCATTACCCTCTTCTCAATCTCCATGAATGGGACTATCTAGGATTTTTATGTGTAATTTCTTAGCAGTAAATATATCTTCTAATTTTGAATTAGAAGTTGTTAGTACATATATTTTTCCTTTTTACTAGTATATTCAAATTACCAGGGGCATTCCCCTTTACCTCAAAGTCTATTTCTATAATCAGGACATATTCCTATTGTTGTTCCTTTCTTTTTTCTTCTCCCTCTATTTCTCTAATTTTCTTTCATGGAACCTTGTCTCCTTAGTCTACCAGAGTGTTTGGGTGTGAGTATTTCTTTCTCAATTTTCTTATTTTCCTTCTTATCACTCTTCTTCTTTTTCAGAACATCATCTTTATTCTTTTTCATATCCCTCTTTTTCTTTGGATTATCCTTCATTTCTTTTGGTTTAAAGGGTGTAGAGGAGGTAGATGCACTGCCTCTTCGACTCTTAGATTTTTGTGATCTTGAAGAAGAAGTTATTTCCTCAATTATAGGTGGCCTAGATTTTGGTTCTTCAGGTTCATCATGCTCACCTTGGCTATAGACAGGTGAAGCCATAGGTGAGATGTGAGGGTTTTCCTCTATATTCTAAGGCCATATATTTCAACAAATTGTACACAAATTTTGGTACATTCACTAACCTATTATGTCTGAGGTGACAATAATTTAAAATGAACTGTATACAAAAGGTTCTTCCTACCATCACAGGTGATGTATTTGACAATGTAAGAGGCACAATTTTACCATAAATAGGGGAGGGAAAGTCTCTTTGTACCTTGTGATGAGGAATCTAATTCCTCTCCTCATATACAAAATTCTTCCTTGGCTACAACTACATTGGCTCGTGCTAGAAATTATGCCCTTGTTCTTGGTAACCTAGTGACCTATGTAATGGCAGTCTCAGATTCATCTACTAAAAGTCCTTTTACCATGTATTCATCATATTCAAGAGTAGATGCAAACATTTTTGTCATATCATCACTAAATTCTGTTAACTTCAAGAAGCAGTCGAGCCAACCAACCCTGGTAAAAATGGGTAAAAATGTTGCATCCTCTAATTTTTTTTGATGATCTACTGGCCCCCTTCTTATGAAATCACCTCCCTTTCTATCTTACTTTATCTATTTAATGTACTTAATTCAGCTTGAAAATTTATCTCAATCTTCTCTACCATCTTCAAAACCCTTCATTTTCCCTCTATTTCCTCGTATATCTTTATTGGCATACCATACTACAAATTTCCCTTCTTAGTACCAACTTACTTCAAGATCATGAACAAGTTCTAAGTTTGACTCTTGACTCTAGTTTAGACTTAAGCTCAACTTCTCAAGGTGTAAAATTTAGCAATTAGAAATGGTAGCAAAAATGAGATATAACTTAGAGGGTTTTGCATGTCATTTCTATCCATTGATTTTAATTTAGATGACAAATTCAAAAAGAGTGATGAAAAGACTAACTAGGTTGTACCCTCCCCCAACTTAATTGGTGAAGTGACTTCATGTTTATGATTTGGAGGTGGTTAAAATAAGAAATTATGGTAATTAATGATATAATAGTTCACATGCATGGAGTAATATGAAAAATATAATGAAAGTTTAAAGAAGACTATAATAATCATGATAATGTACTTGAAGTACATCTTGAAGAGATAACTATCTGCCACACATGGAAATTGAAAATAATGTATTTTTTTGTTGATTTGATGTGATGGATAATAAATACAAGGTAAGGAATAATGGGTGGTGAGTGAAAATGATGGGACAGGTATTATGGATAAGAGCCGGTTATTTGATAGCTCAAGTATTTGAAATGCAAGTGGGAAATAAAATAATTATGTTGCGGGTACTTATTATGAAGTGATGGATATTAGATGTGGATATTATGAAATGAATACATGTGAAATTGTAGTGAAAATGGTGCCAACTAATTTGAATTTTCTTTTCGGCTGCGAAACATTGCTACTTGCAGTGTTAGGGACCATTCTAAATGTTGACAACATTAAGCTACATGTTCCTATGACATTAGGACCCTTTGTGAATATTGAAAAATAGGTCCCTTTGAAGATATTGTGAACATTATTATAACGTGTAGTGTGTTCTTGTGAGATAAAATGAGATTAATATTGAGTGATCTCAGAGATTGAGCTATGTAGCTATGTAGTTCAATCATTGGGTCACTAGATGTTCTTGGTATATCATGTGTTGTTGATGTATCATTCGTGTGTTAGATTATGTATTTAGTTCATTGAGAGAACCATATTGTTGAAACAAAGAAAATATGAAATAATCCTTTTGTAATGGCTTCTTACATAACTTTAATTTATGGTTGTTTACAAGAAGTGAAAATATGACTGCATCAATGGTGTGCAATTGGACCTAGTCCCCCATAATGAACTCTTTTGTTTTAATGTACTGATCATGCTACTTCATTCTTTGTTGTTGAACTAACTTTGTGTGATGGATTTATTCCATTCTTATCTCATCCAATCCATTTAAAGTATGCAGCCTTTCCTTCTGAGCTTTTGTTAAATCCATTTCTAGTTCTACTATTGTCCTTAGTGTTTTATATTCAAATTCAATAGGAAGGACTCCTGTCTTACCATAGACTAACTCATAAGGTGTAAATCTAGTGGTGGTTTTCCAAGTTGTTCTATAAGCCCATACTGCTTCAGGAAATCTTGCAACCCAATCTTTCCTATGTAGTTGCACTGTCTTGGTGAGAATACTTTCAATCTCCTTATTAGTGAATTCCAATAGACCATTAGCCTGAGGGTGGTAGGGAATTGATTTATTGTGTCTAATTTGGTATCCTTCAACCAACCTGGTGATTAGATCAGAAGTAAATTGTGGTCCTTGATCAATGACTATTTCTCTAGGTACTCCATACCTAGTAAATACATCTTCATATAAGAACTTAACCACATTACCATCTCTAGAAAATTGTAAAGCCTTTGCTTCCATCCATTTAGTCAAGTAATCAGTGCAAACAAGGATGTAGGTGAGATTGGTCCAATGAATTCTGAACCCCATTTCTCAAAAGGTGTCAATGTTAGCTAAGGTTGTAATGGCATCTCATCACTCTTGGTTGGTATTCCCATCCTTTGACACCTATCACAATGCCTTGTGTATTTAACTGAATCTTTTTGCATAGTTGGCCAATAATAGCCAGTTGTGAGGATCTTAAAGGCTATTCATTTTGTTGAAAAGTGACCTCCACATGGATCATCATGACATTCCTTTATGATGTCAAAGATCTCATCCTCCTTGATACACCTTCTCATGATGTTATCATGGCCAATATAAAATAGATAACCAGATACCCAAGAGTAAGGAAAACATTTATGAACCATTTGTCTCTTCTCCCTTGGAGAAAAGTGTGATGGAATTTACCCAGTGACCAAATAATTGGAAATATCTACATACCAGGGTACCTACACTTGTAGAGAAAATAATTGTTCATCTAGAAATGAATCATACACTACTCCTTCAGCTGATTTTGTTGGAAATCTTGATGGGAAATCTTTCACTACATTTTTCTTACTAGGTTTTTGAACTATGGTAATGTCAAATTCATATAGAAGAAGCATCCATCTTACCAATCTACCCCAAACTACTGGCTTGTTCATCAAATACCTTATTGTGTGGTCCATATGAAAAAATATTGAATAGATAGTAATAAAGTGCTTGAATTTATTAATAGCATATACTACAACAAGCATCTCTTCTTCTATTATAGTATAGTTCAACTCTGCTCCTTGAAGATTCTTGTTGATATAGTAAATTGCATACTCTTTGTTTCCTTCCTTCTAACCCAAAAATGCTCAGTATAGTTCAACTCTGCTCCTTGAAGATTCTTGTTGATATAGTAAATTGCATACTCTTTGTTTCCTTCCTTCTAACCCAAAAATGCTCCAATGGAAAAATCTGAAGCATCTATATGTATATGAAAGAGTAGAGTGAAATTAGGACCTCTCAATACTGGTGCTTGAGTCAGGGCTTTCTTCAGTTCTTCAAAGGAGTGTTGACACTCTGATGTCCATTTAAATTCAATGTCCTTGGAAAAAAAAATAATGGTGGAACAATCTTACTAAATCTTTGATAAATTGTCTATAGTAGCTTGTATGATCAATAAAACTCTTGATATCTCATTGTTTTTGAGGAACATGTAAGGTAGAAATAATTTATATTTTGTGTGGATCACCTTGAATTCCTACATTGGATATAAATTGTCCCAATACAATTCCTTGTGTCATAATCATAATTTTTTTTCATTGTTGAGTGACAGGCTGTGCATGTATATCTCCATACAATCATGTACCTAATCAAAAATAATGTTGACTACTACTCTTTGAAAGGTAGTTGGAGCATTGCATAAGCCAAAGGGAAGAACTGAGTAGGCATAAGTTCCCCAAGGACATGTGAATGTAGTTTTATCTTGATCCTCTGGAGAAATTTTAATTTGGTTGTAACCATTGAAACCATCTAGAAATGAGTACTTTTTCCCAACTAAAGAATCAAGTACTTGATCTATGAAGGGAAAAGGAAAGTGGCCCTTCCTAGTTGTTGTATTCAACTCCCTATAGTCTACACAAAATCTCCATTTTCCACCTTTCTTAGTAACAATTACCAAAGGTGAGACCCATTCATTGTCTGATATTGGATAAATAAAACCCACATCAAGGAGCTTTTGCAGTTCAAATTTCACTATCTTCCTCAAGGAAGGATTCATACTTCTCTATGGTTTTCAAATGGGTCTATAACCATCATTGATATAAATCCTTTGCATACATAAATTCAGGAACTATTCCTTTCATATCATGGTAATCCCATGCATATGCAGTTGAGTGTGCCTACAAAACTATTTGCAGAGAGTTCTGCTACTCTTTTGTCAAGGAATCATTTATGTTTAACTTCCTTCTGGCATGACTTCCAATTCTTTGGATGATTCTTGGACAAATGGGAGGTCAAGACTTAGTATGATACATACATATCGCTAAGGTAGTAATGAATGAAATATATAAGATACTTCTTCTATAAAATTGATGGGTATAATACTTTGCAAGGGGTCTTGTAGGCATATGAGGAAGTCTTGTTGTTGCAAGCTCCTACCACAGTCATTTTGGATTATGTGAGCCATAAGCTCATATTCATCTTGGTCATCCAACAATGGGTTGCATTCTATAGTCATCAGTTTCTGTAGAGAATAGTTATCTTCCTCATCCAAAGTAGGAAAAATAGTTTGCTCAATGTCAGCATAAGGTTGGGATGGAGGATAAAGAACCAATTTATTGGTGACTGTCCCATTAGATATTATCATTTTTCCAAATCTACAACATATAAATGCATTGGTTGTAGCCAACTAGGGCCTGCCTAGGATAAGTGGGTAACCTGCAAGATTAACCTTTAGTTGTTGAAATATAAAATCAGCAAGATATTCCCAAGAGTCTAATACAATGAATAAGTCTTCAATGATTCCTTCAGACTTAACTGTTGACCTATCAGCTAGCTATAAAATAGTTTGTGTAGGCTTAAGGTTATCTAACTAAAGTAACTACATTGTTTCTTTTGTCATAACATTGATTGATGCCCCCAAGTCTATCAAAGTATTCTTAATGAGGGTTCCATTAACCTTAACGTCCACTACTTGAATACTAGGATTTATGTACTTAGGGAGAGTAATGTTCCCTAACATTATATCTGTAAGGTTTCATAAGACATAGATTGTCTGAGGATCCTTTATTTTTCTACTTGGTTTCTTAAGAAATAGATCTCTTACAATTTTTTTGTAGATAAGGATGTATTTCATAGCTTGGATGAGTTGTATCTTGATAATCACATCTTTTAATTGATCTAAGAGATCTATCTTGGCCTATGTGTGATGTTTTTGAATAGCTAGTCATTTGGGAAAAAGGTGGATTTGGACTTGAGGTAGTTTGGTGTACCTGATTTGACTTAGGTTCCAAAGGTGATTTGTCTAAAGCTTCAACTATAGGTTCCTCATCCTCCATCTCTATAATTTGATGGGATGAAGGTCCAACCATTTTTTTCCTGATCTGCTGTGGAAATCACTCACCTCTACCCCATAAGTGGCGTATTGCATAGATTTGTTAGTATAAGCCTATTGAATAGGCTTAGTGTTAGGGTTAGGTGAAGGTTGGGAAAGTATTTGTGGTTGCTTGGTTGGCTGCTATGTAGGATTTGATGAAGGCATTAAACATTGTTGTTTTAGTGGAGGAGGGAGTATAGGATGTTGATAAATCATATTTTGTTGCTGCCATTGCTAGCCTTTTTTCCACCAAGGTTTCCACTGATTCTACTAGGTTGGCCATTGTGTATTGTAATTAGAACATTGGAAATTTTTTTGTGGCCAAGGGTTTGGCTATTGGTTCCAATTTCCCTAAGGTTGTGGCCATTGTTGAGGGTTTTGTCACTAATTTTGGGTTGCTTGCTAGGGCTGAGAGTTCCAAGTAGAAAAGTTTTGATTCCCAATAGGAAAGGATGAATTGAAGAAAAGGGGGTCTTGTGGCATACCTTTTATTTTTTTTCCATTGCTTCCTTTTTGATATATAAAAGAGTTTTCTATCATCTCCTTAAATTGGCTGGAAATTAGGTCTTTCAACTTTATCTTGCTAGATACTAGCCACTCCTTTACATTTGCAATTTGATTTTCTTTTCCTACAACTTGGACAATATTCAGTGAGCATAGCCTCAACTTCCTCCTTCTTCTTGATGTGGAGAGTATCCAAATAAGTTTCCAAATGGCTAATAATGTCCTCCATGTTGGACAATAGGTTGCTTAACTCAATATTTGAAATCCCTGTAGATGATTTACCAATAGTGGATGTCTAATCTCCTCTTGGCCTTTTAGTGAAGCTCCTAGAATAATTCCTATAGACCTTACAAATTTTTGAAAATGGTAGCTAAGAAATATCTCCTTTTCCAATGAGGTTCAGTGCATCCATCCAGTCATCATTGAATCCCCTCAAAAATACTAACTTGAGGGACTCTTCTGACAACTTGTTCTATGGGTTTTTCTTCAAAGCTAGCAGAAATATTTCCACATAATCTTCTAAGGGATCATCATCCTTTTGTGACATTATGAAAATGACATCTTTCCTCCTGTCAGGCCCCCTACAATAGTCCTAATACTTTTCTAGGAACAATGTCTTCATAATCTCCCATTCAAGAGTAAAATCCATACCTAATCCCATGAACCACCTTAGGGTTACATCCTTTAGAGTTTTAGGGAAGAGTTTAAGCCTATGGGAATCAAAATTATAATCATATCTTCTACATAGGACATCAAATTCAAATAGAAATGTATCTGGGTCCTTAGTCATTAACCTATAAAAGACTAGTAAGGTTGAAAGAGGGATGTTTTTCAACACTGTAGCCCTTTCTTGGTTAGTGATTGGGAACTCAAAAGTGGCACATTTGGGATCATAATCCACTACATCTCCCATGGTACAATATGTTCCTTTTGCATGTGTGCTAGAAGTTGGTGATAAGGAAATTTCTTCTTCAGTGTTACCTTCACTCTAAGTACTAGATGCACCAATCTTTGATATAGCTTCTTAGTGTGTAGAGGGAAGGAACCTACCCAAGGGATCTCTTTGCCTCTGCATACATGTAATATGACTTTATAATGTAGTAGTTCTACACAATGTTTGTGTATCTCTAGTGTTGGAAAAAGATTAAGTCTAACAGTTCTAATGATAGAAACAAAAGTTAACTATGAAAGTTGTAAAAGAAATTCTATGAAGATAGCACCATCCCTAGCAATGGAACCAAAAATATAGAGTCTAAACTAATATATTATAAAATTGATAGAACCTACACAATTTAAAGGTTTAACTAACTAAAAAGTCCACTCAACATTGGTTAAGACTACATTAAATTATCAACCCAACGTTTGTAAGCTTGTGATTGTGCAACATCATATATGCCTTCAAAGACTCAAAACTACTTAAGCTACCATGTTCAAGTTATTCTACTTGCTAAAAACTCACAGAATTACAAAACAGTAAAGGATATAACTAGAACTAGTGGCTATGGGTACCTACAACTTAGATTGTAACTGAACTACTATTAATGAAATGATACTGTGACAACTCAAAATTGATAAAAACTAATTACTCAACTAAATTAACCTTTGGAGTACTACTGGTTAACCATTGCATGCATATTCATAAGCATTTATTAACAATAAGCAAGATATGAGATTCAACTTAACTTGCATAAGGTTCATGAGATAATGATAAATGAAAAAGAAACAATTATTAAATAGAAATGAATAACTAAAAATGAAGTGAGAAAAATTACCTTGAGTGGCCTACTCAAGTGGTTGTTCTCACTTTAACTAAACCCAATCTAACTAACAAATTCTACACATCTATGGATTCAACCAACAGCTATATACAAGCTTGAGAGAATATTATTCAAAGCAACAATTTAACTAAAATGATTAACTAAACTACCAGATATTGGAGCATAGAGTTAAGACTAATTTATTCAGCCTATAATTGAAAAGGAAAAAGACTCCTAATAGGACTATAACTCTATCAAAATAGAATTCATGTAAACATACAACTATTTGTCAAAATCCTATAAGTGAAGGAAACCTCTTCTCCAACATTTATTAACTAGTTATAATAACACACTTTCAACCTTCATCAAGTGACTTTAATCATCAATCATTATGTTCAGTCTAATCTAGAACTCCCTTGTTTTTTTGTCCAACATTCCTTTTGTTGCGGGTTCATCTAGTAACTATTGTGTGCCACAGTCCTCTTTAGCTGCAAACAAGTTAATTTTGCAAAGCATGTACATGAGGATAGCTATCACAATCAAAACATATCATTCCTTCAATATTTCATACACATATTCATATAAACCATGCAATACCAGTATATTATAACCATATTTCCATCATTATATTTTGGGTTCAAGTTTGCATAATAGATATGAAAGGATAGTATAATATAGAAGCATTGTCTAGAAAGTGTATCTAAAAGTACCTCAAAATATGTATGAAAACAACAAAAAATGAGCTATTATCTAGACCTATAAGCCTTGCCTATGTTCAAGCTCAGAGACAACATAGTTTGACAACCATATTTTTAAAATTTTAACTTTTTGTCCTATTTAGGGATTTTGATGATGTTTGGATGTTTTGAATTTTGAAGATGTTTTGAATGTTTTTGATTTTTTGATTGTACAAAATTTTAGATGTTTTTGGATTTTGGGATTTTGTAAGTGTTTTGGATTTTTTTTAATAACCTTAAAGGGATATACAAGAACCTGATCTAATGCAAGTAAAGACAAATTCCCCTAATGTAATGCAATAAACTACCTCAATACAGGTAGGAAAAACTGACCTTAAGAATGTGCCAAGTAGTACTAAAAGGGAATATGATACTTACATAATATCTAGCTATGATACAAATGTGAATGGGTGATGGAATAAATAGGATAATAGGATGAAGGATGAATGCAATGGATAGTGAAGTAGGAAAATCCAAAGAGTCAATGATGGATGGATAGTGCTTATTTCTGCAAGGTGCATATTTTCCATATTTTCACCAAGGTACTTGACCAAAGCGCCACCGAAGTGGTTTTCACTAACAGGTAATTTTTTTCTTTACTGTTTTCAATCCTTTTTCTTATTTTTTGATTTTTTGATTTTTTTTTGGATTTATGCCCTTCAAGCCTAAACATAAAACTTTTTGAGATGTGAGCTATTAATAGGCTCATGTAAGGGTTCTCCTTCAGGTGTTGAGAATTGATATGCTCTTGAACTATAAATAGCTGTGACAACAAATGGTCCTAACCAATTAGGCTCAAACTTCTATTTGCTATCTAGATCTAGCATATTCTTTTGATTCTCCTTTAGTACAAGATCACATACTTGGAAGGACCAAATTTTTATTTTCTTATTATAGCTCCTTTTAAGTTGGTTCTGATAAGCCTACAAATGATTCAAAACATCAAGGCAACACTCATCTAGTGGCTCTAGCTCATTCAATTGAGATAATGTGTACTTTTTACTGGTAATGAGATTTTGTAGTGACACTCTCAAAAATGGGAGATTGACATCAATGGGTAGGACATATCCATTTCCATACACTATGGAAAAGGGTGTGAGACTTGTAGGTGTACAGATACTGGTTCTATAGGCCCATAAGGTGGGGTTCAAATGCAAATTCTAGTCACGACCAACATCATTGACTACTTTCCTGAGAATTTTTAGGATGGTTTTGATTTAAGCCTTAATTTGATCATTCCCCTAGGGATAGTATGGGGTAGAGAATCAGTGTTGGATATTGAACCTTTGGCATAACTCACAGACATACTAATTTTTGAAAGGTGTTCCACTATCTAAGATAAGGGATTGTGGAACACCATAGCAATAGATGAGGTAGTTTAGGATGAATTTAGATATTTGTTTTCCCATGATGTAGGTCATAGGGATCACTTCAACCCACTTCTTGAAATACTCAATGATTGTAATGATAAAATTGTGACCATTAGATGAGGTAGGGATGATCTTTCCTATAAGGTTGAGTCCCCACTACAAGAAAGGCCAAGGTGTAACAATCGGTTGGTGTTCTTGGGCCGATACATGGATAAGGTCCCCATGTTGTTGACATTGCATGCATTTCTTAACATACTGATGAGCTTCCCATTCGATGGTAGGCTAGTAGTACCCTGTCCTCAATAGTTTCTTAGCTAAGGTCATACCACTTGAATGTGATCCATAAATTCCTTTGTGTACTTCTTTCAACATAGTTGTAAACGATGATTTTGGCACCTTAATGCTCTCTAACTCTTCTAGAGTTTTTCACCTAAAAGGAGAGAGATGGGCCAAAATTCTAATGTATACACTCAAGATTAATGTAATGAGGGATGAAATGTGTCTAAATGTAATGCCCTAAGTGCAATAAGCTGAAAGAAAGATGATTTAATGATGTAAAACCTAAGAAATGCAAAGTGTTGGAAAACACATTGTGATATGAAAACATGTGATAAATGACCTAGAAATGCAAACAAAACCAAATAGAAAGTTGTGAGACAAAAGGTGTGTACCTGAAAGTGTGTTGTAGAATTGAAGAAACTCTGAAATTCTAGAAATTCTGATTTTTAAGCTTGACGGGATTCTTGTGCCAAACTGGGCAACTTAGTCCACTTGCGATTTTTTTTAGAAAACTACACTAAAGCCCTTTTTGGCCAAATGGGTATCCAAATCTATATATATTTTTTGAAAAATAGGTTCAATGGGACTAAGTTACTACAAGTGGTGACTTAGTCCACTTCTAAATTTTTGAAAATTTGGAAGTGGAAATGGAAGCCCTAGGTCTACACTATGGTTTCCCACATGTGTTCGCTTCAAAAACTATGATTTTTGGGCTTGGAGGTGACTTTCTATTGATATTTTTGGCTTGTTCAACAAGGAGATGTCTTCAAAAATTCTTCAACCTTATCTTCAATGATCTTCAAACCCTCAAAGTGCTTAAATCTACAAACACACAAAGATAGGAGGAGAAAATGTTGAATGTTAGGGAATGGGGGTTTGCCTTGGTCAAACCCCTTTTAGGTAATTAAAAAAAATGAAGAAAGAAAGTAATCAAGCATGCAAAAATTCAGTTAATACCTTTCCATGATGTTTGATCTTGAATTTATGTAGCAAAACATGAAGAATCTTCCCTTGAATGTCTTAGGAAGCTATCCTGATGACTTGCAATGATAAAACCATAGCTTGCTTGACTTGAGAACATGATGAGTGATGAATGATAATGATTTATGACTTAATATGAGTTAGGAGATTGAATAATGAGGGTAAAAACCCTTATTTATACACAATTATGCCTAAATTCCCGAAAATACCTCATCACAGGCTGACCTTAGGTCTTAAGGAATAAAAACCCAAAAGAAATTTAAATTAATTTTGATTTTTGTGCCACATGGGACTAAGTCACCCAAGGTGGCGACTTAGTTCACTTGGGAAATTTTGAGTGGATGTCAAAGATTAAGATGTATTAAATGTTGTTTATCGGGTTCTTCTTCAACAAGACACTTAATTAAGGCCTGCAAGTGCATAAAGGGGCCATTTAAAGCATAAGAAAGGTGTAAATATTGATGACAAGCCTAGGAGAGTGTGAAAGCTTGTTACAAGACTTTAAAACACTTTGAAATAGGTCTTGGTAAGGTGAATTATAACATTATGGTCCTAGAAAAGTGTGAAGATGTGTTGCAACACCTTACAACACTCTTGCAAGACATCAATAAATGCATTTTATTTAATTTACAAAGGCCCAAGACCTAATGTGGATATGTAAAACACCTCACAACACTAAATCAAGGCCTCATTAAGTCCAATTTATCATCAATTATTCCCATATCAAGAAAAGTATATGCTTTTTGGTGACACATTAAGCCCCCACTTTAGTGAGAGGATGAACTTGCTTCAAACTCATTCTAAAGTAGACATTCAAGAGGAGTCCAATCATACCAATGCGGATGAAAAATAATGAAAAAGATCAAAGGAGGTTGAGCAAGCCCCTAGGATCTAAGATCCTAAGTCAAGCCAACATAAGCATGAAGGGACACATGAAAGGTGAATGATTTTCAACAAGACAAGATACATGATCATACAATGGCAAGGACTAGAAGGAAATGAAAATGGGGTGGATCAAGCTTTGAACATTTTTCCAACATGTTGTGGATTAGATCTAGGCTTGTTTGTTTGGAAAGAAAATGTATACTCATTCTTGGGCGACAAAACTCTTGGCTATCCGTCGGGAGAGAAAGCCCAAGTATACTAACTTTGGGGTCATGAAAGTGTTGGATTTAAAATGACACTGAGAGGGGGGGTGAATCAGTGTCTTAATAGATTTGACCAATTTTCACAAATTCAAAAACCATAGTTAAGATATTATCTCAATATACTCTGATTAAAGCATTCATGAGTTGAATGTAATCATTCAAAAATAGAATTGAGAAAAGTAATAACCAAGCAGTGAACTGAAATAATCAACAACAAAGTAAAGCAAAGGGAAATCAGAAGAACAAGAAGACTCAAGATTTTACCGAGTGGAAAACCCTCCTGGGGTATAAAAACCACTCCCTAAATGCCTTCCAGGCTTAATCTTTTAAACAAAAGTTCACAATGCCTTATAGGCTGATTTTTGAGCACCCACTCAAGGAGCACCAACCCCTCATTTAGAGATATCTATCTCAAGGAGTACTAACCCCTCAAATTATACACTTGAACAAATAAAAATATCTCAAAGGATCTCTCTATTTTCAGTCAAGCTCATAACTCTCTGTTTTTCTCATCTACCTAATACATTTTTGATATAGCCAATAAAAAAATATTCCCAGATTACAATCAGAGAGCTTTTACAATTTTCAATGCTGGTATTTATTTACATTTCAAGTATGTCTATTGTGAAGAAATCTTCAAAAAATGTTTTTCACAAGATTCTCATATTCTCTTGCTGATTTTTAAATGTAAAGCTGAATACTGACAGACTGTCAATGATGATATAAATCAAGAGTAATGCTTATCCAGAGCGCTGTAAATCATCCATTAAATAAAAAATGCAACAGCTCAGAAAGAAACTTGATGAATATCTTGTTATGTAACCATTCTGAGATTTGATGCCAATCCATGATGACAACCACAGTGTTTTGAGTCTTCATTAACTATTTGCTGAAACAACCCAAAAGTTCTGCCAAAGGCAATTGCACTGCCAGACAATCCTCTTAGTTAATGCATTCACCATGAGTCATCAGAGTCGGGAAGAACACATAACAAATACATCATGTCTCATCGATAGGCTTCCTTAGAGTATTATTCATTCACAGAGACATTAGCAAGTCTCTCACCGAGATCTCCTTTAGTTTCATCCACTATTGCTATGACTAAATGATATCAGAGAGACCTCTTGAAGACAACATAATGTTTAGCTGGGAGTCACTTGATACACATTGTCGCCATGACAATTCAATACCTATGCCAAAGACCTTTGTCATTTCCAAGTCGCCAAGACTATACATAGTCAGGGAGACACTATATAGACTACCCCTTGTTTTTTTGAAACATCCCGAGCTCACCCTAGATCGCCAAGACATTATCAATCTCACATCAATGAGCCTTTGATAGAAATCCCTTGTGTGATGTCACTGTAACAAAAAGTTTCTCTCACCAATGCACCCTTCTAACTTATGAGGGTCGCTATAACATACCAGTATCGGGGAGACCTCTCGATGAAAGCTTGAGTCATACTGAAAAATATTCATTTACTCGGAGTCGCTGAGATAGGATAGATCCTATGCCAACAGAGTTCTTTTGTGTTCCATCGGTGAGACCAGAGGTCACTCGCTGAGACCTCTCGCCGAAAACCCTAGCTCTTACCAAAGAGACTACCTTTATGTTTTCGGTCAGTGTAACAAATCGAATTTGCTAAGACATTATATCAATAGCCATTAGTTTTACCGATAAGTCTCCATATGCATATGGTCGGTGAGACACACTTGAATTCGCTAAGACCATATGACAATGCCACAACTCTCGCCGATGGACTTCCACATGCACTAGTCAGGGAGACAATATGATTTCGCTATGACCTCAACCCGATGGCCAAACTCATGTCGATATGCTTATTCAGAAGCAGGTTGGGGAGACATAATGAAATCGATAAGACCTTATCCTGACGGTATTACATATGCTGATAGAGAACACTTTTTTGTCACCGAAACCAAAGACAAGTCTTGTTGAAATAACCTTTCTTGTGTTGGTCACCAAGACAACAGGAATGTCATGCCGAAAGCAGCCTGTATGATAAATTCAATCGCCATGACATATGAAATGTCTTGCCAATAGGAAACTCAGACATTTCAAAGAGGATCGGGGAGACCCTGCCATTCTCACTTTGATATGAGTAAGCCCGAAAGAGAAACAACCAAATCTTGTGATATGCAAGGAGAACCATTCTGAAATAGATCATCAATGAGAACAAACTGAAAGAGATTTTGTCATCAAGGACAAACTGTAAACACAACTGAGATTCAACACACTCCACCTTTGTCCTTGATGGAAAAACTCAAAAGACTCTCCCCCTTTTTTCCTCAAGGCAAAGAATAGAAGAACACAACAAAGAAGCCAACCAAAATACCATGAGAAACAACTACAAAAAAAGAGAGTAATAGTGCAACAACCAAGATTGTAGGAGAGCTGCAAATGAATCACAACATATAACATGCTCCCCCTAAGTTAATGCATGGAAAATCAGAGAAGTAAAGATTGAGAGATAACTCCCAATCGAAGTCTCAACCTTTCAAATAATTCTTTAGCTAAGGGCTTAGTAAAAATATCAGCCATCTGATCTTGAGAGCCAACAAACTATAAGCAGAATTCATTAGCCAAAACCTTTTCTCGAAGAAAGTGAAACTTGATAGCAATATGTTTAGTGTGAGAGTGCAAAATAGGATTTTTGGATATACTTATCGCACTTGTGTTATCATAGAGAATAGAAACAGGTTTAGGAATTCCAATACCCATATCAGATAGAGTTTGACTCATCCAAAGAACTTGAGTACAACATGAAGTGGCAGCAATGTATTTTGCTTCAGTAGTAGAGAGAGAAAAAAATTCTTGTTTCTTGTTGTGCCATGCCACTAAATGATCACCAAGAAATATTGCAGCACCACTGGTGCTTTTCCTATCATACAAACAACCAGTCCAGTCAGCATCAGTATAAGCAATCAATGAAAAATCAGTGCTTCTAGGATACCAAAGACCATAATTAAGAGTGCCCTGAATATATTTAAAAATCCTTTTAACAACAGTGACATGGGATTCTTTAGGTGATGCCTGGAATCGTGCAACAATGCAAACTGCCTGCATAATGTCAGGTTTAGATGCAGTTAAATATAACAGACTGCCAATCATTGATCTATATTCAGTTTGATTTGTATCAGGGGAATCATCAACCTTAGTAAGTTTGCATCCAATAATCATTGGAGTGCTAACTGGATGGCATTCATCCATCTGAAATTTCTTAAGCATCTCTCTAGCATACTTGGTTTGATAAAGAAATATTCCATTTTCACGTTGAGAGATTTGAAGACCCAAGAAGAAATTTAATTCTCCTAATAATGATATTTCAAATTTAGATTCCATTAACTGAGAGAATTTTTTACTTAATGTAGCATTGTTGCAGCCAAAGATAGTGTCATCAACGTAAATTTCAACAACCAGAATATTAGAACCTTCAGTTTGAACATAAAGATTGCTATCTACACCTCCTCTAACAAAACCATTTGAAAGCAAATGACTGTCAAGCCTAGAGTACCAAGCTCTAGGTGCTTGTTTTAAGCCATAGAGGGCCTTTTTCAATCTGTAAACATGATCAGACTTATCTTTGCATATAAATCCTTCAGGTTGTTCAACATAGACCTCTTCATCTAAATAGCCATTTAAAAAAGTAGTTTTGACATCCATTTGATAAACAGTAAAGTCTTTATAAATAGAATAAGCCAAGAATATTCTGATAGATTCTAATCTAGCAATGGGTGCAAAGGTTTCACCAAAATCAATACCTTCTTGTTGAGCATAGCCTTTGCAGACAAATCTTGCTTTGTTGGGAATGACATTACCATTTTCATCAAGCTTGTTTCTGTATATCCATTTGCCTCCAATGACATTCTTGTCATCTGGTCTTGGGACTAACTCCCAAGTCTAATTTTTCTCAATTTGATCAATTTCTTCCTGCATAGCATTAAGCCAACATGAGTCTATGAGAGCTTCATTAAAATTTTTAGGCTCAAACTGAGTAACTAGACAGAAAGCTATTTGTGCCTTTTCATCAGATTTTGCAACCTTTCTTCTAGTTTGAACTCTTGCATTTTTATCCCCAATAATCTGATATTTGGGGTGATATTTAGTTAGAGCTTTTGATGCAACCTTTTTAGGACTTGCTATTTCATTTCTAGGGCTTGCTGACTCAGTTCCTTCTAAAATTATTTCTAGTTCAAGTTCTTCTTCCTCATTATCTTGCAAAGATTCAACATACAAATGTGATCTCTCATCAAATTTTACATTAACAACTTCAACAATCTTGTTAAGCATTTTCTTAAGGCATTTATAAGCTTTGTTGTGAGTTGAGTATCCCAAAAAGATACCCTCATCACTCTTTGATTGAAAACTCCCAAGGTTATCATCATCCTTTTTGATAAAACACTTACTTCCAAAAATTTTAAAGTATTTGACAGAAGTAGTTCTTCCATACCACAGTTCATAAGGAGTGTGTTTAGATTTGACCCTAATCTGCACTCTATTCAAAATGTATACAGCTATATGAACAACTTCTTTCTAGTACATATCAGGCAACTTAGCTTCATCTAACATTGTTCTAGCCATTTCTTTTACAGTTATGTTTTTATGTTCAACTACCCCATTTTGTTGAGGTGTTTTTGTTGCAGCATACTGTCTTTTAATGCCATGCTATTCACAGTAATCAATAAACTCTTGAGAAGTGAACTCACCTCCTTTGTCAGATCGCAGACATTTAAGTTTCAAACCAGATTCCTTCTCAACCAATTTACCAAAGATTTTAAACCTTTCAAATGCTTCTGATTTGTGCTTAAGAAATGTGACCCAAACCATTCTAGTATAATCATCCACAAACAACATAAAGTACCTTTCACCATTAATAGACCTTGTTCTGGTTGGTCCACATAAATCAGTGTGCACAAGTTGTAAAGGTTTTGAAGAAGAATGTTCTTTTGTTTTGAAGCTGATTTTAGTTTGTTTACCACTTAGACATTCTTTACACATAATTTTCTGGCTTGTTAAGGATTGGTAAACCTCTAATATTCTGATTCTTACTTATTCTAACCAGATTTTCAAAGTTTATGTGTCCTAATATTTTATGCCATAACCAAATTTCTTCAATTTGGCTCATTAAACACATGCCTTGATTATTGTCATTGCTTGATGTGTTGAGAAGATTGTACACATTTCCTTTTGTCCTCCTTCCAGCTGCAATAGCCTTTCCTAGCTTGTTTTTAATCTCACATCCCTGCAAAGTGAAAAGAACATGATAACCACTATCACAGATTTGACTAACACTTAGAAGATTGTGCTTGAGACCTTCCACATAGTACACATTATAGATAGGAGTGTCTTCATTCAGAAGAAGTGAACCTCTACCTTTAATTTGAATACCAGAGTTATCACCAAACTTAACATATCCACCTATATAATCTTCAAGATTTACAAACTTATCCTTATCGCTAGTCATATGGTTAGAACATCCACTGTCCAGGACCCATAAATCCTTTTTCTTGGAATGAAAAGCTATTTGAACCAACATAGTTTTCTCAATGTTGTTGACAATCTTAGGTTTCCAAACCTTTTTAATTTTCTGTTGTTTAGATTGCAGATTAGTTTTGCACTGTTTGATAGAATGTCCCAAGGCATTGCATTTAAAACATCTGATTTGTCTAACAAAACCATAGTGTTGCCTAAGACCAAACTTGGGTATTCTAGGATTCATAAGCCTGCAAGTGCTCACCTTATGGCCAAATTTGTTGTAGAAAAAACAATAACCATAGAAGAAAGGATTGACTCTGTATGAAGATCTATTACCTCTTAAAGACTGAACATGATTCTTACCAAATTCTGAGTGATTTGAACCTGAACCTTTGACTTTAGAAGAAGGGTTTTTTTTTGCATGGTCAATTGAGCATTCACCCTTTTTAAAACCAATACTAGTTTTATCTTTGTACATCTTTTGCTTGTTGAGTATCTCATTCAGTTTTAGAGTGCTTTCATACTTTTCAGTTTCCTTCCTAAGACAAACTACTTCTTGTTCTAGTTTTTGATTCTTTTGATCTTTGCAGCTTATAGTCTCTCAAAGATAGTCTTCAACTCTTTTAGCTTCTTCAAGCCAAGTTTTCAGAGAGACTATTTCTTGATCTGGTTTATGTTCTTGAGCAAGAACTTGTTTTTTGAGTTTGTTGATCTCTTGTAAAGCACATTTCAGCTCACTTTCAAGATCTACTTCACCTTTTTCAATGTCAATGGTGTTTGTATCATTTTGCTGAGTGATTTCAGCCATGAACAAAGTTTCATCTTCTTCAGCTGATGAATCTTCAGACTCAATATCAGATTCATCCTTACTAAATAGACTTTTCTTCTTTTTGAAATAGAAGTTTTGATTAGGTTTGAGGGCCTTCTTCATAGGCTGCTTTTTAGTTGTCTCGTTGTCACAGATTTGATCATCATAGGGACACTTTGCAGCAAAGTGACCTATTTTTCCATAGTTAAAACATTTAAAGGGAAGTTTTCCCTTATATTTTATTGATCCCTTTTTAAATCTTCTAACAAAATGGGATTCTTTAGAATCAGACAACTCTGATTCACTGACTTCGACTTTTTCTTTCTTTTCAGTGTTAAAGGCAGTTTCTTTTCCTGTTGAAATGTTTTTGCTACTTCTCATTTCATAGGTAGTTAGTATTCCTTGAAGGTTGTCTAAGGTAAGCTTATCAAAGTGTTTCTTTTCTTCTAGGGCTGAAACCTTAGATTCAAATTTGGATGGTAAGGTTCTAACAACCTTTGTGACCACATCAAATTCATTAACCTCTTGACCTAGACCTTTCATTGAATTGACAACTTCATCAACTCTTAGGAAATATTCAGCCACTTTTTCATCATCCTTCATTTTCAAATCCTCAAACTGATGTTTGAGTGTAATGATTTTTGACAGTTTGACTTTCTCATTCTCTTGATATATAGTTTCAAGTTTTTCCCAGATTCCATGAGCAGATTTGCAATGCATGACTTTAATAAACACATCTTTAGTTAACCCACATAAGAGGGCATGCTTAGCTCTGAAATTTGTTTCATAATTCTTCTTTTCAGTAGCATCAGTGGGAATAGTGGCTGGTACATTGTAATCTTCTAAAACAATGCTCCAAACATCAACATCAAAAGAAACAAGAAAAGCTTCCATTCTGATTCTCCAGAACACATAATCAGTTCCATCAGATAACGGAGCTTTGGATATAGAGGCACCATCTTGAGAATGTGCCATTAAAAACAAACTCCAAGACCAAGATCAATCCAAGGTAATTAAACCTATCAGAGGATCCTATGCTTTGATACCAATTGTTGGAGTTAAAATGACACTGAGAGGGGGGGTGAATCAGTGTCTTAACATATTTGACTAATTTTCACAAATTCAAAAACCATAGTTCATATATTATCTCAATATACTCTGATTAAAGCATTCATGAGTTGAATGTAATCATTCAAAAATAGAATTGAGAAAAGTAATAACCAAACAGTGAATTGAAATAATCAACAACACAGTAAAGCAAAGGGAACTCAGAAGAACAAGAAGACTCAAGATTTTACCGAGTGGAAAACCCTCCTGGGGTATAAAAACCACTCCCTAAATGCCTTTTAGGCTTAATATTTTAAACAAAAGTTCACAATGCCTTATAGGCTGATTTTTGAGCACCCACTCAAGGAGCACCAACCCCTCATTTAGAGATATCTATCTCAAGGAGTACTAACCCCTCAAATTATACATTTAAACAAATAAAAATATCTTAGAGAATCTCTCTATTTTCAGTCAAGCTCATAACTCTCTGTTTTTCTCATCTACCTAATACATTTTTGATATAGCCAATAAAACAATATTCCCAGATTACAATAAGAGAGCTTTTACAGTTTTCAACACTGGTATTTATTTACATTTCAAGTATGTCTGTTGTCAAGAAATCTTCAAAAAATGCTTTTCACAAGATTCTCAAATTCTCTTGCTGATTTTTGAATATAAAGCTGAATACTAATAGACTGTTGATGATGATATAAATCAAGAGTAATGCTTATCCAGAGAGCTACAAATCATCCATTAAATAAAAAATGCAATAGTTTAGAAAGAAACTCGATGAATATCCTATTATGTAACCATTATGAGATTTGATGCCAATCCATGATGATGACCACAGTGTTTTGAGTCTTCATTAACTATTTGCTGAGATAACCTGAAAGTTCTACCAAAGGCAATTGCACTGGTAGACAATCCTCTTAGTTAATGCATTCGCCATGAGTCATCAGAGTTGGGAAGAACACATAATGAATACATCATGTCTCATCGATAGGCTTCCTTAGAGTATTATTCATTCACAGAGACATTAGCAAGTATCTCACCAATATCTCCTTTAGTTTCATCCACTATTGTTGTGACTAAACGATAACGGAGAGACCTCTTGAAGACATCATAATGTTTAGCTAAGAGTCACTTGATACACATTGTCGTCGTGACAATTCAATACCTATGTCAAAGGCCTTTGTCATTTCCAAGTTGCCAAGACTATACATAGTTGGGGAGACACTATATAGACTGTCCCTTGTTTTGCCGAAACATCCTGAGCTCACCCTAGATTGCCAAGACAGTATCAATCTCACACCGATGAGCCTTTGATAGAAATCCCTTGTGCAATGTCACTGTAACAAAAAGTTTCTCTCATCGATGCACCCTTCTAACTTATGAGGGTCGCTATAACATACTAATATCTGGGAGACCTCTCGACGAAAGCTTGAGTCATACCGAAAAATCTTCATTTACTCAGAGTCGCTGAGACATGATAGATCCTATGCCAACATAGTTCTTTTGTGTTCCATCGGCGATACTGGAGGTCACTTGCTGAGACCTCTCACCGAAAACCCTAGCTCTTACCAAAGAGACTACCTTTATGTTTTCGGTCAGTGTAACAAATCAAATTTTCCAAGAAATTATATTGATAGCCATTAGTTTTACTGATAAGTCTCCATATGCATACGGTCGGTGAGACACACTTGAATTTGCTAAGACCATATGACAATGCCACAACTCTCACCGATGGACTTCCACATGCACTAGTTGGGGAGACAATATGATTTCGCTATGACCTCAACTTGACAGCCAAACTCATGCCGATATGCTTATTCTAATGCAGGTCGGGGAGACATAATGAAATCGATAAGACCTTATCCCGATGGTATTACATATGCCGATAGAGAACACTTTTCTGTTGCCGAAACCAAAGACAAGTCTTGCCAAAATAACCTTTCTTGTGTTGGTTGCCAAGACAACGAGAATGTCACACCGAAAGTAGCCTGTATGATAAATTCAATCGCCATGACATATGAAATGTCTTGCCAATAGGCAACTCAGACATTTCAAAGAGGATCGGGGAGACCCTGCCATTCTCACTCCAATATGAGTAAGCCCAAAAGAGAAACAACCAAAGCCTGTGATATGCAAGGAGAACCATTCTAAAACAAATCATCAATGAGAACAAACTGAAAGAGATTTTGTCATCAAGGACAAACTATAAACACAACTGAGATTCAACAGAAAGTTCTGGTTGTTTGTGGGGTGAGAAATCCTAAAAGGTGGCTATGGGGAAAGTCATGCCGCTTGTTGGGCTTGTCGCTTAACCATACCAAAGTTATACCTCCTGATAAATTTGATAAGGTGCCACAAAATGATCTTTGAGCTCTATGAGGTAAGAAAAAAATTATATGCTTGACACTCATAAACAAACTAGATAGTACCACAGACATGCAATCTATGTTATGCAAGGTGGCCATGTAACAATTGTTGTGAATGGTAAAATAGTGCAAGGAACATTCAAAGGGATGTTGCTTATTTTGCGCAAGGTCTCATCTTAGGGAACATTGTGCTTAATTTTTCCAAGAGAGGAAAAGTGAAAATGGTCCCATCTTGTTTCCAAGAGAGGACAAGTGCAAGCTCTCATCCTGGGTAACATCGTACCTAATGCTTCCAAGAGAGGAAATCACAAGAAATAGAAAATCACACAATGAAATGTGAGCATTGATGTATGCCACCACTTTAAAGAGGTTGCTAACACGATTATTATGAGCAATTGTTGCTTTAAAGTAGAAGAAGAGAGACATGAGAGCTTACTCGAAAAGCCCTATGCCAAGTCATATGCTTCTGATAAGTTGCGTCATAAAGAAAGGTAGTATGTCACATGCGATCCAACTTAAGGCACATCATCCACGTCCCAAGATTTCTCTTATATGTTCATGAAAGGTTAATGACTAGCCAAAAGAGGCAACAAAAAGTGACATATGAGGACAAGGCTACTAAACTCTTTTCCCCCACTGAGTGTAGGACAAAGGTGATCCAAAATGATTGATGAAATGTAGGTGAGAGTGAAAATTGATATCAATTAGAGGAATTAGGTATCCCCATAAAGGGAAGCATACCAAACTCCTTAAAATGTTGGATTTTACAACTCAAAGCTTTACATGTATTAGTGAAGTGACCATGAACTCTATGGTAGGCACAAAATGAAGCCTTGTAATAGAATTTCTTTCGAGTTCTTGGAGGAAGGGTGAACAAGTGATCTTGGAGAAGTCTTGGCAAGATACCCTCTTGATCAATGGGAGAAGGTGGTCCTATAGTTTGTGACAAGGAGATTTCTTGCTTAGATGTACAAGATGTCATATCTATGCAAGACTCTTTAGATTGTGAGGTGTTGTTATACCCTTTATAGGAGGGTGTAAAATATAATGAATTCAATACATTAGTGTTTTGTGTGATGACATTGACATTAAGTGAAGATGCGTTGATGCTGAGTGAAGGCTTGGAAATTTCTATCAAAGGAAAATAACCAAGACTGTGTGTTGTTTACTATGTCAGAGGATCTATAGGGTTCCAAATAACTTGTTCATTAGCACCACATCCTTTTCCACTATAGCCAAATTGTTTCATAAGTTCATAACCTTGTCCATAAAGCTTTTTCATGGCTTGTGGATTAGGTGGTTGTTCGTTATTAAGTTCATCAATTTTTTTTGTGTAATTTGTTGTGTTTTGGTCTAAAGTGGTTGAGGTGGATGCTTTCAAAGGGTCATCCATGAGTGGTGGTGTGAAGTCTAAGGAACCCCAGTCATCATCTAATAGCTTCATGGCTTGTTTAATGTGTTGTTGTTTATCTTGTTGTTGTGTGGATTCCACTTGTATAGTTGGTGTTAATGTGTTTAAATGATTCACTTTGTGTTTCTCAATGTTCAAACAATTATTGGGATCAGGGTTAGCTTCAAGGATCTATACTATGTTGTTGTCAATGTACTTCATTTTATGATGAAGAGTGGAGGGAACACAATTCATTTCATGAATCCATAGCCTACCTAGAAGAAGATTATAGGAATGGTCATGTGGCATAACATGGATTGGTTATTGCAATGTGGCCACTCCAACTATAATAGGTAAAGTGATCACACCAAGTGCTTTCTTTTCTTCATTTTCAAAGCCCTTAATAGACAAGGAAGTGGGTTGAATGTTTAATTTATCCACTCTAAGCCTATCCAAGAGGTTTACACTACACACATTAAGAGAAAAGCCATTATCAACAAGGGTTCACTTTATCCCTATCATTTTGTATTGAGATAGGATTATGAAAGCTTCATTTTGTTTTTGCACATCCAAGTGGGGGAGGTCACTTTGGTGGAATTTTTTTTTATTATTCAATCCTTAAATTATGGCTATTATGTCATTCAATTGTGCATCAGAAGGAACTTGTTTTAAGGCCATTTGAAGCATAGTGTGATAGGTAGGTGAATTTTGGAGTAAATACCATAGGGATATCTTTGCAGGAGTATTCTTAAGTTTTTTAACAAGATCATACTCCCTAATGTGTGAATTTAATCAAGGAGCGCTAGGAAATATGGGATTAGGAAAAGGTAATGGTGTTGGGGTGGGTTGTTTAGGTGATGGATTGTTTCTAGTGTAGTTTGTGTGAGCAACAACATCATGATTCAGTGGGTAAAGGGTAAACTCGTGTTTAGGTGGAGGTGGAGGTTGATGTGATTGTGGGAAAAGGATGAGTTCAGGTTGGCATTGAGTTTGGTGATTGTGTGAAGGTGGGTAGAGAATTAGAGGGTTCTTAGGATGTCCCACCGAGTATGTATGAGGTCCATTGATTAAGGGGGATCTAATGGACACTTGTTCATTCATAACCTTAGTGGTCTTGGTTTGATGTATCTCTAATGAAGGGAAATCTAGAGTCACATTTTTATCTAAAGAAGACACATTACTATTATTTTCATTTTCTTGCACCATGATGTTCTCCCTAGGAGGAGAGTTTTAGGAGAACTACAAATCAAATGTACTTGAAATTCATGGATTGGTTCTTCTAAAGGGGATTCATCACAAGTAAGGGAATGATCAATGGTTGAATTGTAATGCTTAATAAGGGTTTCAATAGGGGAAATGGGACAACTAAGATACTCATGAGCTTCATCAATTGTGTTTTCTAATATCAAAGTATCTACTTCATAACTAGGAGAGATACTAGGAGAATAACAAATGTTATTGTTGTGACTACCTATAGTTGTGTTGTTTGATTTATCAATGTCTTGTCCACTAAGAGAGGTAAGAGGAGAGAAACAACTAGGAGGCTCCAAACTCTCATTAATTGATTCTTCTACTAAAACATCTTCATCACCAAGAGGAGATATATTATGAGAAGAACAAGTATGATTGTTAGGAATGTCCAAAGTTGTGTTCTCTTTCACAAAAACAATCTCCTAGGGAGGGGATAGGAAAGTTTTCTTAATATGTCTAGATATGTATGATACGGACATTGTATGAACAAAAATAAAAAGCACATGTAACCATTGCATGCAATATTTTAGCAATATAAACAATGTATATGCAAGGATGAAAAAATATTTTATCCAATATATGGACAAATTTAAGAATGCAAACAATGTATATGCAAGAATGAAAATAAATTTTATCAAACTTATGAAAATTTTTATGAATAAAAACATTCTGTATACAAAATTGAAAAGTACTTTTATCCATGTTATGCAAAATTTGAGAAATTTGAGCATTTTTCAGATCTAATGATGCTTGCAATTGAGACGATTTCAAAATTGACTACTCTAAATTGATGTTTTTGAGATAGATACATAAAAAAAAATTATCTCAAAAATTTCTAGACTTATAGTGTATGATACTAGAAGGCTTGAGAAGTATTAAAATGAGGTTTTGGATGCTATAACAGATAGTGAAAAATCAGGACAAGGACTAAGTCACCCAAACTGGCAACTTAGTCCCAGTAAGGGATTTTTTTTAGGATTTTAAGGAATTTTGAATGGATTTTGATGATTGCTGCATTGTATGATGCAGACCTAACATGTAAATAAATTTTTTCAATGATATACAATGATTGGAGATGCAAAAATGCAACCTATATGCACTTTCACTAATGCAAAAATTTGAAACCCTAGATGCAAATTAAATAATGAAAATATTAATGCAAGGATAGTATAAGCTAGATCTATGATGGACTCCAAATTAGAAAATAAAATTATTCAAATGTCAGGTTCACCAAAATGTAAATGATGATTTTGGCACCTTAATGCTCTTTAACTCTTTTAGGGTTTTTCACCTAAAAGGAGAGAGATGGGCTAAAATGCTAATGTCTACACTCAAGATTAATGTAATGAGGGATGGAAAATGTCTAAATGTAATGTCATAAGTGAAATAAGCTGAAAGAGAGATGATTTAATGATGTAAAACCTAAGAAATGAAAAGTTCTAGAAAACACATTGTGATATGCAAACATGTGATAAATGACCTAGAAATGCAAACAAAACTAGATAGAAAGCTATGAGACAAAAGGTGTGTACCTGAAAGTGTGTTGTAGAATTGAAGCAAGTTTGAAATTATCGAAATTCTAATTTTTAAGCCTGACAAGATGCTTGTGCCAAGGTGGGTGACTTGGTCTACTTTCAGAAAAATTCTGGAAAATTGCACCAAAGCTCGTTTAAGCCAAATGGGTATCCAAATCTATAAAATTTTTTTGAAAATTAGTTTTAGTGGGACTAATTCGCCACTAGTGGTGACTTAAATTCTACTTATGAGTTTTTGAAAATTTGAAAGTGGAAATGGAAGCCCTAGGTCTACACTCTGGTTTCCCACAGGTGTATGCTTTTGAAACTCTAATTTTTGGGCATGGAGGTGACTTTTTGTTGATATTTTTGGCTTGGTCAAGAAGGATAGGTCTTCAATAAGTATTCAACCTTATCTTCAAAGATCTTGAAACCATCAAAGTGCCTAAATCTGCAAACACACAAAGATAGGAGGAGAAAATGTTGATTGTTAGGGCATGGGGGTTTTCCTTGGTCAAACCCCTTTTAGGTAATTAAAACAAATGAAGAAAGAAATTAATGAAACATGAAAAAATGAAGTTAATACCTTTCCATGATTTTTGATCTTGAATTTCTGGAACAAAACATGAAGAATCTGCCCTTGAATGTCTTAGGAAGCTATCTTGATGACTTGCAATGATAAAACTTGACTTGAGAACATGATGAGTGATGAATGATAATGAGTCATGACTTAAGATGAGTTGGGAGATTGAAAAATGAGGGAAAAACCATTATTTATACACAATTATGCCTAAATTCCCGTAAATACCTCATCACAGGCCGACCTCAGGTCTTAAGGAATAAAAACCTGAAAGAAATTTAAATCAATTTTGATTTTTGTGCCACATGGGACTAAGTCACCCAAGGTGGTGACTTAGTCCACCTGGGAAATTTTGAGTGGATGTTAGAGATTAAGATGTATTAAATGTTCTTTATCGGGTTCTTCAACAAGACATTTAATTAAGGCATGTAAGTGCATAAAAGGGACATTTAAAGCATAAGAAAGGTGTAAATATTGATGACAATCCTAGGAGAGTGTGAAAGTTAAAGTTTTTTATAAGACTTTACAACACTTTGAAATAGGTCTTGGTAAGGTGAATTATAACATTATGGTCCTCAAAAAGTGTGAAGATGTGTTACAACACGTTTCAACACTCTTGCAAGACATCAATAAATGCATTTTATTTAATTTGAAAGGGCCCAAGACCTAATGTGGATGTGTAAAACACCTTACAACACTAAATCAAGGCCTAATTAAGTCCAGTTTATCATCAATTATTCCCATATCAAGCAAAGTATACACTTTTTGGTGACACAATAGTCAAAGCTTCCTCTTGGTTAAGACATCATAATAATTTCCCTTCAAGAATTTGATGGTAAGGGGTATAACTTAGGATAACAAATAAAGATGCTTTCATGAAAAATGTTTTCTTAAGGTTCAAAGTAATGTTAGATGGGATGATACCTCTATGTAGGTAAGTGAAGATGTCATGATACCAGGGGGAATAGGGATGAACAATTTCACATATGAATTCAGATTTTGGTACCTCAAATGCTGGTATGAGAAGTTGCTCGATGAGGAATTCACATTTAAGAATGTTATGTTGAATGTCTAAAAAGGACCCAATGGTTGCAATGGAATCAACTACTTTATTTTTGATACGAGGTATTTTCTCAAATGTGATATAGATGAAGAAATCTTTTACACTTTCTACCATCTTTTTGTAAGTTGTGAGTTTATCATCCTTGTTTTAATAATCATCGCTGACTTGATTTACAATTATTTGTGAATCTCCATAGACATTCAATTCCTATATTTTTGACTGTAGCATGATTCTCAATCCTATGATAAGGGCTTCATATTCGACGATGTTATTGGTGCATAGGAAAGATAGACGATATGACTTAGGAATACAATCACATTGTGGGGTGGTAAAGAGAATTCCTACTCTAGATCCATGTTGTGTATGCAATCCATCAAAGTATGTATTCAATTGATCTACCACATTAACAAAAAATACTAATTCATCAAGAAATTTAGAAACCAATGGATTCTCTACATAGATAGGTGACTCTACCAGTTGATCTACGATAACCTACCCCTTGGTAGATTTTCACTCCACATACTCTATATAAAAATCTCTTTGGATCATCACCCACTTAGCCATTCATCTAGTGAGAGTTTCCTTGGATAACAAATATTTCACTAGATCAATCTTAGCGATGAGCTTTATTTGGTGTGAAAGCATGTAGTGTCTATTTTTTTTTGAAGTAAAGAACACTGATAGGTAAGCCTTTTCAATGGGTGAGTAATTCATCTTGTATCCAAAAAAATTCCTACTAATATAGTAAATTTATCTCTCCTTCCATATTTTGTCATGTTGAGCTAGAAGAGCACCCAAAGCTACTGATGTAACCTGGATATACATAATCAAAGTTTTATTCAGTATTGGTGGCATAAGGACAGGAGGTATTAGTAGATAATAATTGATTTGTTGGAATGATTTGTCACATTTTTCATCCCACTTGCATTTTATCCCCTTTTGAAGAAGGTGAG
The DNA here is from genome assembly GCA_007258455.2 of Sequoia sempervirens. NCBI lineage: Eukaryota > Viridiplantae > Streptophyta > Pinopsida > Cupressales > Cupressaceae > Sequoia > Sequoia sempervirens. Next base: position 131,095,370 of record VDFB02000017.1, read on the forward strand.
AAAAGGGACGAATCTTATCTTCCAATTGTGCTATAAATCTCCTAATAGATTGCAATCACCCTTGTAAACCTTGCATTTTCTTCAATGTTTGTGGTGGCTCCATATCTAGAATTACTTTAAATTTATCTAGATATATCTCAATTCCTCTTTGTGATACAATGTACCCTAGGATTTTTCTTGATGTTACACCAAAGACACTTTTTTGGATTTAACTGCACCTTGTACTCTTTGATTCTATCAAAGATTGGTCCTAGTATTTTTAGATGTTCCTTTTCTCATTCATGACTTGGATAATATATCATCAACATAGTATTTGGCAGTCTAGTGGATCATGTCATGAAAGATTAGTGTCATTACTCTTTAATAAGTAGCTCCAACATTATTCAACCCAAATGGCATCATGTTCTAGCAATAGGTTCCCCACATACATGTAAACATTTTTTTGTGTTGGTCTTCCTTAGCAATCATGATCTGCTTGTATCTTGAGAATCTATTCATAAGTGATAGCATCTCATGTTCAATAGTAAAATATTTAATAATGTTAATGATTGGAAGAGGGAAGTCATCTTTGGGACATGCTTAATTTAAATCCCTAAAGTTAATATATATTTTGATGCCCCTAGTGGGTTTTGAGACTGGTACTAGGTTTGAAATCCACTCAGGATAATCTAATGGTTAGAAAAATCCCACGTTAAGAAGTTTCTACAATTCTAGTTTGACCAACAATGCTATCTGCAAATGCATCTTTCTCATCTTTCGCTTTACTAGTTTAGTGTGAGGATAAAATACTAAATGGTGGACTACTAGTTTAGGATTAATGCCAAGAATATCTATATAGGACCATGCAAATTTTACCTTTAACTCTTTTAAGAAATCCAAGTTCATTTTCTCTTTATCCAATAGTGATTCTACATAGAAAGTGATCTAATGTTCTTTATCTATCCCTAAATTTATTGGATTAGATTTCTATGCAAGCATTGTTGAATTTTCTTGGTGTATCACAATTGGGGAAGATTGAATCCCTCATCCTTTGAAACTTGAAAGAGGTTTTCAGTGTTGAATGCATCCTTTGTTTTTACTATTTTATGGTCAAAATTGTCATAGTGTGGTTTTCAATTAAATATTGACACATGATTCTCATATCGTTCATTTTGTCACTGAGGGACTAAATCCTTTCCCCATTGTAATATTGTGTATCTAGTTCAATATCAAAACATTATTTATGATCCCCATATGGCATGTTGTCACAAAGTCCCATAAACTTTGAGATAGCTTCATCGTTTTGAAATGAATCCAAAATAGGTGGTCCTCATTGGGCCCAGTTTATGAGTTGAGGGTAGAATAGCTTTAGTTTTTTGATTTAGTTGTTTGGAGAAAAGGTTGTAGTGGTTATCATGAATATAGAGGTATTCTCAAATAAATCCATGATATCAAGGGAAAAGTAATCAATGGTATCAATACACGATGTAGGTAACTAAGAGGAAGGTTTGACTACCTTATCAGAAGAACCCTTGCCAAGAATGGTTGCTTTTCTTTTGGTACATCCAAGACTAAGATTCTTGGGTCATTTTTCAAGAGAAAGGGTTATAGCGAACCATTATCATTTTGGCCCAACTTCTCATTCTTGTTGTATCCCCAACCCATCATCAACTGTAATACTTTATTGTCATCTTCCATTGGAAGAACAAGCACCAGTTTGTTATCTTGATATAATAATCTGGATATATTCTCCTCATCAATGACTTATTTTTTCAAATCTCCCCACTTTGTGAAAGTGATAGATGCTACCTTGAGTGTCTCAGATACCCTATAAATAGGTGGAGGCTTCTTGTAAGATTTAGGAGAAAGAAGAAACTCTCTAGGTACAAAATAATCGTTCTTCAAGTTATATTCTCCACAATCTCTATCTTTGATCACTTCTTTGATATTTGGTATGTTCTTCATGATGGGTGTTTTGGATTTGAAAGTGGAAACTAGGGAGGATGAGTCGATGAATGAGGAGGGTATTGGAACTTCATCATTTTTAGGAACTTGCGAGATCTTGTAGTATTTTTTTCAAGGATCTTATAGTAATAGAATGGTTTTGGATCACCATGGATTGTAACTTCTCTATCTTCATATGCAAATTTAACACATTAATGGAATGTGGAAGCTACAGTTTGCATGACATGGATCCATGGATGACCTAGAAGAATATTATATGGAAGCTCATGGTCGAGCACTTGGCAAGTAGTTTTAGCAATCACGAGTACTAATTGAATGGGGAGCTTGATTATGCCTTGTGAAACTCATTCTTGATCATCATATTCCCTTATGGTAACACCTTTTTACTTTTCAATGACATCCTCAGAGTAACCCAAGTTCTTGATTAGCTAAAGGGTATAAATATTTATACCAACATCTCCATCCACGAGGACTCTTTTGAATTTTTTGTTGTGAAAGAGGACTTCATGGTGCAATGTGTAATTGTGTGATGGCTTCGTTAGGAGGTCTTGCTTAGAAAAGGTAAGAAGATGAGTGGTAATGTGTCCTATCATAGCTTGGAATTATTCAATATCAAGATTCTTTGGTATTAAAGAAGCCAACAAAGACTTTTCTAAGACGTTCCTATGTGTGGGTGATAGTTTTAATAACTCCAAGATGGAGATTTGGGTAAGGTTCTTCTTCAATTAGTCTAAGAGAGTTTAATCACTATGGTTTGACTTCAAAAGTGAGATTTGTGACCTATGTTGAGATGGTTCTCCTTGGATTGTGACCTTTCCTTGGCATGTGGTGACTCCACACTCTACACTAGGCCTTTTGATTGTGATGATGGATATAAAAATATCACAAGATGCCACCACATTGTTATAGACATGACCCCTGCTAGTATAATCCTTCCCCATACCATTTTCATTTCCCTTCCTATGGTCAGGAATTAGGTTCTTGTATATTTTAATATCTTGATTTCTCAATTGTTGATCTACAGTTTTGTCTCCATTGTTGATAAGATCTTGAATGATGTTTTTCAGTTTCATGCAACTCATTGTCTTGTGTCCCTTAATTCTATGAAAATCACAAAGATCCTTCTCATTGTACCATGGTGGTTTGACTTGAGCTTCTTGGTAATTTTGATAGTTAGGGAGTGTGATGAGATTGGTTTGTGTGAATGCTAATATGCACCTACTCAAACATAGACAAACCCAAGAGTATTAGTCATTTAAACAAGCAAAATAAGCATTCCCTATTAAATTATTTGATCATGCTAAGAAATGGAAAAAAAGCATATGAAAGCATGAAATAAACCAAGAAACCAATCTAAACTACTCAAAACCCCATCCAATAGGGGTATTTTTGTCACTTTGATGTAGAAAGTGGCCCTTTCCCAATCCCAATTTGATAAGCTCCAAGATTGTTGATGCAATGTGATGAAATTTCTCTAAAGTAATGATGGATTCAAGCTAAAATGATGAATATGCAAGTAAATGTGTGATAAAAAAGACTATAGTAATTGTGAATGAATAAAAAATGAATAGAGTAACAATGCATAAGATGATGGATCCATATTCAATAGAGGAAGCCTCTACTTATAGGAAAGAAGGGTTGAAGAATGGGTAAATTTGGAAAATGTGGGACTAAGATGGGAATTAATAGCCAAGTGACAAGTGTCACAAGGTTAATTAAATCCATGGGGATATGTTCTCACACATGTGTGAGCACATTTTGGGAGAAGGGATGAGTTAAGGCATGTAGGTGAGAATGTAAGGGAATGCAAGAGAATTAAAGGAATATGGTTGAGGGTGTAAGAGGGGTAAATGCCCTTGTAAGAGACAAGATGGCATGTAAAAAAAATTGAATGCCCTTGTAAGAGGCATTGAAGGCATTTATAAGAGGATTTTAAATCCTTTGGAGGGAAAGTCAATAAATGGGTGGTTGAGAGAATATTCTCAAAAAATATGCCTTTGTCAGGGAAAATAGACTAATTAGTAATTAAAATAAATTAATTTCATGTACAACTTAGTTAATAAACCATGATTTTATTGATGAAGGTGAAGTTAAAAGCTAGAGGATTGAATAATGAGGATTAAGAGGTAGCTTAAGGTTAATTAATTTAGAATTAATTAACTTAATTGGGTTAGGGGTTTGTGACATTTTATTAAATATTTGGATTTATTTAATTAAATGAGAAGACATAGGGGTTCCAACTAAATAGTTTGATTTATTTAATTGCATGGGATGAAAATGAGAAGAGGATGAATTAATCTGATAAATTTAATTATTTCATTAATAGGAGAAAGTAATGAATTTAATTAAACAATATAGATTATTTAATTAAATGGTTAGTTTGAAGTGATTTAGGAGGAAATGATGTTAATTAATTAGATTCAAATGCGTAATACTAACTAAGAATATTTAAGTCTCTATACATAAAAAATGAGAATGTCATATACATCATCAAGTATCATATGTGACATCTAAATATACGAAATATATATATGAGGCCTCAAATGGTCCAATGAATGTATATACAAAATAACACCTCTAAACAAGTCTTTGATACAATAAATAAAGATCATAATAAAATCAACCCTATCAATCTTAATGCTACTACTAACTATGGGAAGGAGAAGGCGAAGGGTGCATGACTTGCAGAGATGGTTGTGGTTATCTCATCGACTGTACACTAGACTCTACCACTATTGCACTACTCAACTTGCCAAAGTGAGGATGTCTCTAAGCCCTAGGAATGAAATACTTATATAAATTATAGTAATAGGTACTTTGCATCATAATCCAATCTCGTTCAACCTAATGTCGAGCCAATGGAGTGGAGGAGGCTAGTGAAATATCAACTACTAGTCTTTGTTGCCTCTCTATGGCTAACTCCTAGCTCAAAGCATCTCTCTCCTGATAGGAGACCATCCTCCTCTATAGTAATAAAAACCTATCCCTCTACAACTTGTCACCAAGAAATATTGACACTACTCTCTATAATGTGGGCATCTCTTTCCATTGTCAGCTGTGCTATCTAGGTTGTTGCATCCCCTTGTGGGGGAGGTCCCTATGGTGCATCCTACTATGGTTGCTAGTCATGGTGTTACTGATCACCCTACCCATCATCCTACCCTTGATCCCTATCAAGTTGCTCCACTGTGATCCCGAGTCTTTTCCTATCACCTCTCCTACCAATGACACCATCAACCCTCTGAACCTGACCCATCATGGGCCAATTCCAGTAGGATCTGTAAACTGTAATGGAACACGACGTGCCCACCATTGATCAAAATATCATGTAGTGCCTAGATCAGTAGGACCCACAACCCATCCCCATCTAAATGGGGCAAGTGCTCTAAACTCTCTAATAGCATCAGTAGAGGAGGTTGTTGTCCCCCACACCCTGAACTCTTAGTTTGTTTTCCCAAACCGTGCCTGGTAATCATTGACAAAATGAGTCTATCTCTCTCCAAATTGGCAAAGAACCCAATGAGGAAAATATCATTAGAGAATATTGTTCACACGGCCTATGAGCCATCATGTATGTGAAAAAAAGGGTAGCTGCTCCATATCATCATGTCAAGCCTTATAGGCTATCCTTGGCCTCCAAATGAACTTGGTCATATCATTAAAAATTCCTCGCAAGTAGTGTAACCTTTTGGGCCAGGTGTAATGCAAAAAATTGAATACCTCTAAGAAAATGGATCATCAAGATCCCAATCAAGTATACAATCAAGCCTAGTCATTGGGATCCTCCCAATCCCATACATGCAAAAGTGTCATGCCTACTGAAATAACACTACTACCCTGATATACAACCTCATGCATGTCCCTATACAAATGTTCTAATATACATAGGCCCCACACATATCTCATCCCATGCTCCATCATCTGCTCTATGCAAATTCCCCATCCAACAAGAAATAAGTTTCCTCTACAAGAAAGGAAGATGTACATTAATTACCGCTATCATCATAAAAAAATTTGGGCATTAATTACGAAAAATGATAAATGATAAAAACAAGAAAGGAAGAGGTACATACTACGGTGCTTGTGCCAGTTAGCCTCCTGAAAGAACAAACTACATCTGTGTGGTGTGGGGTACTTGGAATCCTCACCATTGCAAATCGATAATCATAGCAATAAGATCTCTAGGGGTAAGAATTCACTAAGCTCAGAGTGTAAAATGAGGAAAAATTGACCCTAATTTCCTATTTTACCCCCAAACCCTAAAGTTTTACCTTGGAAACCCTCTTAGGTTAAAATTTTGAGCACCCTCAAACATCTGAAACCCTAAACATGGTCCCTATGGTTTAGCTTTTATTCTCTACGCATCTAAACTACAACAAAACCTTATTGCGAGTCCAACTAGAAAAATAATTTTTTTTCCAACCTCTCGAGGGGTAGCCCAACATCATATTATCTTTCCGTTGATCGTTGAGGAATAGTGGGGCATATAAATTTTTTCAAATGTTGATCTGAACATCAAATTCTTTGAAACAATGTAACTAGTACCTTGTCTCCAAGATGGGCAAAATGTAGACATGTAAAAATGACCTAACACATATCACATATCCTAAAACTGCATTTTTCTATTATTAGCATCACTTTCATTATCACTATTACATTTCATCTCATTAACATCATTAATCCTCTTTTTAACATGATTTGCATCATTAACCATATTTTCCTCTATTAATTAAATAATTTTTAATTATTTAATTAATTCACTATATCATCATTTCTGACTAATTAAATAAATCTCATTTGTTTACTAAATGTCCTAATTTAACTTTATTCCCCCTATTTAATTAAATAAACACCAATTATTTAATCATTTCACTAATATACCATATTCATCTAAATCAATTAAATTGTTATCATTAAGAATTTAATTTAAACCACTTTCCCTTCTTTAAACTTGAATAATTAAATCAATTATTCAAAATCATTCAACATGGTCAAAAAAATAAATCTTTATTTGTTAAATCAAAGGAAAAATTGCACATTCATCTCCAATATTAATTAATTATCCTCACCCTCTTTTGATTGAGTAAATAATGACCACTGATTTCTCACTCTAATTGGTTGAATAACCCATCTATTTCCCAATCGCACTAATTTTTTCAATCCCACTAATCATTCCAATCTAATCCCATTGATTATCCAATTAAAATCCTTAGTTGGATCAATTAGAGAAGTTAACTGACCAATCTATCTCCTCTCAATGGTTCTCAACCCTTGATCATGATCTTTCACTATTGAATCTCGATCGTTCATTTGAAAACATTAAATCTATATAACAACCTTCTTCCTTCTCAAAATCAATGGGAGAATATAGAGAATTTGTGAAGAGGTTATATCGAAATATCCATTGAAGTACATTTGATACATTTACATCTTTGATCACCATTAACACACTTTTTGAAGATTTTATAGCAACAATGGAGGTTTTGTATTGATCCAAGTGATCCAACATCAATACAGATTACACTTCGCCATGGGATGGTAACATTGTAATTCATTGTTGTTTCCTTATGCTTATTTTCCCCCTTACAACTTGAAGTATATTTGAAGAATATCAAGAAGGATATTCCTAATTATGTATGAAACATCCTACTGAAAAGAAGGGAAGAAGCTATAATGGAACATGAAAGGCTAAAAGATGAAGACTTGGAAAGAGCTAGTGTTGTACTTTTAGAAGGTTAGAGGGCCACTTTGGTCATTGTATATAGCAAAGAGATGAGAACCAAGAAAATAATCGGGGTTCTCATGGGAAAATATCAAAGCGACTTGGAAAGAATACATAAAGAAATTAATGAAAAAGCTGAGGAGATTTTTCAAAAGCTAGGATTTCTTCTAGTGACTAAAGAGATGAATGTTGTACCCAATGCAAAAGTACGCATGATGATGCTCAACATGAGTAGGATATGGATGAAGAAGTTGTAGTGGATAACACCCCTCTAGAAGTGGAGGATGTGACAAAAGAAAAAGAAGAGGAAAAAATTGCAAAAGAAATTCCCATGGTACAAAATACTGAAGTCCCTCCTCCGATAAGAACATATAAATATACTAAGGAAGAAAACTCTAATAGGGCTGATGAAAATGTTGATGCCAAGGATTAAGAGGAAAAATTTTATGATGAAGAAAAGGTTGTCGATGAGGAAGGTGAAGAACATAGTAATGAAGGAGAAGAGCATGAAGAGAAGGAAGAAGAGAATAAATAATAAGAAGAAAACAAAGACAAGGATGCATTTGGAGATGCTAAAAAGGATGAAACTACTAACTCTGGAAAGTCTAAAAAAGATAAGGATAAGGTTGTGGAGACTACAAAGTCTCTTGGTGAATCTTTCAACTCCTCCAGAGATTCTCTGAGAAATTTATTAAGTGTTCAGCCTAGCTTTCAACCTATTGTGTCCTCTCAGTTGCTGCAACTATCGATGAGTCAAGGTAATGTTGATTTGAACAAGATTTATACTATTCAAAAGCTATAGTTGGAAGATTTGTTTCACACATCCACAAGAAAGGAGATAATTGAAACCCATCAAAAGAGCAGAGAACTTATGGATGAGGCAATGAAAGTGTTTCAAGAGATCATTCCTAGATCACATGTGGATACCACATTCTCCAGTATTAAAAACTTTAATATTTTAATTGATTCATTCAAATATTATGCATCTAGACTTAAGGAAGAAGTTGAGAAAGAAGTGGAAAAGAGATCGAGTGATAAGAGAATGATGGAGATGATAGAGAAGTGTGTTGCTACACATAAGAAATTTTCTAAATTATTGCAAGATATTGAAAGAAGTGTAGGCGAGGAGAATGTATTATTACAATATGGCATGAAGTGGCTTGAAGCAACACAATTCATAAAGAAGGAGATGGACTCTATTGAGTCACAAATTGATGCTTCCTCTAGTGCATATGATTGGTCATTGACCTCACCAGTGTCACAAGATACAAAATTGAAGAACTTCATAAGAAAATTTTCCAACTTCAAGTGCAAAAAGAAAATATCATAGTATAGTTTGGAGAATTAACTGGGATATAGTCAATCCAAAATTGCTACTAATTTCTAAGAATCTACTCAATTCAGATAAGGAAAAAGGGATGAATCCAATACCTACTTCACCAAAACAAGGAGAAGAAATATTGTTAGAATTTGAAACTCCAATCAGGCTGCTTGCTGAGGCCAAACGAGAATGGGAAGATAGTAGGCCATCATGGGAAGATCAGGTGAAGAAGTTGCAAGCATCAACCACATTTGGTTGAATCATATATCATGTTTTTATGAATTTTTCTAATTCTTTGAACATATGTGGACATATAGAGTTATATTTAGATATATTTTTTCTTCGGTACATGACTCAAGGGGACTCAATTCTTTTCACAACTATTTATATATGACTACTATTGGTGTGAATTAATGTCTTGCACCTAGCTCTAATTCACTCACTAGGTACTTAGGGAACATATTCACATGTTAAGTTTACTTAGGATATAAGATTCTTTCTAGAAGTCTTAGTTGGCTTTTCTAGAACTTATCTTATCTAGCTAGTATTGCTTGATTGGTAGGTAGTTAGTTTGTTAGTTGTCTCATGTCATAGGATTAATACACTTGTCTTGATCGTGTCTAATCCTATCTCTCTGTGTTTCCTTTATAAGCAGGGAATCTTATATACCTTTGTATATTCAGCCATTATTCAATATTGCATTGTTGAAGAAAGCATTCTTGCAATTCTCTCTCTCGTGGAAGATATTTTGGTTTAGAAACTATTCTTGGGGGTGTTGGGGAATCACCATTAACTTCCACATGGTATCAGAGCATAATAACACATTGTAAGTGGCTAAATTTTTTTCCACATCTTTATGGATTCATTCCTGAACCAAAAAAAACATATTGGAAATATGTTTGGGATAATTAGAATGATCATATCATAGGATTGATTAGTCCTAGTTTCAATGCAAGCATCTTCAGTGAGACCTATCATAAGGTATTCTCAAACATGTCATGCCCATGCACACTTTGGACCAAATTTTGGGATATTTTTGGAGATCCACACAAGCCTCCATTCCTAGATGATCCTGCTTCTGATTACCTCATTCCACTTGATGATTTTGACAACATACCCTATGATTATGAAACATTAGAGGAGTTTGAATATGATGTAGAACTTGAGCATCTTAATAATCCATAGACTTCTCCTACAACTCCTACTTCTCCAATTGAGATCACACATTTATCTTCTATTGATGAGTCATTGATCATGACCAATGATTCATTGCAATAGCTATCTGTTAGTCTTCTTGATTGGGATTCCTATTTGATAGAAATTTCTTCATTGTTTGTGGAGTCTCACATTTTAGATTTGGAGGAAAATTTTTAGGGAATATCTCTCCTATTTGATGATAGCCATAGATAAACTATTATCACTTCATGTTTGTCTTTGGAGTTGGTTCAAAATTAGTTTTCATTTGTTCCCAGTTTGTCACAGTTTGTTGTGATTGGGCATGTACCTGATTGGATTGTGGCATCATCTTCATCTAAGAACTTGACAACATATAAGTATATTTTAGAGACACAATATTCATACATATGGATTCGTCTTCCTACCAGTTCCTATCCAGAATGGGAAGCATTGCTACATTTATACTTGGCATATCTTATTCCTAAGGGGAGAAATATTGTTTGGAGGCATTGGATTATGTTTTTTCTTTAGACATTAACAATATTTTCAGGTGATTATACATTGTGGGGGGATATCTTATCTCTCTTTTTCCCTCTTAAGGGGGGGTCTTTGCTTGTGAGTGATTTATTGCATTTAATTTTACTTTTTAAATGGGAACCTAACATGGCCTCATAGCTGGGACCCATAGTCATCTTCATCTTTGTATAATAATCTTATCCCTAAGTTGAACTTAAGGGGGTGTTGGTGTGAATTAATGTCTTGTACCTATCTAATTCACTCACTAGGTACTTAGGGGACATATTCACATGTTAAGTTTACTTAGGATACAATATTCTTTCTAGAAGTCTTAGTTGGATTTTGTAGAACTTATCTTATCTAGCTATTATTGCTTGATTCTTAGGTAGTTAGTTTGTTAGTTGTCTCGTCATAGGATTAAGAAATTTTTCATGATCTTGTATAATCCTATCTCTCTACCTTTCCTTTTCAAGTAAGGCATCTTATGTACATTTGTATATTCAGCCATTATTCAGTATTGCATTGTTGAAGCAAGCTTTCTTTCCATTCTCTCTTGTGGAAGATATTTTGGTCTAGCAACTATTCTTGGGGGTGTTGGGGAGTCACCATTAACTCCCACGACTACATCATTTAAGGGAAGTTCTGGTAATAGATCAAAACAATGTATAAAGATGCCCTTTTCCCTTGATGTCAAAAGGGGAGAGTTTTGGAGAGTATTTTGACATATTTCCATCAATAAAAAGGGGGATATTGTTGGTAGTATGAGGAGATTATCATTGATGATGTTGGTTGGGAACATGAGCATGGAGAATGTACATAACAATGTAATACAATGTTTTCATTGATGTCAACATTGTTGTGGACTTTTTTGATTAATCTTGACATGTTTTTTACATGTTGAAGAGGTCATTTGTACAAAGAGATTTGGTCTGGAAAGTTTAGTAGTATGAAAATCTGACTAAGTCTTAGAATACCAATTCAAGGTCATAGTGTATCAATTTTTGGGTCCACACCACTCTACAAAGGAAGATTTTTCTCTGTTCTTCTAACCTAATTTTTGTGGTTGTTAAAATACTCTAAATCCAACATTTCATATTATTTGGAAAATTATTGTGGGATATATGAATGATAGAGTTTGATCTGGCCTTTAACATTTATTTCCTATATAGTGTGTCAGTGTGGGAGATTTCACACTTCTCCATGGATGAGTCTTTGATGTTAAAGTGTTGAAGATAAGATGCAAGATGTCAAATGAGTGTGAATTCCAAATGGTATCATGTTTTGAGGTCCATGTATTATGAATTGGATGAACATTTGAAGTATTTTTGTTTAGGTCTTATGGTGTACCGACCTAACATGTTTGATTTGTATGCAAAGGGTTAATGTATGTTGTGCTTTTAAATGGGATCTATTATAGCTCCATCTTGACCTATATTAAGGTATTTTGAATTATGAATTGTGGTGTGAAGTATGGAGAATTTGTTTTGTGGTTGACAAGTTAAATTTTGTGTGTCACATCCAATTAGGCCGATGTAGTTGATGTTACACTTGATGCCAATATATATGATAGATTGATTTTGGTGTTTTGTATGATGTAGATATATGTTGTATAATGTGAATTTGATCAGAGTAGAGAAAAGTTGTAAATGTTGCGATCAGAATTGTGTGAATGCAGACCAAAGGAGAGAATTGATCTAGATCAGTGCAAACTTTGATACTATACCTTATTGGAACTATATTCTTGCATATTGTAGATGCTTTTGTAACAGTTCAAGATAGGCTATGAGACACCCCTCTCCCTTCTATATTTTTCTCTATGCATAGTGAGTCCACTTGGACAATGAGTCCACCTATAATGAGAATTTTTGAAATATACTATAACCAATTATAATATATTGTGAGCTAACCCTCATTGTGCTTTTTCCCATTCCACATAAAAATATTGGTGTTCATGTGTTATGTGATATTGTGAATATTTTTATGCTTTCTTTTATTACTGCAATTGAATATGCTTTGGCAATTGGATGGCTAATGTTTGAATGGTTTAATAGAATATTGATTCACCCCACTTTCACTATTCTAAGGGTTCAACATACAAAGCATAAAAAGTGGTTGTAGTCTACACATTGAAGGGGAAGGAAAGAGAGGACAAGAGGAAGGGGAAAATCTCAAGTGAATAAAGTGGAAGTTTAGATAAAGGAAAACATGAGATAATCATTTTGAGCATTTATGAATTTTCATGAATTTCAAAATCATGGAACATTTCATTTACTCGACATGTCTGATGTAGGAGCATTTTGGTCCACAAGTAGTCTTGCATCAACAAAATTATATTGCACACTTGAATTTGATTACTAACACTGTTTCATCCTAAATTCATCTTATTTTCAACTATTTAATTGGATAATCCTAGTTATTTAATTAAATGCATCATTCTCATCTATTAACCTGATAATTAATTTCATTAGGTTAATTCACCCCCTTTCACATTAGCATTTCATCTTTTTTAATTGGATAATGCGAATTGTTTAAATTAAACCCCCTTATCTCCTCTCATTCAATGAAATAATCTATATTATTGAATTAAATGTCACTTAACTACCTTTTCATTAAATAAATAAATTATTTAATGATAATCCTAAATTCCTCTAATTTGCACAATTAATTTTTTTTTTTAATTATCAAATTCCTACTTCTCCTCACCCTCCCACTTGCAAGGGAGTATTCCCTTGGAATATTTCTACTTTGCACATTCCTCCAAAAGGGAATATTACTATGGAATATTCTTCCCTGTGCACTCATTCAAAATGGAAATATATATTAACCACTTCCTAATTTTTAGGTGTGTTTCTTTGGATCATTGTGAGCCATTGATTAACTCTTTGATTCATGTCAACTTGGATTCTGATCCCTTGATGAGAATCCTTGATCCATGTTTTCATCTCTCCTTGTCTCTCAACCATTGATTGTGCAATTCAATCTTCACCCTTGATTCACCATTTTCTCCTATAAATACCTCATATTTTGGAGAGAAAAGGATCCAATTCCCTCAAAGAAAAGTTATATTGCACATTTGAATACTATCTTTATTCATCTTGCATCCAATGTTATCTTTTTCATCCTTATTTAGCATAGTTTCATCAATATTAGCTTAGTTTTCATCAATGGAGTTCGATTAGGCTCTCATTTTATCAAAGGGATTGGGAAAGGGCTTCCATTCCATATCAATGCAACAAAAATCCCCCAATGGGTGACACAATAGGGTGGTGTTGGAATATGGATTCTAGTGTTGTCATTGATGACAACTGAAGTCATTATTTTGGTTTGCAAATCAAAATTTGGTCATACCAACAAATAAAGCAGAGAACAGAGTGTTACTAGTAGAAAGCAGGAAGAACAGGGTATCCAGGTAGTATGTCGATCCGTATGCTTCATCAGATCATCATTTTGAGTTTTAGATCACCAAGATAGTTTGTTAATCACCTATGTTATCTTATTTTTAAGTTTTGTGGTTTTTCATTAATCAATGTACGAGTTAGAGATTCGACAAGATGTTTTTCTATTTATTTGTTCATTGTTGGTCGACTTAATGAAAGTAGTGTGTTGCGAATGTATAAGGAGTAATTATTTAAATGTTTTAATGTTCAATCATTTTGTTTTAGGTCCAAGCTATGCTGTGGATGAATTGTATGGGTGCGCATCAAAAAATATTCATGATTTGAGCTAACACATGGAGAATATTTTATTTGAAGCCGACTTGTAAAGATAAGATCTTTTGTTGCATATATATATATATAAGTGATTAGTTATATCATTTTTGTGTGTAAGAGGTGTACAAAATGTTAGAAACTAAGATCATATTTTCAAACTAGAATATCCTTCCACATAAGAGAAAAATAGAAAAAAGAAGAGATTTGCAAGAAGATTTGCAAATAATTATTATTCAAGAATTCATAATTACAAGATATGATTTGCTTTATAAAAGAAAAGATGCATAACCCTAATCTTATCTTGAGCAACAAGATAGCTCAAAAGATAAAGATGAGAATAAATAAACCTAGGAATTAAATAATGCCTAAGTAAGCTTATGCTAATGTGTAATTAAATATTAATTACACCAATAGCCCCCCATAAGTGAAACTTAGGGAGAAGCAGATTATTATGAAAAGATGAGTCCTGGCAATAAGGCCTGATCAGGTACTCATGTACAAATGCAATGATGAGGTAGAGAAGGAAAACCTTGTGGGACAAAACCCACCTACAATGAGATGACTGTTGCAAAGAAGCACTGGAAGAACACTGTGGAGTAACACTAGAACCACAATGTGACAAGAAAGGAAAGATACTTCTGTCTACAACTGAAACCAAAACTGGAATCATGATAATGTGACAGCAAACCCGATGCCACAAAACACTGGAAAACTCACAAAATAGAACAACCCTAGAATCTGTGAAGCAACAGTAGATGAAATGATGACATAATCTGGAAGCCGTGTATCTCAATGTCGATGCCAAACTGTGATTGAAACTCTTCCATGGGAAGGAGTACCAAAAAAGATTCTGGAACATTAACCATAAAAACATGGCCCTCAAACTGAGAAGGATCTGAACCAATGAGGATCAAGAAACATAATCTCTCAACTGAAGTGTGAACCAATGAATCCGATATGCATCAAGCTATAGCAAAAATGTGGCCAAAAGAAACTAGGAAACCAAATAACCCATACGAGCTGCCAACAAATCAAAATGGATATGGAGATCAAACTGCATGCACACTCTAATCAGATTTATTATGCAAGAAACCCCCCTAATGGAACTTTATCTCAGTCCATTTATTACAATAACCCAATGATTGTAAAAGAAGAGAATGCTAAATGTGCATAAACATAAAATAACATGATGTGGTACTAAAATGAAGTATAAATATTCTTGTTTCACCTTTCCAACTGCAAAAACATCCAAGTAATCTCCAAAACACCCATAAGGACAAATCTGGAATAATGATAAACTTGGGACAGATTCAAAAAAAAGTGCATGGACAACAAGATAGAGCTCCTCAATACCTTTCCAATGCCGCAAAGAAGATGAAAATTGGAGATCGTGGAAAAAAGTTATGAGCTCAGAAGTCCAAAATCAACATATGACTTCAAACAGAAAAAATAGTAGCTAAACATAAAAATACTATAAAATAAACTACACCACTGGAAATTTCTCAGAACCAGCTTTCCGGTGATATCTCGTTTGCCCAATTTTGATACCGTATGCCCAAGTTATGCGAAAAATAAAAAAAGTGCTCCTTTAGGGAAAATTAGGGCTAGGAGGGGCAAAGAGGCCGTATGGCCGATGACGCCATGCTGACGTCAACACTTCACAGGAAAAAAATTGATGGCCATCTGGCCATCGACGCAAAAAATCTCCCCCCTGCAAAAAAATTGATAGCCATCTGCATGTTAGCCAAAATATGTTGAAGTGAAAGGGAATATTCCCTGCCTGAGATTTGCCGGTTTTGTTGGGAACTGTTGGAAAATCTTTTACAGCCGCCAGTGAGGAAGACCTGCTAGGAAAGACAGGCCGTCGGTTGACAGAAAGAATGTCAATAGAAAAGGGCTGTTGGAGGGAAGAAATAGCCAGTAGAATATCACTGGTCGGATGAAATGTCAGCGGTGGGTGGAGTAGCCACTGGTAGACAATGAATGAGCCACTGCGGGTGGAGTACGGGCCCCATAGGGACCTGCCATGCGCAGGTACCCTGTGGTACCTTACATTAAATGCACCGGTCCAAACAAAATTTTGCCCCCCAAAACTTTGATTTTGGTTTTTTTTAAACAAAGAAAAAATCCTTTCAATAATTCTTTTCAATTTTCTGACAAAACTATGAAAGCTAGAAAAATAAAAGAATTTACCCAGGGTTTGTAATTTTTCTCGATCCATGTGCAAACGGACATACGGGCCGTATGAGTAATTTTTTTTTGCCTCAGAAGCTCCCAATGCCAAAATAGGTCAAGTTATATGTCGATCTTCATCTCTCGGATGCTCTGGATCTGATGGCGAGGTCTGATCTTCCTGAAAATGCACAAGAAGCTTCACAACTCCCAGATCTGGCAAATCTTTAAACCCTCATAACTCTGGCATAAAGTGTCAGATTCAGGCAAAACAAAAGTCAATCTTGACTTTTTTGACAACACCGAACTCGAATACGAGCTTAGATTTCCTCCAACGTGCACCAAAAAGGAACCATGCAAGAGCACCCAAATAGAGAGAAAAACTCAAGGCATGAAACCCTCGAGGAATCCCGAACTAACTTTGCATTGATTTTCTCCAAAAATCTGAGAAGGGGTTGCAAATCAAGGCTCTGATACCATGTTAGAAACCAAGATCAGATTTGCAAACTAGAATATCCTTCCATAGAAGAGAAAAACAGAAAAAGCAGAGATTTGCAAGAAGATGTGCAAATAATTATTATTCGAGAACTCATAATTACAAGATATGATTTGCTTTATAAAAGCAAAGATGCATAACCCTAATCTTATCTTGAGCAACAAGATAGCTCAAAAGATAAAGATGAGAATAAATAAACCTAGGAATTAAATAATGCCTAAGCTTATGCTAATGTGTAATTAAATATTAATTACACCAACACGAAAGGTGTGTTGAAGGGTGTTGCAGTCATCATAAGAGAAACTAGGCAATTAAGCACAGTTTCAATTGTGCATCAAAGATTTTGTGAAGTGAGCAGAGCAAAGAAAAATTACAGAATAAGTCAAAAGGACAAAAGATTGCTACTAAGCTTAACCGGAATTGAAATCAGGCATTTGTAGATGCTATTCTCTCAATTCATTTTCTTGGATCTAATCCAAATCATTGTAAGGAAGTGCACCTCTATATTTTGAGCAATGAGCTCTAGGCAGTATGCATGAATGCAAGTGCATTCCCATTTTGTAATCTTTCTTTTGGGTATACTTAGATTATATTGTGGATTGGCCATCCACTGTGGTTTTTCTCCTAATAGGGTTTCCACGTAAAAATCTTGGTGTATGGTGTTCTGATTGTTTTATTTTTGTTCATGCATATTTCTTTTGTTGAATGCTTAAGTGAGTTAAAGATCAAAACAGTAAATTTATTTTTGCACAACACTGATTCAGCCCCCTCTCAGTGTTGCTTGTTTCGAAAAATTGTATTAGAGCTATTTCCTAGAAAGAAGTCTAACATCTTGGGGAGATCTTGGAAGGTTTTTTTCAATGGATTCAAGTAGTCTTCGACAACAACTTATGGTTGCCCTGGATGATCTTGAC
This sequence comes from Sequoia sempervirens, assembly GCA_007258455.2. NCBI lineage: Eukaryota > Viridiplantae > Streptophyta > Pinopsida > Cupressales > Cupressaceae > Sequoia > Sequoia sempervirens. Next base: position 131,113,341 of record VDFB02000017.1, read on the forward strand.
TAGTCAAAGTTTGAGAATCAAGAATTGCAAGAAAATATTGAGAGTGTAGAGAAATTCATTCAATCATTGAAAGAAAAAATTAATGAATCAAGGGAGAAAAGAAAGGAATTGTGTGATTAGCTTAAGCAGAAGAAAAAAAGCATGGAAGATGAAAAGCTAAGTCAAGCCTTGAAAGAGAAAATAAAAGATGTGAAAAAAATTCTATAGAAAATGCTGCCCTGAAGTGTGAGATGGAATCCATCATGATGAAGATGACCAAGGAGATTGAAGATAGAAAGAAGAATGAAGAAAATATTGCACAAGCCTTGAAAGAAAAATATGAACTATGCAGTCAATTGGACAATGAACTGGAGCAATCTAAAAACAATGAGGAAGTGCTTGAAAAATAGCTTGATGATCTTAGAAATGAACTTACTGCTACAAATGAGTACAAGGAGAAATTCAAAGCAAGCTCAGCCAAAATTGATGAACTGATCAAAGGATAAAGGACTAATGGTGACATATGAGGTCTTGGATATGAAGAAGGAGAAAGTTCTAAATTAGGAAAAAAGAAATCCGAACAAGGAAGATTCAGACAAGGAAATTAGATGAATAGAGCTAGAAGGAATCTGGTAAGACAACCGAATGCTCAAATATTTAATGGTTACTATTTTTCTTGCAACAAATTTGGTCAAATGGCTTCTCAGTGTAGGAGTAGGATGAAAACAAGTGGACAATCATTCTTAGGTCAGTGCTTTAATTGCTATAAGTATGGTCATAAGTCAAGTGTATGTAGAGTTGTGATGAATAAATTTCATAGAGATGTCAGATGCTATGCATGCAATAGATTCAGGAATATTTCTAATCAATGCATAGCAAGACATAATAAGTGGAATAATTGGTCTAGACAGAGAAGTGTTGTGTGCTACAACTGCAACAAATTTGGCCACATTGCCAGATTCTATTGGAACATAAGAGGTCCAGTAAAACAGAACATGCAATAGGATGTTAAGGGAAAAGGTAAAGTCACTACTGGTGCGATCAGGAGGAAAATGTAGGAGAAATGGGTAAAGAAGAATCCCTCTTTTGAAGGAGATATGCTAGCACCAAAATCTGCTTCTGGTAATCCCTCTGGGAATTAGTTTTAGGACTTTGGGCTAGGGGGAGCTGTTAGAAAAATATTTTAACCCCCTACAGATAATTGATACTGTAATGTGGACAAGTACAATAGGTGCATCAATGCTTTTTAGATGTTCAACAAATTGGAGGTAGTATTGAAGAATTTTGGAGATCCATAGAAGAATCTTCTGTCTCTATACATGGAAACCAGGAAACTGGATGAACTAGGGTAAAAGCATTTATTGCAAAAAAAAGGGTTAGGTGTGAGAATGATAAAAGAACATTTCTATCCTTCATTTGTCACTTTACATTTTGGAGAAAAGTAGTTTGGAGAGCCCTGGAGTGAACTTTGTTGATTTGTGGAGAGATTCAAGTGTGAAGAAGGTTTTGTGATCAAACTTCAATCTGACAGAAAGGTATTTATCAAAAAGCCTATAGATTTGTGAATTTGCAATCATGTCAACTCCTTTGGTAGTCGAAGTCAAGGACATACTACATCCAAAGTTCAAATGGAATCCTTATAAGTCTATTGAGACTGAGCCCTTAGGGGCATTTTCATCTATACCATATAGAGTTTTGCATATTGAGGATATTAGGGCTTATATACATGCAAATATTGAAGAATTAGGAAGCTCTCAATTGATGAATTTGTATTCCCATCATATAATTCAAGAGGATTTTACTATAAAATGAAAGTTTAAAACCTTAGAAGAGAAGAATTTCATGCAATTTGTAAAATTTCCAATATTTGAGGAAAGCGAATGGGTCTGATATATTCCGAGTCATGTTCATGCGGAATATATTTGGTTGAGTGTGCCTTTCAAAATCATGAGAGGCTATAAGTGTGGTGACGGGTCTAAATTCCACTAGTAGATTTCCAACCTTGAAATCTGTAAAGAATGACAAGGTTACTGAGGCAATAGGTGCTCAATGGGATAGAAGGGTAATGAAAATAGAAGACATTGTTGAAGTGGATGTGAAATTCGCATCAATGGTTATTGGCTATAAGATCTACCATTCAAGCTGGGATAATTTTGTATTTGGTATGACCATCTATGTAGTTTATGAGATGGTGAAACAAAATGTAGATAATGATTTGTGTGAGTCGCTCAAAAGTCAGTTGATGGAGAATTTGGTAAAAATCAAGAAAGATAAGAAGAATACTTTCAAATATGGTAATCTTCTATTGTGTTTGTTCTTCTACTTCTTGAATGAGGTTCTGGGAGTTGGAAAAGTACATTGGAAAAATGATGAGTCAGTAGCTGTTCAGATAAGGAACATGTTGTTTGGAATTGGTGATCACCAGATCAGGAATACTATCCGCTGTGGGGTACTTTAAAATTTTCTAGAATATGATGCATTCCAGGGAAAGAATTCTCACTTCAGTTGTGGAATAGTACAAAGATACTATCTACTTCATGGTGGACATTGATCAATGCCATATGGAAGTTGTTGATCCAAAAACAATCTGGATCATGCCTATGGGATACAAAGTAGAGGAGAACATTCTAAAGATGTATGTAGAACACTTGGTGAGTTCACCTCTAGATTAGGGAGAATAGAGGTTTGGAAATTATGCAAAGAAAAGTATGCAGGTTCATGTGGAATTGAAAAAACCAGTGATAGTCAGGAGAGTAAGGAAAGAGGTATAATTTTTTGTAGAAAGTATGGGCATACTTGTAGAGAAATTAAAGGAAGTGAGAAGGAAGAGAGATGAGGTTGACACATCAAAAGAGAAAGAGCAAGCTAGTCTAGGAACATCTTCTACCCAAACTAGATCTACCAGGAGTTCCCCTGCAACCAATCCAACTCAAGACAAGGCATTTGGAAAAAGGAAGAAGAATAAAAGCACAAGAACATATGAAGTTGTTTCTGAAGACGAGGAGGAAATTGAATCAGAAGACATTGTGAAAGAAATGAAGGCTACTGGAACTCAAGCTATCAAGTTAAAGAAGAGAAAATCTTCTGGTAAAGAAGAAGAAGTAAAGAAAAAGGAAAAAGTTGAAAAATCTGGTATGTCAATTGAGGAAGTTGAGAATGCAGTTGTCAAAGATGGAAATCTCAAGCCCCTTTGTGAGTTGTATGAAACTGTTGATGAATCTGGTTAGAAAACTCTTGAAGAAGCTACAATAAAATATTTGAATATTTTCAATAAGGTTCTTGTTGAAATTATGTTTGGTTTACCCAATAGTCTATATGATGTTTTGGATTCGAGAAGATTAATTGCTAGAACAAAAGAAGAGAATCTGAGGAAGAGAATTCTTGCTGATTTATATCTATAAATGTCAATCGAGGAGATGAATTCACTCCTTGAAAATTCCAAAAAGGAATTTAAGAGCAAGACCAGGGTGAATAAACTCATGATTGGTGAAACTGATGCTGTTGTTAGTGAAACCAAGAAAATTTTGGAAGATTTCTTGTCAAAGAATAAGATAAATGTTGAAGAAGCGAATACTGAAAATGTTCCAGAGAATGAGGAAGTGAATGTAGATACTAAGGATTTTCAGATTCCTCCTAATGTAGAAAATACAGAGACACCTATGGAAACTGAAGATCCTAAGGTGGTATTAGCTGAAGATAAGGAGGTGCAAAATGAAGAGGTTAAAGTGACTGAAGGTAATCCAGAAACAGTCTCTGAAGAACCCAAGGTTGAAGAAGAAAAAGTCCAAGTCAAGGAAATAAGAGTGGAGGCAATGAAGAGATCTCTGATGGAACAACATGAATAATTAGATCCTAAATTGGATGAAAGCTCAATCAATCTATCCACTTTGTCCCCAATTTAGACAATAAAGGTTGCTTCAATTTCTCAAGCCAAAACCAATGAGAAGATTTTGAAGTTCCACATAGAGGATAGTGAATTGTTAAGCCTTGCATCTAGAGTTCTACAGAAATTAATGCCTACTCATGTCATGGATCCATTTGGTTCCTCTTCTAGTGAGCTAAAGAAGCTGATAAATTATGTAAGTTCTCACTTTGAATCTTTTGAAAAATCAGCCTTGATTAAGGTGCGCAAGGAGTTTTAGGAAAAAAGATTTGGTAGTTTGAAAGAACTGATTACAAAAGATAAAAATTTGCTAGCCACCTGCATGAGAAATGTTTAAGATAATTTTTCTAAAGGAGGAAAAGTGTATAAGTCATGTTTAGTTTTGTCTAAATTCACTAAATCCAATGAGAAAAAGGTGAAGGATTTTGAAAACCAACTGGCTACTATCTCTGATGCTTTTGATCCATTAGCTGGTAATGTTGGTGAACAAGAAGGTTAGGTAATATCTTTGCTTGAAAAAATAAGGAGTTTAAAGAATGGAAATGAAAGGATTGTTGGGAGAGTATGCTAACTCAAGGGACTAATCAATCCAAAGATTGAAATAATGGAAAATTCATTAAAAGAGGCCAAAGATGCTATGGCAGCTCATGACCTAGTAAATCTTGAAGCTATAGAAACCCTGTCTTATCTACTTTGTGGTCACATAACCATTTTGGAGAGTTTCAAAAGAGTTTGGGACACAAATCTAAGTGTTTTAAAGAATGATTTTGCAAATGTCTTCAAACTTATGTAAGTCACAAGTTATGTTTGTAAAATTTTGAAATTTTTTCTTTTGGATTTACCAAAAAAATTTCATTGATGTCGAAAGGGGAGAGAGTACAGTGAAAAATTCCTTGAAATTCTAAGGGGGAGCAGTGTTTTGAAATTTTGAACTTTGGCAGCATACTTACTAGTTTCAACACTTAGTCATTTTTCACTATGTGTTGCCATCAATGCCAAAGGGGGAGATTGTTGGCATATGGCTTCTAGTGTTGTCATTGATGGCAACTTAAGTCATTATTTTGGTCTGTAGATCAGAATTTGTTCATACCAATAGATAAAGTAGAGAATAGAGTGTTATCGATAGAAAGCAGGAAGAATAGGGTATCCGGGTAGTATATCGATTTGTATGCTTCATCGGATCATCATTTTGAGTTGTGAATCCCCAGGATAGGTTGTTAAGAATCTATGTTATCTTATGGTTAAGTTTGGTGGTGTTGCATTAATCAATGTACGAGTTAGGAGATCCGACAAGATGTTTTTTTTGTTTATTTGCTCATTAGTGGTCGACTTAATGAAAGTAGCATATCACAAATGTATAAGGAGTAATTATTTAAATTTTTTTATGTTCAAGAATTTTGTTTTGGGTCCAAGCTATGTTGTGGCTGACTTGTATGGGTGCACATCAAAAATATTTCATGATTTGAGTTGACACATGGAGAATATTTTATTTGAAGCTGACTTGTAAAGATAATATCTTTTGTTGCGTATATATATAAGTGACAAGTTATATAATTTTTTTGTGTAAGAGGTGTGCGAAAGGTGTGTTGAAGGGTGTTGTGATCATCAATAGAGCGATTAGGTGATTATGCACAGTTTCACTTGTGCATCGAACATTTTGTGAAGTGACCAGAGTAGAGCAAAATTGCAGAATTAGTCAAAAGGACAAAAGATCACTACTGAGCTTAATTGGAACTGAGATTAGGCATTTGTAGATGCTATTCTCTTAGTTCATTTTTTTGGATCTAATCCAAATCATTGTAAGGCAGTGTGCCTCTATATTTTGAGAAGTGAGCTCTAGGCAGTGTACCTAAATGCAAGTGCATTCCCATTTTGTAATATTTCTTTTGGGTATACTTAGATTATATTGTGGGTTGGCCATCCACTGTGGTTTTTCCCCTAATAGGGTTTCCATGTAAAAATCCTGGTGTTATGGTGTTGTGATTTTTTTCTTTTTGTTTATGCATATTTCTTTTGTTGAATGCTTAAGTGAGTTAAAGATTAGAACGATAAATTTAATTTTTGCACAACATTGATTCGCCCCCCCTCTTAGTGTTGCTTGTTTCCAATAGCTGGTCTCCTCTACCAAGCACTGAAACATAAAATAATTTTCATAGGGAAAGTTTTCCCAAATTTAAAATTCAATAAAATAAAGATTACAACAAACTCATAACTTATTATTTAATTCAATTCAAATACAAATACAACTACATTATAAAATTGCTCTCTTTGACATTCACTAGCATCTCATGTCATTCTGATCTACTACATGATCTTTCACAATTTGCACCTTCAACAACTCCACATACACCTCTATTGCTAAATAATTTTTAAAAGAAAAATGTTTTATTTGAATTCTCATCGCCATCTTATATGGCCCATCCTTGCTTTGATTCTTCTCTTCTCCAACTCACTTACCCGTGCTGCCTCAACACTTTAAGTAGTTGCTAATCTATTTTAATCTACAACCTTTTTTATACATTCAATATCTTACAATGTCAAACACAACCCCTTACTACTTTATTCTTTGTTGACCCAACACTAGCCTTTGTGCAATTAAATTCAAAACCTTCTCTCCCCCAAAACAACCTACATTTTCTTATTTTTTTATATTTATTTTGTGCTCTTCTATGAAATATGACCTCTCCTTTCCTCTTCTGAAACTATTGCATAGTCTTTTATTTAATTGTCATATGTTCTATAAATATTTTCTTTTCCCTCAATTTTCTTCTTCCACACAATACCAATTATCTCTCCTTTTTGATTTGAAGGTTAATTAACACAATGAATTTGATTTTTTATATATATATTTAACAATTACCATTAACTATACACCTCCCTTAACACGTTAAAATACTTTGAATATGCACAAATAATTCTGGAGAAAATTAATTGATGCAACTGCAAAAATGTATGAAATTGGGTGCTACTAGGTGAAATTTTTTGAAATTCTCTGTTTCATCTGAATTTTTTCCAAAATGTGTGTTATGACCCCCTCAAGTCCTTTACAAAATAATTTCGCTCCAGTCATCATAATTTTTAAAATTTTAAACTTTCTATAATCTAGCCACACACTTTTGACATTAACAACGCAAATTTTTGACATTAATTTCTTCCAGACAATGAAAGCCATGAATTTAATTATTTTTGCATATTCGACATGGTACCTCCAAGAATGACTTTGCAAAAGGATTCTACCCTAGCTCTTATGAATTGTTAGGAATAAATTTCACAAAACTACCCATAGAGTGTAAAAACTGTGAAATGATGAAATTTTGATTCTTACAATTCTTTGCTAACTTTGAAGTTTTATGATGCTGAGAGACGCCAATGACCACCAAACCAAATCAAAACTGGAAAACCAAACCTAAAAATATTTTTGGGTGATGTAGATAGCTTTTTCGCTCGAGATGCTCCTGCAACAGACATGTCGAGTAGAAATATTGTGTACATAAGATCATAATGGTGGAGTTGAGTGATTGAATCACTTTTTGAGATTGTAAACAATCTATAGCGAACTCCATCATTGTATCAACTGCACCAAGTTATTCCTTCTTCCACTTCTTCCAACATCTTTCTGGAATACTCACCATCTTCCTCCAACAACACTCCACTTCATCCTTCCTTCCTCTCATGGACTTATCTTCACCATGAACCATCCTCCTCTTCCAAACACCCTCTATTCTATTCTTCTCATTCGTGGCATCCAACCCACTACAAACCAACCACCTCTACCAAAATATTGCAACATTCTCCACAACTTCTATATGCAAACACTTTTCCATACACCAATTTTCAATCACATGATCTCTCTTTCTATCAACTGATTCTTTATTCACCTCAACCATATGAAAAACCAACTCAGTCTCATCATCACTAAATTCAAGAAAATTAAATTTTACCTCTTTCTCTTTTATTGTTGCAACATCATATTTTGCAGCAACATCTTCCACATGCCAATCAACTACAACTTCATGGTACTCCATCGCTACAACTACATCCTCTATTGTTGTAATCACTTGTTCATTTTCTTTCTCCTTCATTTCTTCTTCACATGCATCCATAGGGGATGCTCTTACCTCTTTCTCCTTCCATCTAGGGCTGCAACACTCATTTCTTCTATTCTTCTTTCCATTGTCCTTTGTCAAGAGAACCTTCTTCTTATCATTACTCTTCGACAATGTCCTCTGATCTTTCAAATTCTCTTTTCTAATTTCTTGATACTGGCCTCAATCTTTCCCAATTCCTCATGAACTATTTGTCCCACCTTTTCAAACATTTTTTCCTCCACTTTCTCCCAATACTGCTTGCAAAAAATTATTCACATGGGTCTCCTCACGACCCAACCCATCTTGCCTACTACAATCACTCTCACTCTATAAAACATATTTTGTCATGACTTCAAGCTCTCTATTTCTCAGGACTCCCCTTCCTATAACAACCCTGACAAGCTTCTTCTCTACTGCTTCACAAATGTTCTCTAGGTGCAAACTACCTCCCAATTGGTGATTTGTTCACACAACACCTGTAGGTTTTGGTGGATTCTCTCTACTCTCCAGACTACCTGCTTTGATACCAATTGATGCAAGAGGGTGCTCCCCTTTATCAATCACTCAAACACAAAACAATTTTCATTGGAAAATATTTCCCAAATTCAACATTCAATAAAATAAAGATTGCAACAAACTCAGACCTTATTATTTAATTCAATTCAAATGTAGATACAACTACACTATAAAATTTATCTCTTTAAAATTCACTAGCATGTCATGGAATTCCAATATGCTATATGATATTTCACAATCTACACCTTTAGCGATTCCACATACACCTCTATTGCAAAATAGTTTTTAAAAGAAAAATGTTTTATTCAGATTTTCATCACCATATTATATGGCACATCCCTGCTTTGATTCTTCTCTTCCCCAACTCGCTTACCCATTGTGCATCAACACTTCAAGTAGTTGCTAATCTCTTTTAATCTGTAACCTTTGTATACATTCAATATATTACAATGTCAAACGTAGCCCCCTACTAGTTTATTCTTTGTTGCCCTAGTACTAACCTCTGTGCAATTAAATTCAAAACCTTCTCTCCCCCAACATAGTCTGCATTTATATATATATATATATATCTTTTGTGCTCTTACAGGAACTATAACCTATCCTTTCCTCTTCTCAAACTATTGCATAGTCTTTTATTTAACTGGTAATATTTTCTTTAAAATTTTATTTTTCCTCAATTTTCTTCTTCCACACAATACTAATTACCTTTCCTTTTTGATTTGGAGGTTAATCAACACAATGAATTTGTTTTTTATATATATTTAACAATTACCATTAACCATACACCTCCCTTAGCACTTTAAAATACTTTGAAGATGCACAAATAATTCTAGAGAAAATTAATTAATGTTAATGCAACATTGTATGAAATTGGGTGCCAGCGGGTGAAAAAATTCAAAATTCTCCGTTTCATCTGAAATTTTTCCCAAACGTTTGTTATGACCCGCTCAAGTCCTTTAGAAAAATATTTCTCTTCAGTCATTATAAATTTTTAAAATTTAAACTTTTTGTAACCCAGTCACACACTTTCAACATTAACAATGCAAATTTTTGACATTGATTTCTCCCAAACGGTGAAAGATAGCAATCAACAATAGCAAGGTTGGAGAAATAATTTGTAGGTTTCTCTTGAGAGTTGCCTAAGAAAGTGCAAAAAATTAAATTGGATAGAAGAGGAATATAAGAAGAGAAAAAAGATTTTGCAAGTGTGTTATAGGTGTTCAAGGTAGCCATGAGAGTTGCATAATGAAGAAAAAATTAAGTTTCAAAAGATAAATGTATTAGAAATATGAAATAGATTGAATAATCCAAGGAAATTTTTAAGAGAAAATCAAAGTTACTTAAAATTTAAAAATATAAAGAATGAAAACTAGGATTCTGAGAGATTATGCAATGTCAATGTGATAGAATTACATTGAGAGCTTCCAAGCTGAAAAGATACAATGCAAAGATACATAAAAGAGATGAAAATACAAGGTAGGTAGTGATTTTATATAGAACTTAGGAGAGGAGGTAGGTGGAAAATCCAACCAATAGGAATCAACCACAAAAAGTGGAGATGGACCACCAAAAGTGGAAAGTGGTTCCACCCTTTAAGGAAAGGAACACCACACACTTATCTCCTAGTAATAAGATAGCTTTATTATCCTAAACAATCTTAATTAAGTGTAGAAAAAACCTAGGAATAAGGGAAAATAATTTAACCCACTAGGAAAATAAAAACCTACACCAACACCCCCCTAAAGCACATCTTAGGAGGATGTAAAAGATGATGGATACTAAAAAATGAGGCCATGTTAGATACCCATGTACAAATAAAATTCCTCCCCAAAGAAGAATCCCCCCACACAAAGAGAGAGAGAACACCCCCTAGAATAGAGAGAAAAGAAGAGAAGGACTAAGTAGCGCTCCAAAGAGATCCAATGGTAGATTCTTGAAATTGGATGGAGAAGTCCACGATTGTTGAACAATGTTCCTCCCCATAGGAAGAAACTAAACCAAAGGTATGTGAAAACTATCTCCCAAGTACTGAAAGGAATATGTAGGAAGAAAGTGCAAGATGTATGAAGTCTCTAAACTTGGCTCAAGTATCTTCATGTCCATGTTGAAAGCTATCACAATCAAATCAAGCATTCTAAGCCACACTGTTGAGTATGACAAATCAAAATCTCCTAGAGACTGATGTAGAGCCCCATCCAAATACAATGATGGTTTGAAAATAGTTGTGCAATGACTATCATAAAAGAGGAGAGATAACCCCTCAAATGTTTCCTCCAAATATGAAATATGTGTATCCATAAACAAGTCTGAAACTCTTGTCAAGAGATCATTCCATAAAGTTGAATCAAGAAGACTATAGATATGTTATTGCAAGAATTCAATGGAAGCTTTCGAAGAAGCAAAACTGAACTCTAAAGTAGAAACAAATGAAAAGATAAAATAATTTTCCTCAAAGAGAAGATGCATGTCCTCAATAGTGTCATCTAGGTTTGAGATGAAGGACTCTACAAACAAACAAGTGATGTCTGGTAGAAATTGGTCCCAATAGACTAAATCCAAAAGACATAATTGATCTTATTGTAATGAATCAGTAGAAGCTCTCAAAGAAGCATCTCTAGAATATGAATCTACAATAGGTGATGTTGATGTAATCTTAAAATGATAGTGAGAAGCAAGAAGAGAAGTCTATGTGTCATCTAAATTTTCAGGACATGCATAATACCTAAGCTCCTCTAAAGTAGCATCATCAAAGGATATATTATCTACATCATCAAGTCGAATAAGGTAATCTATAGCAGAATCATCTAGGAATGGAGAAACATGAGGGTCTCAAAAAATCTCCCAAATTATCTTGTTCCAAAGTGTGCTTGGACATTTAATATCTACTATAACCAACATAGTGTAAGTATCAACATGAGAACCAATGGTTCCTAATACATGATCAATTCTATTACCCCATACTGATTTTCTTCCAAGCGTGTCTAGTTCAGGCATGAGACCATAAAGATAAGGAAAAAAAATTAGCCATCTGAGATGGGTTAGAATGCCTTTTTTCAAGACTCATAATTAGCCTTATCCAAGATTATCACATAAGGATGGTTAGAAAAACCCATGATACAATCCTCAAATGATTACAAAGGAACACCAAAAAAAAACATCAATACACTTCCACCCTTTCCAATAGTATCAAAAATCAACCCCCAAAAATTATAAGGTTGACACTTTATAGTTCAGTGCGATTACAAAGCATTTTCCAAGATACAATGTTCAATTGGCTCAAAATAGCCAAAAATACAAATTCTGATACAAAATAAAATAGAGACAAAATTTTAAAAAATTAGTCATATAGTTGTGTAGTGCTCTTCAATTCCTTTGCAAGCCCTATTCATTTCCAAAAATGGAGTACCGAGGTGAAAGTTATGACTTTTTGAATAAATTTGCAACAAATAGCTTCAACTTGCAATATCTAGAAAAAAATAGAAAATTTTCTTTTCAATACCTTTGTGGATGGAAAATACTCATCTCCATCTTTCTGACAATATCTCATTTTCAAAAAATAGACACTGTGGTGAAAAGTTATGATTTTTTTAAAAAAGTGGTTGAATTTAGCCTAGTGTGCACTCAACCAGTCCATCCCCAATATGACATCATAAGAACCCAGGGGAAGAATACAAAGATCCACCGAAGTCACAACTGAACCAAAATCCAACTTACATCCTGGAACAAGAGACTCCACTGACACTTTTTCCCCAGAAGCTAATTCAACATGCCACTTAACGCCTTGCTTTGCCACAACCAGATTACAATGCTTAACAACTAAAGGGGAAATAAAGGAACCTAATGCACCACAATAAAAAAGTATAGAAATAGGAGTGCCTTGCAACAAATATGACACCTCCACCACAATGCCTTGGTGATCAACCTGAAGATTATCCACTATAGTGAAAACCTGATGAGACCTTCCAACATCTCCAACAGTTAGCTCAGATGTTGTCAGCCTCTAACTAAACCCTATAGTGCTCCTCTGCAGACACTGTCTGACAATATGTCCCTACTACCCACAACTAAAACACCTAGTACCATGCCAAACCCTCTGACACCAGACGAAACATTAGACTGCTGATATCTACCATGGCTAGGTGTAGGTTGTGAGGACTATGCTAACTCCTCAACCTGGTTATGCTGCAATCTCTGCCAATGATGGTTCCTCCTAGACTGAAATCTATTGCTCTAATGAGATTGTGAGGGCTTATTCTTTGATTGAAACTGTTATTGTCCACACTTAACAGGTGTAGAAGGAGCCTTGGAAGGACCCATAGCTTGAGACTTCCCACCACATGAACCACCACTTGCAGCAGGAGTACTACCGATTTGAACTCCAATGTGACCTAAAGCCAAGGTTAAATTCTCCTCCACAAGGCAAGCTTTCTCAATGACAACCTCCATCTTCTTTGGCTCAAAGACTTGGACACTCCTACTAATCTTGGCATTCAGACCTCTAACAAAATGTTTTACTAGCATAGTCTCATCATTAGCAATTTTGGTGTGTTGCTTAAGCTAAAAGAAGTGGTGCTCATACTGCTCTATGGACATTGCCATCTTTCTCAAGTCATGGAATTCATCTACCTAGCACTACCTCCAGTGATTAGATAAGAAACGAGCCCTGAACCATCCTAAAAATAATTCCCATGTCACTGAACCGATGTTAAGGTGTAATTTATATTCTTCCAGTCACCACCATGAGAATGCAAATCCTTTGAGGTGCATGATGGCACACCCTGCCCTAGTATTATTTTCGTAGGGATGCATAAAAAAGCATCAATCTAGATCAATAAGTCGAGTTTCAGCTTCCAAACCTCCACCAAAGCCATCATAAATAGGACATGCCTTGAGGAGATCTCTCATATGTCCAATGACCATTGCATCCTGATTTGCCGATGTCTCATTCCTCCTTGGCGGTCGCTCTCTCTCTCTAATCACCTGTTGCTCATCCTGCCTAGGACCTAGATGGCCAAGAACATCTTCCAACAACTGACACAACTGCTCACTACCCTAAATTTTTTGCTTTGGATTAGGGCCTCCATCCAGAGGTTTGTTCTGGGAACCCTGATTTTCCTCCTACTCTGATTCATGGGAGCTCTGAGGTGGAGAATTATGATGGCCAACTTTGCAACCACCATGGCCATCGTTGTGACCACATCCATGTCCCGAACCCCTAGGCATGATTCTACACAACAAGAAAGGGATTACATAAGTTCAAAGTTACATAGCAAGATTAACATAATGGGTTTACTTAACCTATAATAACCGGTGTTGTTAAGCTTGGTTCTGATACCAAGGTGTAACACCTCGCCATGCAAACTCCATAGGACAACTACAACAAAAGTAGAATAATTTTTTTTTCAGATTATAAGAATTGGGTAGTTCGAGAGACTAGGTCTCATGACCTCTTGCCTACAACAAGATGCTTTAATGCCCCGCCACACAAACCCCATAGGACAACTACAACAAAAAAAATAATTTTTTTTAGAAAATAACAATTACACAATACAATAAATAAACATTTATACAACATAGATATAACATAAAGCATTAACCTAATCCTATGGGGTACATGGTGCGTTACTTAAACGAACCCAAAAATTAACGACAGATGATACTAACTAAAGCGGAAGAAAGAAACAAGATATAAGTACAACAAGAATAAGATATAAATTCATAAACATAAATCACATAATACTATATTCATCTTTAGAGTTCAAAGTTACAAATGTGGAATATATTTCCACAGATACAACACAATATAAAATGAGAGTTACATTACAACGCCACTTCCCTTATAACATTGGGAAGGGTACAATCAGTAATACAAAAGTACAATAATGAAAGAGAACTCTTCATAGGTACAATCTTCTACATGCGAGCTCTGAGATCACTGCAACTACATCCATGCCATGATTACAACTAGGGACCCAATGGGTGCATTGCACGTTTCCACCCGACTGTTTGGACCTGAAGGAACACCCCCTGTGCAAGGAGTCGATAAGAAAGAACCCTTGGAAAAAAACTCAAACATAAAGGACACACATCGTAAGACTCAAGCCCATGAACAACATAAACATCAACAATAAATAAACAACTAAAACAACTCTAGAGGCACAAGAACAAAGGAATCAAAGGGGCATAATGGGATAGTGTCATCGCATGGCCTTCATGGATTCACTAGACTACCAATAATCTAGGATCTGCCTCCATCTATGTTTAACCAGACATCTTGTTTGAAGGTGCCACCCCATAGGGTGACTCATGTGGAGCCATCTACCTTTTGTGAAGACAAGGTAGTGACCTTACCAACCAGGTCTTCCCGCCCGTCCTTAGCCTTTATGAGTGCTAACGACAGGGGTGAGGTGTATATTTTTATCTTGTTATGTGACAACTATCCCAACCCACTAAGTAAATTAATTAGGTTTTTACTTAATTAGGGAAACTCTTTCAAGGGTGACCACTTGTACATTGGCCCCAAGAAGAGCCACTCTCCCCTATGGTTGCCCTAAAACCAAAACCAAGAAACGGGTACCACAATGTTCAACCAAAAGAATCATAACTCACAGACAGGTACCGCCCAAAAATTCCCACTTGGTATCAGCATGAACCAAAAAGATGCAACCATAGAAATGCATTCACACTTTTCCTAACCTCTGGAGATAACGCTAATCCATACAAGAAAAAAGTAAAATATCACCTCCAATTAAATAACACCATATCATTAACTATAAGGAATTTAAATAATAAATCATCCAATTCTCAATCAAATAACCATTTTCACCAATTAAAATTCAAAGTAAGGAAATTGACTAATAATTCTATTTATCCCAAGCACAATAATCAATTTAATAAATATCTTCCTACACTTAAATAATTCATTTATTAAATATCTAAGTCTATAAACTTGCTAAAAATCTAATTAAAGAGCAATAATGATAATTCCACGATTTATCTAAACATAATAAAATAAAATTTCTTTAAAAAAAAAATTAAAGATACTAACTAAATTTTTAAAAAAACCAATTATAAATCATTCACTAATTTCAATTTTTTTAACTATATTTTATTTTCTGATTTTAAATCTTTTCCACACACAATCTTCTAAATTTTAATTTTTCTAAGATAATGGAAATCTAATCTTTATTTTAAAAATTAGTTCAAAGTAAAAAGTAGACTTAAGATATTAATCATCTAAGTTCAAAATTTGATTATAATATTTATTTATTTTAAACAACTATTCTGATATATCACAGTACAGTTTGACTGGAAAATAATGAAATCAAATTCTATAGTATATTTTAAATCAAAAATTTCATTTTCCTCAGATTCTAACTTATTTTTTTCGAGAGAATAACTTATTTTTATTTTTCATTATTTTCTCACATTTCCTGCATATACACTATATATATATGTATATAAATACTGAAATAAATATATATCAATCCATCTAATGCTGCTACAATTGAAGCACAAAATAAATTGAATATGCGCACAAAATATATACACATACATACATACATACATACATACATACATACATACATATATATATATATATAAACACACACACATATATTAAAACCTCCACATTAATATTTAGAAACTACAGAACATGATAAAATATCATATATATGTTTATTTTATCCAAAAAATTCCCATGAAAGAAATACAATGACAAAAGAGAAGTGTAAAAATTTCCAGATTGCTCGAATAAGGAAAATACAGGGAATGAAAGGGTTCCTAGATGAGAGAGATTTTTAGAGGTTTAAAGTTGAGAAGATTCCAAAGAGGGAATCGAAATTTCAATAGGAATTCTAGAATTGAAATTATAGAGAGGAAGGAGAAATCTATAGATAAGAATAAATAATTACGCAAAATGGGATTTTCCCAAGCACACACACAAAACATATTTTCTCTTTCAAACAAAAATTCCTTTGTCCTTTTAAAAACTAAATCTATAGAGATCAAATTATGAAATTCAAATTACCCGAAGTCCTACGCAAAGTTCGATTCGAGGATGAAATGATGCACAACTCCAACCAGCTACAATCTTCTGCAATCTGGAGATTCAAAACCCTAGCAACAATGGATTTGACAACAAAACCCAATGCAATCCAAAAATCAAATCTTCTCATATCAAATCGACGAAAAAAAACACATAGATTACTAATCTTCAAAAAAAAATTCAACAATTTTTTTGAGTTGTAGACATTTTTTCATTTTTTTCATTTCCCCCCCTCTTGCTTTTTCGAAAAAGCCATATTTGGAAATATATTTTTTCCAAAAAAGCCAAATCAGAAGTTGTCATAAATTTTCTGACAAATTTCCCATGCGAATTCCACTTAACCCACCATTTCTGCCATTTTCCAATTTTGGAAGAAGAATCTTCCATAATTAATTTACACCGAAAAATATGCCTTTTAAATATTTTAATTTCATTTTAATAAAATTAATTTTTTGAAAAATAAACAATTAATTAATAAAAATTTTAAACAACATTTCACTTAATTATAATTGAAGTTTAAAATTTATTTTATTAAATCATCTTTTTTCTAATTAAAACAAATAAGATAATGATTTCCTTAACTTTATTTCTTTTAAAAATAAACCATAATAATTTATCTAACTATTTATTTAATTTAATGATTTAAATTAAAGGATAGCTTCACATTTTAAAATAACAATAAAAGTGCTAGTGTACACCATAATTTTCCAAAGTATTAATATCATAAGCAATATTGAACCTTTCATTAATTTAATATTTTGCACCATAGACTAGCATTTAACTTAAATCATAAAGCACTAGACCAAGCCATAAACACACTTATAAAACTCATGAAATAAAATGATTTAATTAACAACCATACCCACATGAACGAAGTATGAACACAACATGAATAATCCGTGGACCAACCACTAACATAGGCAGGGGTACTTTCTTACCAACTCCCTAACCACATCAACCATTGGGTCTGTAGGATGCGCTTAGACCCGACAATGCGAGTGGATTCGACACCCGGTACCTGCATAACAAAAAATGTCAAACAACATATACATATGCAAATAATTCATAGTAAAACACATTGTGAAGGAGAGTCACGGTGAGGCAGGGCACTAACGAATGAGCGATGCCACCATATCTCCTTTACTCGAATCAAATACAGTAAACAAAATCTAGGCATCACATCATCAAAATAACTGACAAAGTAACATCATCATAACATGAGTATTTCACACATAAGTACAACTATCATACGAAAATAAGCATAACTATTTGCCACGCCCAACACATGGCAGAAAAGTTGTCAAACAGAGTATCAAATATGCATCAGAACATAACCAAAAATCACACTGAAGCAAAACAAACACACTAAAGCAGTATTAGAGTATTAGAACATGAGATGCACTACATCCTCCCCCCTAGAAATAGTCTTTTGGAAGCCAAAAAAAAAAGGAAAAGAGGCTCGGATGTGGGATGCATCCTCCCATGTCGCTGAAGTCTCATCATTTGGGTCCCATTGGACCTGCACCTGATCAATATCTCTACCCTTGAGTGCGAGTCTCCTATGCTGTAGAATAGCAACAGGCTCTAGTGTGAGCTTCCCATCCTTGACCTAAAGAGTATTCCAATCCAATACATGAGATAAATCAGGAAATTAAGGCCTAAGAATGGAAACATGGAACACATCATGAATGCATGCAAGGTTGGGCGGCAAGGCTAAATGGTAAGCAATGAGTCTAATCCTCTCTTGAACCTCAAATGGACCCACAAAATGAGGTGCCAACTTGGAGCCTTTTCCATAACGGATAGGGCTCTTTCGTGGATGCACATGAAGAAATACATGATCACCCACTAAAAATTGATGATCAACCCTATGAGCATCTACATATTTCTTTTGTCGATCCTGAACCACTACCAAGTGCTCTCTAATGCGAGCAGCTTGCTACTCCATTTCATACATCTCTGGCCCAAGAAGAATCTTGTCCTCCAAACAGTCCCAACTCAAAGGTGTTCGACATAGGCCACCATACAAAGCCTCGAATGGTGGCATCCTGATTGAACTATGGTAACCATTATTATAGGAAAACTCAACCAAATGCAGATAGTCTTCCCATCGACAATACTGATCCATAACATACATGCGGAGCATGTCCTCGAGAACCTGATTGAACCTTTCAGTTTGACAATCTATTTCTAGATGGTAAGTAGAATTGAAGTTCAATTATGTTCCCAAGGCACACTGCAATGAGGTCCACAACACAAAAGTGAACACTGGATCTCTGTCAGAAATGATTCTTCATGGAATCCTATGCAGCCTCACAATGTCATCCATGAAAATTTTAGCCACAAACGATGTAGTATAGGAAGACCAAATAGGGGAGAAATGTGCCACCTTGTTCAACCTATCAACGGTGACCATGATAGCATCATGTCGACATGTATTCATCGGTAACCCAACAATGAAGTCAATAGATATAATATCCCATTTCCATTCTGAAACAAGATTGGGCTGAAAAAGAATTGTTGGATGATGGTGCTCTGCCTTCACCCTCTGACTCTCCAGGCATCTCACCACAAGATCTACTATATCCCTTTTCATCCTTGCCCAAAAGTACAATGGACGAAGATCTACATACATCTTTTTAACTCTTGGATGAGCCAAATAAGAATCCTGGTGAGCTTTAGACATGATTAGGGTATGAAGAACCTCTAAGTAAGGAACATATATGTGACTTGAACATCACAAAATTCCATTGGACTCAAGAGTATAACCAGTAAACCTTCCCTCAAGCACTCTACCTGACTCCATCTCCAACTTCACCTCCTGGAACTAGCTGCCTGAAGGAAGTGCTACAAGAATCTGATCTTTTAGATCAACCTCAAAAGTCATAGAGGATAACTCATGACGGTGATGGCTTAGAGTATCTGCCACTACATTCTCCTTTCCCTAAACATATTTGACTTCAAAATCATACTCTCAAAGGAATTCCATCCATCTTCTCTATCTAGCATTAAGATTTGGCTGCATGAAAATGTATTGCAAACTACGATGGTCACTATGCAGCTCATATTTGTCGCCCAACAAGAAATACCTCCACCTTACGAGGGCATGAACAATTGCGGTCAACTCCAAGTCATGAGTAGGTTAATTTAGCTCATGGTACTTGAGCTTACGTGAATCATATGCTATCACCTTGTCGTCCTGCATCAAAACAACCCCTAACCCTTCCAAGGATGCATCTATGCAAACCACAAAGTCTTGAGTTAGATCAAGAACAACAAGAATAGGTGCACTAGTCAGCTTCTCTTTAAGAGTTTGAAAAGCCAACTGACACTTTTCTGACCAATCATATTTCTTTCCTTTCCATTGCAGAGAGGTGATGGGATGTGTAACCCTAGAGAAACCTTGTACAAACCACTGATAATAGCCCACCAATCCCATAAAGCTACAAATTTTTGGAACATTTTTGGGAGCAGACCAATCTATAATAGCTTGGATATTTGAGGGATCCATGGCGATGCCTTCTTTGGAGATCACATGCCCCAAGTATTTCACTTCAAACTTCAGGTGTTCCTCATGCTCCTCCATGGATCTAGAGTAGATAAGTATGTCATTGAGAAACACGAGCACAAAATGGTCTAGATAGGTCCAAAAAACACCATTCATTAAGCTCATGAAAATTGAGGGTGGATTTGTTAACCCGAATGACATGGCAGTAAATTCATAATGTCCATTCTGAGTACAAAATGTAGTTTTGTGAATATCCTCCTCAACAATCTACAACTGATGGTATCCTGATTTGAGGTCAATTTTATAGAACACCTTTGCTCCCTTGATATGGTCAAATAGATCATCAATCCTCGACAAGGGGTAGTGATTCTTCACTGTCACCTTGTTCAATTTACTGTAATCAATACATAGATGAAGCGAACCATCCTTCTTTTTCATGAAAAATGACCAGTACTCCCCAAGGGGAAACACTAGGATGGACAAACCCCTTTTCAAGAAATTCTTCCAACTGCAACTGGAGTTCTTGAAGCTCGTGAGTTGTCATCCTATAAGGAGCCTTAGAGATAGACTCAAATCCTAGAACAAGATCAATTCGAAAGTCAATTTCACACTTAGATGGCATCCCGAGTATCTCACTCGAAAACACATCAGAAAAATCCTTTAGGAGATGATAATCATCCAAATTTATCTCTCGAATCTCCTCCATATCTAGGTCACTAACTGAGACAATGAACAAGTGACACCCTTGACGGAAACACCTCTTCAACTGCATTGCAGAGATAATCTTCAAGGAGATAGGCTTTTGAATGCCAACAATTTCAACCTCACCTCTAGAATCATCCCGACAACGAACAAACTTATGACAGCAATCAATTGTCACCTGGTGTGCACTCAACCAATACATCCCCAATATGACATCATAAGAACCCAGGGGAAGAATCCAAAGATCCACAAAAGTCACAACTAAACCAAACTCCAACTTACATCCTAGAACAAGAGACTCCACTGACACTTTTTTCCCAGAAGCTAATTAAACATGCCACTTAACGCCTTGCTTTGCTGCAACCATATTACAACTCTTAAAAATTGAAGGGGAAATAAAGGAATCTGATGCACCATAATCAAAAAGTATAGAAATAGGAGTGCCCTACAACAAACTTGATACCTCCACCACAATAACCTGGTGATCGACCTGACGATTATCCACTGTAGTGAAAACCCAATGAGACCTACCAACATCTCCAATGGTTGGCTCAGATGTTGCTATCCTTTGACTAAACCTTGCAGTGCTCCTCTACAAACACTGTCTGGAAATATGTCCTTGTTTCCCACAACTGAAACACCCAGTACCATGGCCAAACCCTCTGAAACCAGATGAAACATTAGACTGCTAATAGCTACCATGGCTAGGTGTAGGCTATGAGGACTATGCAAACTCCTCAACCCAGTTATACTGCAATCTCTACCAATGACGGTTCCTCCTAGACTGAAATCTATTGCTCTGATGAGATTGTGAGGGCTTATTCTTCAACTGAAACTGTTGTTGTCCACCCTTAATGGGTGTGGAAGGAGCCGTGGAAGGACCTACAGCCTGAGACTTCCCACCACATGAACCACCACCTGTAGTAGGAGTACTACCAATCTAAACTCCAACATGACCTCCTAAAGCCAAGGTCAAATTCTCCTCCATAAGGCAAGCTTTCTTGACAACAACCTCCATTGTCTTCAACTTGAAGACTTGGACACCCCCACTGATCATGGCATTCAGACCTCTGACAAAATGTTGTACTAGCATAGCCTCATCATTAGCAATTTTGGCATATTGATTAAGCTCAAAGAAGTGGCGCTCATACTACTCTACGAAAATTTCCATTTGCCTCAAGTCATGGAATTCATTTTCCCAACATTGCCTCTAGTGATCAGATAAGAAACGAGCCCTAAACTATTCTAAAAATAATTCCCATATCACTTAATTGATGTCAAGATGTAATTTTTGTTCTTCCAGTTGCCACCATGTGGATGCAAATCCTCTGAGATGCATGATGGCACACCTTTCCCTTGTATTACTTCCATAGGGATGCATAGCAAAGCATTGATCCAGATCAATAAGCCAAGTTTCAGCTTCCAAACCTCCACCAGAGCCATCATAAATAGGAGGATGTGCCCTTAGGAGATCTCTCATATGTCCAACGACCACTGCATCTTGATCTGCCGATGTCTCATTCCTCCTCGATGACCAATCTCTCTCTCTAATCACCCATTGCTCATCCTGCCTAAGACCCAAATGGCCAAGAACATCTTCCAACAA
Organism: Sequoia sempervirens; assembly: GCA_007258455.2. Taxonomy (NCBI): domain Eukaryota; kingdom Viridiplantae; phylum Streptophyta; class Pinopsida; order Cupressales; family Cupressaceae; genus Sequoia; species Sequoia sempervirens. Next base: position 131,135,673 of record VDFB02000017.1, read on the forward strand.
CTGACGCAATTGCTCACCACCCTGAATTTGCTACTCTAGATTAGGGCCTCCACCCGGAGGGTTGTTCTGGGAACCCTGATTTTCCTCCTGCTTCGATTCATGGGAGCTCTGAGGTGGAGAATTATGATGGCCAGCTTCACGACCACCATGGCCATGACTACAACCACGTCCACGTCCTCGACCCCTAGGCATGATTCTGCACAATAAGAAATGGATTACACAAGTTCAAAGTTACGCAACAAGATTAACATGTAACGGGTAAACTTAACCTATAGTACCTAGTGTTGTTAACCTTGGCTTTGATACCAAGGTGTAACACCCCACCACACAAACCCCATAGGACAACTACAACAAAAACAATTTTTTTTTTTTTTTTTTAGATTATAAGAATTGGGTAGTTCGAGAGACTAGATCTCATGACCTCTTGCCTGCAACAGGATGCTTGAACGCCTCGCCATGCAAACACCATAGGACAACTACAACAAAAATAGGATTATTTTTTTAGAAAATAACAATTACACAATACAACAAATAAACATTTATACAACATATATATAACATAAAGCATTAACCTAATTCTATGGGGTACATGGTGCGTTACTTAAACGAACCCAAAAATTAATGGTAAATGATACTAACTAAAGCGGAAGAAAGAAACAAGACTAAAACATGATATAAGTACAATAAGAATAAGATATAAATTCATAAACATAAATCACATAATACTATATTCATCTTCAGAGTTCAAATTTACAAATGTGGAATATATTTCCATAGATGCAACACAATATAAAATTAGACTTACATTACAAGGCCACTTCCCTTATAACATTGGGAAGGGTACAATCAGTAATACAAAAGTACAATAATGAAAGAGAACTCTTCATAGGTACAATATTCTTCGTGCAAGCTCCAGGATCACTGCAACTGCATTCACGCCATGATCACAACTAGGGACCCAATGGGTGGATTGCATGTTTCCACCCGATTGTGTGGACCCAAAGGAACACCCCCCATGCAAGGAGTCAATAAGAAAGAACCTTTGGCCACAAACTCAAACATAAAGGACACACATCGCAAGACTCAAGCCCACGAACAACATAAACATCAACAGTAAAGAAACAACTAAAACAACTCCAAAGGCACAAGAACAAAGTAAATAAAGGGGCATAATGGGAGAGTGTCATTGCATGGCCTTCATGGATTCACCAAACTACCTATAATCTAGGAGTTGTCTACATCTATGGTGAAGAAGACATCCTATTTCAAGGTGCCGCCCCATAGGGTGACTCATGCGGATCCATCTACCTTTCGTGAAGATAAGGTATTGACCTTACCGACCAGGTCTTCCCACCCATCCTTAGCCTTTGTGAGTGCTAACAACAGGGGTGAGGTGTATATTTTTATCTTGTTATGTGACAACTAACCCAACCCACTAAGTAAATTAATTAGGTTTTCACTTAATTACGGAAACTCTTTAAAGGGTGACCACTTGTACACTAGCCCCAAGAAGAGCCACTCTCCCTTATAGTTTCCCTAAAACCAAAACCAAGAAACGAGTGCCACAATGTTCAACCAAAATAATTATAACTCACAATAGGGTACCACCCACAAATTCCCACATGATATCAACATGAACCAAAAAGATGCAACCATAGAGATGAATTCACACTTTCCCTAATCTCTGGAGATAACGCTAATCCATACAAGAACAAAGTAAAATATCACCTCCAATTAAATAACACCATATCATTAACTATAAGGAATTTAAATAAAAAATCATCCAATTCTCAATCAAATAACCATTTTCATCAATTAAAATTCAAAGTAAGGAAATTCACTAATACTTCTATTTATCCCAAGCACAATAATTAATTTAATAAATATCTTCCTACACTTAAATAATTCATTTATTAAATATCTAAGTCTATAAACTTGCTAAAAAGTTAATTAAAGATTAGCAATGATAATTCCATGATTTATCTAAACATAATAAA
>VDFB02000017.1:131137769-131227399 GCA_007258455.2 Sequoia sempervirens
TAATGAAATCAAATTCTACAGTATATTTTAAATCACAATTTTCATTTTCCTCAGATTCTACATACAACTTAAATTAAAAGACATTTTCAAATAGAATTTACAAATAACATTTTTCCCCTTTATATATAAAATTTTCCAGAGAATAACTTATTTTTATTTTTCATTATTTGCTCACATTTCCTGCATATACACTATATATATATGTATATACATATATACATATATGTATATAAATACTGAAATAAATATATATCAATTCATCTAATGTTGTTGCAATTGAAGCACAAAATAAATTGAATATATGCAAAGAATATATACACATACATACATATATATATACACATATATATTAAAACCTCCACATTAATATTTAAAAACTACAGAACATAATAAAATATCATATATATGTTTATTTTATCCAACAATTTTCCCATGAAAGAAATATAGTGACAAAAGAGAAGTGTAAAAATTTCCAGAGTGCTCGAATAGGGAAAATATAGGGAATGAAAGAGTTCTTAGATGAGAGAGATTTTTAGAGGTTTAAAGTTGAGAAGATTCCAAAGACAGAGGGAATTGATATTTCAACAGGAATTCCATAATGAAAATTACAGAGAGGAAGGTGAAATCTACATACAAGAAGAAACAATTATAGAGAATGGGATTTTGCCAAACACACAGAGAAAACATATTTTCTCTTTCAAACAATTTTTTCTTTCTCCTTTTAAAAACTAAATCTACAGAGATCAAATTATGAAATTCGAATTACCTGGAGTCCTACGCAAAGCTCGATTGTAGGACGAAATGATGTGTGACTCCAGCCAACTGCAATCTTTCGTAATCCAAAGATTCAAAACCCCAACAACAACAGATTCGACAACATAACCCAGTGCAAGCCAAAAATCAAATCTTCTAAGATCAAATCGACGAAAAACCACACAAATTACTAATCCTCAGAAAAATTTTCAACAATTTTTTTTAGTTGAAAACATTTTTTTCATTTTCATTTCCTCCCTCTTGCTTTTTCGAAAAAGCAATATTTGGAAATATACTTTTTCCAAAAAAGCCAAATCAGAAGTTGTCATAAATTTTCTGACAACTTTCCCATGCAAATTCCACTTAACCCACAATTTCTGCCATTTTCCAATTTTGGAAGAAGAATCTTCCATAATTAATTTACACCAAAAAATTTTTAAGTATTTTAAATTCATTTTTAATAAAATTAATTTTGAAAAATAAACAATTAATTAATAAAATTTTTAAACAACATTTCACTTAATTATAATTGAATTTTAAAATTTATTTTATTAAATCATCTTTTTCTAATTAAAACAAATAAGATAATGATTTCCTTAACTTTATTTCTTTTAAAAATAAACCATAATAATTTATCTAACTATTTATTTAATTTAATGATTTAAATTAAAGGATAGCTTCACATTTTAAAATAACAATAAAAGTGCTAGTGTACACCATAATTTTCCAAAGTATTAATAACATAAGCAATATTGAACCTTTTATTAATTTAATATATTGCACCATAGACTAGCATTTAATTTAAATCATAAAGCATTAGACCAAGCCATAAACACACTTACAAAACTCATGAAATAAAATGATTTAATTAACAACCATACCCACATGAACAAAGTACGAACACGACATGAACAATCCCTGGACCAACCATTGACATAGGCGGGGGTAATTTCTTACCAACCCCCTAACCACATCAACCATTGGGTCTGTAGGATGAGCTTAGACCCGACAATGCGGGTGGAGTTGGCACCCAGTACCTGCATTCCTGCATAACACAAAATGTCAAACAACATATACATATGCAAATAATTCATAGTCAAACACATTGTGAAGGAGAGTTACGGTAAGGAAGGGCACTCACGGATGAGTGATGCCACCCTGTCTCCTTCACGAGAATCAAATATAGTAAACATAATCTAGGCATCGCATCATCAAATAACTCACAAAGTAACATCATCATAACATGAGTATCCCACACATAAGTCCAACTACATAAGAAAATAAGCATAACTGTCTGCCACACCCAACACATGGTAGAAAAGTTGTCAAATAGAGTATCAAATATGTATCAAAACATAACTAGAAATCACATTGAAGCAAAACACACACACCAAAGCAGTATCAAAGTATCAGAACATGAGAGACACTACACGTAGTAATAAACTTACTTTATTATATCTTAAAAGAAAGCTTAATTAAGTGTAGGGAAAACCTAGGACTAAGGGAAAATAAATTAAACTACTAGGAGAATAAAGACCTACACCAATAGAGTGAAGTCAAGAAGGTTTGAAGACATGAGGAATTAAAGACTCCTAGACAAGATGTGTCTAGAAAAGTTTGGATTATTTTTTAATTTTATTCAATGTTGAAACCTCCATATATGCAATTAATCTTGAGGATTTTTCATGTATGAATGTGTATGAACATTGAAATAAATATTTGTTTTAGATTATTTTTCCATTTATATGTTAATATAGATTGGATGACATATTAAGGGTGCAAAATTGGGTAGTTTGATAAGACCCCCCAATATTGTTTGCATCAAAGATGAATGCATGTATTTTAGGATCTTTTAGAGGTTGTAGAAGGTGATTAAGATCAAGAAGCAAACTGATTGTACTCCTATAATAAAATTATGTTTCCATACATTAGTTTTTTGTTTAATTTACTATTAGAACATTAATTTGTGTTTTAGATAAGTTTGTGGCTACATGATTGGTCTATTCAATAGAATTATTCAAGATCATATTAGCTTGTGGTTCCTTAAATGAGAACAAAAAACTTTTAGTAAGGTTACCAAGCCCCACAAAATTTATTCCATAGGGTTACCAAACATTCTTAACCCAAGTATTAAGAGATTTCTCAAAGAGGATGTGGATGACATAGTATGTAGTTAAATTATAATTTTTATACACTACTAACATAAAAATTCTACATCTATAGATAAAAAATACCAAGAATTTCTTAATGTTTGTTACCTCATCATATACCTTAAGTTGGAATTTTTTACACTCTTAAACTCATGCTTAGACATCATTCACAACTACGATTATAAAAAATAAAATAATTATACATTATAATCTTAATTATACATATATATTTATAATTAATAGTGGAAAACCTTTAAAATTAAATTTGTGACAATTATTAAGGTTGCTAGGAGGCCAATCAATAAACTTAAAATCTATTAAAAAAATTAAACAATTAAACTCGAACAAATAAAACCAAAGGTCTTCTCTTAATAATAAGATAAACTTAGGACATGCGCCACATATAATTATGATAACATGTGTTGTATCAAAATTAATCTCTACCACATTATTTTCCTTTAGAGGATGATGATAACATGGACTCTTGTGAGTTTTGGTTGGGCTCTACAAGTTTGAACTCCTTGATAAGCTATGTGCATGTTTTTTCCCTTCATTGTATAAAATATGACATATATTTAATTTAAAAAAAATCAAAAATATAGAATTTAAAAAAATAAAATTCAATATAGAGGGCTCCCTTATAGTTATTGGAATTGTTTGAAGATATCACAAATTAAATTTATTAGAATTTTTTAGATGATTATGTTATATTAAATTATATTTTACATTAATATTTATAATTTGGTTTTTCTATTTTTTTTTGTATATTATTAATATGAAATTATTTTTACAATATTTTGATCAACTTGCAGCTCAATCTAGTGCAATCCTTTTTGAGGAATGGAAAAAAAATTTACAATGTCAGGATTGAGAATGGTATATCCAATCCAACAAAATATTGTGACTTGTAGGATGACCATTGATATATTAAAGTGTTACTTTTTAAAATAAATTTATATAATTCTTACATCATGTGTAAAGATATATACAATTTTAAAATAATAATACATATTATATAATATAATAAATTATTACATTTTATATTGTTGTAGATTAAAAATACATATTTAACCTTCAAATGTGTAGTTATGTTAAATCACTTTATGATATGGTGAAATTTTTATCAAAGAGGTAAACCATTAATGCACTTATGCTAGAGTTATCACTCTAATCTTATAGAAATATAAAATTGTGTTTCTTCATTTACAATATTACCTTTTGTTGATCATAATATATATATATGTATATATGTATATATGTATATATACATATATACACATATATATATATATATACATATATATATATATATATACATATATATATATATATATGTATGTATATATATATATGTATGTATATGTATATATATATGTATGTATATATACACATATATGTACAAATATATATATATATATATACACATATATATGTATATGTACATATATATGTATATGTACATATATATGTACATATATATGTATATATATATATATACATATATATAAATGTATATGTATATATACATGTATATGTATGTATATATAGATAGATATGTATATATATATATATATATATGTATCTATATATATATGTAAATGTATATGTATATATATATGTATATGTATGTATATATATATATAGATATATACATATGTATCTATATATATATATATACATATGTATCTATATATACATATATATATGCATATATACACACATATATATATACATACATATACATACATATATATACATATATATATGTATATGTATTTGAAAGTCCATAAGAAAATAATAAATCTAGCTAACCTATACTAATTTGTGAAGCCCTAAATTTGAATTGTTGGGGGAGCAAGATAGTATAGGTTGAGAATATGAGCTATATGGGTTATTGTCCATTTACATGTCTTTGCATTTCCTTGTGTTGTTTGGGGTTGTATAGGATAAACTCACCCAATGTGGGAAGAGAATCCTTGTGGGGGATAGGAATGTGTAGGAACCTCTATGGGGAGATTGTTCCTCCTTTGAGAAGGAGAGGCACAAAAAGGGTGTGAGTACCCAAAATTGTTTCATGATAGTATGGTGTTTTGGGAAGATTGTTGTATGGAGGATGTATGATATGAAGAGCTTTATTGAATGGGTGGATTGGAGAAAAAGAAGGATTGTGTTGTTGGTTATTTCCACTTGCTAATAGGTCTCCCCATATGGAAGTGCTGTCCACCTCTATCCCCATCCTTGGATTCATAAAGAATCCCTAAGTAAATGTGTGAATCTTGGTTGGGAGTATTTTGTTTTGAGCATTGTGGTTGAAAATGGCATTTTGTTTTATTGTTGTGTGTACCCGGTAGCTTGGTTACCTCCTAGCTCGGGGGGTGGTTGGTTTTCCAACCCAAGGTTGGGAGGTGAGCACACCCGATTGGCCATAAAAGAGAAAAATATATATATCTTGTTAAAAATTGCAGGTCTCATGGGAGTTATTGATGTGGAGCATTTGTGTGTCACCTGGTTTAAGAAAAGAAAGGAGCTTGGGTGGTAGTTTCCAAGTGATAACAGTCCTAAAGAACTGTGGTTAAAGTTTTATGCTTGTAGCTGAAATATGAGAATGTAATTTCCAAAGAACTGTGGTTAAAGTTTTATGTTTATACTGTATTTATGAGAATGTGATTACTATAAGTAAAACACGCAGATTTGAAAAGAGGCCTATCTTCTATGAACAAAAGGAGGATAAAGGATTTAATACTGAGCATGCTTGAAATTGTAAACATTTTCTTTCGACCTATTATCTTTCTTTTGATTGCTAAAAATAAATAAAAAAATGGAAATGTATTGAGGCTATACTACAATCATTTGTTCAAGAAAAATGCATGACAGTTCTTGTGTTGGCTGATTTCTGGAAACAAGAATAAATTTATTAAGGAGCCATTATTATTCTGAGTCATTGTATCTCTAGGATATCGCCTCTGCTTGGATATTGAATAGTATTGCTGTTAATCAATATGATGCTTCCTTCCCTAACTCTCTGCTTCCGAATTTACTTTTCTCTATACGAATGGTAATGATTAATCTGCTTGAAGTTTTACGTCTGTCTATAGCTAATTCCATTCCAGAAATAGATAACAGTTTAAAAAGAAACATTAATGGCCATCTAGATTGCAGCTTCCATTAAGGCCATAGATGGTAGGCTAATAATCGAAAGAATGGGAGTGTTGGTCCCATCCCTAACCTACAGGCCTGTATTAGTCAAGTAAACACTTTAGCTAAGCATCACCCGATGTTGTACTAAAATCGACACCCTTAGTTATGCATGCCTTGTCTCCTGCATAGCTGGAGGTTTTAGTAGAGAGCGGTGGCTTACCCTATTTTATTGTTCTTCTGGGATCAGTCGGCGTACCATACTTTAAGCAAATAAATAGGTAAACCTGCTACCCATGCCGTGGTGCAACCATTCAACACAAACTGCTGTATCGTTTTGTACCAGAGATGGATCTACCGTAATATGTTTCCACTACCAGGTTAAACGTTGTCTTATTTAAGAGTCTCATTTTCAAGTGGTAACAGTATTTCCATCAGGAATTCCACATTCTTAATATAAGCCCACCTTCTTAAAACGACTTTAATGGACATCTATTTTGACCAAAAATACTTATTTCGGGAATGACAAATATATATTGCACTGAGGAGTTCTAACTGCATACTTGAAAAGCTTGAATAGAATTTAATGGAAAATGTAGGCAATGTTTATTTAAAGCAGAGTAGATGCTGTTTTTAAATCAAAGCAAACAAAAGAATAGTAAAAAGAACACACTGAGAAATGAATGTCCAGTTATAAGAGAAAATAAATCCAAACTGTATCAAACGAGAAATCAAGAAAAATAAATAAAACTCTCCCTTCAGTCGCAACCTCCACCTCCTTATCTCGCCAGCGCCTCTCTGAGGGTGTCTGTTGCTTCAGAAAAAGCTAAAAACAAAAAAGAAAAGAAAAGGAGAGAGACTATCGTTTCTGTTTGGTCCCAGCGACTCAGCAATGTAAGATTTAAAATGAATGATATATTGCGTACTGTTTGAAGTAGTATATCGAACACTCTTCTAGCGAGCTGTGTCCATAGCTAAATAGTAATAATGATATATTTAAGTGAGCTTTTACTGTAAAGTAGTTGCAATATAATTATTACGGTAGCTTAGTCAATATTATCGTAGAATTCGTAGAATGCATATAGCTAGTAAACGGAGTAGCCACTGTATAACATTAAACCTTGTTGCCACGTGCCTCGTTAAACCAAGAGAATAAGACTTTTTCCATTAATACGTATCCTGGAAACCCATTATAAAGATCTGCACTGTCATAATTGTCAGAGTGGTTTCATTCTAATTCTTTAAACTTTCCCCTATCGAAGTCCTAGGCAGCAGTAGCATTAAGTATTCCTGAAATTTTTCCTGTATCCTATCTAATCGTTCAACTGCCATAAATAATGAGAATGCTTAAATTCATTTCCTGGGTACGAATCATATCAACGGTACTGTGTTGTCAACCATATTAATTAATGAGGCTCTGGATTTACGCAAAATAGTAGTTAGAAAAGAAATAAAATAATAATAATATTAACTTATATAATCACAGTCTATTTGGGCGCTATTCTGCACAAACACGGATCACCCTAATTACATTTATTCCAGCTGCCTGTGTATGGTATTCCTCTTTATTCACGTAGGAAGTGTGGCGGATTCATCCTCTAAAATATTTCCTTTTAACCTATTTAATCTCTTGCCATCATGGCACGTCACCGCCTTAAAACCGTGCAAAGCCAAGGTAATGGACGGGGTAGTTAAAGTTTGCGCTTAGTTGTTTTATTTTCCTTTCCATTGCAATTTATCTTTATTGATGAAGGCTTCACAATTCATTAGAATCAAATATGATAATAGAGCCCTCACCCGTACTTTTACGAACATAAAATGCTAATTAATAATAAAAATAGGAATACATCCCATGCTTTTCAAAAGGAGGTCTTAATAAAGAAAATAAAACAACTAATCATTCGCCCCCTTCCTTTCCTTTAAGGGAATAATTTCATGCATATGAAAGAATTGATTATATTTTTTATTTTATTTTAATTGCTATTCTTATATTTTGCTATTTAAAAGTTATGTATATCATATTTAAGGAAATTGTATTAAATGTTCACTAGCCTCCTTTTTTTTTTTTTTAAAGTTAGAATCCTAGGACTTAATTTATTTATTTTAAAATGAGGTAGGAGGTTATAAGTTAGTTAATTGAATTAAATAATTAAAATGGAAAAAGATATATATAATAAAATTTAAATGGGAAATATATATATATATATATATATATATATATATATATATAAAATTAATTAATTCATTTGAAATTATTGTTATTTGTTTTGTTTATTTTTTTTATATTCAGTATATAATGGGGTAATTAGATTATGAGGTAGGATAGAATGTTTTCTCCTTAAAATTTATTTAGTTTAAGAAAAATTAAACTTCACAAATTTCTTGTGAATATAAATTGTATTAATTTTTAAATACGAATATTAAATTATTGCAACATTAATCCCTCCACAAGTTATAACTTCAGGGTTATAATAATAGTACTTTCAAATTCTAGCTAATCTTCGGATGGCTTGATAACGTTATGTTTAGAATGGAGTTGGATGTCAAGTGGAGGGTAGGTCACTATTAAGTCCTTAGCAAGTATTCACAACCTAGCACATCCTTAACTTAGTCCTCATGTCACCCCCTTACTGCTCTAAGGATGCATGCAGGGGAGTTCGTACATCTAATAATGTTTTCTCCCCTCACCGTCGCTCTCGAGCAGCATAACGATGGTGGAGTTGCACAAGAAACTTCGCCTAATGCATATGGTGTGATACCATGCATGTACATGGTTAGTTTTTATTAGCATTTTGTAGCCTTGCTCAAAAAAAATTGATAGTTGTGTCGTTGCCCTTTTGTGTAAAATTTAAGGCATGACAATTTTCCCTATAAAATGGTTTAAACCCACTATTTAGATAATTAAGTTTTCTATTTTCTAGAAAACTCCATCACTTAAAATGATAGGAATGATCATTGTGATACTAACCATCATTCTCTACATCAAAAGAGATTACAAAAATCTTATTTAAATAAATTTATGTAATAATTTTTTTATATTGTTTCTATTGAATTTTGAAGGCTTGATCTAAAATTATATAAATAATATTGGATAAATATTTATGTTTTATTTTTAATCTTTATTCACTAGGAATATTTGAGAAAAGGAACTTTGTAAGTATTGAAAAAAAATCTAGTAATTCTAAAGTGTTTGAATTTAAAAGAGTGAAACTATTGAGCTCATATATTTATCCATTTTTCTCTTTTAAGACTAATGTTTTATATGCTCAGGTCATATTTTGATGCACCATGATAATCACAAAATGACACCCTTAAAGGAAGTTCTTTTAAATAAATTAATATTATGAATGAATTGGAGACCAATTTTATTTCAATCAAGTGTTAATGTATAATTGAACATTGAGGAGTGAATGAAAGTTTTTGGAGGCTAGTAATAACAATAAACCCTAGTGATATTCCTTATTGCATGCATGACACTAGATCAGGCCAGTCCATTGTGTAGAATAATAGACTACGTCATCATGTGGAATAAAGAGGTAACAAATAATCAATGAGATCGAAGGTGGAAGCAAGGAAAGTAGCTAGAGAACAAATGGAAATATTAGATGGTACACAATAAGATTTTTTTGAAATGAAAGGGAACAATACTATGACAAGAGAATCAGTGAATGCAGTGAGTTTGGTTGGAGAAATTATATTCAAACTTGTTGGAATATCCAAGGAAGGAGAAGAAAAATAAGATAATGGAATGGTGATACCATATAGTGAGGAAGTAGGTAAAACTTTAAAGTTTATGTTTTTTGATGTTGTGGTTGAATGCATTGTTGAATGACAATTTAATTTTGTTATAATATTTTTCTAAGAAGAATATAAAAGGCACACAATATACTAAGGGGGGGGTGAACCAATATATGTAAAAACCCTTTGATTCAACATTAATTACCATTAGAAACACAAGGAGACTGCTCATTTTGAAGATATTGGTGTTGTTGGTAAGTTGTTGGAGGAAGAGGTCTCTATTGATAAGGGTGGTGATAAGAATAATGTTTTGATTAGCAAGGTGAATTTGGGTGGCCTTGGGGCTATAACTCATAACAAGACTAAGGCTTAGGCTAGGGCTTCTATTGAATAACTATCTGATGCCTTGGATGATGGTCAAAAGGCTATGGTGTGCGATGTGGAGGCTGTGGATGTACTAAAGAATATGTAATGTTGTTGTTTATGTTCCTCATTTTTGGCTGATGTTTTTCTAATGGTGTGATGTGTATGGGCTAATATATACTTATTGTAGTTTTCTTTAGTTTCAACTGCTCTTTTTTGTAAATGGTTTCGGGCCCCTTCAAAACCCATTTTTTACCTCTAATCAAAAACATTAATTACCATTAGTGACTTCTCCAAACATGAGCCTCAAAAAAATCAAAGTAGAAAGTATTAATTTCCTTAACCATTTAGCAACACATATGCACATATTCACACAAGGAACACTAGATATACATGGAAACCCAAAATGGAAAAAACTACGATGAGAAGAACTACTTGGAGCTACTGTCCAAATGCACTTCACAAAATAATGAATCATTTATAATCAAGAAGTAGGCACCTACCTATTGGAGACATCGATCCCCAATTATATTTGTAGGAATTGACCTACTGGAGACACCAATCCCCAAAATAATGATCTGAGCACCAACTCAATAAGAAAGACACTAGTCCTATAAGATTACAAAGATATAATTTTTATATCTTCAAGATTGATAAAATAACTTGCACTCGATTTGATCAACCTTTAGACACTCTCCCACACAACATATGATATTTTGATAATGGCACACAATGATTAGAATGCAACTCACATTACATCACATTGATATTCACATTGAAGTACTAATTACATAGCATTCCTATACACACACACTCATACATTGAATGAATCCTAGTCATAAATATATACATTCCAACATATTAACAATATCTCATTTCAACCAAGAACTTCTTAACACCATTTATAATTAGCCATGTTGGCTAAGGGTATACCTTAATTCAATTTTGATATGAAAAATGTAGTTAGCTTGGTCCTAAATCAAATGTGCTTCCTTTAGTGATCTTAATCTAGTCTTATTTTATCTTCATAGACTCCCTCCAGCTAGTGCACACTTCCCTTCTTTGATGCAAACACTCAAACATTATTCTTAGTCAATCAACAAACACAAACAACATGAGCTATTACTTCTAACTTTCTATTTGTTGAAGCTCGACCTCTAAAACTCTAGAATATGGTACATCATGAGTAACTTTACTTTAGGTCCAAACCACAAGCCATAAAATTCAACAGTGGCAGAATGTGGAGAAAAATACTATACAAATATAGTACAATTCATGAGTAGCAAACCATGTAACACTATCAAAAACACTTCCAGACTACTTCCAAAAATTTTAATAGATAGAAGATGATATTTCAAGCATACTGCAAGTAGCTTCCTTCATCGTAATGATAGCATTAACATTTTGAAACTAATTGTAGTACTTCCTAATTTCAAATGCTTAGACATGGCATGACAAAAGTAATTACATTTAATTCTAACCGATATGTTGGCATCACTCCTTTGACATTAATGAGCTTCTTTGACATCAATGCCAACATATGTTCAACAAATTTGAATTTGATTTTTACAAATGAGAAAAATTAAATTAGGAAAATAAGATCTAGAAAATCGAAGCTTTGAGAGGACTAGGAAAAGAATATGTTTTATTTAAATTTAAATCGACTGATCATGCACAAGTTTTATTGTAATATGACACCTAGGTTATCTATGGTCAAAGTTGCTACTTGTAGGTTTAAGGACATTGGATTTTCATCCCTAGTGAAGCTCAAGATCGACGTATCCTATGTGGATAAAGTTATAACTTTAAAATATTTCTTTCAAACCTTTTTAAAATAAATTGTCTCATAAATTAGAAGATTTTTATGGTGTAAAAATAACAATTTTTTTTTTTCTAGCTTATGGGTTTTCCCTAGAGTATGTGTAAATGAACCTTAATAATCAGTTACCCAAATTTTTTAAATAAATAGTTCCAATTTTTTTGTTTGGTCGCAACAATTTGCACCCTTTACCTAGAATATGTAACCACCCTAAAATCTTCTACAAAGTGTAACCTTCTTAAGAAGATATCTAGAAATTTTATTGAATTTGGTATTACAACTTGGCAAGGTCATAACTTTTGATTTGATTGTTGTATTTTCAATTATAATATATTTTTGAAAATATCTCAAGAGGGTACATGGCCACAACCATTTACATTCATTATCAAGAAAGAATAATAGCTCTAAAAAAATTGAGAAAGTGTAACCTTCTCAAGAAGATATTTTGAAATTTTATTAAATTTGGCAGTACAACCTTTTGGGGTCATATCTTTTGATTTGACTGTTGGAGTTTCAATTATAATATATTTTCAAAAATGTCTCAACAAGGCACTTGGGAAAATCCATTTTTATCACTTATCTAGAATGTGTAACTACATTAGAATCATCTAGAAAGTGTAACCTCCTCAAGAAGATATATTTCAAAATTTTATTAAATTTGATAGTACAATTTCGTAGGGTCATAACTTTTGATGTGATAGATTTTTGATCATAATATATTATTAGAAATATCTCAAGAAAGCACTTCACCACAACCATTCACATATTTTATTTGGATTATGTAACCACCCTAGAATCTTCTAGAAAGTATAACCTCCTCAAGAAGATATTTCAAAATTTTATTAAATTTGGTAGTACAACTTTGCAAGGCCATAAATTTTGATTTGAACATTAGATTTTTAATAATAATATATTTTTGGAAAGCTCTCAAGAATTTTCTTGGTCTCATTCATTCGAATTGTTCATCTTGATTTTGTAACTTCCCTAGAATCTTCTGGAAACTGTAACCTCTTCAAGAAGATATTTCAAAAGTTTATTAAATTTGGTAATACAACTTTGCAGGGTCATAACTTTTGATCTAACCATTGGATTTTCAATTATAATAAATTTCCAGAAAGTTATTGAGAATTTGCTTGGCCTCATTCATTCACATTTTTTTTTATCTAGATTGTGTAACTGCCCTAGAATCTTCTAGAAAGTTTAACCTTCTCAAGAAGATATTTCAAATTTTTATTTAATTTGGTAGTACCAATTCGCGGGGTCATAAATTTTAATTCAACTGTTGGATTTTCAATTATAATATATTTTTGGAAATAACTCAAGAAGGCTCTCGACCTCATTCATTTTTATCCTCTAGATGGATTGCATAATGACCCTAGAATATTTTGGAAAGTGTGAGGCCTACCATTTGATACACCATTTGGCTATCTTTTGATTCGATCATGATGATACTCTATGTGTTTTGGACTATTTTGGATGATCATTGACACTTGATGTTATGCTTGTTTTATGCTTATGATGCTATGATGATTATATGCACATTATGTTTACTTTATTGATATGCTCATATGATTTGGTTATCATGATTGAAATGGACAATTGTTTGAAAATGAGATGGAATTGATAGGATGCTAAATTTAATTTAGTAATGATGTGATTTCTTTATTATGCCATGACTATACATGAATTGATAAAATATGTTATTGCTAGAGGAAGAATGATTATATATATTGAATTTATTGATTCAGAGTTAGATTGTGCTAAATATATGCATGTGAATTTATGATTTAATTATTGATTATCATGCATTGGATATTTTGACATGTGGACATTGAGTGTGTAGGTACATGCCCATGGCCAATGGGATTGGAGGTAACCAAGGGTACCCAATTGTGTCAGCCTAGTGAAGCCACTATGGTCCATGAAGAATGGACCATAGCCTCTTGTGTTGTATTTTAATTTGTGATTAAAAAGATTTAATGTTGAATCTTGAGATTATGTTTTTAAAGTCAATCAAACTTTGTTGAGGGTTTTGGGGCATGTTGGAATTTTTTTTATTATGTTAAAATTTCAATTTCTTTTTGAGGGTTTCAAAGGTTTAATTAGTCCTTAAATTGGGTTAATTGGCCCTTAATTAACCCCTAGGATGGTCACCTATGGGTTAGGGGTCAAATCAAACCCATAACTTGTCAAAATTGCAAGTTGTGACCCTTCTTAATTAGCCATCAAGAAGGGTGACGGATTTTGGGGATGGGTTTGGAGTGTTGGCTCCAAAATCTCATTTATGAGATTTGAAAACCTTGTTGAGTGTTGAACACTCTTTGGCCTTTCACTTCCCCAAGAGTTCTCACACATGTGTGAGAACTTGTGGGGAGATGTGTCCATAGGAGTGAATAGGAGAATGACATGTGTCACTCTCTCCTTCAAGGGCTTCCAACCCTAAACTCCTATTTGAATCCTTTGGGAAGCAAAAAGAAGGGGTTCTTCTTCTTTTTTGGATTGGTTCTTGGATTGCTTGGGGAGAAGGAAAATCTTTGTTGGCCTTGGAGGAGTAGAGATTTGGAGTTCATCTACAACCCTCCCTCATTGTTGGCTTGGATTTGAGGTAGGTTTCATTCTATCTTTATGTATGTTTTTATTTTCTTTTATCTCTTTGTATGGAAGTGTAAGAACATGGGTTATATGGGTTGTTGTCCATTTATGTGTCTTTGCATTTTTTGTGTGGGTTTGGGGTTGTATAGGATAAACTCACCCAATGTGGGAAGAGAATCCTTGTGGGGGATAGGAATGTGTAGGAACCTCTATGGGGAGATTGTTCCTCCTTTGAGAAGGAGAGGCACAAAAAGGGTATGAGTACCCAAATTTGTTTTATGATAGTATGGTGTTTTGGGAAAATTGTTGTATGGAGGATGTATGATATGAGGAGCTTTGATGAATGGGTGGATTGGAGAAGAAGAAGGATTGTGTTGTTGGTTATTTCTACTTGCTAATAAGTCTCCCCATATGGAAGTGATGTCCACCTCTATCCCCATCATTGGGTTCTTGAAGAATCCCTATGTGAATGTGTAAATCTTGGTTGGGAATATATTTTGTTGAGTGTTGTGATTGGAATGGATTACTTGTTCTACTGTTTTGTGTTTCCGGTAGCTTGGTTACCTCCTAGCTTGGGGGGTGGTTGGTTTTCCAACCCAAGGTTGGGAGGTGAGCACACCCAAATGGCCATGAGAAAAGTTGTTTTATGTATAAATTGCAGATTTAAAGATCACCTTTGCAGCTGTGAAAAAGGATTTCAAAAGGAAAATATAGACTTCAATATTCAACCGTATTGAGTCTTGTGGATAGACATTTTAAAAGTATATAACAAAAATTATAGACATTTGAAATAACTTGTTTTTTGCATGAACTGCCTTTGTGGAAAGAAGAGGTGTAGCAATATCCTTCTTGTTGTGCTACTCAAAAAGGTTTATTAGGACTAATAATATGTGTCTTGGCACCGTTGAATATCCACAACTTCTTGGAATGCTATAGCAGTTCTGTAACTATGAAATAGGGAAAAGAAGGAACTATGTTGACTTCAGAAATAAATGTATCTACACATAGATGTTTCACTTCAGATTTATGCTTATATGTCTTTTTATGAATAGGTTAAAAGCTTATATTCCAGTAGCTCATGTACTCCTCTCTAAGTGACTAAATGCATGCATAGGTGTGCAAAAGTTCAAATGGAATCACTGTTAATGTGTGCAACATGATGATAGGATCTCTGTTATTACTCTATGTATGGCCAACTAGTAGTTTGGATTTAAACAAAATGCCTTCCTGTTAATGCTTAGAAGGAGACACTTAATATGTAAGTTGCATGTATTTGTTCCATCATCAATGTTTGAAATTGTGAAAAGAGAATACCTTCGTGTATGCTTATAGTTATGTCTTGAGATTAACGTTACTGTATATGTGTATTCACTCAGTATGTTATTTAATGAATGAATAAATAAAAATATAAATATTAGTTCTGAGCTTTTTCTGATGCAAATGATCATGTTGACCAGCAAGTGAAAATATGTATAACGTTTCCTTTTTGTTTTGTTTATATAAAAATAAAATAAATCTATTTAGCATGGTGCCTATGGCTTGTAAATCTCGAGACTTGCATAAGTTTTTATACTGCCTGAATAAGACTAACACACAGAGCATGTCGTTGAGGAATAACAGTAGTTGTTTAGAAAAACATGATTTAATGGAAATAAAAAGAATGCTACATAAAGAAAACAAAAAAATTAACAGATTAAAGCCCCTTAAAGAGTTTGCAGCCAGAGAAGTTGCAGTCTCCTAAGGCACGATGCCTTGTGGAGGACATAGCCCCTCCACAGGCCATTGCACCATGAGGTGAGGCTGACTCACGAGTGAGATAAAAAGATAATAAACCTCCAACTTGCGAACCATGAGCAGGTCATCGCCTCTCGTCCCCGCCTTCTGTAGACTCGCTTTGTTTCTCCATCGCTGCCTCTGCAAAAGAATAATTAAAAAAAAAAAAAAGCATTTACAACTACCTCCACAGCGTCCAACTCCCCTGGTCACCGCTTCTTCCTGCAGGCTGTTGGTTTAGTAAATATGATTTCGGTTAAGTTCTTGACCCCCTTGGGGACTCGATGATTTGGGTGGATAGGATTAGAAGCATCCTTAGGGCACGGGATCCCCTTCCTCTCCAGTCGTTGATTGTTGCGCATGCCACTAAAGCTATGAGCCTAACCCTAGGCATGTAAACTTATTTTAAAACTCCCTTTCGGTGGCTTCCATTAAATACTGTTGACGGACATCTCAAGACCTCACCAACCAAGATTCTGACTGTATATGTGAAGATATCAGAAATTAATGAACGCTGCCTTCGGTAACGCTAGATTGGACTTAGTGATTTGAAAATCATTAATGCACCAGGTTGGAGAAATCCGTATATGTATTGTATCCTGCTAGTGGGAGGATTTAGAGTAGGGAATGTGTGTCAGATAGAAGAAAAATATAGCTTTATAGTATTCAAAAATAAAAATAAAAAAAAATCACTTCGTTGCTTTTATGGCACAGGGATCTCTTTAATGAGCTATCACGGTAGACTTGGAAAATTCGGGAGTAGGTTAAATGTATATCTCTAGTTTGTAACTACGTGTAAATATATCTCACTGATTCAAGTGAAATGCAAGCCTCTTTCCTCAGGCGAATAGAAAGCCGATGCCTTTCCTCACTATTAATTTGCATATCAGCTGCATCATGAGAATATTTATTAATGTGTGAGTTTATATTTGTTCGTTTATGTTTTGAAAACAATAACCGTTATTATCATTAGGGAGAAATGAAATTACCAGTCACATTATTACGCATGAACTATGATATCGATCAAGTTAAATTTAATAGTAGTCTGATTTAAAATATATGTTTATGCAAATGATAATACATGTGATTACGTCCCACTATTTAAGCAACAGAGGAAAACAAGATGCTTAAAGAAAATATTAATTTTACATGCAATATGTGCATCTTGTATTAAGAAAGTGACGTTGGAAATTTCCCTGTTGGGGTCTATTTCGCCCCCTCCTGAGAATCCACCTCAGCACCTTAAGCACATCGTAGTAGTCCTTACCTTAAGGTATTCTATAAATAAAGTAAGGGGAATATATTCCCCATATTCTCTAAAAAAAAAAGATTTCTATTAATCTAAAATAAAATCTTATACATAGATAAAGTTAGTATTACGAGGATTCTTATAAGGGAAAATAGTTATTTATTTCTTCCAAAAAAAATATATAATTAAAAAATATGTATAAAGTAACTTAATTTCAAAACCCGACGAAATTCTATGGAGTAGTTGCAAGTTCAAAATCTAAAACAGATAAGGCCAAAATAAGGCTTTTATTAGGAATCTATATGTCTTCACTAGGAAAATTCACTTAAGGCATGTGTTTTGTTTTTAGATTTTAAATAATATAAGCATTACCTTTTAAACTTAAAAATGCTTTAAAGGAGTCTAACCTAATTACGTGTACCTCTCCTTTTAATTCTCCTTTAAAGAGTACTCATATTTATATATATAATTTAAATTACATCCTTAAGATTAATTTAATTATATAAGGATTATTTGTTAAAGCTAATTTAAATTATAAAGATTAATTTAATTATATATAATTTATCTTATAAGGATTATTCATTAAAGATAATTTAAATTATAACTTTAAGATTAATTTAATTATATATGTATAATTTTCTTATAAAGTTTATTGATATCTATAACAATTATATATATATATGTAAAAAGGAGTGATAACATTTTACATTAGCAACAATACTAACACCGTTATATTAGAATTATATTAATATCTTTAATAGGTCAATCATTGAGAATTGCATCAAGTGAATTAATTTTGAGGTAAGTTAAAGTTAGGTGATATTAATAATAATAAATGACGATAATATAACTAACATCACTAAAAGTTGACATCGTTTCCTTCATCTCCAAAACAATAATACGGTTACATGAAAATAGATAAAACACTAATTATACTCTTACGTTCTAACCTAGTTACTTCATCACCTAGGTTAAGTGTCAACCTGATGTTCTAGAGAGAGAGTGCGTGAGAGGCCATGAACAAAAATGTATTTTATTCCTGCACCCAATTCTTAGGCAATGGGTCGGCTATGACGTGGCGTGTGTCCATCTACTTTTAGTGCACCTAGCTAGCGGCTATGTGTGTGTTTAGATGCATATGGTTAGGGTTATATGTGTTTAATTCAAAAAAAATAAAAATTAGTTGTGTTTTTTCCCTTCATGCAAATTTAAGGCATGACAGAAAGTGTAACCTTCTCAAAAAATATTTCAAAATTTTATTAAATTCGATAATACAACTTCGTTGGGTCAAACTTTTGATATGATCGTTGGATCTTCAATTGTAATATATTTTTGAAAAGCTCTCAAGAAGGTTCTTGGCCTCATTCATTCACATCATTTATATGGATTGTGTAACCACTCTAAAACCTTTTGGAAAGTGTAAGCTTCTCAAAAAGATATTTCAAAATTTATTTAAATTTGGTAGTACAACTTCGTGGGGTCATAAATTTTGATCTAATCATTATATTTTTTAATTATTAAATATTTTTCAGATATTTCTTGAGAATATACTTGGCCTCATTCATTTCATCCTTTATCTAGATTGCATATAACCACCATATAATCTTTTGGAAAGTGTAACTTTCTCAAAAATATATTTCAAAATTTTATTAAGTTTGGTAGTACCACTTCGCAAGTGTAAGATCCAATTAAGATGAATACAATAAATAAAAGCATCTATTGTAACAACAAAAATTAATGGTGGATAATAGTTACCTTGAGTGGCCCTTACTCAAGTTATTGTATCCATGAAGTAAAATAATATCTAAACTCCTTGAATCAACTGAACATAACAATAAACTAAAAAAATCCCATTGCATATAACAAGATTTCACAATTTGATAAGAATCTTCAAAGATATCTTATTCATAATTGCATAACTAGAAAAAAAATTATTGTATGTGTAATAAAAATTATCACTATCTAAACATATCCATATGCTATATCTACTCCTCGATCACTGAGCCAACAATATAGGTTTGGGGGAGGTTTATTGAAACAAGGAATCAGAACAAAAAACTAAATACAAATAACCACTCCCCTATGAAATAGAGAGTGATAAAGTCTGCATAACTAAAAAAATAACTAAGAAGGTGGATGTAATACCCCTCCTGTTACTATTTAGATTTGTTTTTCTATGTTTTGATTTGGTACTTCGATACTGTGATGAGACTGTTATTGTTTGGTTTGGTTAGTAGACTTTGTTGTTTATGCTTATACATTTGAGGACATGGTTATTGATATGATATGTAGTTTAGAAATGCTATCTCATCATTTATATTATAATTTTTAGAATAGATGTGATGAAAGGATAGTGTAGCATCACTCGTTTGCAAGTGCCCTACTACATTGCAATTCCTTCTCACAATGTAATGATTTGATTATTTATATATATGTACATGTATATGACTTTTTTCGGATGCAGGTATTGCGGGTATAGAGTCTCGATTCCACTTGTTTTGGTAGGACAGGGCGAGCACCAATAACCCAACAGAATAATGTTGAAACAGAGATGACTAGGAAGTCACCCTGTCCCATGTTGTCAAACCGTCGGATTGAATGGTATTGTACGTTCTTGTAGTTGTTCCTTGTGGTTTGTGTTTGTGTCATATGTTATTGATGTTGGTATTTTATAAGTTGTGATTTATTTAATTTTATTGTGGTAATAATTGTTTATTATAATGTTAGATTAATTTATATTTATATATTTAAAAAAGGTTTAGTTTAAATGTCATGTATTTTATTAAATGCTAATTAAATATTAAATTGAGTGTTGTTAATTTAGTTAAATTATCTTGTTGAAGATAATTATAAAATAAATGAATTAAATTATGTGCATAGCAAGTAAAGCTTGCAAAAACAGATTTAAAACAAAAAAAGATTAATAAAAGGAAAAATAAATAAATAAAAGAACATAAAAGATGAAAGGACGAATGAAGATTGAGTGTTGACTGAAAAGTTGGATTTAAAATAAATAATTTCTTTTATTTTGGATTTTTAGAGTTTTTGGAAGGAAAGGGCAATATCTTTTATTTAATTGAAAATTTGTGAGTTTTTCACAAACAAAGGAAATTGATTTGAAATTGCACAAGAATTAAGTTTTCTGAATTCATTAGTTCTTCTGAGAGTTTTAGAAAGGGATTTTCAATCTTTTGTTGGTATTAGTCTAGAGAGAGTTTTCTGAAATAAAGGATTGGATTTGAATTTGAGCACAGTATTTTGGAGAGGAGATTTTGAAGTAGGAACGAGAAGCTCTTTGTAGAGGCCATCGGGATCTAGCAAGCATCATTAGATTCTCAGCAACGTAGGACTCCAGGTTACATAAATTATCTTCCTCTATTCGTTATAATGGAAATCATATTGTTCTAGGGAAAGATCTATTGTTGGAATCTCCGATAATGTTCTGGAATTTTCTTTATAATATTGTTATAGGAAAATTAGTTTCTTGTTCTTTGGATCCAATAGATTCCCATATTTAAACTGAGTTTTGTATGAGATCAGGGATTCAATATAATATTTATCTCACCTATGAAGAGGGGATTTTTGGCCTTTAGGAGAAAAATAATACTTAAGTAAACTATCTATACTTCTATAATGCCCCATCGTGCGAACCCCAAAGGACAATTAAACAATAATTACTGCACAATTTTTTTTGTTAAAGTTAACATAACATACATGTAATACACATTAAGTCATAATATGAATTTCATTTAAGTAGATTTACTAACACATACATCCCTTGGGGTACATGAGGAGTCATTACGAGACTTTGATCCACACAACGACAATAAAGAATAAAAGCCAAAGATATAGTCCATAACAAAGTAAACATTAATAAATGTAACACATGCATGATATATCATTGATAAGAAACCATTGTGTACATAAATACAACATATACATGATTAGCTCAACACATTGAATAACAACTACCATGGTCAATATTTACACAAGGTTTAACGTTACATTACATTACAATGTTCAAGAGGTATAATGATACAAAGTGTTTCCAAATAAGAATGGAAACCATACAATAAGATAACATGATACAACTGAAAGATGAATACACAATATCAACTGGTTCCAAGACGGATACAACTCTGGAGTCGCCACAACTAGCACCAATCTACACCTCTCGATCCTCGACTGGGGACCCAATGGGGTGCTTAGCACGTTCCACCCGACCACGTGGGTCTGAAGACCCACCCCCCATGCTAAGGAGCTGACAAGAAAGAGACCTCAACCAAGAACATCCAACAAGGAACCACAAGACTCTACGTCATACAAAGGTATCATAAAACTCAAGGATTACAATGACATTCAACAACATTCACGAGTCAACATAATAAAATAAAGCTATGAAAACTCATCACAATTAACCCAAGTAATAACAATTAAACAAGTCACCAAAGAACATTCATAAATCATTTTCACAAGAATCTGAAACAACGTAAAGATTACAATATCCAGAGGTGACCAAAAACAAGAACAAGGGTGTCTAGTGGAGAGTGTCATCGCATAGCTCTCATGGGATTCTCCTGGCCCTTCCTCCAACTAAGGCACCGACACCCATCTATGGATCTCCTAGCCCTTCCTCCTAACTGAGGCGCCGACACCATAGGGTAGCTAATGCGAAGCCGATAATCTCTCATGAAGACGAGACTACGACTTTGCCGACCACGGCCTCTCAGTCTATCATTAGTCTATGGTAGCCCAAATGCATAGACGAGGAATCCAGTTTTAATTATCTTGTGTGTTTTACTACCCATCCCCCTAAATTCTATTGTTTAGGTTATCACTTGTTTAATTACTCTTTTGTGGGTTATCCTGAGCCCTTCCTCATGCCGAGGCGCCGGCGCCCACGAAGAGTCACTCTCCCTAAGACCCCTAACATAAACCAAACTAGGCAAGGGTTGTACCGTAACAGATAAAGCAAACACTCTCAAGACCAAACCACGCGAGGCATTAACCATCTTGCTATAAACACATAATCAAAGTCTCAACAATTCATGTACAACCCTTTTAAAATCATGATATCAAAACACTTGCCACATTAAAGGCACATAAAGAGAGAATATCAACTGACCATAATCTCAAGCCTCTAGAAGCCAAAAGAACGGCAATCCACAAACAAGGGTAAAATGAAGCAACAAGAGCTTTTCCCAATAATTTCGACACAAGAATAATATTTCCCTCAAGTCTGAGATCAACTTAGAAAAGCCACACAAAGGAAGTTTCATCAAACCCCATCCATAATTCAGCAATGGTGTCACTTCAAAAAAGAGATTCACAAAAGAAAAACATCCTTTAATTCAATAATAATCACTCAACATCCAAAAGCTACCAATTAGGCATTCCACGGGAGACCTCAATTTTCTCCTCGCAAGAACCCCCTTATAGTGGTACGTAAATCAGCTTCAGAAGGACAACAACATGACAACGACAACAACTATCTATTCACACTTTCAATTAAAAAGAAAACAACCTACTCAACAAACCAATCAATTACAACCTCAAGGTTCTAAACAACTATCCATCAAAGCACTTCATTTATAAGGAACTCGAACTGTCATAAAGTGATCCACTTAACTAACAATTTAAAAGAAATAATTAAGAATGAAAATTCAATTCAAGGAGCAATTTATTTCGTTGATTCAAGTTTATAACACTTCCATAATGAAGTCAAATAGAGTTTACTACAATACTTAACCATTACAACTTAAACAAAAATCACAACAACAATAATAATTTATATCACAATTTTAAAATCACAATTGAATCTTTAACAATTATACAATAACTAATTTCGTGGAGACTCTACATGTAAATAATTCTAAAAGAGATTGACATTCTAGATTTAAGAAACAATCATCTAATCCAATTTACTTAATCACATCTCTTGATTATCAAAAACAAATAAATCTTTATCCCCTTACTCTACCAAGGAATTCAAGTCTATGATTATCAATAGTTGTAGATTGAATTCTAAATGTGATAAACATACTTATATACATTTTACTCGTTTCTACTCTTAAAAGATATAATTGCTAACTTTTTCCTATTGTCTTAAGTCCACTTTTAGATCAGCTTTTAATTGTCAATACTCAATATTAGAAGTAATAATTTTCAGTTAAAGCCTCTGACTTGATAAATCTAATCTTCACACTTCATAATTAATTAAAATAACACCCATTCCTAGTAACTGAACTACTTAATGGTTTTTACAAATCCCTCATTAAATAATTAAGAGAAAAAAAAATCTACAAATAAAGATTAATCTAATCCATTATCATCAATTTCTACATACAAACAACTCTTTTTCTCTATTAACTTTCTATTACACTTATCTACGCAACTAAATAAACATAAAACTTAAATTATTATTATTATTATTATTATTTTAATAACTAAAATACCAATACATGTATATATTATAACAGAGGCATTGTTTCCAAAATATCATAGCATAATAAAAGGCAACCAGCCAGGAGAGAGACAAAGGACAATGATAGAAAGTGATGTCACAACAAAACCAGTCATTGCTCCAAGCTGACACGAAGGTTATTAAGGATAACGGGCCAAAGAATGCGACTAAGGTTAGCTCCAAAGTATAAGTTGGCATTTCATACTTATTTAACATCTATGATGAGGACGAGGGAGTGAAACATAAAAGCTGAGGCTGAGGTAAATGAAGGAGAATCATGCATCTCTCAGGAAACCATACGATTTCATAATCAGGAGATGACTTAGGAAGAGCAGCACAGCAACACCAGGTAGAACTTGCAAGGAAACAATATGAGAAAACCACAGGAAGATTGGCTGGAGGCGCATTGGTACAGAGAAAGACATGGCTCTTCCAAGCCATCCACTAAGACAGTTTTCCTACAAAAAACATGTGGATGATATCCCCATTTTTGAGAGAGCTCAAGATTCAGGCTGATAAGAAAAATGATGCAGTTCAAGAACCCAAATACGGCATCATGTTTCCATTACAAGTAACCACCATCAAAAGTGTTACAAGCCAACAAGATGGGGGGAAGAATCCTCATATAAGGATAGTTTCCAATGTTCCAGGTATCGGCTTTAATTCCAACTACAGACCAAAACTCAGAGCTAGGTGTGCCTACACAACAAGGACGGTATGAGATAAAAGACAGAGCATGGCGGCTTTGCAACTGGGCAGAGATATTCACAATTATAATATTAAATATGGATTAGATAAGGAGGTTCTCCAAAATCTTTGACTCAGAGAAGCACGAAAAAAAAATAAAAATTCAACAATGCAAGCTTGCTTGTGTCTCAAGTACACGCAGTCCTGCAGATTTGGTGGAGGGTTGCACACAGCAGAGATCCTTGTTGCATAGCATCAATAATTGATCATTAGGTGAGTGTGGTTGCCTCTCATGCCCGTCCTGGCAATGAACTTAATGGATTTTCTTAAAAGACTCATTCACATACAATCAAAGAAATTTCCTAGTGCATGAAATAAGACAAGGAAGATCTCAGATATCATTGCAATGCATAAAATCGAATTAGGCTGCTCAAAGGAGACGGGTTCCAAAACTTAGTGATTTTCTACGAATTCTACATAATTTTGCTTGCCAATACCAAGAATAAAATCAAATTTCCTAAACAATGAGTAAGCCTATCATAAATCAAGGCAAGGCATCGATTTATAGAGCATCAAATTTCCAAAAATGGAAAACCAGAATTAGATGTTCAGAGAGCAAGATTACTAGTATACAAAAATACACATTAGGTTAAACAGTAATATTAGATCTAATCCAGATTCATAATAATAACTAACGATCTTTCCCTTAAATCCCATGATTTCTTGTGAAGAACAAATAGATCTTATGATAAGCCATCTTAAGAATTTCTAATCGAAAGTAGAACGATTTTCTATTCTCTTCTTTTTTGTTAAAACACAACCCTGAACCTAAGGTTATCTATCATGATATAAAGATAGCAGGTTTATAAGAAGGATGCTTAAGAATGATCTAGAGGACATACCCGATCTGCTCTTAGCTTTATCAATCTTTATTAGACTAGATCCAATGCTACAATAGAGTGTAGTTTGTACAAAAAATCCAACCCTCACTATGCAGTCAAAGAAGTCCAAGTATAGGCCACAGATAACTAGGTGACTCTAGAGCATTTCCCAAGATTAATGTAGACTGATGCAGGCCTCCTCCCTTGTAAACAATCCCTTCTTTTTTATTCTGCAATCCCTGAAGTCTCAAAAACATCAAGTTTCTTATTCCAGTTTCACGGTGTGCATGGGCACGCTTTTTAGGTTTTTCCATCTTTTCTCCGCTTTTTACAAATCAATTAAAATCATGCATTTCTTATTTATTTAAAATTTAGAAAGCTTTCTCTTTCCGCTTTTATATTATAGTTAGCAAAATCTTATCACAATGCTTTATTTAAAATCACCATTTTCCCATTTAAAGAATTGAGATAATCAAATTCTCCATAATTTCTGTTAAATACATTCTAAACAATACTTTTTAACAATTCATTTTTATTTTATTTATTTTTAATTATAAATATCCATTTACTTTCAATTTTATTGAATTGATTTACGTAACTATTATTATTTTAGAATTCTAAATTTGTTGAATTACTTAGCAAGCAACTTAATTTAATTACTTTAATATTTTCTCACTTTTAAATTTCTTAATTAAACTCACTCATTAGGCACTAATTATCTTTATTATATTAATTATCTTTTCATACTAATACCTTATAGACTACCATATTAGGAAATTTTTTAATAAAATAATTTAATTTAATTATTTACTAATAAACATATACTTTGTATTGTATTATTATTTTAATTCTAACTTTTATTATAGTTACGTAAAAAGGTATTCTAACCTGATTACCTTGCTTAGACAAGTTAATCAAAATACTAACTTATCACCTAACTCAAGGCTAATCAAACAAGGCAACCAAGAAACCAACATGACATCATAATTCATTTAGGCACACATACTCGAATATGATGAAGGAGCAAAAGCGGAGGGGCACTACAACTTCTGTGTGTTTGTTTATGAAAATTTAATCCTTGTTCTGTAAATTTTTAACTATTTGAATGCACTTGTATATATAAATTGGCATAGTATTTAAATGAAAAAAAAATCCGAGTTTTCAGAATATTTATATTTTGGTCAAATCGTATTTCTATTAAAAAAAATTTCTGAGATACCGAAATTTTTATATTAGTATAAATTGAAGGAAATTTTATTATAAATTTTTTTTTTATTAAAGGTTGGGGAGGGACGGCATTGGCCATACCCCCCCGTACCCCTCTTGCTCACAGTAGTATGACTCCACACAGCAGCCCTGACGACTGCCGTGCACAGCAGTCATCATGACTGTCATGCGCAGCCCTGTAGCCTTAAGGCTACAGTTTGGTATGGCCAAATGGCCTTCTTTAAAATTCACTTTTTTTTTTAAATTTATTTTATGGTGATTTTTATTCATGGGTTTTTAGTTAATGTTTATTATATATATATATATATATTTATATATATATATGGTGTGGGGTGTGTATTTTATTAAATGTTATTTAATGTTATATATATATATATATATGTATGTATATATATCTAAAATGTGGTATGTATTTTCTTTTTATGTATGAATTAATTTTATGGAAAAATTATCTAACTCTTAAATATGTAATGAATTATTTTAAAAATGAATTTTTATAAAATATAAATAAAACTTTTTTTTATGATTATATATATAATTGTAAGATGTTTTGGGCAGAGTAATATTCTTGAATTATTAGTTTCATTTTGAATTTTTTTTCTCTTATCATAAATTGGATCTTGGTTTGATGGTTTAGTGTGTGACTTGAATAAATGAATGGTATTATTTAGTTTTATATTGTGACATCCATGCGTGGTTATTGTAATATTGCTCTGTGGAATATGATAAAATTGATTTGAATTATTTTCCTTATTGTTATTTGATTATTTATTTTTGCCATGTATTATTGTTGGCTCTTCTCTCGTGTGGGAACCCTGTCAATCTTGTGAACTCAATTTTTGGAGGTTGTGTTCCTTAGTTTTCCAGAGGCATGTTCTTATCATTGGATGTTTACTCCCCGCATTATGTGCTTGTAAAGTTGCATGATTTTAGTGTTATCATTATTTTGAAAGGGTTGTACGGAACTTTGTGAGACTCTGATTATGTACTTGTTAGCGAGATGGGTAATGCCTCGCATGCTTTTATGTTGTGATTCTATGTTCAAATTATGATGGTACAACCCTTGGTTTTGATGTTTGTTGGGTCTCTAGGGAGAGTGGCTCTTCATGGGGGCTGACACCTCGGGTAAGAGGAAGTGCACAGGATAACCCACGTAAGAGTAGTATAACAATTGATAACCTAAAAATAGAATTTAGGGGGATGGGTAGTAAAACACACAAGATAATAAATATTGGATACCTCGTCTATATGCATTAGGGCTATCATAGACTAATGATAGGCTGAGAAGGCCGTGGTCGACAAAGTCGTAATCTCATCTTTATGAGAGGTTATCGACTCCACATGAGCTACCCTATGGTGCTGGTGCCTCAAGTAGGAGGAAGAGACAGGAGATCCATAGATGGGTGTCGGCGCCTCAAGTTGGAGGAAGGGCCAGGAGATCCCATGAGAGCTATGCGATGACACTCTCCACTTGACACTCGTTTTCCTTGTTTCTTGTTGCCTTTGGAATTGTATTCTATTTATTGTTTCAGATTTATTTGGAATCGTATTCTATTTATTGTTTCAAATTTATCTGGAAATGTATTTTGGATGTTGTATCGGTTCTTCTAGAATTGTATTTTGTTTATTGTTTCAGTTTCATTTGTAAATGTTTTATGAATGTTCTTTCGTTACTTGGTCACTGGTTATTGCCTTGCTTGGATGTGATGAGGTTTATTACTTTAATATATTATGTTGTCTCGTGAATGTTGTTGGTTATGTCATTGTAATCTTTGATGTTGTACTTGAGTTTTGTACTATATTGTTCTGTTGGAGTCATTTGGAATTCATGGTCGTGATCTCTTCCTTGTCATCTCTGAGCATGGGGGGTGAGTTATTTATAATTCACATGGTTGGGTGGAACGTGCTCTGCACTCGTTGGGTTCCCCATCAACTTTCTGTGTTTGCAGCATTCCTTCAATTGGAGTTGTACCAATGGTTCTCCTTGTAATTCAATTATTATTGTACTTTGTATCATCCCACATGTATGGGAAATGTATTGTAACTCATTATTGAGAGCATGTAATCTTATGTTTATACGATGATGTAATAGTTAGGATCCTTTGTAACGTTATTGTAAATAACTCATTATGGTTGTAATATGTGATGTAGTGATACTTTCACTCTTGGTTTATGGATATACTTTTATTATTGATTATTGCAATATAATTGGTTAAGTTGTTTAATAATTATCTTTTACTTTTATGTTTGTTGTGTCGCGATGTGACCTCGCGTGCCCCAAAGAATGTAATGTTAAGATGTTAATGTGCATTGTAAATGTGTTTAATGTTTAGTACATGTTTACTTTATGTTATTTAAAAAAAAAATTGGTTGTAATGTTTGTTCTCTAGGGTTTGCACGACGGGCGTTACAGTGGAAGAAGACGATTATGAATTGAAATCTATTTCAATGGAATAATAAAAGCATGGACTATGGAAATAGTCACACTAGCTTCCCAATCAAATAAAACTCCTTCTCCCTTTAGTAGTATTATTAGATGACATGGCGATTCACAATCATCCTCATTGATGAACACCTCTATTTCTAAAACTTTTGTGTTCTTATTCTAGATTCTCCCCTGCATCACTTATTTGAAATCCTTTGGTTGTGAGTTGTGCTCCCTAGTTGTTGTGGGATACAGTCTGGTTGTTTTGGCTTCTCATCTACAAGGAGTTAGTTCATCCAGCATATATGCAATACTAAAAACCAATTAAACATAAATTCACACTGTATTTCATACACACTCACACAATATCATGCAATTAACAACATATCACAACCATATTTTTATACATCAAAACCAAGTTCAAGTTACATGAAATATATAAAGAGATAGATAATGTTTAGGAATATATAAGAAATAAGCAATCTGAAATGTCTAAAAGCATGAACTAAAAAATAGAAAACTAGCTAATATTTGGTCTCATTGTTTTACCCCAACTAAGATATTTGATTATCCTCAAGAAAAATCTAGGTCACAAAGGTTATATTGCAAAGTGATCTTCCTGAAATCTATATCATCTTCAACTCCCTTCCCTTCTATAAAATAGTAGCCATGATTACATGCAATCCTTTCCAACCTTTTGTTCTCTACCATTTCCAATTTATCATGATATGTTCCTATCCAATGTGGCACTAGGTAGAAGAGAAGAGGTGGATGAATTGTTAATGGAAACCATTTAAGTGTGTTATTCCTAGCAATATCTATATACTTGTGAATTCTTCTGAGAATAGCTATAAAATTATAGAGGGAGTGAGGTTCATTTTTCTTCAATTTAGGGGTCAATTCTTCCCTCTTTTTCCTTATAAAATGGAAGGCCTGGGTAGTTGGTCCTATAGCTAGGTACTTCATTCTTTGGTAGTCACTTTCCCTCATACTCATGATTTTCCTGCCTACACCTTTATACCTTATGAGCTCTAACCACTCATCATTAACTGCATCGGGATCTTTAGATTCTTTCCTCAACTATAGAGCCATAGATTTCTCCTTTTCAATATATTCCTTCAATATTTCTCCTCATTGATTCTCATTTATGATATAGGAGGTTGTTGCTTTTATTTTAAAATCCCCCAAAAACATTAGAGGGTTCCATTCTATTTGATCTGAGAGCACAAGATTATGTAAGTAAAACTCACATAGTTGATCTTGCATATCTGGTGTTGAGTCAAAGAAAGTATTTAGAAACATAAATTCCTTATTTCTATTGAAAATCACCAATTAGCTAGCTAAAATAAAACCACAAGTATCTATTTTTACAAAAATAGTGCGTAAACTCTTGCAAAAGATCTGCACTTTAGAATTTATGTAGCCTTATCTACTACTTCCTCAATTTTTACTTTAAACCTTATTATTTCTATATCCTTTTTCTCCAGTATCCTAGTGTGTGTAGAAATCATCTCAACCTTTTTATTTTTCCAATTCATTCTTCTTCTCAAATTATTTTTTAGTCCTCTACAATTTCGTACCTAGGGTTACTACAAATGGTCCAAAGGGAACAAAAAATGAAGGAATTGGAGCCTTGGGTACTAGTTATTTTCTTTTTATTGCTATGATAGAAAGATGTGCCAATCTATCCAACCCATGCCCATGCTCATATCTACAATTTTTTTCCTCAAAATCCTCAATTCTTCTATCCCTCTTACTTTCTCTTTGTTGGTGTGTTTTCAATAAACCTTCTAACTGCTTAATTATTTCCATAGCTTCTTGTAATTTTGTACCAATATCTTTTTCTTCAACAAAAAATTCTTCATTTCTTTCCATAAATTGATCATTCCTTTCACTCATATATTCATCACCCTCCGAGTCACGACTCTTTGGGGTCCTTTTCCTTGTCTTATTTCCAACAAAATCATCCTCTGAATCAAATTCAAAGGTTCTTATAAAATTCCATGTATGTACATTAGGTACATTTTCATCATTAGGGGGAACTTCTTATTCTGAATATATTTCAATTGTAACAACGCCTTCTTTTTATTTCCTTCCTATACCCCTCATTGCCCCTTTCCCTCTTAAGCAATGAGACCACCTTGTGGGTCTTTTCTGCCCTGATGTAGGCATAGAAAAAGACCTAGTTTTTATTTTCTTGGCTCTTGATGTCTTCGTAGGGGAATGGGTTTCTTTCTTTTCCTCTGTTGTGGGTTGTTCCATAGTGGTTGCAGGTTGAGTATCCTAAATACCTTGCTTTTCTGACTCACCCCTTCTATAGTTCGGTGAAGTAGGGGGGTCAAGGGATCCTTCCCTTTCTAACACAAAAAGTTCTACTTTATCTAGTATAGCAGGTTCTTCTAAAATACTATCAATGTGGTTACAATTGATAAGAATTTCCCATGAAACTTGTGGATGTTGAATCCTCTGGCTCCTTTTAACCAGTAGGGTGACCAAACAACAATTTGACAAGGTACTATTATTATTTTTTATTTTGTATTCATAGTCCCTTCTTTTCAATAGATTATAGAGAATTTTTTTAACATGAACTCTTTTAGCATGATGAAGATAACTTAGGAGTTTGAAATGAACTATATATAATAAGGAATTCCTACCATCGCATGTAAGATACTTAATGATATATGAAGAAACAAAAGCCCAAACCCATGGCAAGGACAATCTCTTAGTACCTTGGGAGGATGAGTCCAAGTTTTCTTCATGTTCTCTAAATTAATTTGTGGTAGAAATAGCATTTTCCCTAACTAGAAACTCCTCTCCATCTCGTGGTAAGCCAAAAAAATTTACAATTGCAAACTCTAAAGCATCAACCTTCAAACCCTTGACTATTTCTTCATCATTTTGTAGTGTAGCTACAAATTTCTCCATCATATCCTCATTGTACTTTGTCAAGTTCAAGAAATAGTCCATCCAACCAGCATGTTGGAAAATAGGTGATACTAATTTGTCTTCCAACTATTGATTTTGTGTAGATGACTCTCTTCATATTATATCACCACGCATGGTGAAAATCTTCTTTGTTGTGCTCAAATTCCCTCAAATTTATGTTTATCACTCTACATGTAGTTGTTCTACCCCTTCTCTTTCCTTCTGAACTTGAATTATAGCTGAGTTGTATTGTAAAATGGGGAAAAATAGAAAACAAAATGTCAAAGGATTTTGTAGAAAGTATTTGGGTTTTTGAAAATCAATAAAATGAAAATGAAAGGTAGTACTTCCCCCCAACTATAGGTATTAAGTTCCCTCACTTAATTGAAGTTTTTTTGGTGGAGGGTGAAATGATGTATTGGAAATAATAACAATGATATGAAGCTTAAAAAATATAATTTGTAAACATGTAAAAAATAATTGACATCTATGATAATTATTGAAAATTAATGTGTACCTATAGAAGTGTAAGGAACTGAAACTTAGCTCGTGTGAATTTGATTTAAATTGCTTGTAGTGAGATATGATGTGACCATTTGTAATTGTGATGTGTAATGAATGATGCAGTTCAATGGCACATGGTTAAGGATGGTTGTGAAAGGTTTTAGGATGTACAGTGATAGGATGTGAAATGAATTACATATCACATGGATATCAAGAAAAGTGATATGAATGGTATGTGGGATGAGGTGGATGAAGAAGCCTAAAGTGAAATGATAGGTATGAGGTGGCATGTACTAAGGAATCAAGTGTATTGTGGATGATCATGAAATTAATGTGGAAAAATAATTAAAATTTCTAATAGGAAGTGCTATGGGTGCCTAAATCAATAGGTCCCTTATGAATTTTGTCACTTTTAGGCGTGAAGCTACAAGTCCCTACTGCATCATGGACTGTACTTGAAAATTATTATTGATTATTGTCACCTATGTTGTGTGTGCATGTGATATGTGGTAGGAAATTTTACTTGATTGACCTTAGTAAGTGAGTTGTGTAGCTCATCTATTGAGTCAATTGGAGAACCTATTGTATTTCTTGTTGATTTTGTCTTTGTCAAAATAACTATCTAGTCCATATTGATGCATCAATGAAATAAGTCATCCTTCTACATTGATTTTGTATAAAGTTTTAGTTTATGACCATTAACCAGTAGTGAAAATATAATTACATCAATTGTTTGCAATTGTACTGCTCCACTTGGGAATACTTGTTGCATCTCATATGGGACTAGCCATCTTGTCTGCAATTTTCCTTTATATTCCTTGTATCTTGAGTTATAAAGGAAAGCTCAGTCACTCACATTGAACTCCTTTGTTTTAATGAACCATTCATGCCATCAAATTCTCTGTTTCTAAATAACTTTAGTGTGGTGCATAGCTTTCATCTTAATTTCATCTAATTCATTCAAATTAAGTAATCTCTCCTTTTGTGTTGTTGTCAAGTCCATATCCAGTTCAACTGTTGTCCTTAGTTTTATACTCAAATTCAATAGGAAGTATTGCTATCTTTCCATACACCAACTCATATGGTGTTAACCCTATTGTAGTCTTAAAATTTGTCATATAGGCAGTACTGCCTCAAGTAACCTGGTTGCCCAATACTTCCTGTGAATTTGCAATGTTTTGGTTATAATATTTTCAATCTCCCTATTTGTTACTTCAACTTTCCCATTGCCTTGAGGGTGGTAGGGTGTTGAATTCCTATGCCTTATCTCATATTCTTGTACCAATTTTGTGATCAACTTTGATGTAAATATGTCTTGGCACAATTTCTTGGGACCTTGATCTGTTACAATTTCTCTTGGCACTCCATATATTGTAAATATGTCTTCATATAGAATTTTGGTGGCATTTCTATCTCTAGAAAATTACAATGTTTTAACTTCTACGCACTTTGTTAGATAATATGTTCAAACTAAGAAATACTCCTTTTTGTTTGATGCTAGTGATATTGGGCCAATAAATTCTAGCCCCATTTATCAAATGGTGCTAATGCTAACTATGGTTGCAAAGGCATCTCATTTTATTTAGGTTTCTTATCAATTCTATGACACCTATCACAACTCCTTATGTATTTCAATGGATCCTTATGAAGAGTTGACCAGTAATAGCCAATGGTGATAATCTTGAGTGTTTTCCTCTTTGATACAAAGTGTCCCCCATAGGATTCATCATGTCACACTTTGAGGATATCATAGACCTCATCCTCTCTTATGCACCTTTTCATAATATTGGTTGGATCTATGTAAAATAAATAACCATCTATCCAAGAATAGGGAATTTTTTTTTGTACCAATTGTCTCTTCTGTAGGGGATAAATGAGGTGGTATCTATCCTACTACTAGATAATTGGAAATATCAACAAACCAAGGTGTGTACAAATATAGAGAAAATAAATGCTCACTTGGGAAAGAATCATCAACAACATCTTCTGCTAATTGATTTGGTAGTCTAGATAGAAAATGTGTCACTACATTTTCTTTTCTAGGCTTATCCAATATGGTGATGTCAAATTATTAAAGCAATAACAACCATCTGACAAGTCTACCACCAACCACAAGTTTTTTTATTAAATACCTTATTGTAGTGTGATCAATGTTGATGAAGAATGGATATCCTATGATATAGTGTCTGAACTTGTTAATTTCATAGACAACTGCCAACATATATTTTTCTATTACTGTGTAGTTGGTTTCTACTCCTTACAAATTCTTGGTTTAGTAGATAGCATAATCTTTATTACCTTCCTTATGTCCAAGAACTACCCCTATAGCAAAATCAGAAGCATCTATGTGTATGTGGAAAGGCAAGGTACAATTTGGTCCTCTTAAGACATGTGTTTTGGTCAATGTTTTCTTGAGTGCTTCAAAAGAGTTTTGACATTCTATGCTCCACTCAAATTCTACATCCTTTGTGAGTAAAACAAATAAAGGGTTTGAAATTTTTCTAAAGTGAATAATTCTTCTATTGTAGCCAACATGTCCTAGAAAACTCCTAACATCTCTTTGTTTTTGTGGCACAAGGAGTGCGGTGATTATCTCAATTTTATTTGGATCCACTTGAATCCCTTCACTTGATATAGAATATCCTAACATAATCCATTGGGTCATCATCATGAAACATTTCTCATGACTCAGGGATAGGTTGTGTTCTTGACACTTTTTAAGACATTCTTTAGGTTATTAAGTTCTTCATTGTATGTTTTCCCATAAGTTGTGAAATCATCCATGTAGATTTCCATGGATTCATGTGCAAAATTTGAGAATATACTTAGAAGTGCCCTTTGCAAAGTGTTTGAAGCATTACATAGCCCAAAGGGAAGAACAAAATAAGCACATGTTCCCCAAGAAAATGTAAAGTTTTTTTTATCCTGGTCATCTAGAGCTATTCTAATCTGGTTATAGCCATTGAATCATCTAGAAAGGAGAAGTATTTTTTACTTGCTAGGGAGTCAAACACTTGATCAATGAATGGTAGTAGAAAGTGATCTTTTCTAGTGGTTGAATTTAATTATCTATAATCCACACACACTCTCCACTTTCCTCCTTTCTTTGGGACAATAACTAGAGGTTACACCCATTGACTATCAGAAATGGGGTAAATGAAACCTTCATCAAACAATTTTTGTAATTCATTTTTTATTGTCTCTTAATGTAGGCTTCATTTTCCTCTGGGGTGTGATTGGTTTCAAACCATAATTAATGTATATCCTATACATGCACAGGTCTGGGTCAATCCCTTCATGTCATGCTAATCCCATACAAAGTTTTTTGTGTGTTCCTACAACATAGTGTTCAAGGAGGTTTGTTGTTTAGTAGTTAATTCACTGTTAACATTTAACATTTTACTTGGCATGATTTACAAAGTCTTGGATGTTGTTTGCACAGATGAAAGGTCAAGTCCTATTATGTTTGGGAGACATTTTGTGGTAGAAAAGAATGGAAATGTTGGGATATTGAATCTCATGAACTGGAAGGAATATGTAGTGTCCCTCCATTTTGATTGTTCTTGACATCCAAGTAAGTTGTTTGTTCAGTGGTCATGTCATTTCCGTGTATTTGAGTAAGTGTTTATTGTGTTTTGTTGCATTAATGTATTGTGGGGTGAAATTAATAGTTAAATGGAATGGTATAATTAGTTAATTAAATCTACAATTGCTAAAGGAATAATTCAAATAAAATTTAAATTTAAACAATAATTAAGAAGCCAATTTTGTAAAATATTAGATTAATATTTAATTGGATATCTCATGAAGGTAATTGTCAAATGGGGGAAAATAATGTAATTTAAAACAAAATAAATTTTAATAGAATGTTATGAATGATAAATAGTCAAAATCAAAATGAAAGTTGGAAAGATAACCATTTGGATATGGAAGAAAATGTGTTTTTTTTTATAAACCTTGAAGATAAGATTTTGCAAACTAAGGTGAATAAAGCAGAAAAGATAAAAAGAAAGCCATGCAAGATTTCAAAGGAAATTTTATATGGAAACTAGTCAAAATTGGAGAAATAATTATTTTAATAAAAGTGAATTAAAAGGAATAAGGCGATAAGCTTGTGAACGAAAATGGAATCAGGTGGTTGTTTTAGGAAACTTGTTTTATGAGGATAATTATTAAAGGATATAAAAGAATAAATAAAATCTTAATGAAGATAAGGGACATCGAATAAAGCAACAAAAATAATAGAAATATTTCCATGCAAATTCGTGCCCATTTTGGAAGAAATCATGGGAAAAGAAACCTAATGCGTTATGGGAAATTTTTTTTTGGGAGATTTAATAAGATTTGGGCTTTCAAATCGGGGGGATTTTTTTCTCTTTGGGGGAGGGTTTCAAAATGGAGAAACTCATACTATGCAAAATAATAATAATAATAAAAAAAAAGATCTGAGGGCTGGAGGGGTATGGAGCTAGAGAGCCACGGGGAAGGTCATACTATAGTTATACAACATGCTGAGTGTTTGATACCCTATTCATCTTTGTGCCCATTTGCTTGCCATTGCATATTGTTTGAAACACACATTGGTGATGGTTCTCAGAGAAACACAAATGGACATGTGAAGGAGGGAATCAAATCAACTCCAGTTGGAGGAATTGAATTTTAGATAAGTCTTCGTCTTGAACGCTATTGTTTGGTTGCATGTTCATGTAATCATTTCGTTTAAATTTATAGTGCAAGCATATTTTTATGCAACTTCGATAAACACTACCTCTTGAGAAAATATTTATTGATGCAAATGCATGGATTGTGCTTGGTACTAGGAATGTCTTATCTGCCGATTGCAAGGTATATCAGCCATTAATCTTTGGTATTATCCTGTGCATGTTTTATTCTCTTAATGACCTATTAGCTGAATGGGTGGTCCATCCCGCGTCACCTTAATGGCTTGGTTGCAAGTGTATTTCTTATGCCTTGGGGAACTATTCAGATCAACGATTAGCCAATGTATTTCACTATTATTCTTTTATCATGTCTGACCACTGTGATGTTTAGGCCAAGCACGCAGTGTGGTAAGAGTGTGAGGGCCATTGTACCATTTCTAAGATGATGGCAGTGATTACTGTCGTATCATGCTATTTGGCCTCGCTCATAGAAAACGTCAACCATGCTGCTATTTCCAATCGCGTCACACACTTCTATGCTTGTCAATGTACTAACATAATAGAGAGATTACCATGGTCATGGTGAAGTTTAATTCCCAAACTCCAAATTTGAGCGCGTCTCTGGAAACTCGCTATCAAACAGAAATGCGTCAAGTTCAAAATAAAAGAAAAGAAAGAAAGTTACACATTATTTCTTCTGCTCTTAAGACACGCATTTGCACCTCACCTTCCTTCTTCCCTTCAATCTTGTGGATAACAGTTGGGATATGATAATAATGCAAGTAGATGGTGTTATTTCCAAATTTCAGCATTCACTTTCTAATATACTTGGCAACCTGTCACAGTTACAGTAAATTAGAGTTGGGGCATTGTACAGAATTAAATAGCCTCCCTGAAACCCTTGGCAACCTATCATAGCTACAAATTTTAGACTTACAAAAATGTAGTAAATTAAATAGCTTCTCTGATTTCATTGGCAGTTTGTCATAGCTGCGCACTTGAACATAATGGGAATTTTTAAAAGTTATGTAATCTCTTTGGTTTCATTATCAACCAGTTTCTGCTATGGCACTCGTACATATTAGGAAGCTAAAGACTTAAATGATTCTTTCTCTGCATCTTCCACAGCACTAAGTAAATTCCTTGAAAGTAGATAATACCCTATCATCTTCACCTATCAAACTGATTTCTCCAACTTTGCATATGTTTCCTATGGCTATGAATGTGTTATGTCTCATATACAGAAAACGTGTACCATTTCATAGCCTTCAATCCAAGTACATTCAGACAACCAGAAGAAATCATTCGGCATTGATTTTATTCGGGTTTCTTTGTGCCACTATTATTTACACGGATTTAGGTAACCTTGCCTTCAATGGTCAGGAGTAGGGTCATTCCATGAAGGAGACTTTTTCCTCTTATTCTCGATACCGAGCCCTCAGGGACTGAAACACCCAGCTCGATGTTTTCCTTTTTGCTTGTGAGGTCTTATCCTTTTAATAACTGATTTTATACTATTAAAATTGCAATTTAATCTACTATATATATGTATATATTGATTATATTGGTAAGTTATTTGGGATTCGGTTATTTGGAATACTTTTGTAGTACAATTTATAAGAACGTGTTGATAATTGAAGAGGGGATTATTAAGGAAATGTTTCATTATTTACAATTAAAAGAATTGTTTATATGATTGAATTAGATACTTTTAATGATATTTGGTAGTAGTTATATATGTAGTTTGTAAGAAATAGGTTTGGATTATAACTATTTGGTTATTTAAATAAAATTAGACAATTTATTGAATAGTTAAGGAATTGTTTGAAATATGGATTAGATGGAAGTTAAATGAATATAAAATGTGAGGAGGTATAGGGAAGTTAAATTAAACTTGTAATGAGATAAATATAGAATTCGTTTCTACAATTGTTTATGTGATTCCTCAACAAGTTAAAAGAAAAAAAAAATTTAAAGGAAGCTTAAAATGTTAGTTGATGTTTGGATTAGTAAATGTTAATTGTTAATTGTGATATATAGCCCCTTAATTAAAGTAAGTTAATAAGAAATTGATAGATTACTTAACTTTAAACACTTTAAGTTATTGGAGATGACTTAGTAGTTTATATGTGGAAGGAATGCCTCACTGTTTGTTTGATAATGGGAGGTTGCTTTGAAAAGTGAAATTCATGGATGTTGTAGTTGCTTGTTCGTGTTGGTTATTATATGATTTGATGTTCTATCTTGACGTGACTTTTCCTTGAGTTGATTTTGGTTGGGATCCTTTTGAATATCTTGAAGTCTTGGATGTTTTGATGAGTATGACCTTCTTAGTTTATTTTGATTTGACGAGCTTTTATTCATTGGGTTGGTGTTGAAGTTGGCTTGAAGCTCCGTATCATTGACAGACTCTTGTTGCTTCATTTTACCCTCGTTTGTGGATTGTCATTCTTTTGGGTTCTAGAGGCTTGAGATTATTGTTAGTTGATGTTCTCTTTTTGTGTGCCCTTATTGTGGCAAGTGTTTTGATATCATGATTTTAAAAGGGTTGTACATGAATTGTTGAGACTTTGATTATGTGTTTATAGCGAGATGGGTAATGCCTCGCGTGGTTTGGTCTTGAGAATATTTGCTTTATCTGTTACGGTACAACCCTTGCCTGGTTTGGTTTATGTTAGGGGTCTTAGGGAGAGTGGCTCTTCGTGGGGGCCGGCGCCTCGGGTAAGAGGAAGTGTACAA
Organism: Sequoia sempervirens; assembly: GCA_007258455.2. Taxonomy (NCBI): domain Eukaryota; kingdom Viridiplantae; phylum Streptophyta; class Pinopsida; order Cupressales; family Cupressaceae; genus Sequoia; species Sequoia sempervirens. Next base: position 131,177,854 of record VDFB02000017.1, read on the forward strand.
GAGAACCCACGTAAGAGTAGTTAATCAAGTGATAACCTAAAAATAGAATTTAGGGGGTGGGTAGTAAAACACACAAGATAATAAAATTTGGATGCCTCGTCTATGCATTAGGGCTATCATAGACTAATGATAGACTTAGAAGGCCGTGGTCAGCAAAGTCGTAATCTCGTCTTCATGAGAGGTTATCGGCTCCGCATGAGCTACCCTATGGTGCCGACGCCTCAAGTAGGAGGAAGAGCTAGGAGATCCATAGATGGGTGCCGATGCCTCAAGTTGGAGGAAGGGCTAGGAGATCCCATGAGAGCTATGCGATGACACTCTCCACTAGACATATGTATGCCTTGTTCTTTGTTGCCTCTGGAAATGTCTTTTGGATGTTATAACGATGCTTCTAGTTTTGTACTCTTATGGTTGATTCAGATTCTTGTGAAAATGATTTATGAATGTTCTTTGGTGACTTGCTTAATTGTTATTGCTTGGGTTAAATGTGATGAGTTTTCATAGCTTTATTTTATTTTGTTGACTCATGAATGTTGATGATTATGTCATCGTAATCCTTGAATTTTATGATACCTTTGTATGATGTGGAGTCTTGTGGTTCCCTGTTTCAGTGTTCTTGGTTGAGGTTTCTTTCTTGTTAGCTCCTTAGCATGGGGGGTGGGTCTTCGGACCCATGTGTTTGGGTGGAACATGCTAAGCACCCCATTGGGTCCCCAGTCGAGGATCGAGAGGTGCAGATTGGTGCTAGTTGCGGCGACTCCAGAGTTGTATCCATTTTGGAGCCAGTTATAATACTGTGTATTCATCTCTCAGTTGTATCATGTTATCTTATTCTATGGTTTCCGTTCTTATTTGGAAACACTTTTGTATCATTGTACCTCTTGAACATTGTACTGTAATGTATCGTTAAACCTTGTGTGAATATTGGCCATGGTAGTTGTTATTCAATGTGTTGAGTTAATCATGTATATGTTGTATTTATGTACACAAATGGTTTCTTATCAATATATATCATGTATGTGTTTCATTTATTAATGTTTATTTTGTTATGGCTTATATCTTTGGCTTTTATTCTTTATTGTCATTGTGTGGATCTAAGTCTCGTAATGACTCCTTGTGTACCCCAAGGGATGTATGTGTTAGTGAATCTATTTAAATGAAATTCATGTTATGACTTAATGTGTATTACATGTATGTTATGTTAACTAAAAAAAAAAATTGGGCAGTAATTATTGTTTAATTGTCCTTTGGGGTTCGCACGACGGGGTGTTACAGAATAAAATTTTGCAGTGGATCTTATAGACATGTCAAGCACTCCTATTGTTCTGGGTCCCTACCATAGTTATTCTGTATGATGTGTGATATCAATTCATCCTAATCTTGGTTGCTTAACAAAGGGTTGCATTCAATAGTCATGAAAATTTTCAAGGAGTATCAGTCTTCCTCATCAAGTAGGCCAAATTTTCTTCTCTAAGTTTTTCATGAGGTTGGGATGGTGGATAAACGACTAACTTTTTAGTTTTGTTTCCATTTTACATAATCATGTTTCCAAAACTACAACCTATAAATACATTTGTTGTTTCTAACCATGGTTTTCCTAGAATAAGGGGATAGCCTGCAAGGCTATCCTTTGGGTGTAATACCATGAAATATGTAGGTTAATCCCATGAATCCAATACTATGACCAAGTCTTGAATGATGCCCTCAGGTTTAATTTTTGACCTATCTACCGACTATAGATTAGTGGGTGTAGGTCTAAGGTTTATTAACCCTAATATCTGTATTGTTTCCTTATTCACCACATTAATATTTTCCCCCAAGTCAATCAAGATATTCTTTATGAGAGTTCCATTTATCTTAACATCTACTACATGACTCCTAGAATCTACATACTTGGAGCAATATTTCATTTGTTTTTTCAAGTCTTCAAGCTCATTTTTCCAAGAAAGATCAAGCATTATTCATGATTTGAAGGTTGATGTCAATGGTGGATCGTGACAGATTCTAGGTTTTGGGACATGCACATAGCCATTATCCCTAACCTAATGACTTGTTTCCTAAGTGTGCACATCTTCAATCTTCACTCTTATAGCTACCTAAATCAAGGTATAATCAGATTTCGGATCTATTAGGGTGTTTTGACTTCTCCCTAACTAGGTCTATCATTTTTCATGTTCATTTAGGGTTTTTATTTTAACACACTTGAATAAGGTTTCTTTGCATCTTATTTCTTAACACCTTAGATGCACTTAAGGTTAGGGCTTATACACATTGTTACTTATTAGGTTTTCATCTTTTCATCAAGGTTTAATTACCAAATTTTGGGTTTGACTGAGGAAAAACCCATACAAACAAACCAATTTTTTTAGTTTTTTCTATAGATCCAAAGTCGGGATTGAAGATTTGCAAGTACAGGATCAAAGTGTAAATTGAGGGCTATAGGATCATCTTTTGATATTTCAAAAATGGATGCAAGGACCCATTTTCCCTTGGGTGAGCCTATCCTACTATAGAGTCTAAAAACCACTTTTGGAGCTGGCTACATACCATCCTAACCTTCTAAAAAAAATTGGTTAATGGTTGTTTCTGATAGTATTATCATAATACTTTATGTTCCAAGTGATAGATATCATAGGTTTGATCGTTAATGCACTTTATTCTTCTCCCAAAATTATTTTTCAGACATTTCTATCATAAGGAAGTTAAGGCAACATAGTGTCCAACACTAGGGTTGACTTACCTTGAGGGTTGCAAGTTAATTCTAATCATTTTTGGAACTATCCCCCTTCTTAATGAACATGGAAAAGGTGGATTTGTGCTTAGGTGGACACCCCTTTTTATTTTTTGGCATAGGTCCCTCATTTTTTAGGTCTCTTATCCATCTCCTAACCTTTTTCCTTTGTTTCATTTTGGTGACCCCAATGTTGTACATCTTAAATTATGAGGTGGAGACATTCAAAAGCATAGATCTATATTTTCATTAGTGTGTTAGTGTGATTTACATTCCATTTAGGGTTTAATTTTACATTTTTTCATCATTTCAATTCATAAAAAATTAAAAACATTGCATTTTTGCACCCACAAAGCTGGTTTACAATTTTTGCGAGGAACTGATTTTTGCTGAAATCACATATTTTTAGAAAACATAATGATTTAAGCATTAAAAGGTTCCATTTAAAGAATTAAAATTGAAGAGGGTTTGATCAAACTACCTTAAATCAAACCCCCCTGGATAGAACCCCACTAGTTTTAAACCATACCTATAACAGAGTCTCCTTTACACCTATCAAAATGCTGATAAAAAACCACTTTTGATTTACCTTTTGGGGGATCAAATGAACTCATTTAAAATTTATTTTTTGCAAGTATGCAGTCCTTGTTACAAGCTTCCCAAAAAGTATAATTTTAAATAAATTTAATTTAATTATTATATTCATTTTTTATTTCTCGTGAATGTAGGTTTTTACCAAAAATCAAGCTCTTTGTTCTGCACATGTGGAAAAATAGAAGATTATTAAAAATATATATATATATATATAAATATTAGTGCACTAGATATTGAAGTCCTTAATCGAAAAAAGAAAAAAAAAAAGAATTTCAATAGATACAAAAAAAGTTACGCGTTATACAGTCACGCTATGTCTGAATTATAATTGGTTTAAATTCAAAACTTGATTAAAGAAAAAAATTTCAATAAAAAACTATCTAACCAAATGGAAGCACTAGATATCAGAGTTATGAATCTAAATTTGAAAGAATTAGAATTTTATCCTTCATGGAAAAAAAGTTATGTGTTATACGATTGGCGTCACTTTTTTAAAAATGTTGTTTTGAAAAAACTAGTTTTGAGGGAGATGGAAAAAAATAAGTGTAATTTGATTCAAAAAATTTGAAAAAAATATATTTAGAATCTATAGAAAAAATTTCACGAAACTCTAGTTTGTATCATCTTCAAATTCCTCATGGTTTAGTTGTTATAGGTGCCTGAAAGTGAAGATTTAGTTAAAAAAAATTATTTTAGTGTCCAGTTTGGCCAAAAATTATAAACCACTATTGTGGGATCACCAAATTGCATTGTAGATGCATCAAGAGTGTCTTTTAGTCATTTAGATTCAAATTTTAGTTCAAAATAGCATTCCAAAATTTTACTTTGTTCACCATTTGTCACTATTCAAACTTGCATTAAGACACCTAAAACTAGAAAAAATTGTCACATAAAACATAGTTTGCAACCTGAAATAAAAAAACACCAATAGTAATTCAAACTTAGCATCTTTCATTTTTCACAACCCTGAACAAGGACCTATTTTCCCTTGGGTGAACCTGCCCTTGTACAAGTGTCCTGACATATTTTTGGGAGCTCTTTTTCCTCTGTCTATACATTCTATTTTTTTTTTTCAAATCTAAGAATTGCATTTCTGAAATAGTTTGTTTTGCACATTTGAGATGATTTTCTTTTTGCTTAAATATTGAAAAAATTGGAAATTTGTTTGCATGTTTTAGTTGTAGATAGTTTCATATCTGTATACAATCACACCTCAACTTACCATTTACCCACCTTCACAACAACAACAAGTTTAAACCAAGCCTATGCTTATCATAGGAGCACCTCAAAACAAACCTAAAACTATTTGAATTATCTTGAACTTTGCAAGGAAACTCACTAATAACAATGTGTTGTAGCAATCTAATTATCATAATATTTCTCATAGATATAACACAAGGAACAATAGGAAAGCACAAACCATACCTACTTCATTACTAATGGGAAAGGTCATTGATGTCACAACTTGCATCATTTAATTAATTCTTTTATCGAACCGGGTGTGTTTCAGAGCAATATGCGATAAGGATAGTTGTCACAGATTCTTTTGGGGGGGTTTGCACTATAAACAACGACTTCAGGTATCGTTTTTCCTACTTTAGGAGCTCTTTAGGAGCTAAACTGTAGTGACTGATTCCTAAGATTTAAATCTACTTTAACTTCTAAGTTAAAATTCTGCTGACTTAATTCTAACTTTATTGACTTCGATTTAGACCAATTCATCGAGACAATTAATGATTACTTTAATCCCTAATCTAAAACAAAAAATTCCAAATTAATTCTATTTTGCTTTAAAAGAAATCCATAACTTAATTGCTGGAAAGTAAATGCTAATTTAAGAGTAGGAATGAATTGCAGGAAAATGACGATTATTCTAAAAAGCATAAAGACTAATCTCCATGAATAGATTTTGAACAGACTTCAACTTCATCTTTCCATAAATTCCTAACATTGTCTTAATGAAGCTTAACAAACAAACTTTAATTCTAATTGATTCAAACGACATCTAAACCTAATTTATAAAAGAAACTTGTTTAACAATTCTAATGGTTCAATTCAAAATTTCTAATAAAAAAATCTAACCATTCTAATAATTCGATCTTAACCATAATAAATTAAAACTTCAAAACGTAATTGTAAATAGAAGTGATTATCCGATCTTAAAATTTACCAAGATAGAAGATTATTTTAACGATTGACCAATTCAAAATCAGTTTCTACTACAGATTTAATATTAATGAATCAGAAAATAACAACACTTAACAAAAATACCATAAGATCATTCCAAAGGTTGAGTGGGCCCTGCTATTCCTTAGGTAAGATCCTTCAACACAGTGAATTAATTAACTTCTTGCTTCCTTTCCCATTGATCAAAATTAGAACACAGAACAACGTATTGCTTGTGATTACAAAAATTCTAATTGTAAATTATCTAACTCCTAACTAAGACTGAAATGTGTATATTTATAAAATATCCTTATTAGCTTCTAACATGGCGTTAACTTCCAAAACTTAAGGCAAACAACTACAGATTACAAAATGAAACTAAAAATAGAACTGAAGTTGACTAAGGAGAACTATGCCAAAACTATGCTAGATTGGCGCTAGAAGTAAAAGTTCCTCAACCGACTATGAAGAAGTTGGTTCAGAATTTGAGTGACTCATCATCCAGTAGGGCCTATCTATGGTGTAGTCATTCCTCATGATTAGATAGAGATTTTAACTGTCTCATCAATCTTTAAGATACCTTGTTAAAAACCCTTATGAAAAATACAACAATCATGGTAATAAAGATTAATGTAGCATAATCATCTCATCCAAAGTCATCATAAAGCAACACATTTAACATAAGCTATTACTTCCAAAATATTTGCTAATTTAGTTAAACATAAAGTAAAATATGAAAATATGTGAATCTATTGTCTACCGCCAGTCATGTCAATTAACAATTAAAACAAGTCTTTTTAAACATAAAAAGCCTTAAATGAAAGTATTTTATATCTCCCATCAATTACCACTTCCTTAACCTATCTTGCCTAGTGCTCCTCATTTTCCTTTGCATAGTGGAAAGGAGTATGATCTTGTGGAACAACTTTGTAACACTCCTACTAATATTTCTTTATGGGATCTCATTCAAGCATCACCTAATTACCATAGCATGCTTCAAAGTGCTTTACAACAAGTATTGCTCCCTCCCAGTGCACAACCAAAAAAGTATCCACCCTAATCCAAGGTATGAATATCATCAATATTGATATTACCTTCCATCAAGATGAGTTACCTCCATTGGAGATTAAAAAAAAAAATGAGGCCTTGATGATAGTGGTTGTCATTAATAGATGTGGAATAAAAATAACTCTCATTAATAATGGTTTGGCCCTTAATGTGTGAAGTGTAAACCTCTTGGATAAGATTGGAGTGGATAAGACTAAGATTGAATGAGATTCCTTTTATATATGTGGTTTTGATAATGTGGGAAAGCAACCTCTTGGTGTGATAACATTACTTGTGAAAGTTGGAAAAGTTATATTAGAAACTCCTATCCATGTCATGCCTCAAGATCTCTCATATAATATTCTCTTGGGTAGGCAATGGATTCATGAAATGAATCAATTCCCTTCAACCCTTCATTGTTTAATGAAGTATGATTATAAGAATAAGGTCTACACAATCAAAGCTAACCTTCAATATAGAATTTTCTTGCAAAATAAGAAAGATAAAGGGAGTCCTTTGAAAACATTAATACCAATCTCACAACTAGAACCTGGGCAAGAGGAAGAAAAATAGAAAAAAATTTAACTGTTACAAAGCTATTAGATGATGATTGGGGTTGTTAGATTTCACACCTATGTTTATGGGAGAGTATGAAATCACATAAAAAAAGAAACAAAAAAAGAAAAAGGAACAATAGTGATGTCAACACAACACATGGCAAATTCATCAACAATATTTGACTCAACAATTTTAGAAGAAGACACAAGTTACAAAATAAGTTATGAGTAGATTAATCATGAGCAACCACCATCTCTTAAAGAAATTGAGGCTCTTTATGGGAGAGGATATTAGTTCTTGAAACAACTTGGTTATAGTAGAACAGGATGTGGTGTGAATGAACAAGGAATTTATGTCCTTATAGAGCCTAACATGCAAGAAACAAAAAATGGTCTTGGATATTGTCCTTCCAAGATAACAAAAGTAGAAAAAACACCTTCACTTAACATCAACACCATTATACAAGATTCTCCTAAGATAGCTCTCACATTGAGGCATCCTAATTTAATATTTACCACAAGTGATGAATCATGGGATTATTTTTAACATGATGAAGCTTTGCTAGAAATTTTGGGATTTTATGACAATTAACCAACTCATCACCACAAACAAAGATTCACTTGTTCCTTAACTAGTAAGGGATACTTTGGTGAAGAAAATAAAACAAGTGATATTGAACAAGATGAAGAAGAACAAATTATCGAAATTCCAAATCAAAGTGCATTACTTGTGGAAGATATAATTAACATGCCAATGGACACATCTAACGAAGAAAAAGTGATTCAAATAGGAAAATATCTTGATGATGATGAACACAAAGAGAATGCAACACTATTAAATCAATTTCCTAAAAATTTTTCTTGGACTTATTCAGATATGCTAGGTATTGATGCTAAGATAGTTACACACAACATTAGCCTTGAGGAGGATGTTAAACCGGTAAGACAAAAGATACACAAGATGAATCCTAAGATAGAATTATTGGTTAAGGTTGAAATTTAAAATCTCCTAGATGTTGGATTTATTCGTCCTATTGATTATTCACCATGGATTTCAAACATTGTAGTAGTGGCAAAGCCAAACTTGTTGTATTAGGATGTGTACAGACTTTTGTGATCTTAATAAGAATCTTTGAAAGATGATTTTCCCCTTCCTAATTGACATGATAGTAGATTCAACCATGGGCCATGCCTTATTATCATTCATGGATGGTTTTTCAAGCCATAATCAAGTCTTTATCAACCCTCAAGATTAATACAAGAAAACATTTACTACACCTTTGGGAACAATCTATTGGGTTGTGATGTATTTTGGATTAAAGAATGTTGGCACAACATATCAAAGAGCTATGACATTGATATTTCATGACTACATACATAAAATTCTAGAAGATTATGTTGATGGTATTCTACCTAAATCATTAACTCATCAAGACAATGTTAAAATCCTTTGAAAGATCTTTGAAAGAATGCATAGGTACAACATGCAATTAAATCCAAAAAAGTGTCTTTGGTGTGGAAAGTGGAATTTTTTTGGGTTTTATAGTGTACCACAAAGGAATTGAGTTAGAAAAAAAGAATATTGATGCTATCATTAACATGCCACCTCCGAAGAACATCTCTCAAATACCTACTTTACAAGGAAGGATTCAAGCTATCCATCATTTTTTGACATCTTTGGCAGATCATACCTTACCTTTTACCCAAATTCTTAAGAAGGAATCCAAATTTAAATTGAATGAGGATTGTAAACAAGATTTTGAAAGTATAAAAGAGTATCTAGCTAATCCTGCTATCTTACAACCCACTATTCAAGGAAATCCATTCATCCTTTACATATCAACATCCAACCATGCTCTAGTAGCATTGTTGGCTCAACAAGATGGCAATGGTAAAGAACATCCTGTTTATTACATTAGCTATGTTGGAAATAGGATGCCATTTAATTGCAATCCTAAAAAATTATTTATTTCATGTATCTCGTAAATCCTTAGAATGTGTTCATCAACACTAGGATTAGGAAGAGATTAATATTTGATGAAATAATCATGTTAATTGACATTTGTAATTAATTCTAAATGTTAGGAGCATGTGAGGGCATCCATTACGAGTTCCTAAATAACAATGGCACATGGGGCACCCGCATGGTAGGTGACACTCACCTTGAGTTTAGTTAACTATTCAGAGTAAGAGATAACACTTTTGAATGCGTGTAAAGATCCTAGGAGTTAGGGTTTGATGTTTGCATGCATGAAGTTCAGTTCAGTTCAGTCCAGTTTGGTTATGGTTCAGTTATCTTTAGTTAGTTTTAGTTGAATGCTAGTTGACTTCAGTTAACTTGGAATGTATGGCTAATGAATTGAGTTGCATGACAGATAATAGGGACTACCTTCAGTTAACAGGGGATGACCATTCTTGCATGAATGGTGTTGAGAAATGTTTTAGTTAACAAGAAATGACTTGGACCCAACTTGGGCGCTCAAGTTGGCTTCTTGGAATTAAATCCTTTGCATGTTGAGATAGTTCAGAAGGCTTAGTTAAGTGGGACCACTCTTGGGTGCCTACTTTGAGGATAAAGCCTTGAAGATATTTATAGAACAGAGGTTGAGTTGCTACTTCAGTTTGGGACGCCCAAATGCATGAAGATGAGGATTTGACATTATTCTTCATGACATAACTCTATTTGCATGAGATAGGCGTACCTTTTAGGGATAAGGCTTGAGCATTGTAATTGTAACTTAGTTGGAGTTTAAAAAGTTAATTAAAGCCTATTTATCTCAAGCAAGTTGAAGAGAGTTTGTATCAGTTTTTGTTGTAGGTGTGAAGAAGATTTGGTGAAGGAAAAAGAAGCATTCTCAAGCAAGAATTGGAGTTATTGTAATCTACTTCAAAGATTGAATAATAGAATAATTCTTGGTGGAGTTTTTTCCTGAAAGGGTTTCTCCACGGTACATGCTTGTGTAATCTTTCTAATATCCTGTCTACTTATTCTATCAACTTTTGTCTACATTCTACAAACAACAAAATGGATTAATCAAGATAATCACCCACAAAGAATATGTAACAAAAAGGAAAAGCTTATTTAGATCAGCAATATTAAAGTTTTACAGAGTATTAAGCTAAGAAAACACCTCATTTTTCAACAAGCTAAACTTTAATCAAATAGAAACTCAATACACAACAATAGAAAAACAATTTTTGTCCCTTATGCTTGCTACTAGTAAGTTGAGACACTATTTATGAAATGCGGAAATGTGTGTTGTTACAAAGTTTGATCCCCTAAAACACCTCTTTGAGCTAAAAGAGACTTATCAGGACGCTTAGCTAAATGAGTTATGTTGTTAACTGAGTTTGATCTTAAATTTGTTGGGCCTCAAAAGGTAATCAAAGGACAAGACTTGACTGATAATTTACTTGATTTTCCTTCTCCATTAACATCACCTAATACGAACTCATTTGGGCTTATGGGAGTGTGTTGAAAATTGAAAAGGAAACAAGGGAATTGTATTTTGACGATTCTAAGTGTCAAAATTGCTTTGGAGTAGGGGTTATATTAGAGCCACCTTTAGGAAATTCTATTCCCTTATCTTACAATCTAAACTTCCTATGTACAAACAACACCACAGAGTATGAGGCTTTGATTACTGGAATATGAGTAGCCTTATCCTTAGGTGTTCAACATATTCACATATTTAGCGATTCTCAATTGGTTATTAAAAAAATTAGTGGATCCTATCAAGCGAAACATGACAAACTAGCTCAATACAAAAACCTCACAATTACATTGATTGAATGTTTTGAATCATATATCATTGACAATATTCCTCGAAAGTATAATGGCATGTAGATGCAATGGAAAATGTCACTTCCCTTGTATCTCCTAATGATCCCTCTATGGATTTCACATTTATTTTCCATATGATTACCAAACTGTCAATAGATGAAAAAGTGAAAGAAACATTAGTAACCAATATTGAAGCCTCTATTGAATGGTACACACTGATATGTAATTCTTTCAAATAAGGTATATTTCTTGAACCAACCACTAAAAGCACTAGAGCTCATATTCAGAAACATGCTACTAGATATGTAATCCTAGAAAATGTCTTATATAGACGATCCTTTGATGGTGTTTTACTTAGATGTCTTAAACAATCAAAAATCCCTATAGCCCTTGAGGAAGCTCTGTTGGTGCTTGTGGGGGTAATTTTAGAGGAAGATTGTTAGCTCAAAATTAATTTGCATAGGATATTATTGGATACATATGGAACAAGATTATTTTTATCATGTTAAGAAATATCGCAAATTTTAGGAGCATAACAATATGATTCACGCTCCCACTTCTAAACTTCATGCCTAAGTTCCTATTTGGCCATTTTTAGTTTGGATTTTGGATCTCATTAGAAAGATATCCCATCCCTCTTCTTTTGGACATACATTTATCATAACTACCACAAATTATTTCACAAAAGGGGTAGAAGTCATTCCTCTTCATTCCATAACAACTAATGCAATTTTTCATTTTATATTGGAACAAATTATTGCCCACTTTGGTCTTCCTTTCACATTGTTTCAAAAATTGTACACCATTTAAGAACAATTATGTGAAGAAATTTTTGAAAACATTTCACATTCAACACCATTTTTCAATATTGTATTACCCACAGTCTAATGGTCAAGCAGAAGCAACAAGCAAAACACTTGAACAAATCTTGCAAAAAATGGTAAGCAAACATAATAAGGATTGGCACACTCAATTATCGTATGCATTGTGGGTTTATCACACTAGTATTAAAAAATGTATGAGAAACACACTTTATAATCTGGTCTATGGAACTGACACAATAATTCCCTTTGAGTTAGAAATTCCTTCATTACAAATTTCTCTTTGAGGACTTATTAGTGATAGCACTTATAAAGAGAAATAGTTGCAACAACTTGAAATGATTGATGAACACATTAACGTTCTCGAGCATCTTCAAGCCTATTCAAAAAAATGTAGCATAGTTACAATGATAATTTCATTCCTTGCTAATTTAACAAAGTTGATTTAGTATTATATAAAAATCAATGTAATGCTAATGTCGGCTTAGGTGAAAAAGGAAAGTTTAGTCTGAATTGGTTAGGCCCTTACGTCATTCAGGAAAGTTATGTGTATGGTGCATACACATTAACAGAAATGGATGGTACACCTCTTAAAGAACCTATCAATGTTGCACATTTTCACAAATATTACATTTAACATCTCTTTTGAATAGTATGTATATTAAATCATGTTGATAGATTTAGTAGATAGTTGTCTATTTTTCCTTGCATTGCTTCATTCTTGACAAACATTCCTTATGTGTGTCTTGAATTATAGAGTAATTATTCATTAGTTGGATTATTACTTTATTTTACATGCTATTCAATTTCATGTGTGTTGTGTTAAATTAGATCATTATATGCATTTAAATTCCCATAATTATATCATAAGAGCATTTAATTTAACATGATTACACTTAATCCAAATGTTGTATCTAAATAAAAATAAGTGTTTAAAGTAGATCATGCATATATAAAATTAGATCATGGAGACAATTATTAAATAATAGATACAATAATATTATTTAATAGATCATATTGACATCTAATCTAAATAAGAACACATAAAATCAAAATGATTATATATTAATCACAAAAGTTTATAAACATGATCACCATAATGTGGCATAATACAAAAAAAAGTACATCTAAGTAGGCCTATGACTATTGGATCCCTCAGGGCCTAGTGGTAGTGCTCGCTAAGAGATCTAATGGATCATGTGTGGCTCATGGAACTAACCCACTCTCATAGGCCTCAAAGCTCACCCTCTATAGAAACCACACATATGATTAGTGTGACATATTCCTACTCCACTTGATCCCTATCTTCATATAGTCTCACCTAATCTTCCTGAACTCTAGCAAGCTCTCCCTTTATTCTACCAAGTTTCACCCGTATGAGAGTCACTAAGTCACTCTTAGATGGAACTCGGGTAGCTCAAAGCTCCTCATATGTATCCAAAAGCTCTATAAATATAGCACTCAACTGCTCCTCCTAAACTTTGTAATCCTCAAGGGCACACATAGCCTCCTCATATGTTGTCCCCCATCATGTTAAAGGCTCAAATAGGTACGCATGGTTCCCAACCATAGGTGGTGGCCCATTGTTTGCTCATGTAGCCTAATGTGGAGGCAAGATGAGGTCATTTGTGTGATGATATGTCTAATGAAATCTTGCTACCCTTGGATATCATCTGTAGAAAGTAAAACACAAATTACATCAAAACATGATATAATAAGAAATACAAAACTAGAACTTAAAGCATAATAAAAATAATACATCATTATCTAGGCTACTAGCTCATCAATCAGGGTGTTGATGGGTAGGAAGTTTGGAAGGTCTAACACCATTGCTCCCTCCATGTTCATGAGATACAAGGCCTATTGTGCTAGCTAACTATGATCGGGTGACTTTGGGAGGAACTATAGGTCTCTCCTCAAGGGCATCTACAATATTCATAGGCTCATCTCTCATTGGTTTCTCCTCCTCATACTGATCTACCATCTCAGTTGCTTTTTCCTCATCCTCTATGTCCCTATCCATGGTTATATCCTCTCTCTCCTCCCTATGACCTGGAAGAGGTCTAGCATTGTGAACAAGGTGTTACATAGGGAAGATTGTTGTAGGTCATGCTCTCATCCACCACCACTCATAGGCTATTGTGGAACCTATTTCATCCCAATCTGATGTTGGGGGCATGTCAAGATCCTCATCAAAATCACCAAAAATGACATCATCAATAGTAGGTCATCAGATGTCTTCTAGATGAGTGTTGTTCTTTGCTACTCTCAGATACGTAGGTCATGGCCTAGGAGGTACATGCCTTTGTCCAAACTACCTCATGACATGATCATAGTAGAATGGTAAGACTATATAATCATGCCACCCCAATAAGAGCCTATATCGTTGCATCCTAACAAGATATTATGTGAGATCTAGCCACTATGGTATGGTCTTGTAGGGTTTCCATACTATGTCATCCTCATCGAGCTGATCAAACCTAACCTTCCAAAACCATAGGTCCCCAAACTACCAAATCCATCTCAATGTGTAGATAAAATCCCAAGGTTAGCCAATCGTTGCTACCATGGGATAGCCTATCAGTGTCGTGCACATGATATGCTAAAAGGCCCACACCTATAAAAGTATATAATGCACAATGCTATGTAAATATCTATGTACAAATCACCCAAGATCATAGTATAAATTAGCTAACATACTACAACCTCAAGAATATATGGTCTAATGTCACTTCATATGTCATGTTGGTTTTTTTAATAAACCAAGTTGATCTCACAAATAACCTATGGAATTGTCATCTTCCAATCGTTAGCTAGTTCGAGGGATTGGCCAATGAACAAGTGAAAGCTACAAAGAGATTTCCCCCCATAATTTAGGCTCTACAAGACTTATAAGGGTGATTACACAAAATGTATTTAAGATCCTTTGTACCAATTAACCTCATACATTGTAACAACAAATATATTCTCCTAATTTTTTGTTCAATAGATGAAAATCTAAAAGACCCGGCAGATCTTACAACATTTATCAACCTCTAACTTGAGAATATGATGAAACTTAACTCAAGACATATATTCAAACTTAAATTAAAGATTTAAATTGGTTTATGAATGTTATTGTTATGCACAACTAGAGGATTGTAACATAAACACAACTTATGGACTAGTACATTATCTTAGGGTATGGAGTTCCAAAACATTCAATTAAAATCATACAATAGCATTTCACCTATCACAATTAGAGCTATTAAATGATACATTACACCATCTAACTCATAATTCCAGACCAATATTACTTAGTTATCCATGCATACACTCACATAAATCTTCATTCATGTTAAGGAAAATTAACTTGTTCTTTGAACAAGAGCATCAAAAATGAATAAAAATTCAATGGAAATACAATGAAGATAAATAGAAATATATTTAATCCATTATATTCATAATTCATATGAGGTATACAATCAGAGAAAAAAGGCTTAGGAAATATTCCATTTGCATTCAAAAGTGACAGTGCTAATAGATAGATGCTAACAATCAAAAGACTCAAAACTCCAAACCTAGACAAAACTTAGACAAAATTTGTATTTGCATTCTCTATTACAATTTACTTCTCAAAATCACTCAACAACTCCTTGTCAATGGACTTGAATTCCCTTTTATAAAATTAAGGGAGAAAAACAAGCTTTAGGCCAATTGACACTTGTCACATCTTCATTTGACAATTACAATTTATTCCAAAAGACCATTATATTTACAAAACCTAGGGGAAAATATCCATATGAGAAAAAATCCATTTTTCATTTGTTGGCGAAGATACTTCCCACCTTCCAAAAGGATTTTTAGCCAATGAAGATACTCCTTCCAAAAGCTCCCAAAATTGAAGGAAGTAAAGCATTAAAACAAAGAAAAGTGAGACAACACCCACATCAACACCAACCATCAACAACTTTGAATTGAGGAGGAAACAATATTTAAACATTGATGTAACATAGGCTTAATCTATAAACTTTTCAAGCCATGTATTGTATTCCTCCTTAGTAGGCTAGTTAACATCCAACAAATTGTGTATCTTAGAATCATATAAGTTGTACCTAGAATCCATCATTACTCTGGCCTCCTTAACAAATTTATCCATGTTCACCTCAATTCTAAACATATCATCAATGGTACTATTTAATGTTGCATAATCAGGTTTTCCAAAAATGTAAATAATTTGAGGGAAATAAGTGAGGAGATCTCCAAACTCCTTTTTCCACATGTTGAAGTCCTTTACTATCCCCTCTTCATTCAGGATCTTTGGTACCCCACATCCTTCCAATTCTCTAAACATTTTAATCTTATTCTACAACTTCACACCCAACTTTCCATGGAAGGTTGATATCTCTCCTAGCAGTTCAATTTCCTTTATTAGCTCTGGGAGATGTGTTGGTGCCTCAAGATCATCTTTCATATTCACCATCATTTCTTTAAGAAAACCATATCTTGCACTCCACTTACTCCAAACATTTTGGAAAGCTTCCTGCACCTACATGTACCTTTGTTGAGCTTCATGGATGCTCTTATACACACTCTGCATATTATATGTTTTATGTAATAAATGAGAGCCTATGTTGCAAAATATCATCAAATATTTCCTTAAACACCATTGTAGTTTTTTACTTAGCTTTCCTTACATTGTCATTTTCCACCTACAACTCTTTTAATCCTCTAGTCCTTAGAGACAATGTCTCCATGTCATGTGCTGACAATTCAGAAGATGAAATTTGAGGTGGCAGGGCCCTTTAAGATGGGCTTGCATGAGCTACAATGGATCTCATTTTTTTGAACTCCTCCAAAAGTTGTATTTTTCAAGCAATTTGTCATATCTTTCCTAAGAAATCTCAACTATGCTTGCACTCAACATGGTTGCATGTACCATAAACTTGGGAGCTTGTGCTAATTTCATTTGAGTTGCTCTTCTGACAATCATTTCACCTGTGATTTATCCAATTGACTTCATCACTCTTGGTTTCCCCGTATTTGGCATCATTGATCAAATTACTATAGTATGTAGACTTGGGCTGAAACCGGAGCCAAAAACCTTATTGTCAAAATGCTTCTCAAAAACAAAGTCCTCTGTATCATTTCGTATAACATCTAATGCAATTGCTCAAAAGTCAAATCCCATCCTGGTAATATCATAATTCCACTATCTTTCACTAGTATTCTTGCCTTTGGTGGGGTAGTTTCAGGAATTCCTTTCATCAATTCTTCCTCAACCTTTTTCTCAACCTCTTCATGTAATGAAGGGTCTACCTCTGCTTTGGCTTTTTAAATCTTTTCTTTTATCTCATTTCCTTTGATTTCAATCACAAAATCCATGAATTCTTTTGTTTGGATGAAAGACTCGTCATCCATGAACTCTTTTCAGGGTCAGATCCTCATATCATCATCCTCATCCTCATTATACTCCCACGACACAATTTTGTCCTCAGGGATAAATAGTTCCAATGCATTGCCTATCACAGGAGAAGGGAATCTTTGTTCAACTTCTTGCTCACTAGGAACATATTCAACTGATTGTTCTTGCATCACATCTTCTCCCTACTCTCACTCAGCATAATCAACCAAAGGATTTTTCACTAGTTTGTCTCCTATTTCCAAAGGTTGCACTTGTGTACCATGAGTAGATGATTGGACCAGCTGGCTCCTTACTCTTGCATCATGCTCATCTTTGGTTCTCTTATCCTTTTCCTCGGCCTCCTTGACCTTTTCAAAGAAAGTACCATCCTCAAATATACTTAACAATACCATATCACTCTTAAGTTGATCCTTAATTTTAGTGTATGGGCCGACATAGAAAGAATTCTTCTTCACAATTTTCTCTTTAACACTACATATTGTCATCCATTCCTTCTTTCTTTCATCCATAACACCATCTGAAGGAAAATTCCTAATAAAATCTTCACTATACATAAATTCATGGCTAAATTCAGACCTCCCAATAGCTTTTCTTTCCCTATCAATGAATCCTTCAAGGTCACAGTTCCTTAATACATCCATTTTCATCATGTAATTATTTACTATGATACCAAATGTGTCATAACCTTCCTTAGAAGTAACAATAAAGTAGGAGAAATAAAATTGTGTAGCTATTAAGGAACCCTTCCTGGTAGTCTTGAAATGCTCTTTGTCCATGGCATCAAGCTACCACATTATTTCCATGAAATCTAAAAGATCATAAACATACACATGAAAATAGTGGGGGCGCGCCTTAGTGCCATAACCTCTAATTATAGTGCAATGGGGGTACAAATACCAATCGACCTAGTTATGATCATATTTAGCTCCCTCTTTAAGTTCCAATGGCCTCAAAATCTCTTTAATACTTTTAGAAATCATGTAAACAAGTCTTAAACCAACTTGTTCCAAAACAACATACTTAAAACCATTACAAAATGCAGTGTAATTGGAGTTTGGACAATCCTGATCCTAAATGTGTGTCCACATTTGTATAGGTAAATCACTATCCTTGTTATCCTTTCCCTCAACTTCATGAAATTTCTGAAAACTTTCCTACCCATCCACAACAACATATGCATCAACAATGAATAGAGTTTGAAGCCTAGTGGAGGTTTTCCTTCCTTCAATCCCACTAATTATTTATGCATCTCTTTGGAAATGTAGGTCACATAGTGAAAAATTTGTTTTGATCTTTATTTTGGATATCCATGGCCATTACCATCAAAGGAACATTCATTTTCACATCATATCTCCTAGCGAGGACTTGACACAAATTGTAGTTTGTGTTTTTGAAATAATCCTCAAATTCATCACAATCAAAGGGATCAAAATCTTTAGGACCAAACCATACATCTCTTTTTCCTCAAATTATGCTTGCTTGAAACTCCTACTCTTCTCTTCATTCTCAAATTCTTGCAAAGTTAATGAAAAATTGCATAATTCACCTCTTTTATGGCCTTAAAGTTGATAAAATTCACTAGTAATGACAAGGGATGGCTCATGCAAGTGAAGTGAAGTGCTCTAATAGCTAGTTGTTCATTTTTAAATTTATGTTGTTGATCAAATTGTTTTAAAACATGATCAATAGCTCTCCATGCCTATCATGTATTACTTTTATTTAGATTCCTTTTCATGACTTAGTGATGTGAGTAATTTACATGATGTCCTGAGGTGTTGCCACATACATGCTGTCAATTTTTCCACCACCTTGTTTGTAAAACCATTTCCCATCACTGAAATGTTCTTGACTTGGTGAAATGAATTTGTGATGTGAAAGCCTCTAGCGATGGGAGGAATATTCAAGGGAATATCCTTTACTTTCCCATCACTCATCATTGAAATTTTATTCATGTTGGAGAAATTAACATCGATGCATTAGAACCAAGCAATGGGAGAAAGGTTTAAGCCTTTCATCACTCATCATTTTTTCCTTTCCTTTATAACAATGCAATTTGTGATACCTATGATGTATGTGATGCATTTACAACCTTTTGATTGGAATATCCCTTTTGGAATATTCCTTCCTTCTCCTTCTTTGTAGTAGCCCATCATGCATCATTGTTGTACCATTCCTTCTTAGAGACATATTCATGATGTATTAATACTGAGCGACAAGACGAGCACTTAACCTTCTCATCGCTCATCAATATTTTTTTTCACTCAAAGGATGCAATTCGTGATACAATGGGATAGCACGATGACATAGGATTGAAACAAGTCGCATTTCTTATCGTGCATCACTCGAATAGGTAGGTGAGCAAGGATGCTATGAGCAATATGAAGGGCTATGGAAATGAAGAAAGATTAAGACATGTGTACCTCATATGAAATCAAAGGAAACATTGCACATCACTAATTTGAAGCAAGAAAGTGGTAGGAAATTAGCAATATAAGGTTGAGGCACAATGTGAAGGGTTGGCAAGGCATTGTGTATCACACAAATAGGAACAATGGGTTGAAGGAGAAAAGTGATGAGCGATGGAGTGCACGATAGGCACACTTAAGTGAAACATTTGCACACATGCCTAAAAGTTGTTTTAAAAGGGGTCCATCTAGGCAATATGGGTAGTTAATGAATTAATGTACCCAAAGCATAAGATCAAACTTAGGATCATGGGCAAATATTTCAAAGTGCCAACCATAGG
The DNA here is from genome assembly GCA_007258455.2 of Sequoia sempervirens. Lineage (NCBI taxonomy): Eukaryota > Viridiplantae > Streptophyta > Pinopsida > Cupressales > Cupressaceae > Sequoia > Sequoia sempervirens. The sequence goes on from VDFB02000017.1 coordinate 131,197,704, forward strand.
AAAATAAAACCCCAGAGAAAAAATAAATCAATGAGGAATTAGACCAAAAGGGACTAAGGTTTTTAAAAGAAAGGTTGATAAACCCTAAACCCTAAAACAAAAAACATTACCCAAAGGACAGTTAATCAAGACCAAATAAATATTCATACAAGAACTTAAAATTAGAGGAACACAAAATTTTTGAGGGGTTCCACCATTTCAAATAGTATGTATGAGGCCTCCATCTAAGTTTGTGCCCCATCCATCTAGAACTAATGCTAATGCTATTGTGATCACCATGATGTATTGTAACAGGGGCACATAGGAGTACAACATATACTCTAGTTTGACATGTGGTCCCACACACTCTATAGTTGTAGGGCAGCCAAGAAAATACTGAATATCTCCCAACATCTATCAATATGTTTGACCCTCCTCAAAATAGACGACCTATCTATGAATAGGTATCCTAAATATCTGGTGAACATCCTCTAATGTGATTGTCATCTCACCTAAAGGTAGCTGGAATGTGCATGTATCGATATTCCACCTCTTGATGAGTGCCATCAACATGGAATCATGATACCTCATGGGTGGCATGAGGTAGTTCCAAAGTAAGCATGTCTCACATAATATCTCCTCCTTCATGGACAGTCAAGTCACCTTCTCCCAGAGAAGGGTAAAATGATGGTCACCTAGGCACTACTGTGAACACGGTGGAGCCCAAAAAATATGAAAGAAATCATTAGTAATACATCCAAAAAAGTCATTAAAACCATTAAAATTATAACTAATCTATCTTGGGATGCTTTGGCCAAAACTAGAAACATTTTTGGATGGGGAGTCCAAGATGCTTTAGCCATTTGGGATGCTTTGCAACAATTTTGAATGGGGTCCTAGAAATTCTAAAAATGCATTAAAAATCATGTAGAACATAAAAAAAAATCAAAAGAGAGTGTACAATGAACTCATTGTGCATCAGATCTTTCCTTGCACAACCTTCTCTTGTAAAACGTCTAATTTGGGGGCTCGATACACTCGTTGATTGGGCTTGTCTACTCCTCTCTACAACACTATAATTTTCAAAAGGTAAATGTTAAAATGATAGTTAGAATTATCATTTCCATTAACATATAGTTGAATTTATTAAAGAAGCACATTTTATTCAAACCAGCATAATGGGGGCTAGAAAACTTTGTTTTCGATGTCGTTTGTTGTGTTGGATTTGTAATTCTTCCCTTGATCTTCTCTAATGTCTATCAATATGTGGTATTATCCTTTTAATAACCTATTGCATAGATTTCTCATCACACACCAATAAATTTGATAAGGTTAGATTTCTACCTTGATTCCACCTCCATAAAACAAGCAGAATCAAGGGGGCATACATCTACCCTCAAATTTGATTCTCTGCAGAAGTTTGATAAGATGATTTTCAACAACTAACAAATCAGTTTTGTAAGATGTCGTTCCTAACATTGTTGTTTTGCAGATGTCTACATTGGTGGCTTCATTCTCCCCATTTGTAAATGAATCCATATGAGTATCCTTTTTAAAAGCTTTCAAAGTGCTTTAACTTGCATATGCACATACTAGTATATGGCTGCTAAAGTGGGGGTTGAATGTAGTGTAGAAAATTGTACTCCTTTCTAAGTGAAAGTATAATTTCACGTTTAATTTGGACCTATTTTAGTGACCTCCCTTTTATGCATTTTCACCCTTCAAAATAGGCCCCTAATTCCCTTTATTATGCATCTCAAGGCTTATTTTTATCATTTTTCGACACCATAACATGCATTGAATAGATGCATTTAATGGATTAAAGGCCCCAAAATAAATAAATCTTGGAAATTTAGGTGAGGACCCATTCGCCCAAGGATGAATGGGTCCCCTTTAGGTGTTAAAACCCAATTTAAAAATAGTTTTTGGGCAGAATATTAATGTTCAAAATTCAAGTTGCAAAAGTTATCTATCAAAATTTAATAATCAATAAATTAGAAAAGAGGCCTATAAATCCTAGTCTTTTCACCATTCCAAACTAGGTTGACAAAATATTAAGAAGATATTGACAAGATTAGCACTCAAGAGCAAGGAGAGAACATTCTAGCAAGAAAATTTGAATTCTTGGAGTAGCATTTCATTTTTTTTTCAAGTCTTCAAGATCATTTTTCCAAGAAAGATCAAGGATTATTTGTGATTTGAAGGTTGATGTCAATGGTGGATCATGATGGATTCTAGATTTTGGGACATGCACCTAGCCATTTTCCCTAATATAATGACTTGTTTCCTAAGTGTTCCCATCTTCAATTTTCATTCTACTAGCTACCTAAAGCAAGGTATAATCAAATTGCATATCTCTTAGGGTGTTTTGACTTCTCTAACTAGGTCTTTGTCATTTTTCATGTTCATTTTGTTGGAAGACTAGAATCACTGAGAGGGGGGGTGAATCAGTGATTCATGTAAGTCACAAATTTTTTACAAATCCAAGGGTTTAATTGACTTTTGAACCAAAAGATAAAATGACATTTTATAGAACATATTTAACTTGTGCATGAACAGTATTGTGTTTGCATTAACCATGAATTAAACATATAGAAATAACATTAACATAGGTTGAACTTAAGATATTTTACACTTTCATATGTATCAGAGCCCACATTAATAACATAACCTTTTATGCATGATATTTTGACATAAACATTGGTAGAGATGAAAGACTGATAATTAACAACCATTCAATGCATTTGATGACACATTGAGTTTACATAGATAAGAAAAATCACACACATAAAATCATCACATAACACAATATATGTCCTAAGTGGAAAACCCTCTTGGGGAATAAAATCCACTCAAAAAATCTCTCTTTATTCACTTAGAGCACCAACTCTTCAAAGTTCAGGAGCACCAAATCCACAAATTTTAGGAGCACCAACTCTACAAAGTTCAGAAGCACCAACTTCACAATATACAGGATCACCAACTCCTTTACAATGCATAAGAGTTGTAGTATACTATCAATACCCTAGAAGCGCAATTTGCAGTTCTAGTGTCTCAATAGAAGACTGAATATTTTCCATAATCACATTGAATAATTTTGTATGAGAATGACAACATCTTCCTTAAATATAATGATCTAAGAATCACTGTTATAAAGATTTTCAATACAATACAACTTTTGTACAATGTTTGTTAAAGATAAGTCTGAAGTATCATATTCTTCTTCCAGATAACTGAGAAAATGGTCTAAAGGTTAACTTTTAAAGTCATGGTGTGAAATAAACTCTGTATGTAGTTTCAATAACTATAAACCAACTCAAGTTAGGGTTACAGGTGAGAAACCCTAAAGAGTTTTTTAACAAACTGTTTAACAAGTTTAAGCAAGAACATTAACTTCATAACAAATGAGAGTATATTCGGTTACAAATCGAGAAGAATCATCCAGAAACCCTAAAGGGTTTTAATCATAATCAACAAGAGTTAAGCTCTTAAATATCCTTAACAATGTCAAATATCCAGGAATGATATTATCTTTTCAAGCATAAAAATAGTTCATGCCTTTCAAAAAAAAATCCTTTTATCATTCTTAACAACTTAACAAATTGCCTCAAAGCCCATAAGCATCAAGAGGGTCTTTTCATTACCTAATTATAGTTGGAGAAAATTGAACAATTACCATAAATATCTATTGAGGAGTTCCATAACTACCCAGCTGAAGATGACAACAATTCTTCTATGTCCAACTTCCATAGTCGAGCTCTCATTAGCTCACGGTCAACACTCAAAATCTTAACCAAAATTAACCATCTAAACTGAATGTTCATTTTCCTTTTACATACCAACTAAAGAACCAATATTTTTGACAATTGTTTACCTCTGCATGATTAAGCCTTAAAAAAATAACTGTCAAATAAGAGAAAATTGAAAAACAATGTTACCTAGTGTATTCGAGCTTTGTCACTTCAAGTTGCCGACAACATTCCACTTGATCATTACATACCCTGGACATATTCTTCATGTGATTTTCTTCCTATCATGCCCTAATGAGGCTTTGAAATAATGAAATAAAAAATTCCTTTTACCAAGCTTTGAAAATAAGCTTTTAACCTTTACTATACCTGATAGCCTTAGGCTTAGGATAAACTTTATCACAAATTTTAGCATGCCCGACAAGAATTCTTTCCAATAGAAAACTCTTATGTCACTTTTAGTGCCTGATACCTTTATCACTTTACAAGGTAATTTCTAGCAATGCCATAAATTATAAATTATAAACCATATAGTAAATCAAATATCTAATAACCATAAAATATGTTGATTACCTTAGCAAAACCATGGAAGTGTATTGAAAATTCCACAAAGAAATGTGAGTATCAACTTCCTTAAAACAATATCAATACATTTGAATGTAAAAAGGAAATTGAATCACCTTATTTGATCAATCTGAAATACTTCAAATGCAAAGACCACAATGATGTCAATGATGCCAATGCAACCAAACTAAGCCAAAAGTCATCTCAAGAAGCCAAATGTAAACACCATCAACTGAATATACCTGTGACTTGTAACCTTGAAGGATCAAGCTGAAAAAAATCTTGTCAAAATGATAAACACTGTTAGCATCATCATATATCAAAATCTTGAATCAAAATCCTATAACTACATATCATAACACCAACCAAGCTAAGAATTCCAAAACCAATTTTTTCATCAAGGACAAACCACAAATCATCAACAACTGAAAGCCAACAAACTCCCCTTTGTCCTTTATGGAAAAACGCATATCATCTCTCCCCCTTTTTCCCTCAATGACAAAGAATGAAAGAAGAGTGTGAGATTCCATGAAGATAAAAAATTGAGAATCCAACAAATTATCCAACACAATAACCAGAAGCAAGTAGAGAAATATAGCAACAAACTAAATATGCAAGAGAGCTATGAATTAAAATATATAGAAACAAGCTCCTCATAAACCAAAGATAGGAGAATTAATGAAGTAAGGATTGAGAGATAACTCCCAATTAGAGCCTCAGCCTTTCAAAGACTTCTTTGGATAGAGGTTTACTAAATATATTGGCCACCTATTCTTGTGAAGCAACAAATTGTAGACATACTTCATTAGCCAACACTTTTTCTCAAAGAAATTGAAATGTGATTGCAATGTGTTTAGTGTGAGAGTGCATAATAGGGTTCTTAGAGATATTGATTGCACTTGTATTATCACATAAAATAGAAACAGGCTTAGAAACTATGATACCCATATCAGATAATGTTTGAGCCATCTAGAGCAATTGAGTACATCAAGAAGTGGTAGCTATGTACTTTTCCTCAGCAATAGAAAGAGAAACAAATTCCTATTTACTATTGTCCCGAGCAACTAACCAATCACCAAGAAAGAATGAAACACCACTAGTGCTTTTTCTATCATCTAAATAGCCATCCCAGTCAACATCTGTATATGCAATTAGAGAGAAATCATTGCTTCTAGGATACCAAAGACCATAATCAAGATTACCTTGAATATACTTAAAGACTCTTTTAACAACAACAACATGGGATTCCTTAGGTGATGCCTAAAATCTTTCAACCATGCAAACTAATTTCATTATATCAGGTCTAGAAGCAGTTAAATATAACAAACTTCCAATCATTGATTTATATTAAGACAGATTTGCATTAGGTGAATCATCAACCTTAGTGAGTTTGCAACCTGTAACCATTGGAGTACTGATAGGATTGCATCCATCCATTTGAAAATTCTTAAGCATCTCTCTAGCATACTTGGTTTGAGAGAGAAATATACCACTTTCAAGTTGAGAAACTTGAAGACCAAGAAAAAAAGTCAATTCTCCCAACATTGACATTTCAAATTCAAATTCCATAATATGAGAATTTTTTTTACTTAAAGCATCATTATTGTAGCCAAAAATGATATCATCTACATAGAATTCAACAACCAAAATATCAGTACCTTCAATCTTGACATAGAGATTGTTGTCAACAAGACCTCTAGTGAAGCCAGTTGATGTCAAATGATTGTCCAACGTAGAGTATCATGCCCCAGGTGCTTTTTTAAGCCATATAAAGCCTTTTTCAACCTGTAAACATGATTAGGCTTGTCTTTGCAAAAATACCCTTTAGGTTGTTCCATATAGACCTCTTCATCTAAATAGCCATTTAAAAATGCAATCTTGACATCCATTTGATAAACAATGAAATTATTATAAACAAAATAAGCCAAAAAATATTTTAATGGATTCTAGCCTAGCAACAGGTGCAAAGGTTTCACCAAAATCAATACCTTCCTTTTGAGCATAGCCTTTGTAGACATACCTTGCCTTGTTGTGAACAACTTTTCAATTTTCATCAAGCTTATTCCTATAAACCCACTTCCCACCTATGGAATTCTTGTCATTAGGTCTTGGGACTAACTCCCAAGTTTGGTTTTTCTCAATTTGATTTATTTCTTCATGCATAGCCTTAAGCCAACATTCATCCAAGAGAGCTTCATCACAGTTCTTAGGTTCAAATTCAATGACTAAGCAAAAGGTTGCATGCTCTACTATTTTAGCTTGTTCTTCAAGTTGAGCAATTTTTCTGTGTTTGAACTCTACCATTTTATCCCCAATGATCTGATTTTGAGGATGATTTTTAGCAATAGATTTTGAAGGATTTTTTAGCACAGTATTTACAGGACTTGTTGTCCCAACATCTTTAGGTATTATCTCAAGTTTTGTTTCTAATTCTTCCTCATCAATCTGCACATGATCAATTTTTTAAACGCAATATTTCATCAACTTTCACATTTATTGTCTCAACAATCTTATTGAGCCTTTAGTTATAGCATTTGTAGGATTTACTTTGAGTTGAGTATCCCAAAAAGATACCCTCATCACACTTTGATTGAAAGCTTCCTAGATGTTCATCATCTTTCTTGATAAAACATTTATTCCCAAAGATTTTAAATTTTTTTACAGAGGCAGTTTTTCCATGCCATAATTCATAAGGAGTGAATTTTGATTTCACCCTAAGTTGCACTTTGTTTAAAATGTATACAGCTATATGAACAACTTCTTTCCAATACATGTTTGGAAATTTAGCCTCATCTAACATGGTTCTTGTCATATCCTTTACAACTCTATTCTTACATTCAACAATGCCATTTTGTTGAGGTGTTCTAGAAGCTGCATATTGTCTTTCAATACCATGTTGCTCACAATAATCAATGAATTATTTTGATTTATGTTTAAGAAAAGTAACCCATACCATTCTTGTATAGTCATCCACAAACAACATGAAATACCTTTCACCATTAATTGACCTTGTTCTAGTTGGGCCACACAAATCTGTATGCACCAGTTGTAAAGGCTTATTTTAAGAATGTTCTTTTGACTTAAAGTTGAATCTAGTTTGTTTACCATTTAAACATTCTTTGCACACAAATTTTTTTGGTTTATTAAAAACTAGTAAACCTCTAACATTCTGGTTTTTACTGATTCTAACCAGATTATCGAAGTTTATATATCCTAATTTTTTGTGTCATAACCAACTTTCTTCAACTTGACCCATTAGAAATATACCTCCATTACTATCATTATTAGAGGTTTCTAGACGGTTATAAGCATTACCTTTAGTCCTTTTCCCATTTTCAATAGTCTTTCTAGACTTGTTCTTAATCTCACATCCCTATGAAGTAAACATGACATGATAGCCACTATCACAGATTTTGCTAACACTAAGTAGATTGTGCTTTAGACCTTCCACATAATACACATCATAAATGGGTGTGTCCTCATTTAGCAGAAGTGAACCTTTACCTTTAATATATATACCAGTGTTATCACCAAATTTCACATATCCACCAGTATAATCTTCTAGTTTGATAAACTTGTCCTTGTCCCCTATCATGTGGTTAGAACAACCACTATCTAGGACCCATAAGCCCTTATTTTTAGTATGAAAAGTAGTTTGGACTAGCATTGATTGATCTATGCCTTTGACAAACTTAGGTTTCCAAACTATTTTTGTTTTCTATTGTTTATCATGTAGATCAGCTTTGCATTGTTTGACTATATGTCCCAAAGTGTTACATTTAAAACATCTGACATGGTTTACGAAAACAAAGTATTGCTTATGTCCAAACCTTGGCATTCTAGAAGTCATGAATTTGCAAGTGCTCACTTTATGGCCAAACTTGTTGCAATAGAAGTGGTAACCATAAACGTAAGGATTGAATTTGAATAGCATTCTTTTGTTTTCAAAATGTACATAATTCTTACCAAATTTAGAATGATTTGGTTTGAAACTCTTTGTTTATAGAATTAGTTTTTTCTTTGAAGTATCAATAGAACACTCACCCTTTTCAAACCCTACTCCAGTTTTATCCTTATTCAATTTTTGCTTGCTAAGCACATCATTGAGCTTTATTGTACTTTCATACCCTTCAATTTTATTTCTAAGATTAAAAAATTCTTGCTCCAATCTTTGAATTTATTTTTCTTTGAAACTCATAGTTATTTTAAGACAGTCCTCAATTCTCTTAGATTCTTCAAGTTGAGTTTTCAAAGAGACTATTGCTTGATCTAGTTTTTTTCTTGAGCAAGGACTTTCTTTTTAAGATTTTTTAATTTCCTTTAAAGCACATTTTAACTCACCTTCTAGATCTATTTTACAATCTTCTAAATTAGTCTTGCTCTTTATATCCTCTTGTTGTTTGACTTTAGCCATAAAAAAAGTTTCTTCTTCACCTAGAGAGTCTTTTGTCTCACTGTATGATTCATCTTTGATGAACAAACTCTTTTTCTTCTTGAAATTGAATCTCCTTACATAGGTTTATAGACCTTCTTCTTAAACTACTTTTCAAGTTTTTCATCATCATTGTTTTGTTCAACATAGGGGCATTTAGCTGCAAAATGTCCAATTTTGCCACAGTTGAAACATTTAAAGGGAAGTTTTCCTTTGTATTTATCTAATCCCTTTTTGAGTTTTCCAACAAAGTGAGACTCTTTTGTATCAGAGTCCTTTGACTCACTTTCAACTACATCTTCCTTTTTTTCAGTTTTAAAAGCAGTTTCTTTTCCTGTTGGATTGCTTTTGATTTTTATAATTTCAAAAGCAATAAGGGTTCCTTGTAGATCATCTAAGGTAAGCTTGTCAAAATGTTTCTTTTCTTCAAGGGTTGAGACCTTAGTTTCATATTTTGGATGTAAGGTTCTAATGACCTTCTTGACCACATCAAACTCTTCTACTTCTTCTCCTAACCCTCTCATTGCATTAACAACTTCATCTATTCTCAAAAAGTATTCAATTAATTTTTCATCATCATTCATTCTCATTTCCTCAAACTGAGTTTTAAGAGTAAGGATTTTTCACTGTTTGACTTTATCATTTCCTTGATAAATATTTTCAAGTTTTTCCCAAATTTCTTTAGCTGATTTGCAATGCATGACTTTAACAAAAACATCTTTGGTTAACCCACACTAGAGAGAATGTTTAGCTCTAGCATTAGTTTCATACTTCTCAGCAGAGTCAAAGGGAATTTTGGATGGAACGACATATCCATCTTGAACTATGCTCCATACGTCAACATCAATTGAAATTATATATGTTTCTATTCTGATTTTCCAAAACACATAGTCTATACCATCAAATAGTGGAGCTCTAGACATAGAAATACCTTCTTGAGCTTGTGACATGTTTGACAGACTTTCAAAACCAAAGTCTATCTGAGGTGGATTAGACCTATATGAGGACCCTATGCTCTGATACCACTTGTTGGAAGACTAGAATCACTAAGAGGGGGGTGAATCAGTGATTCATGTAAGTCACAAACTTCTTACAAATCCAAGGGTTTAATTGACTTTTGAACGAAAAGATCAAATGACAGTTTATAGAATAGACTTGACTTGTGCATGAACAATATTGTGTTTGCATTAACCATGAATTAAACATATAGACATAACATTAACACAGGTTGAACTTAATATGTTTTAAAATTTTATATGTATCAGAGCCCACACTAATAACAAAACATTTTATGCATGATATTTTGACATAAACATTGGCAGAGATGAAAAACCAATAATTAACAACCATTCAATACATTTGATGACACATTGAGATCAAACAAATAAGAAAAATCAAACACATAAAATCATCCCATAACACAATATATGTCCTAAGTGGAAAACCCTCTTGGGGAATAAAAACCACTCAAAAAATATTTCTCTTTATTCACTTAGAGCACCAGCTCTTCAAAGTACAGGAGCACCAGCTCCACAAAATTTAGGAGCACCAATTCTTCAAAGTTTAGGAGCACCAACTCCACAAAGTTCAGAAGCACCAACTTCACAAAATATAGGAGCACCAACTCTTTTACAATGCATAATAGTTATAGTATGTTATCAATACCCTATAAGTGAAATTTGCAATCCTAGTGTCTCAATAGAAAATCATGAATATTTTCCATAAGAAAATAGAAGAATGTTGTATGAGAATGACATCTTCCTCAAATACAATAATCTGAGAATCACTGTTATAAAGATTTTCAATACAATACAAATTCTATACTATGTCTGTTAAAGATAAGTCTGAAGTCTCATATTCTTCTTCCATATAACTGAGAAAAATGTTTGAAGGTTAACTTTTAAAGTCATTGTGTGAAATAACCTTTGTATGCAATTGCAATAACTATAAACCAACTCAGGTTAGGGTTACATGTGAGAAACCCTAAAGAGTTTTTTAACAAACTCTTTAACAAGTTTAAGCAGGTACATTAAATTCATAGAAAATGAGAGTATATTTTTTTTGTTGACTCTCAGTTGTTTGTGATGTGTGATGTTTGTCCTTGATGACAAAACTGGTTCTTATAAAGGTGTTCTTTGATTGACATTGACAAGCTACATGATGTGTAAATTGGTTTTGAGGATGCTAATTGGTTGGTTGGCATATGATGCAAGATGCATTCTCTCATTGATTGTTAGGATTGATTGGTTTCCATGATATGCAGATGGTGTATTCACTTGTGTTGTGTCATTGACATCATGCACATAGTTTATACAGTTGGGATGGTCTAATCTTGGTGCCATATGATTTGGTTTAGTTTGTATCATGATTTCCTTGGCTCTGTCTACATAATTTTGATGAGCTACATGATGTTTAGTTTTGGATCTACTCTACATGATATTCTTTCAGTGTTAATGATAATGTTGGACTGACAGTGTTGATAAGGCATTGTATAGGTTATTTAGAATTGATCATTTTCAGGATCATTTGAAGGCTCCATTTGAGGTTGCATGTCACAAGTTATTTGATCATATTTCGATTAATCATTTTCAAGTTGAGTTTGTCAAAAATAATCATTTCTCAAGTGACTAAGGTCATTTGGTCTTTCTTCTTACATTTTAATGTGTTTGATTATGCAAATTTCTATTGCATATATCATGGCATTTTGACTTGACGATATCATTGTGCCAATGGTTCTTTGATTTCTCTACATGGGAATTATAAGGTGACTTATCTATACATGCCTTGCTATGGTAATCAACATTGAAGTGTTCATAAGCATCTTGATTGATTTAATGTGGCTTTTCCATTGGTACTTGGTATGGTTCATTGTTTATATATTGCATTGCTAACAATTACCTTGAAAAAGGTATCAAGCATTATGGTTATCGACTTACATTGTTTTAAAATTTCAAGGTCATTAGCATTTTATGAATCTTGGTTTATTACAAAGGAAATTTTTGAATGTCACATGGTAGTGACAAGATATTTGGCAGTCATCATCATTATCTATGTCGACATTTTAAAGTCTTTGATTTGGAATCATTTTTACAAGGTAATAATGTTTTGGGCATTATGAGGTATCAGGTATTGTTGTTTAAGTTTTCAATTTTTATTTGTAAGTGGTGACTTGGCATCAACAACCATCATTGATAATGCACATGTGGAAATGATTTAATTCCATTCTTCTTGGACAGTGGATTCTAAAGGAATTATTATGTTTTGTTTATTTCGGACTTCAAATCATCATTGTGTGTGACTAAAGTCTTCAATAGAGTTCAAAGAAAGAAGATTAGGGTAATATTGTTTTTGTCTCAATGCATTAATTTATTGAACCATAGCCACCACCATATGTGAAGTATGCAAAATCTCAACTGATATTTTAAAAGAACAATGAGAACTTATGCAAGCCCAAAATAGGAAGCTCGATGGAAATTTTTGTATGAATGGATTTTGTTTTTGACTGTGGAAGTTAGAGGAGTTTCTTCCAATTTGGTCATTATGAGTTTACTTGATAGGTTGTGGTGGTTTCTTTTCCTTCATCCTTCATGATCAAGTAAAATATTGTTTTTGTTGAAGATAGAAATCTGTTAGGGTTTCACAAACCTGAGTTGAATTTTTTAGTTAGATTGTAACTGAATTGTTTCAATGTGGTGATATTTGTTGAAAGAGTTTACTTTGAAGGAGGATTATTTAGGGTTTGTCATTTGAACCCTAACCCAAATTGATTTTCAGTTATTCAAACTGCATATAGATATATTTTTTTTGCAGGGGTCTTTAAAAGATGATCTTTAGGCATTTTCATAGTATTGGGAAAAAGGAATATGATATTTTCTGACATTTAGTCCAGAAGTTGTATTGCATAGAAAATATTTATATTGATACTCAAATCATTATTTTAAGGAAGATGTTGTCAATTATATACAACATTCTTCACTAACTCATTTGACTACAAAATCTGATGAAAGATGTATAATTTGATGTATTGTTGGGTACTTGTGATATTTAATGTGTAATTTTCAATTTTTTAAAAAAATTATCCCCGACGTTTGTTGAAATTTTGATGAACCTAAGTTTTTGTCAAAATTTTGACAAAGATTTTTTTGTCAAAATTTTTATGAACATACAAAATCAAATTGTGGCCGACATAAATAAAAGTGAGTTTTCCTATTTATTGCAACAGTGTTTTTTTATTCTTGTGAACTTGCTCTACTTGCGAATTTTCTATACTTGCGATAGTTTGTGGAGAACTAAGGACAATTTTCTTGGGAAAAATTAGGAAAAAATCAAGAAGATAGCGCTAGGTTGACGATAGTCATTGTCTTTTTCTAGAATTCATTTGTGAAGTCAGATTTGTACTTCCAAGTTTGAAAATCATATTTTAAAACAACATCTCATTAGATTTCATTTTTAGACTTGTGCATTTGAGAAGTTCATTTCCAAATTTTTTTGTGCAAGTTCAATATTATGATTTTAGGAGTCTAACAGTTGGAAATCATAGTAAAAGCAGAATTTAATAAGTTTTGGAATTAGCATTTTAAAGTGTTTTTTGGGGTCATTAACTTTAGACTGTCTTCTCTTTTGCAAGGGTGATTGCATGCCAAATTTTTTTGGTGTAAAATATCAAAATTATTAGATTTTGTTACCTATCTATGATTGAAAATTATTGGAGTGTGAGTTTGATATTTTTTGAAGATCTAAATATTCAAGCTTTGTAAAAAAAAAATCATGTTAGATAATATTAGTCCAGAACAAAATGAAGAGACACTTGATAGATTGTGGGCTAGATTGAAAAGAAAGGGTGATGGGAAATGTTATTGTCCTTGCAATAATTGCAAGGGCTTAAAGACAAGAAGACTTTTAATCAAAACAGCTGAGAAACAATGTAGGAAGCATGGTCACATTGAAGGGGGGCATGATTATCATCCATTGGTAAGTTGTTCATCATATGTGTTTATATTGATTTAATTTGTAAATGTTTATATTGTTTTAACATTTTATATATATATATATATAATCACTTGATCATGATCTTGATTTATTTGTCTATCATTATTATAAAGGTGGGGTGCCTTAGGGCACATGATATGGATTATTAAGGCTCGAAGAATGTGGTTTTGCAAGCAGAGAAACATGGAGCTATGAATATCGAAGATGAAATTAATGATCCTATGGAAGAAGATGATTATGCGTCACCAAAAAAAATAGTTGAGGATGATGGTACAAATACATTGATCCATAACACATTTAGTGGCACAGATGATCATGATGATCGAGATAAGTTTAATGATGTTCATGATTTACCTATACTTGAGAAGGCATACGAGCCCCTTTATGAAGGCTCCCAAACAACTCTTCTCTTTACTGTATTGTTGTTGGTGAATTTGAAGGTTATGAATGGTTTATCCAACATAGCAATCTCATGGATGTTAAGGTATGTCATATATGTCATCTTTTTTCATCTATTTTAATTGTTGTTCATTCATCACTAGTAAATAAAGGGTGAAATATGTACCATTAATATCCTTTATATTAACAAATTATTTTTTGTTGTAGATTGATTGGTGAATTTTTGTTACCACCATCAAATATTTTACCTCGCTCATACCGAGATTTATCTACCATTATGAAAGATATTGGAATGGAGTATCAAACAATAGATGTATGTCCCAATGATCATATTATATATCATAAACAACATGAATTTGCAACAAAATGTCCAGAATGTCATATCAATAGATATCAAATAGATTAGCTAACAAAAAAGGTGTCTCGCAAGGTTCTTTGTTATATTCCCATTATTCCACGTATGCAATGATTATTTATGTGTGAAAGCTTAGTGAAATTTATGGATTAATATGCATGGAATAGAAGTGGAGATGTCATTCTTCGAATTCCTACGGATGGTTCTGCATTTAGGGACAAGAAAAAATGGCCATAGTTTAAAGAAGAACCTTGCAATCTCATGCTTTCATTGGTAGCAGACGATGTCAATCCATTTGGAGAGTTGAGATCTATTTACTTAGTGTGGCTTGTTTTTGTTATCAACAATAACATTCTGTGATGCCCAAAACTTTACACCAAAATATAGTTAAGGACAAAACACAAATTCAAAATTTTGTTCACTTACACTTGCAAAACTCTCAAATTTTGCTACCAAAGTAGGCACTACAAGAAAGCATACAACTTTTGACCAATCATAAACTATAATTATTTTAGTTAGATAACTAAATTGCTTAGACCATCATGGTCAATTCGAGAGGATACGTGGAATCCACATCTCTGAGGTAGACTTAAACGGTTAAACTAACCCAAAATTAACCTGAAACATTATAAAGTCACATGCCAACAATAACACATATATATAACTAGTAATCATAAGAATAATAAGAGAACAAATCCTAGGGGCTAGACCTAGTCCTCGGGGGCTCGTCTCAGACAGCCTTGCCTACGTATATATTTTGCAGAGGCACTGTGGTTCGACAACTAGACTTCAACCATCTACCACATGGTTGGATAACAAAGAAATATAATCACAAGGTTAAGAAGATAGCTTAACATCAACTTCAAACTCAAACCACTCAAAGCTCTCCACACTATAATAATAGGGAGTAATAGTTCAAAGTCAAGGATTATGACTAGACCCACATATATGATCTCCCAAGGATTCTCTAAAACAACTAAGTAACACACGCCATCCCCATGAACCACCAAACTCAATCTTAGTTTAACCATTCCAATACACACTCTCTATGATAATTAGTCGTTTATAACAAAACCCCACTTACAATGTGTTATTGACATCAATTTCAACCATAAGCATATATGCATACCATATATACATTTTAATCCTCAAGAGTAAAATAACCACATATATGTACTTTCATAATACTATGAGATTTCATAATAATAAAATAATCTTTTTAGTCAATTAATAATCTAGCAAGACCATGCTAAGTTTAGAAGAGAGCGACTAATTATTCTAACAAGTCTATAATGTTTACTTTTAATACAAGGCCTCTCTAAGTAATAATTTACAATCACAAGGTGACTAATACTATTTTGGATACTTGAAGTTCTTAGGATTATAACCAAACTCATTATAATTCTAATATGAGAGATTCTAACTAGAGTTTAACATACATCCTTTATACACATGGGTATCAATTATTAAACATTATGAAAAACAATTCTATCATGCCTTAATGTCTCTAACCCACACTATAAAGGAAAGAACCTTGTAAGAATAATGATTATCAACAATGTCTATCAAGTTGGAACTTGACTTGATTAACAAAAAATGCATACGACAAGAGATGGCTTTGAACCATTACATATCAATCCATATGGTATAATTTTGATAACTCTAAGTCAATTTAATGGATGGAAACAAAATTCCCTAAAAATAATAAATATATATAAATAAGAGTCAAGTCCCATATTTATATCATATTATTACTTATCAATTTTTGATCTACTGTTTTGCAGCAAAATATGATAGCATTCAAATGATCATAACTTTCATAATACTCAGTCAAATTTAAAAATTAAAAATGTTCTAGAATGGTGGATGAATGAAGGACAAAACCCATAATTACTTTTGCAAAAATCGTAGTCATGCACAAGCAGTTTTTTTCTGCAACACAACACTCTAATTCACCCAAAACAACAACAATTGACAGTAAAAAAAAAAAAAAATTTAATTCATTTCAACATACACAATTTTATTGCTCATATCAAATTAAACTATATACAAAGGCTAAATATTAATACATGGAACATATAAAATAAATACTCAAACGAGTGCCTTATTATGTAACTCATATTTTGTTACAAATGTTTAAGCCATTAAATGATATTTTTCTGCTATCATTAAACCCAAAAAAAATTGTATTGAAATCTTTCCTTGCATAGAAGAATTTTGAGTTTTAGCATAAAAAAAATAACACTATTACTTTTCTTTAAATACTATTAGTGTTTTATTTTATTTATTTATCTATTTCAATTTATGTACAAAATCTATATATAAATTGAGAACATGCTACAATAATTGATCAATGATGATAATACGTAATAACTAAATTAAATCTAGGATTTGTGTGCACTATTTTTTGCTGTTGCTATATTTTTTATCATGTTTTCACCTAAATAGTTTGCACCCTTGTATCTCTTTCACCAAAGAGATTGAAACCAACAACCAACTCCCTTTCCTTGACATTTTTCTCTCCAAAAAATCAAACGGATCCTTAGGTCGCTGTGTTTATCGAAAATCCACCCACACCGACCTCTACCTTCACTCTTCCTCCTACCACCACCCTGCCCAAAAGGCTTGCATCCTTAAAACCTTAACCATGCGAGCCTTTCATATTTTTGATGAAGAAAACTTAAACCATGAGCTAGATTATCTCTGCCATGTCTTCCTTTTAAATGGTTATAGCAACAAGCAAATCTCTCAAACCTTCAATCTTACCAAATCCAATTTCTCTCCCAAACCCAAATCTTCCCAACCCTCTTTCCATGCTACCCTTCCTTACATTGAAGGTTTATCCCAAAAAATCGCAAAAATCCTTCAAAAAAAGGGCATTCATTGTGCTTTCAAACCCCTAGCGACCTTGAAAAATCACATCCCCTCTCTCAAAGACCCCAAAGATATTTACTTAGATTATGGTGTCTATAAAGTTAGTTGCTCCTGTGGTATCCCGTACATAGGTGAAACAAGATGATCCTTTAGAACCAGAATCAAAGAGCATTGCGCAGACATTAAGCATGAGCGCATCATCAAATTTTCCCTAGTTGACCACTCATCCTCTAAAAAGCACCATATTTGTCTCGAAAACACTCAAATCCTTTCCATTGAAAACAATTTCTTTAAAAGAAAGCTAAAAGAAGCTATTGCAATCCAAAACCACCCCTCAAACCTTAATCATGACGAAGGTTGGAACCTAAGCTCCTCTTGGAAACCCCTCTTGTCTAACTCCAATACCCTCAACCCACCCCCCTCCTAGTCCCCTTTTTTCTCCTTAGCTCTTCTCTCTAACCTTTCTTCTTTGTCTTATTATTGTCTTAATCTTTCTTTTTGTTATGTTCTTGCATTTGTTGTGTTCTTTTCATAATTTTTATTTATCTTGCTTCTTCCATTTCTTCTTTCTCTCCCTTTAGGTTCATTTTCCTCTTTTCCTCTTTTGTTGGCATTTCTTTCTTTAGGTTGTTTTTTGTTTTTAAGTTTTTATTCTATCTTTTAAAGTTACCTTTTCTCTCTAACCTTTCTTTAGGTTTATTTTTGTTTACTTTAATATTTCCTTTTTTTTTTCCTTATATCTTCATTTATTTATTTGTTAGCATTTTTGTCTCGTTATTTTCCTTTCTTCCTCATCTGATAGGCTTCCTTCCATTAATTTTTTAGTTTATTTTTCTTTTTGTCCTTTTATACATATTCCTTTCATATTCATATATACATATTTTTTATATTTATACATTCTTTTCAAAATATATATTTTCATTTTTACATTTTCCAAATAAATCATTTTATCATTTCATTGTTTGTTAGCGTTATCATTTCTTATTAATCTTTGTTTCTCAAAATTTTTTCCCCTAATTTAGTTATTTGTTGATTTTTATTATGTCATAGTTATATACATTTACTTATGTCATTTATATTTATACATATTTGCTTGTTGCTTTAACTTATACATATACATATTATTATTTTCATTAATATTCATTTTATATTCATATTTATATTTTCATAATATTTCATTTTATTATATCATCGATTGGTGGGCTTTGTTTTTAACTTTTGTATCTTACATTTCCTTTAGCAATTCTTAATATCTTTGTTTCTCTTTCTCCCATAATTTAGTTACTTTTTTATTTTTAATTACATTTATATATGCATCTACTTATGTTATTTATCTTTATACATATATGTTGATTACTTTCACTTTTACACACACACACATATATATAATTTTCATAAAGTTAATTTTTCTACCATTGTTAGTTGGAATTTTTTTTTAACATTTGCATCTTTTATTTCCTTTATTCTTTGTTTCATAAGTTTCTTCTTGTACTTTAGAATGTGTAGAATATTAAGTTGATCTTGACCGGGTTTTGTTTTTCTTATTTTTTGTTTTTTTTCTTTTTCTTTCTCCCTTCTTGAATTGTGCGTAATTTTATTTTATTTTAATTTATTTTTCTTTCCCACCCTATATTTATCCTGTCTTGGTTTGCAATCTCTCATTCTACTCCCACAGCTCTCTTTCATTCTGATGATGAATCACGGAGTGTGATTCGAAACGTTGATGCAAAAAAACAACACACAGTCAAATCCAGAAAAATCTCTCTCATGTTTTCACCTATCGAATATTTCCTTTTGGTCAATTGGATATAATAATTTTATCCTACCACACGATGATATTAATGTGTTTAATGGTAAATGAGCACGACACTAGAGTCCACTGCTTTTGCATTGATTTCATGTACATTTTATTTTGCTGCTCTCTCTCACTGCACCGTACATTGATATCGCTAGAAGTATTTATGCACAAGATTTTGTTCGAGGCTGCATACAACATTAAGCATTCAAATCAAGTGCATAGGGTGGTGTCTTCATGAACAAGTTTTGTTGCAAAAGCAGGAATATGATAGACATTGAAGCCTTGGCTAGTTAAATTCCACAACATACCACAAATTGATGGCATATGCACAACAATTGGATATGGGTGTGAAGATATGTAGACCATCCTTTCAATCCCTAGATATGCATAAAATTAAAGACTAATAAATTAGGTATTTATATGTAATGTCCCAATTTGAAAATTTGACACTTTGACAAATTTTCCAATAACTATACTTGAACCCAAACACTGGGTGATCACTTAGTTTTCAAAATGGGCAGGGTCACAATATATAGTGACTAAAATTAATTCAAACATACAAGCTATTATCAAGCCACATAGCTAACAACTCATACAAATGAAATTACAAATCTAATAGAAATGATGATTATGACTGTAAGCATTCCAGAATAAATACTAAAACTATAATAGCCTCGGTGGAGAACCATGCACAGTCACATAATTAGCCCACAAAATGTCAATGCTAAAATATATATATATTACTTAAGTGGAAACCCTTATAATATAACCAACAAAGAGTAATCTTTAGAATACCTTCAAATACAGCCACTACGCTATATTGAAATTTTAAATAACTACAACAAGGCTGCTACAGAAATCACCGAACAAGCCTCTAACATTGATACCAAGCCTGAGGGATTCGGTAGTATACATTATTCTTTATTGAAGTCACACTAAGGTTACCATTTGGCATGGATTCGTTCTTTTAAAAAAAATAAAAAATAAAAGAGTTTATGGTAACACACATAGAAATCATCTTGATTTCATTGAATTTCAGCAATACAGAAGAGAACATTGGCTGTGCGCAAATGTTTCAGCAATTGAGAATTTAGGAAACTATCATAATAATTCCTCTAACTCCCTTTAACTAATCCACAGCCATAGAAAAAACCACAGAACCAGTACAAATAGAATTGTTTTAAAATGAAGTGAAACACAACAAAGAATAACTAGCCGTGCATACATGTTACAATAACAGACCTCAAGATTCCCCACAAATTGTGTCGTGCTGTAAATATGTTTTGCTGCAAGTGAAGGAAAGCTTGGCGATGACAGGAGGCCATTCCATCTCTGGCATACGCACCTAAGATAGAGGAAGGACTCTATCGGTAGCTTTGAGTGATTTTATAGCTTCTCATACAAGCAAGTTGTTTCCCCCAGGAAGTCTAGGGCATCATGGATAACCATAGTCATTTGTTCACATCACAATGGCACTGTTTTCATGAGAAGATCACCTCATTCTCAGTCAGTAAGATTTATCAAATCCTCCCCTAATCCCAAGGTAAAATAGATCACAGATAAACTATTTGCATCTATCGAATTCCCATTGTGCCCATCTGCACAACCATTAATGGGATTTCAAGAGTGTGTGAATGGTGCATGCAATTAAAACTAAACACGTATGGGACTTAATTAACTCTCCTGACATGCTCTGCTCTGACCCAAACCTACATAACGTGTCTCTAGCAATACACTAGTCTAGTGATAGAGAGGGGTTGGTGGATTCATTGAACCATATCCTTATGATCATCTAGCATTTACTATACCCATTCAATGTAACTACATCTCAACATTTATTCTCCATATCTATAATGTGGTTTTGTTAAAAAAACAAGCATACCAACGCACCTATAGTTGCAATGAATAAATGACCTTTTTTTCTTTATTCTTTCCCAAGTTATTTTGGAGAAGTTATATATTGTTTGCTTCTAGATATTAGTTTCTAGAATAATACAAGGACAATGGTACTTCTATTATTTTATAAACTCTTATGGATTTTATCCAATTATTTAATAGGATGCCAAAAATCAATAATAATAATATTATCACCCAATTAATTACACTTTATAAATGTCATCGATTATTTATTTATTGAACCTAGTAATTAATATTATTATATTTTGATTAACTCGTAAATCTTAATGATATTAGTATTATTAAATCAACTCTCCTGAGAATTTAATTATATATATATCGTTTAATTAACAATTGAACTAAATAATATTATTATTTGCCTTGCCAAAAGACTTACCAATAATAATGATTTTTTTTTCATAAAATAACTAAGTGACTATTAATAGTATTCTTGTCTAACCAACACTTACACCTCTATCTAAGTATATATATCCTACTTTCCATCACACTTACTTTTCATCAAACATATATTGTACTTTTAATCCGATAGGGTTAACACCCTCCTTTGCTTCCCATTTTAAATTTCAATCACTTTTTTTTTTTTTTCAATTTACAACTGCATAACACCTTTATGGTAATGACAATAAAACATAGTGTAAGAAATGATATACAATATTATTTCCATGCAAAAATCACCTAATTTATCACTTGTAATAAATTTAGCTATCTATTTAGGTAAAGTACATAGAAAATTAGGGTTGTATTGATCACATGCAGGCCAGGGCCTTACACATTCCTCCATGGATGTCAATAAAGAGGGAGCACATAATGTTGGTAACGATTGTTCCAAGTATTTTTTTACATCAATTTTCTTTAACGTAGTAGCATCTCATTTGTCTTATTTGTTGCATAATGACTTATATTTTTTTCATTTAATAGTCATGTACATAAAAATATATATATTGTAGTAAAATGGTTATAATAATTATGTAATGTTTATGTTCATTCAACTAGGTAAGTACCAAGTTAAAGATATGAATGTATTTATCAAGCCTCTTATTGACGAGTTACTAAAGTTATGGAATGGTGTCACTATGTATGACATCTCTAGACCAATAGGACAAAGACAATTTCAATTCCATGCAATGCTTGGAAGGACAATTCATGATGCTCCAGGGCTAACACATTTTTATGGTATGTTATAATGTTCAACTACACTTTAACGATATTTAATTTTATGAAGTAGATATAATACATGTTTTTTAAATAATCTATTCATTATATACAATTATAAAAATTGACATATTTAATCCAATTATATATGATCTTGCAGGTCTTCAAACAAAGGGAAAATTTGCATGTCCTCTTTGTGGTCCAAAGATGAAATCTCATCATTCAACAAGTTTAGGAAAGTAGGTGTTTGATGAGTATAAACACTTTCTCCATAGAAATCATAAGTATCAAACTACTAAAAAACATATTTTCAATGGGAAAGAAGAGACTACATCAAAACCACGAAGAATGAAACCTCACCTATAGAAGTTGGAATATAATAGAATTAATTGTCAAGGTTATACATCAGATCAAATTCCTTATCTATCATATATGATATGTTTGGAATTTATATTTTTATATTGTGTTGTGTTTACTCATGTTGTAATTAACAATGATTTTTGTTGTTGATTTATTTAACTTATATGCTTCATGAAGGTCATCAAGGAATTAATGGTTGGCTTCCACAAGGACTGAAAATTTATCCTAGACAATTTAGTAGGTTTCCCTACTATGAGCAGCTACAAATTGTGCATTTGTTTGATACAATGCATATGGAAAGAATATAACTAAAATCTTATGGAAAATATTGGATGGAAAGCATGAGAAAAAAAAAATTCTCAAAATTTGTAGTGACATTTAGGAAGCCAATCATGCAATGAAAAATGTCATTCAATTAAATAGCGATGGAGACCAAATTAATATAAGTGCCCTTCCTTGGTTATTAACAGAGCAGCAAAGCAATGCTATAAAAGAAGTCATACGAAAATTTTGATTTCCCACAAGATTTGCTACGAACATAAACAATATCATAACAAAGAAAGGTGAATTTGGGCCAGGGATGAAAATGCATGATTGGAATACCTTCATTAAGGTAATCATTCTGGTATATTATATATATATTTGTATACTGCATGTACTTTTTAGTGTATTATGTTTACTACTTTTGGAAAAATAATGAAAATATCATTTTATAATTGTTGTAGTACATTTTACCTCTATCTCTCTTAGACAACTTCAATAACAATGTCAAGCAAGTTATATATGATCTTGGAAAATACATGAGGTAAGTAGTGATATTTGTTTAATTCATCGTATAGATCTTATAATTGCCATTTGTTTTACTTGTTATGTAATATATTGTATATTTTGTTAAATCTCATTAATATATTTGCGCCTTGAATCATTTGTAGATGGTTGTCATCTAAAGAAATCCATAAAGAAGATATAAATTATTGGAAGAGAAAAATTCTTTGTCTAATGTGTGAAATTCAAAAGTGTCTACCTTCAACATTTTTCAATGCACAAGAACACTACCTGATACACCAAGTTGAGGAGATTGAATTATATGGACCTGTACACACAAGGTCAATGTGGATGGTTGAAAGGCACTTGAAATTTTTGAAGGCTTTGGTTAGACAAAGAGCACATCTTGAGGGTTCTATGGTGGAGGGATATATGGTATACTAGACCATGGTGTACATTACTGAATATCTTCCTAAGTTTGCAGCAAAGATCCATGTAGATTGCATTTGGGAACCAACTCCATTAACAAATTTGAAGGGGAGTACCTGATGGGGAAAGGTAGATTGAGGAAAGTGAGAGGTAATTATAAGATGGTCATGGAGATTAATTAGAATACATTTTACATTTGGTTTTTATGTATATTGTACTTATTTAATGATTAATCTTCAATATACATCGATTATAAATTAAGGTCGTATACCGTGGTATTTATCTAATTATACATCATTTGTGAATTTCATTTTTTTTTATACAGTTGGTCGAGAGTGGGATGCACTACATGTGTATGTCGCAAACAATTTTGGTTGGATGACAGTATGGATTGAACGATGTCAACAATTTGGTTGCGCATTAACATGGGAATGTGTGGCTTTATTGGTTAAAGAAGCTCATTGTAATGGAGATTCCAATGTTACACTAAGGGAAATTGATTTAGCATATGGTTTAAGAGATAAACAGGTACATATAAATATATTAATCACCCATATTATTTAATTATTTTCAATTATATTGATGTATATATATGTTGAGATTTTTTTCTTTGCACACATTCAGCCAAGAATAAATATGTTTATCAACTCACGATATTGCAATAATTTTTACATGTTTGACATATTGCAAGTGAAACACCACAAGGATATGTTGTGCAATGGTCATAACTTTTGAATCAAAAACTTGGATGACATGAAGAAAAATTGTGATTCTAGAATAACTATATTCTTTTACGTGACTAATGTTTCATCTAGAAGAGACATACATCTAGAAGTCTTAGAAAATCAATACTATGGGACTTTGGATGATATACTCGAGTGTGACTTTAAGTCCTTCAAATTAGTTATGTCCGTTATCCTATGGTATAGGCTACAATTTAATGAAAATGATCCTGAGAGAACTATTATTGAACATGATAATGGATTTACCATGGTTAATACAAGGTCGATCGAGTGAGCTGAAAATGAGCCCTATGTTCTTCCAAGCCAATGTGAGGAGGTATTTTACTTAGAGGTTCCAGGTAAACCGGGTTGGTCATTTGTTGTTAGAAATGATCTAAGAGGAAGGTCGGTAAAGTATAATGTGGTGGAAGAAGAAGATACTGAAGAACTAGAAGATAATGTAGATTCTGATCAAGATCAATAATTAGTTGATGATGTGCCTGACAAAGATGTCGAAGAGAGGAACTAGATCATCATGATGTAGGAGTTAATGTTCATGAAGTTGATATCCGTGTGGATGATGACATTATCAAAAATGATATCAATGACAATGATGATGATATGACGAGTCCTTACAATGTCAAATATAGATCGGATGATACAGACAAAGAGTTGGATGAAGAAGAAGATCAATGACATTGAAATGTATGAGTTATGCAATTGTATTATCTATTTGATATTAATTTCTTGATAGAATTATATTTGACTTATGTGGTTACATAATTAATTCATGATGTTTTTAATTTTTATGCCATTACATAATTAATTCATGATGTTACAACTATTGTAGCTCTGCTAGAAATTTCCATATGATCATAATGAATAGTGTTTTGGGAAATTTCATGAAAGATGACACATTGATCATAGAAGTGAAATAATTACAAAGTCATTTAGATTTTTTAGACCAATCACCCTTCACAATGTCATTTTTAGGATCATCTCCAATTCGATTACTAGGACACATAAGGTAGGATTTTATTGGCTTATCTTGGAGGAACATTGTGGCTTTGTGTAATGTGAGCAAATTTTGGATGGGGTAGTGGTGCAGGAGCACCTACACCTCATCTTCTATGCTTAATCATGTGATGATAATTAGGGAGTTCAATAGATTGGTTTGGGCATTTCAAGAATGTTTTATTGTGAATAAGGTCACTCAAGACCATTAGTCATGTTCTAGGTGAAGTTTTGAGTTATGAGTTTGAGTCTTGCTATAACAATCCTCCATTTTGGATCTTTTGATCGATAGTGTTTTCTTTGTTATGTGTTTCTGTTATGCTGTGACTTTAGTACTTGGTTTTATTCGATTGCAACTATTAAGCGATGCGTATGTGATATTTTGATGTGATGGTATTTTGCTCTGATGTTATCATTAAGGCATGCTTTGGATTAGCTTAACAGATATTTGAAATTAACGATGCTTTATGCTTTTGATTATATTATTGATGTTAGATTCGTCAGTTAGTAATACTATATTGGTGAAGGGGATAGGATTACATCACTTGCATGCGAGCGCTTGTGATTCCACGATTTCCCCTTCACAGTGTGTCTACTATGTTATATGCATGTTCGACACTCATTTTGTTTGCAGGACTACAGGTACAGGACATCGACTCCACCTAGTTTCATAGGTCTGAGTGTGTCCATTGACCAACGGTAATCGATTGGGAGATAGTAGCTAGCTTTTCCGTGCCAAGTCATCCCCCTAGTCATGGTGTGTCGTCGGCTCGTAGTCGGGTGTAGTTGTTATATGTTGTCCCTTTCACCTTGTTTTTTATTTAAATTCAGGATATAAAAGTAAATAAATGACTTTTGTAGTTAAGTTGTTTAAATAAATCTGGCTATATTGTTAAAAATGTTATTTAATTTATTATATAATTTAGTTTAATTAATAAAATAATTTAATTTAATTAATAAAATAATTTAATATTGGATTAGATGTATTTTATTGATTAATTAAATTAATTGTGTTGAATTGATTAAGTTATTCTTTTTTTTTAATTAAAAGTGTTAGTTTATTTTTGGAAAGAAAGTTTTAAAAGTTTAATTTCTTTTGTTTGAAAAAAGATTTTAAAATGTATTAAATTCTATTTTGGAAATTTGGAATTTTGTTCTAAGTTATTTAAAATTCAAATATCTTCAAAATGCAATAACTTTGGGTGGAAAAGATATTTTAAAAGTTGACTGAATTGGGGAGGATATTTGTGAGCTATTGCATTTGATTTTCAATTTGAATTTCAATTTGGGGAGGATTTGGAGAAGCCATGGAATTTCATTTTGAATTTGAATTTGAGTTTGGGGAGATAATATATTTCATTTGGGTTTTATTTTCAATCTTTTTTTTTTGGTGGAGGGAGAGATTTGGTTGCAAAAAGAAAAGAGGGTTTTGGGTTTTTTGGATTCAATCTTGGATAAAAGGTGGAGATCTTGGGAAGAAATTGAAAAAAAAAGAGTGGAATCTACAGAGGAACTCAACATCAATTTGTTCTTCAAGTTCATGATCACAAGTTTTATTCTGGTTTTGTTGTTTTGAAGTTTTGAGATTTTGGTTTCAATTTGAATGCAAGTTTAGAAAAAAAATATGAAAACCTCTTTGAAATCATGGAAGAAGAGAAAACAAAGATAGATTCTTGCAATAAAAATGAAATGGAAAAGAAAACAAGAAAAAAAATCTAACAATAGAAAATAAAAAGGAACACAAGAAAATCTTGAAAAATCTCTGTTTGAAGTTGAAAACCTTCAGAAATTTGTGCACATGAAATTGTGATTAAATATTTTCTTCTATTGTATTTTTTGTAGAAAGAAATTTCTCTATTTGACTGTTGATAATATATATATATTCTTGTGATTTGGGTATTTTGGAAAAACGCAGGAAACATGGGTTTCTGTTTTCGTTTTTTGTGATTAAATAAATAAAAAAATGTATGGAAGCTTTGTTGGAGGGGGGCGGTAGCCATGGCTACCCCAGCCAAACCCCAAGGGGACCCCAAGGGGGAGGTCGCTGCTGTGGTAGCGCTGCCTCCAAAAGGGGAGGCTGGGCGCAGCCAGGGCTGTGTCCCCTCCTTTGTTAGGGGTCTGCCCTAATAAACTTTTATTTGCCCTTTTTTTATTATATATTTTAAATATGTATTTTATACATTTTAATATATATATATGTTTTAATATATATATATATATATATATATATTATATGTTATATAAATATATATATATATATATATATATATATATATTTATATTTATAATATGTTTTTAATTTATTATTTAATATATATAATATATGTATTATATATTATAAATTTTAAATAGTTGGAATTTATTTAAAATATTGTTTTGAAATTTAAATGGTGGATTTTAAAAACATAAATATATCTAAATAATAAATATATATTTAATATATATTTATGTTTAAATATAATTATTTTAAGTTGGTTATTTTACTATGATGAATGCGAAAATGGATTTTAGAATAAAATGATTTATCTAAAAGATTGCTTTGATCATTATGAATAAATTGAGAAAATGGAATAAACTTATTAGTTATAATATTTCGTAAGTTAACAATGAAATTTGATTGATTTTTGAGTATGCACAATTATTGTTAATTATTTAATTGATTACTTTCGCTGTGCCATTGCTTTGCTTGGATTTAGAATATCCTAACGATGGGTTATTGAATCACCTGAGATGCTTCATAAGTGATGTTTAAAGTTAAAGCTTTTATATTAAGTTTAATTATTGGGGATTGGAATTCCTTAAATAATATTTATTTTTATCAAGTTTGAATAAAGAATAATATTTTAGTATTATGAAACACGTGAAAATTAATTAGTATAATTGTGTTTGAGTTGGAAGGTGTATGCAAGTTTCAATTTTAGAATTAGTGCTATTGTACTTTGGGAATTAAGGTTGGTGCAATGATTAAATATTGGTTAAGGGTTAGGGTTGTAATTGAAATGATTATGGTTAATGTGTTTACAACGACTTGTTTGATTTGATGGAATCTTGAAGTTCTTATAAAGGATATGTTAAATGTTAGGATTATGTACGTGGTTAAGTTATATGGATTACAATTAGAAGCAATATTGATGATATTAAAGGAGTAAAGAAAAGGGTTGGGTAAGTGCACCAAGATGGTTCCCAAAAAAGGGGCTTAAGTGGCCACTTTTTTTTTGAAATCGGAAATACTGACCTTGGACATGAAATTGAGGATAGCTACACTCAAAATTTTTAGATGGAACAAAAACAAGGACCGCAGTGCTCCGAGTCTACTTTCTAAACTACTAATTTATTTTGAAAATGGTTGAGATTAAGGGGTTCAAAAGAGGGATACACACAAATTGCTGTTGTTTCTGTCAGAAAAACATAACATAGCAACTCTTGTGTGACCCGAGCACGGTGGAATTTTTTGTAGTATTTTTAAAATCGCTCCAGTTAGAAGTTAGATAACATTATGTAGTAAGGACTAGATTTTTTCTGATAATTTTTTAATGAATATTTGATTTTTTATTAATTTTCTAAGTGGGAACTTCCTAAAAAGCAGAATTTTGGCCGTGCTCCCCCTAAATTTTTTTGAAAGTAATAGATTTTTTTTTTAAATTTGTGGAATGGAGTCTAGTTTCTAAAAATGTAATTTATTTCAAATTTTGATAAATGGTTAATTTATAGAAGAAAAAATACAAATAGCGCTACTTTTTGAAGAAAAGCGGACATACAAACAAAAGAAATTATGGATGAAAGGCTTAGCGTTGTTAAGAAAGTAGAAAAAATTACATCGTTAGGAGAAGCTAATAAAGAACCTAACATTACCCATGTAATTTCAATTTTCTTGATATTGAACCCGGATGCAAATCTTGATGAGTGAGCCACTGAGAACCCGATTATGTCAAAATTTGTTGAATTTGGAAAAAACACGTCTCTGGTCTTTGGGAATGCCCTCCAAGCCTTTGGGTTGGTATTCCAAGGCAAATACCAAAGCTAAGGCTCAGGGATTCCCAATGCAAAATATAACGCGCTTGCGTTATATTATGCTTTTGACATTTTCCCTCTTCAAGGAGCATTGCTAGCAACAAATAATGCGCTCGCGTTATGTCTTCCTTTAGTTAAATGCCACTTTATTGAATGTTTGTTGATATGTTTGTATGTTTGTATGTAT